>CM060928.1:68833161-70083234 GCA_030765085.1 Allium cepa
CTATCGATTGTCTCTGCACCGAGTAGCTACAGTATAGGGATTCCCTTAGTGATGGGAAGTCCGATCGGGATTGTGGATACCCGGATTTGCAAGGGCTTCTTCGGAAGTGCCTTCGGTTCTGTTCGAACCCGGAACAGACTTGTATGGTTGTATGTCCGACATTACACTTTGAGATGTTAACTGATCTCTATCAAATACATTTCTGCTTGGTGGCGGAGAATTTATTCTCTTAGTTTAACACCCTTCTCTGAGACGTACGAGCTCAGAGGTTATGTAGTTGATATTTATCAGTGATATTCCCAATTTGGTAATGTGGCATGCTGAGTGCTGCTGTTGATGATCATGGGTTGATCATTTGTGATATGATCATTTGTTTGATCATTTATCTTTGTGATCATTGCTTTGGTCATCTGTTGACCCAAAGCATGGCTTTGTTGCACAAAGCGTAGCTTTGTGGACGAGACTGCATCAGGACCTCACACCCCGGAAATGGTCGAAACAGGAAAGATGCGGCAAGGTTATGAGGGTCGCGCCCTTTAGGGTATGTCATTCCCTTCTGGTAAAGGGTGGTATCATGGTATGGAGCCCAGATACTTACTCATGTGGATACTGCAGATCTATTACTTTGTGATACTTTGTGGTTGTTGCGAGCGCTCGGATAAAGGTCCCAAAGGACCGGGGGATGACATATTCGTGTAGTAGTTACCTAGTTACAGAGGTAACCCGGCCTTGTGTTGGCAGAGATCTAACCGTAACGTTAGTTCTCGGGACGTCCCGCCAGAGGCGATCCCATGTGGCAGTAGGAAGTTCCTTAGCCTGACCATTTGTT
This sequence comes from Allium cepa, assembly GCA_030765085.1. NCBI lineage: Eukaryota > Viridiplantae > Streptophyta > Magnoliopsida > Asparagales > Amaryllidaceae > Allium > Allium cepa. The sequence goes on from CM060928.1 coordinate 68,833,991, forward strand.
GGAAATCCATTCATCCAATACGTGCCTTGTACGGTTTTAGTTGTAGAACCTGCCATTTAACATGGCAGCTATAGTAGGCATAGCATCATGGTACCTTTGCTGGCTAGGATTTATATTATACTTTCGAAATATTTTCCACTATGCACTAGTAATAATATCAAAGAATTTTTCTCGTAGTAAGCATGTTTGACTATCATAAGGAGAAATCTCCCCCATGTGTGCGTTTGCATTGTGTGTGTGCCGGGAGGCCTTATGGTAGTTTCATTTTTCAAAAAGCATTGCGGATTTCAAATTTAAATTCTCTTGTTTATTTCAAAGACCAAATGTTTTTGCTTGCTCATACCAGTCCCACGACTGACCTGGAGTTTATTGTTCCTTTCCTAAACTCTGGGTGCCCACTATTTCCCACACGGGCAGTCTAGAGTTGGGTTTTCATATAATCTATGGTAGGTGTAGATTCGATAGCTTTCAGCCTTAGGATTTGGCAATCGCATTTTGGATCGAGTTGCTTCCCTTCATCTTGATTTGGAGTTTGAGCTATTTCTGGATTGGTGCTTTGGAGATGGAGATTACTGATACTGGAGTTCTTTCTTGAGGACCATACTGGAGATTTTGTTCCGCTGCTGTGTTATCTTTTTATTTCCGCTGCTATTCTTTGTATCTCTGATGTATGTTGATATCTATTGTATCATCTGTTGTATCATATGATATCTGATATTGTATCAAATGTTGTATATTGATATATGCTATTCTTTTCTTCCGCTGTGTTATTTACTTAATGTGCTATAAGCTCCGGCATGACTCGAATTTCGACGTTTGAATCTGCGGCATTCAAGTACAGTGGAGTACGGATGTCGATTTTCGAACGCTGGAATTTGGATCGTGACATTTTGGTATCAGAGCTGAAGGTTAAAACTTTAGCTTAGGAGTATAACACATTAAGTAACTCATTAGAGATAGGGTGAAGTAAACCCTAGAATGAGTATATCCCTGAGATATCCGTTCGAATGCCTCAGTAAATTCTCTTACTATCCACTGATAGTGAGTATGAGTGCGAGAAGAGGACGAGATAGGGGACAGGGGAGTACCACTACAAATGGTCAATACCCTGCAACAGTGGAAATATCTTTTCTCTATCAATTTCCTTTGATTCGTCTTTTCAATTCTTTGATTGCTTCGTAGCAGCTCCAGAAAGAAGTTTCGGTGTGATGATGACCTTACGACTCGTTGTAGAAAATCCTTACTTCGTATCTTCATCCGTTTCTTATCAACTTTTCGTTCTAAACTTTAATGAATTTGAAATTTGAAAATTTTAAATAAATGGAAAAATTTTAAATTGAATAAATTGGTTAACTAATATGAAGCTAAATTTGAATTATATTAATAAAACAATATCGGTTAAAAACCAAATGGAAATTCTATTGTAATTTCTTGTGTATATCAAAGCCCGAAGAGGGACAAATCGGTATATACTTTGGGGTATTCCGACCTGAATTTGAGATCCATATCTAGTGTTTGAGGAATTGTAGAAAATTAAGTCCATATATCTATTCTCTGGGATCCGATATATTCTACGGACGATTAGTTATCTCTTCGAACTAATCAATGCCCTCGTATATTCGTAGACAGGTGGACCCAAATATCTTGTGTAATAATTGTATGAGTTCGTTCTCATATTATTGATATTCTGATTTGGGTAGACCAAATGCAGAATAAATATTTCGATCTGATCTGTTCAATCATTTCTTTATCTATTATCTATTCTTTGTCGTCTTCTTTGTAATTTCGAGGACGAAATTCTTTTAAGGGGGGAAATCTGTAACATTCCTGAAATTTATCAAGTTTAATTTGGCAATTAAATTTATTTTTGAAAATAAATTGTGAATTAATTAGAAAATTCTTAGAACAGATAAATAATTTTGATTTTAAATAGAGATTTAAATTTGAAATTTAAGAATAAGTGAATTGGAAAACATTATTGAATTTCAAAATAAAATGCATTAAAAATAAAGTAGAAATTAAAAGCTTTAAAAAGCTAATGATAGTGTTTTCTAAATTTTTATTTGGAAGTTACAATATAAAGAAAAAATTGTGTACTCATTTTTAAAATGTTATTTTTTTTTAAGTTAAATTTTCATATATGTATAAAAGTGGCTATTGTTAATATGAAATCAATTTTTTTTTTTTTTTATCATTCTTTTCTTTTTATAAAGTTTACAAGAATAAATAATAGAAACAATGTTTGAATATATGTAAATTGGTATAAGTAGAATTTTAATTCAAATGAATTGGGAATTTGAATCTACATTTGAAGTAAATGTTTTTTTTAAGATAAACATTTGGCTTTTAAAATCATAGAGGTGAAATTTATAAAATGAATATGTGGAAATGAAATAAAAAGTAATAGTGTAGGAAGATTAACAAGATCTTGTTCTCATCATTGCTTTTTACAAATGGCATGAATTGTCTTTATAAAAAATATAAAATATTCAAATAAAAAAAATTTAAAAACCTTTACATCTTCCCATATGAAATCATGTAGTATCTTAGAAAATCTGAAAAAAAAGATTTGCCTCCACAATTCTCAATATCAAGGCTTTTCAAGAAAAAAAAAACAAACAACAACTCAGTTCAAAATGCAAAAAAGAAAAAAAAAAAAAAGCAAAGAAAAGAAAACTCCATGCAAATGAAAATCTGGAAGCAGATTCAAACAGAACCTGAGCAAATCAAAGTTCAGATTCAAAAACAAAAGCTTGAAGCAAAGCAAGTGACAGATCAAACAAACAGAATCAAAACTGCAGATTTATAAATCAATATCAAAGCTTCAGTTTTTGGCCAGGGATAGTGCAGTTGATGTCTGAAATAATTTAAGGCAAGTCACTTCCTTTTTAAGAATAGAATTTTGAGTTGTGAATCAGTGATGAAGCAAGAATTTAAACAACTTTATTTAACAGTTGCAGGAAGAAACTAGGTTCAAAGATTAAATTCATTCCTGGATCTCAAGTGGCAAAAAAAAAAAAGGAAGCTTCTTGTGTATAACAATATTTCAAACCTGTAAGTAAATAAAATTGTTTGTATATAATAAATTAAGTACAACAAAGATTTGAACAACTTTGTAAATCAGTTCAGGAAACAAATCAAACAAATTCAAAGTTTTCAAAGCACTTGAACAAATCAAAAGAAAAAGATAATGCAAAGCAATCAAAGGAAAGAAAAAAATGTTCAGGCTCAAAAAACTCCTCTCTGCCTTCCTTGTTCTCTGCTGCCTCTGTTCCTCTCTGTCTTCTGAAGTCCAGGTGAGCAAATTACACCCCAAGTCTTTAAAATCTGGTTCATATCTTGATTTCATGTGATAGTGTTTTGGTATGGTTTTGAATATGCCTGCATGTTGAATGTATACATAGATTTAGTGTGTGTATGTCTGTGAGCAAACACACTTGAACACATTCTTATGCTTTGATATGTGAGTAAATTAATGTTTTAAAAACAGTTACTACTATTAAAAAAAAAAAAAATCCAAGTTATCAAGAAATTGGCAGGAATTTAATGTTTAATACACAATGCCTTTTAAACAAACAAATTGAACAGAAAAAAATTAAGACTGTTGTACTTCTCTTTAGTAAGTAATCTCAAATTCTATAAGTTGTTGAAATTTTATTTGTGCATGAGTTTGAGTACATGCTTGATTGATGTGTGATTATGCTTGAGTATGCAGAGAAGTATGATGTGGATATGGTGAGATTTTGCCTGCATACATTTTTGTATATGCAAATAGTTGTGATGAGAATTCCTACAGATTTCTACTGTTTTTATTAGGATTTTAAAAACAAATCCATTTGTTTATGTATGAATCTTAGTTAGGAAGTATGGTGTGAATAAATTGTGTTTAACATAGATTAGGGCCTGTAAAAATTTAATTTAGAAAAAAATTAAAAACCTGTACTGCTGAAATCAAATAACAACAGACAATAGTTCAAAAGTAAAATTTATCAAACATCTTAAAAATTATTCAAAACAGGTTCAAAACTTTAATGCATGTTTAAACATGGATATTAAAACATGATTATTAAACACAAGCATCAGTTTTAAATGCTTCTATGGGTTAGTAATTAGACTGTGCAGTATTTTGAGGGTACTAATTATAAAATGGATTTTGGGATTTTGGGCATATATGACTATTTTGTAAATTCTGGAACTTGGAGAATAAGGGAAAGTTATGAAGAGAGTGGGAAAATTAGGGGCAGGTGGCCAGAGAGTAGTGGAGATGGCAAGAATAGTTTTTTTTTTTTTTCCCAAGTTTGAATTCCCAGTTTTAATGTAGCAGAGATTTTGTAAGTCTCTGATCTTTGTGGTAATTCGAGTAGCATGGGATTTTGGGGTTTTGCAGTGGGTGTATATGAGGAGCAGTGGCCGGAGTTAGAGGCCATAAGATGACCAGAGTGAGTTGTGATGATGGATGACAGGTTTTGTTGACTCTGGTGCAAGTTTTGGTGGTGCAGGTTTGGTGACTCGGAGATGCTCCCGTGCAGTTTTGATTTTGACTCGAAGTGGGAGAGGTTTTAACCCGAAGTACTTTAGTCATGGTCTCGGGTTAGTTGTGCAGGGTATAGCCTGAGTTTTGTTTTTTTAAAATCTGGAAAACCCATATGTTTAAAAGCTATGAGTAAAAATTTAAGAATAGTTTGAATTGAATTCAAATAAGTTTATGAATTCAAAAAGTTTAAATGATGAATTTTAATTTAAGTTAGTTTTAAATTAAAATCTGGAAACAGTAAGATATAGTTTCAGGTTTGAATCCAGATTTTTGTTAAAAAAAACTGTTTTGTTCTTTTAAAAGCTATGATTCAAATTTAAGTATAGGTTTGAATTAATTTCAATTGAGCTTATGAACTCAAAAGTTAAAATGATAAATTTAAATTTAATTCAAGGTTTAAATTCAAATTTGGAAACTATGTAAATATAGTTCAGGTTTTTTTTTAAATCCAGGTTTTCATATTAAGATAGCTTTGTTCTTTTTAAAAGAGAATTCAATATTTAAAACAGGATTTAAATTTAAGTGAAGATTTAAATTGGTTTTAAGTTTGAATTCAAAGTTTAAAATGAAACCTTTTGTAAGACAGATCTAAATTTGGTTTTGAAATCAAATCAAATATGATCTCAGTTTTTACTTTGAAACAATTTGAATTCAAATCAAGTTGAAGTTTTAAATATTGAACAGAAATGTTTTTAAGTAGAATAGAAAGGGGTTTGAAATATATTTTAAAAATTTTGTTTAAGTTAAATTTGTATCCATTTTAAATCTTAAATTTAAAATGAAATTTAAGTTAAATTTGAAAGCAAATTATTTTTAAATGCTTTATTTAAGTAAGAGATGTTTTATCTTAAATAAATAGAATTTAATGTTTTGGATTCATTAAATTATTAGGTTAATTTATCAAGTAATTAATAAATAATTAAATGAAAACACTAATCACTTAGTAAAAGTAATTAAGAGGAGATAACTAAAGATTAAGGATTGATAAATCAAATATTTGAGGTTAATTACTTTAAAGTCAAATTAATGAATTAATTAATGTGGTAAATTTATTAAGATTAATTGATTACAATTAAAGGATAATTTATTAAGATAATTGAATCAAGAAAAATAAATTAAGGTTAATTAACTTAAAAATGATGGAGAAAACATTATTAATTAAGGAATAATTAATTTTTGAAATTAATTAAGGAATAATAAATCTATTTATTAAGGACAAATAATTTTAACTAAGATTTAATTAACCAATAATTAAAAGTTTATTAGTTAAAGTAATTAATTGAGGAATAAGTAATTAAGATTAATTGATTGCAATTAAAGGATAATTAATTAAGATAATTAATAAATGATTAATAAATGGAGATGGTTAAGACTTAATTTATTTAATGATAATTGATCATTGGTTTAAAGATTTCAAATAAAAGTGATTATGAGGGTAATGAATTTATAACGACACGGTTTATTCATCTTAATTAAAGATGTTTGATTGTTATTGGATGTTCTGTGATGGATTGATATATTTGATACGTGATGTGATACTATGTGATGTTTGTGCTAAGCTGTCATATCTGTGATATATATATATATATATATATATATATATATATATATATATATATATATTGTTGTGCAAACCCTTTGACCCGTAGAATGACATTTGAATTTCGATGCGACAGGGAGTCGGATTCCATTTGGTTATCCGAAACCCACATCGAATTGTAATAATTGAATCTGTGCTGATTGATGATGTTGTGCACTATTGTGTAAAACCCCTGGACCACACTATACACACACAAATATGGATTGCACGTGGAAATGAATTAAGTCACAGATTTTTTGAAATTGTTTTAAAATTAAATTTTTAAATCCAAAATAGTTTTTGAACTAGAATTGAAGCTTTTGAAAATGGTTATTTTTAAATAACTTGATTAAGTTTTGAAAATTTAGATAATTGGATTTAAATTTGAATTCAATATTTGGAATTGAATTCTAAAATTTGGAAACTATTGTTTAAAAAGTTATCCAACTTATGAATGGATTTATATGGGTTTTTAAACCATTTTAAAAAGTGATGTTTGGAATTTAAATTTAATCCAAGGTTTCAACTTGTATAAATCGGATTTTTCTGAAACGAAAACTGTTGTTTTCAAATAATAGAAGCTTTCATATAAGAAATGGTTTCCCAATGTGTGTTAAAATGATTTCGAATCTAAAATGAAATGGTTTTCCAAGTTATAGATAAATCTTTGGAAACGGGTTTTGAAAGCTATAAGTTAAATCTTTAATTTAAAGATTTAAATGAGTTAATCAAATTGAAATAGAAATTGTTTTGGAAATCTATGAATGGATCTTTGTGAACTTTGTGAAATAAATCATTTTGTTTGAAGATTTTAAAATGGTAATTTGTTTAACCATTTAAAAGAAAAGTTTGGATTTTTAAGTTGTGACTTAACTGAAATCCCATATCCATATGTTTTAAAATATGGCGCTTACTATTCGGTTTAGCCGGGAGAGGACCTTGTGTCATATAGCCCATTCCGAATAGTGATACGACGTTATGGATTGCATTTGAAGACCGGTGTTGAAGACCGGGTGTCTTCGAGAACGTTAGGATAACCTATCGATTGTCTCTGCACCGAGTAGCTACGGTATAGGGATTCCCTTAGTGATGGGAAGTCCGATCGGGATTGTGGATACCCGGATTTGCAAGGGCTTCTTCGGAAGTGCCTTCGGTTCTGTTCGAACCCGGAACAGACTTGTATGGTTGTATGTCCGACATTACACTTTGAGATGTTAACTGATCTCTATCAAATACATTTCTGCTTGGTGGCGGAGAATTTATTCTCTTAGTTTAACACCCTTCTCTGAGACGTACGAGCTCAGAGGTTATGTAGTTGATATTTATCAGTGATATTCCCAATTTGGTAATGTGGCATGCTGAGTGCTGCTGTTGATGATCATGGGTTGATCATTTGTGATATGATCATTTGTTTGATCATTTATCTTTGTGATCATTGCTTTGGTCATCTGTTGACCCAAAGCATGGCTTTGTTGCACAAAGCGTAGCTTTGTGGACGAGACTGCATCAGGACCTCACACCCCGGAAATGGTCGAAACAGGAAAGATGCGGCAAGGTTATGAGGGTCGCGCCCTTTAGGGTATGTCATTCCCTTCTGGTAAAGGGTGGTATCATGGTATGGAGCCCAGATACTTACTCATGTGGATACTGCAGATCTATTACTTTGTGATACTTTGTGGTTGTTGCGAGCGCTCGGATAAAGGTCCCAAAGGACCGGGGGATGACATATTCGTGTAGTAGTTACCTAGTTACAGAGGTAACCCGGCCTTGTGTTGGCAGAGATCTAACCGTAACGTTAGTTCTCGGGACGTCCCGCCAGAGGCGATCCCATGTGGCAGTAGGAAGTTCCTTAGCCTGACCATTTGTTGGAAATCCATTCATCCAATACGTGCCTTGTACGGTTTTAGTTGTAGAACCTGCCATTTAACATGGCAGCTATAGTAGGCATAGCATCATGGTACCTATGCTGACTAGGATTTATATTATACTTTCGAAATATTTTCCACTATGCACTAGTAATAATATCAAAGAAATTTTCTCGTAGTAAGCATGTTTGACTATCATAAGGAGAAATCTCCCCCATGTGTGCGTTTGCATTGTGTGTGTGCCGGGAGGCCTTATGGTAGTTTCATTTTTCAAAAAGCATTGCGGATTTCAAATTTAAATTCTCTTGTTTGTTTCAAAGACCAAATGTTTTTGTTTGCTCATACCAGTCCCACGACTGACCTGGAGTTTATTGTTCCTTTCCTAAACTCTGGGTGCCCACTATTTCCCACACGGGCAGTCTAGAGTTGGGTTTTCAGATAATCTATGGTAGGTGTAGATTCGATAGCTTTCAGCCTTAGGATTTGGCAATCGCATTTTGGATCGAGTTGCTTCTCTTCATCTTGATTTGGAGTTTGAGCTATTTCTGGATTGGTGCTTTGGAGATGGAGATTACTGATACTGGAGTTCTTTCTTGGAGACCATACTGGAGATTTTGTTCCGCTGCTGTGTTATCTTTTTATTTCCGCTGCTATTCTTTGTATCTCTGATGTATGTTGATATCTATTGTATCATCTGTTGTATCATATGATATCTGATATTGTATCAAATGTTGTATATTGATATATGCTATTCTTTTCTTCCGCTGTGTTATTTACTTAATGTGCTATAAGCTCCGGCATGACTCGAATTTCGACGTTTGAATCTGCGGCATTCAAGTACAGTGGAGTACGGATGTCGATTTTCGAACGCTGGAATTTGGATCGTGACAGGTTTTGGGCCATGAATTGGGCTCGGCCAAGGCTCTAGGTGTCACGGCCAGAGGAGTGGGGTCCACTGTAGTGGTGTGGCCATGGGTGATGGAGGTGCTGGAGGTGGTGATGGTGGAGTAGGGGCGGCCATGGTTGGTGGAAGTGGTGGATGTGGAAGCTAGTGCTCGGCTAGATCAATATGAAGGATGTTTTGAAACTTTTGTGGATATGCATCACCAAGGGGGTTCATGGCTTGGGTGGCTTGTGAGGAGGAGGTGCTGGTGGTGTGTCATCAGGTGGTGGAGGCGACTAGGCAACAAGGTGGCATGGTTGAACCTACATGAGGTGAAGCTAGTGCGAAATCAAACTAGAAAAATGAACATAAGTGAACAAAAGAAGATAAAAGAAAATAGAATTTTACCAAACTTCTAAATCAAGAGGAGGCCGATTTTTTTTTTCAGGAAGGAGGAAAAAGATGTACGTGAATGAAGAATGGAGGTAGGAAGCTTAATTATGTGAGTAGTTATGGCTAATTGATGGCAAAAGTAAGTTAAAATGTGAAAAGGTGGGAAAATCAAAAGCCATAGGAAACAAAAGGTCACAAACCCTTTCAATTTGCCTTTTATTATTTATATAAATTCATGTAGCTAAAATAATAATAATATCAGATAAGATTTCGAAATTTTTAACAAATATACAAATCTATATAATATTTATCAATTATGTAGAGTAAAATTAAGGAAAATAGTTAAAACAGTGAACCAGACTAGGAAAATTTGAAGTTAAATGAAATAATTTTTAGGAAATTCATATAAGCTTGTAAAGTATTTTTAAACATAAATAATAACATAAAATACAAATATATTCACAAAATAAATATTTAAAATTTAATTTAAATATAAAATTTTAATGCAAAAAATAGGAGAAAATGGGAAAACAGCCCTTAAAAATAGGAAATCAACACGGTAATTTTTGGAAAAATTCTATTATTATTTAAAAAATATTTAGAGATTAATTTTCACAAATAAAACAAATTTAAAATAAAATAAGGAAATTTAAAATGAAGAAAATGGCAGAAAATTAGAAAACAGCCTTTAAAAATAGGAAATAAATACAGTAAATTTTGGAAAAATTATATTATCATTTTAAAAAATATTAAAAGACAAAAATATACATAAAATAACATATTAACACATATTAGAATAAAATATAACAAAGAAAATATGATTTATATAATCTAAAATAGACAAAATTGCAAAATAAAACAAATTATACTCAAAATTGAAATGTGCATAACTTTCACAGTTTAAGTTCGTTCTCAACGAAACAAAAAGCAGTATTCAAGTTGTTAAATCTATTTCCATAATAAAAGATTAAATTTAGGAGTTTAAATATTTAAATTTGAAATTTAAAAGTCAAAGTTTGACCAGTTTGAACAGAAATTCATCTTTCAGTAAAATATCCAATTTATACCTGTTTGAAATTATAATTCACATAATAATCAACACTTATATTTAAAAATGTGAAATGTTTGAAATAAAAAAAGTTTAAAAATAATTTCAAAATAAAATAAAGTCAAATATTAAAATATATGAAAAATCTAGGGTTGTTACACTCTCCCCCACTCAAATCTTTTCGTCCTCGAAAAGGAAGGAAATGGAGAAACAACAAGGGAGAACAATAGGTTGGAATACATCCCCGAAAGAAGGTAGGAAAAAAATAGAAAGGAGGTAAAGCAGGTTGAAAGACAAGGATGAACCATTATTTGAACCATTATACATTTCAATTTAATAAAAAAAAATTAGTATGATGAATAGTCATTTGATTAAAATCTGATGGTTCAAAGTAAACAATATTTAAAACATTTTAAATTTTTAGAAGGGAAAATAACTGATCAAAATATTCTTTATATAATACTTTATCAAAATACTTTTATAACTCGATGTCTTAACAAGTTTACTTTCGTTCCTGCAGACTCTGGCTATGCGTTGATCAGGCGCAAAGCTAGACTTCTCCAGGTACTTAGTAGACTTGTTTCAACACCCAATGAAATACTAGAAAACTCTTTTTTTTTAAACAGATATGGAAAGTACAATCCAAACAAATCAACCAAACCGAAACAGTTGTCTAACCATGGATCGCAGATACACAATGGTTACGCCTGGATCCCCCAGGAAACAATCCCTATCCGTAAGCTCTCTCAGCCCTGCGAGTTACGCCATGATGACGAGTAGAATACAGGATACACAATGGTTACACCTCGATCCCCCAGGAAACAATCCGTACCCCCAAGCCAGCTCAGCCAGGCATTTGCGCTACTAATGCGACCTACATAGTGTGCAGGATACACAATGGTTACGCATGGATCCCCCAGGAAACAATCTGTACCCCTAGGCCAGCTCAGCCAGGCAGTTGTGCTATGCAGTCGCGATCATAAGACCATGGAGATCGCCATGGAATTCGATGGACACTCGAATATCATATCCGGAAAACACAAATCAAAGAGAGAGAATAATATCGATAGAATGAATCCACAGTGTAGCCACAAAGCGGATATCAAGCAGAAGGCACTTTCCAAACCTTTACTTCGAAAATATGTATCATATAGTACCTTTCAAAATCACTTTCAAATATCATACTTATATAAAGTCCATTTTATATAAGATTTCATTTCAAATCAAATACTTTTCAAAATACTAGTATATCAAATCACACTTATATAGATTTCGATTATATAAGATTTCACTTTTCAAAATTTGGGTACCCTTTCAATTCAACAGTTCCAATTCAACAGTTTACTTATGCAAATCATTTTTATATAAGTTCGATAGCTCCCAAATCAAGTATTTAATAAAACAAGGTTCTAAATTTCAAACCATTTCGATATCAAATAAATTTTAAAATCATATATGATGTCACCAAATCATTTCTTTCAAGTTATACATATTCAGTTTCAAAATTTCTTAAAACAATAGGTTTAAAAAATAATCCAAATTTCCAAATCAACAAAATTTAGGTCAAATAAATCCATTTCCATTTCAAACATGTATTCACTTCAAAAGTCATAATACTTTCAAAGTTATGAATCTTTCGAAACTAAAATACTTGAAATCATTACACTTTGAAAATCATAACATTTAGAAATCATGCATTTGAAATCATAAAACATGCCCTTAATTCTTTACATTTCAAATTTTTTTTTCAATTAAACCAAAATCTAAAATTTTCAATTTTAATTCAATTCAAACCATCAGTTTCAATTTAATTTTCCAACAAAACCATTTCAAATATTATCAATTTCAAATATAGATTTGATTTACAAAATAAACTATTAAATCTTAAATATGTTTCAAGGCTTAAATATACCATATCTCAAAACTAAATTTCATAATTTCATATATCTCAAATTTTACTTCATTGTTACTTACATATGTCGTTATTTCGCAACATTACATTCGGTTGCTCGCTTGATCACACAAGTTCGCTTTCGAACTAGTATTGTCCATTCGACTTCCCTAATGTGGACTTCGATATGGTTTCTTGACTAGAAGCCATCAGTCTCCTTGCATAGCCATATACTATGATAGAGAATTCTAGAATCAAGCCCAAAATTCATATCAAATGTTCGCCATCAAGAATCAAATGAAAAATCCTAACACGAAATGGTGTAATTCACCTCGAACTTGTGTACTCAAACTTGGATCAAATTAATTATGCGAATAAAACAACGTACGTACAACTTATGTATCTATTCCAGCTCGTTAAATAAATAGTTTTATAAAGATGTTACAAAGTTAAAACATTTAAAACCAAAATTTTCTCAAACATTTGAAGACTATTCATCCAAAACATTTCAAACTAAATTTCATATAGTATAATTCAAAATAGTCTTATTTATTTACTTAACAAAACAGTTTCAACTTATACAAATCATATTATTTCATACTTGAAACATACAAACTAAATTTATATACTTTATTAAATACTTTATACTTTTCAAAATTATTTAGCTTTGAAAAGTTAACCTTGATTTGGAAGTGCTCGAATCTTAAATAGTTGAAGAAATCATATTTTCAATCAAATAGTTGGAAATCAACACTAAATCAGTAAATCAATTTCAAAAGTTAGGTTTCAAAATCTGAAACTCGAGGACTGAACACCGGCTTAATTTAAATCTTTTCAAATATATATATATATATATAGATCTGTCTTTCGAATATCAAACCATACTTCAAAATCTAAAGTCAAAATTGGTTTCACAAAATCACTCGCATAGCAAAGCTACTAGAGTGGCCTCTCCCCCACTCAGAAACTCGAAAATCAATGTCGATGATGCATGCATTCATCACCGAAATTATTTTCCAGCGACATAAGTGTGTTCTGGACTTTTACTTTCTTGAAACTTCTTTAAAATCTCTTCAAAATCATTAGAATTCATTCAATACATTTGAAATATTTCTTATTCAGAAAATATCTTTAGATCATATTATTATTATATATTTTCCAAAATCTTAAAATCGATTTCAAAACACCAGAGTTCGATTCCTTGAAATTCAAATTCAAAACCCTTCGGTTATAAATCATTTTTGTATAAATTAAGTTCTTATAAAATTTTCAAAATTTCAAATTCTTTCGAAATTTCAAAATTTCATTTTTGAAAGGTATATAATCCTTATCGAAAACATTTCACTTTTATATATAAAAATATGGCCATCCTTAATAATTTCGATGTATGCACAATTCAAAATACAATTAAACACAAATCTCCAAAGAATGACTCAAGGTCAGATTTCAAACAAATAGAGATTCAAATTTAGAGAACCCTAATCGATTAGAATCCTGATTCAAAGATAAGTTCGAACTAAGATAAGGTAATTAATTACCAAATAGAAGATGGATAAGCCTATATAAATCGCGGGCGACCTTAACTGGACAACCGTGACTTCGGGAAAATATCTAATGCAGAAATCTAAGGCAAATCGACATTCGATCGCCAGAGATAGAATTCGAGTAGAGCAGGAGATAGATAGCATCGTAAACCGAGGATACATAAATCTCTAGTGAATCAATGCTAATTATAAAGGAGTTTCACCCCTTTACAAATCATTCGAAGATTTAAGGAATCACCAATCTTATAGAGGTCATGCAGAGGGGAGTTATGAAATGCCCCAAAAAAGGATAAAATAGGGACAAGACTGGATTTTAGAACAAGTGGGAGTGTTCCAAAGTTCAAGGAATCCTAATCGATAAGAATCCAAACCAAGAGCCTACTAACAAGATGGATACCGAAGGATGAAGTTTAGAAAATCTTGATTCCAAAATAAGAAAATTTTTATACCAAAATAATCTTTGAAAATCCTTTAAAAATCATTTGGAAATCATTTTATACTTCGAAAATACGTTCTCTCACAAAGAAAGGACTCTGAGATTGATTTCACTCATTCTAGGGTATTTCTACCCTATCTCTAATGAGTTTTTGCTCCGCAGGCTAAGGTTTGCCTAAAACCAAAGCTCTGATACCAACTGTAACAACCCGATAATTTCAGCCATTCGCATCCACACATGTCGGACTTGAATTGCTTAAAATACCGCGTTGTAAATAAATTTGGAGCAAATGAAATACAATCACAGAATCATAGACACAGAAATATCAGAATAACTCGCAGCAGAAATTAAAATACCATAGTAGTTCATGAAGCTACTATAACAAACTCTCAAAACATAATAAATAATATCAGTCTGAAAAACATATGCAATAGAAATCTCAATTACATAGTAGTTTATCAATACCAAAGCTGAAATAGAACAACTGAAACTGAAGGGATAGATAACTAGACAAGCAGAATCTCCAGCAATTCCTAGCTCCAGAAAGAAATCCAAAGTTAAGCTGTAAATACTCAGGCTGACCCGAGCGTAAAGTAAAACACAAAACACTCGAGTCAGGACAATATATACTTATATAATGTAAACTAACTCAAGTGAACTGTAGTAGAAATGCACAATAACTTAAAGGATGTTTGGGATCGCCCATCCTTTAAGAATCAGTTAAACTATAATTTTACATCTCGTGGTTAAAATTTCAAAATGGTATTTTATACTTCAAACTCAAATGTCATTTAAAAATTCAATATCATTCAAAATCCGTTTCAAAATATCAAAAATATAATATCTTCCGAACCACATTCATTTTTATTTAATTTAAATACCATTACAAAACACATTTCAAAATAGTTTATATTTCAAAACAAATTACTTCATTTTAAATCACAAAAATGAAGTTACTATATTTAATAATTAAATTATTAAATTTACAAAATTTTAGTCTTTCAAAATTCATTTATTAACTTTATTTATTAAAACAGATGAAAATTCAACTTTCGCAGCATTTAGAAATTGCTACGGAAAGTTACATTCAAAACAGCTCAATTTAACAAAATATAGCATTTAAAAATGCTGTAATAGGGTTACATTAGTTTCAAATAAAACTTAGTTAAATTCAACAATTATAGCATTTACAAAAATGCTATAATAAACTTTAATTAAACTTAGCCATTTGGTTCATTATTATCAACTACAGCATTTACAAATGCTGTATTATCATTTACATTAGAATTAATAGCATTTCAAAAATGCAGTTAATTAACTTCAAGTACTCAATATAATTTCACAAACAATTATATTTTTATTTAAATCATTTTTAGCTTATAAAATCATATAATTTCACTTTTAAAACAGTCATTCAAATACCCTTATATTCATGATTTTATAAAGTTAAATCTCCATTCAAAAATCAAAATTTAATAATAATTCACTTATTAAATTCCAACATTAAATTTTAAATTCATTAAATTAAATTTAACTTAACATTTAAGTTTAAAATTTTCAAATATAACCTAATTTCATTTTTATTTAATTAACTTAAAATTCACTTTTAAGCCAAATTCACAAATTTCCAATTTTAGTTATATTTCCAAATTTCAACCTAAATATTCATTCATTTCACATTTTAACTTTATTCAAAAATCATTAATATATTATAAAATCATTTTAAATTCATTTAATTCAAAATATCATAAATTTATCATATTTTCATATTTAATTTAAATTCCATTTATCACCAAATTCTAGTTTCCAAAATAACTTACATTTCAAATTTTCTAACTTTACCATTTATTTATTTCACTTATAAATTTTTAGAAAATCAATAATGCTTTGCAAAAATCATTTTTAATCAAATTTAAATCAAAATACTATAATATTTACATTTCTAAAATAATTTAAATTTTTTAGAAAAACATATTTTAACAATGGGTCTGTATTTCATTTTCTACCTAGATGAAGTGATACGGGTAATATATCATTTCAACCCGTAATTTACAAAGAAAACCGGGTTTGATCATTTCAAACCCGAAATCCCAAGTAAAAGAAAATAATTGAAAATCATTCAGGCCTATCATTTCAGCCCATAACGATTTTCTCCTATTCAAAATTCCGTTCGGGTATGTATCATTTCAACCCATAGTGATTCTAGTCTACAGGGAACTTGCAGTGTGATAAACTGATGAAAATAACAGAAAAGCATGAAATAACAGTAACATATGGTATAACAAGTGTAAATATAGGTGTGAACTTCATATGAATATAATATAGCAGTTATAACAGGATGATATGCATTTACAAATTCAGGTGATGTCAGTTTATCACTACATAAGTACATATTAGTCTGGTGAGATTTACTCGCTGTTTTGAGCTGATGACACAACGACGAATTGCACAACGGGATCTACACAAGCGCAAAAGCACGATACAGATACGAAATGGAGGAGCCAAGGATTAATTCCCTTGAATACAAATCAAACAAACAATATAACAATTATAAGGTTTCAGACCAAAAATACGATAAACGATGCTAGAAATAACTTCATAAAACAAAGCTGAAATGCTTTGCACTTGCTTCCGACATCTCATAAGCTCGGCCAGAGGTAGAGTACAGGTCTGAGACAATGATTTAGGGTCAGGTCTGGGTTGCTAAGGTCGGCCTAACATGAGTTTGAGTGATGGTGTAAAGGTGGATGAAGACAAGAACACAAAATCATGCATACACATGGGTTTTGGGCCATGAATTGGGCTCGGCCAAGGCTCTAGGTGTCACGGCCAGAGGAGTGGGGTCCACTGTAGTGGTGTGGCCGTGGGTGCTAGAGGTGCTGGAGGTGGTGATGGTGGAGTAGGGGCGGCAAATGGTTGGTGGAAGTGGTGGATGTGGAAGCTAGTGCTCGGCTAGATCAATATGAAGGGTGTTTTGAAACTTTTGTGGATATGCATCACCAAGGGGGTTCATGGGATGGGTGGCTGGTGAGGAGGAGGTGCTGGTGGTGTGTCATTAGGTGGTGGAGGCAGCTAGGCAGCAAGGTGGCATGGTTGAACCTACGTGAGGTGAAGCAAGTGCAAAATCAAACTAGTAAAATCAACATAAGTGAACAAAAGAAGATAAAAGAAAATAGAATTTTACCAAACTTCTAAATCAAGAGGAGGCCGAAAGTTTTTTTTCAGGAAGGAGGAAAAAGATGTACGTGAATGAAGAATGGAGGTAGGCAGCTGAATTATGTGAGTAGTTATGGCTAATTGATGGCAAAAGTAGGTTAAAATGTGAAAAGGTGGGAAAATCAAAAGCCACAGGAAACAAAAGGTCACAAACCCTTTCAATTTACCTTTTATTATCTATATAAATTTATGTAACTGAAATAATAGTAATATCAGATAAGATTTCGAAATTTTTAACAAATATACAAATATATATAATATTTATCAATTATGTAGAGTAAAATTAAGGAAAATAGTTAAAACAGTGAACTAGACTAGGAAAATTTGAAGTTAAATGAAATAATTTTTAGGAAATTCATATAAGCTTGTAAAGTATTTTTAAACATAAATAATAACATAAAATACAAATATATTTACAAAATAAATATTTAAAATTTAATTTGAATATAAAGTTTTAATGCAGAAAATAGCAGAAAATGGGAAAACAACCCTTAAAAATAGGAAATCAACACAGTAATTTTTGGAAAAATTCTATTATTATTTAAAAAATATTTAGAGATGAATTTTCACAAATAAAACAAATTTAAAATAAAATAAGGAAATTTAAAATGAAGAAAATGGCAGAAAATTAGAAAACAGCCTTTAAAAATAGGAAATAAATACAGTAAATTTTGGAAAAATTATATTATCATTTTAAAAAATATTAAAAGACAAAAATATACATAAAATAACATATTAACACATATTAAAATAAAATATAACAAATAAAATATGATTTATATAATCTAAAATAGACAAAATTGTAAAATAAAACAAATTATACTCAAATTGAAATGTGTATAACTTTCACGGTTTAAGTCCGTTCTCAACGAAACAAAAAGCAGTATTCAAGTTGTTAAATCTATTTCCATAATAAATGATTAAATTTAGGAGTTTAAATATTTAAATTTGAAATTTAAAAGTCAAAAGTTTGACCAGTTTGAACAGAAATTCATCTTTCAGTAAAATATCCAATTTATACCTGTTTGAAATTATAATTCACATAATAATCAACACTTATATTTAAAAATGTGAAATGTTTGAAATAAAACAAGTTTAGAAATAATTTCAAAATAAAATAAAGTCAAATATTAAAATATATGAAAAATCTAGGGTTGTTACAACTTTGATGTAAATCCATTAAACAACACTATATAATAAAAGTATCGGAACAACATCGATATTTCCTAGTGCCTTTCTAACCTATTTCAAAAATAAGTATTAATCCAACTATATATTAAAGGTGTCAGAATGATGTCGAAGAAAACTAACGCCATTCTGCGCCAGTTACTAAGGCATTTAAATATGTTGGAAAATACTGTTGTTATTTCGATACAAATTGCTAATTTGACCTACATAATAAAGGCATTGGAATGACATCGGTATTATCTAACTTCATTTACTTCTCTTTATTTACAAATATTATATAATTTTAGTATAATATTACATAATTTTTGGATTATACATATTTCAATTATTTTATTATATATCTTATATTTTAATTATAGTTGTTACCATGAATTTTTTTTCCAAATTTAAATATTATAATTTATTCATACTTTATATCCAAATTTATGAAATCGAACCATGCACAATCGTTATTATTGTATGAGAAATTTGAATAACGATTTCACGTAATTCTGAATCAATCTAACCATCAATCATCGTACGTAAATACTCTTAATTGTAAGTTGATTATTGAACATAACCGATTAAATTACGGGATAACGCATAGAATTGAATCAGCATGCTATAAATTTATACTTCAACATCCTCGATAGCAAATTCGATTCTCAATGGTTGGATTTAAGAAAATTCATAATATAGATAGATCTGTTTGTTCAAACTAGCTATTTTTCATACAATTTACTTAGAATTTATTGAAACCAACCGGCCCTAACTAAAATTCCTATTTGCATTTCATATTTATAAAATCTGACTAAGCACATTTTTTAAAACCATATGAGAAACTTAAATATATGATTTCATGCAATTCTAAGTTAGTTTGACCTTCTATCCATCAAATGTAATTATATCTTTGTGTTTTTGGCAAAGTCAGTAGGGCTGAATAGTCCCCTACCATTTTATTGAAACAAAGAAATATAAAGGAGAGATGGGTAAAACTCACCAAAAAGAAGGAAAAGAAAATACATAAAATAACCAAACTACATTGCTAACCAACCAACCCAAATGCCAAAATTAAAAAAATACAAAATTAATATGGTTTTTAAACTTGGATGGGAAAAATTCTTGCGTGGGAGGAAATAAAGGATTAAGAAAAAGTGAATTCGGCTTTAAGAACCCTAGAATTTCTCTCTTCCCACAATAGCCAAATTAACCTCTTCAATAACTTCAACAACAAAATTCTTTTGGGGGACCTCCATCTCGTTCTTTTAAAAATGTTAAACCATTGAATTTTAGAATCAATGGCCATGCCATGCATATTAAAATGTCGAAGAACACTCTTTCAAATACACTACACCTAATAAGTGATTTTGTAGCATTTTATATCTGTCAATTGCTAACACTTATAAATGTCATAGACCGCTAACAGTAAAAAAGTGTTAGGATACCTAAAAATTGTTAGTAGAAATAAATAGTCTTCTGCATTAATATTGCCAAAGCTATAAGTGTTACAACAATCGGTAAAAATGTAAATAACTAAATAACAAAAGGAGTCTTTTGTAATTTGTAAATACAATTCCTTTTCCCACGCTTGCCCATTCCTAAACAGATTTTGGCCGCCTAAAATTTAATTTAGGGTTTGCTCTTCCCCACAAAAATGCCAACGTACTTCTTCTCCCTCAATCGCACTAAATTAAATCCAGGCCCAGAAATTATTTCAGCCGCTACCAAGCCTATTTTCTTTCCACTATGTTTTAGAATCATCTTCTCCCTCAATTGCAAACCCAATACCTATTTAACTCTTCAGCTCGATATCTTGCCCTAATTCCTTCTATCTAAATCATGACTCGTATTTAAAAAATATCGAGCAGAGGCGACCAAGAAGAGAGAGACGCGGTTGCAAGTTGCTCTACTGCAGTGGCACCATCGGCATCCAAGGAGGAGGAGAGCGATACATACGCTGGGTTAAGTATCGAAACATAAATTTGTTACAAATCTACTATTTTTTACGTTTTTCCAAGTAAGAGTGATCCAAACACTTTATCGATTGCTTCATTATTTATGTCATCACAGGGATCGCTGTAACTTGTATTTGAATATATTCAGCATGTTTATATCAATATTGTTGGTTGAACCTGGCAGTGCTAATTAATTTCTATGTCATTTATAGGGTATTGGAAACCTAATAATTTTAATGTTGCACGGTAAGATAGAAAATGTTCAGTCCAATTGTGAGATTTGTCGTATGAGATTGTAAGCTGTGTTACAGAATTATGTTTTACATGTTTTCTTTTTCTTGCTATTTTTTCAACACTAGTTAAATTTAGAACTGATAATCAAATGGACATAGGGTCCGCAAGTTAGAGCTAGCAGTGCTAATTAATTACATTTCTAATATTTAATAGATCTGGTGGTGTTTTGTGTGTGAAAAAAAAAGGATGGGGAGGTGGGAGAGCTATTAGAGATATTCCAGTGGAAAGGGGAAGTGTCGAAAGGGCAGCCAAATTAGGAGTAGAGAGAGAAGGAGCACCAAGGAGAGGAGATATCTGATGTTCTTCTTTATCTAGTCAGACTCTCTGACATGTGTGGTATGGATCTTGGCAAAGCCGCGCTCCGAAAAATAGAGCTAAATGCACTGAAATACCCCATCGATCAAAGCAAAGGCTCTTCCAAGAAACTCACTCTTCCTAGCATAGATCATTCTTCAAACATCATCGGCCATGTTTCATCAAACAAGGTAATTTGCATGTTATAAATCATGTAATTATATTTTATATTTTTTCGGGTTACGATCCAAATCTCATACCAAACTTTGCTGCTTAAATCAATTTATACAGGAATACTTTCCATCTTCATCAATGAATTAGACTATTCAATTGGTCAGAGATAAGCTTGATAAGGTGAATTGACACTCAAACATCTTCCACATTAAAAATCACATACTTTATAAATAATTTTCTACTTTTCGTATTGGTTATTATTTTGCAGATAAATTCTAGTTCTGATAATTCGCAAGCAATACCGACTTCTAAAAAAGCACGATTAGACAAATGAAGAAGAATATAATATTATGAGAACATCAATACTCAGCTTAGGAAATTTTTATCGAGGCATTGTCCTCAACAATGATTTGTCTTTTTGATAAAGTGTTACCATCTTAATTGTAGTATTTATTAATTATTGTTCAGTCAGGCATTGATATAATAAATAAATGGTTTTTGTTCTCTTTTTTGTTGCACAACACACAAACTGGTTACTTCCATGCCTTTTTTAGGTCTTGTAATAGTAAATTTTCCAGTTTCATTTGATTCTATTCTTTGTTCCTCATAATCTCTTCTTCGTACACTGCATATTCCAACTCTATGCCTAGGCATTAAATGATTTCGCCCATATGGTTTAGTAGTTTTGAAAGTGAACACCTATTTATAGTTTACTATTTTAATTTTTGCAAAAATCCCGTATCTTTGTTAGATGTCTTCTTTGCTTTAGCCATTTCCTATCAATTTAACACATTTTAATAGTATCAGGTTGTTGCTTCGATGCTTCTAGTTGCCTTTGCTTTATAGCCTTGCAATTGTACATATTAATTTGGGCCTATATGCGAAATGCTTCATTGGTGAATAATAGCAGTAATTTGTCTTTGGTTTATTTGTACTTATATGTATACACTAGTTGCTTTGGAAATAGATTATATAGTTACTGATATTTCACGTCCCCTGCTTTGCATTAAATGCAAATGTCCATGCTTGCTTTAGGATTTGGTAAACATTTGCATAGCTAGTTTTAATATGGTACGTTTCCAATTTCAGTTTTTTTTAGTATTTGGCTTCTTAGCATTTGGCCTTAATATGGAAATAGCTTAAACATATACTTGTTTCGTCCTGTAGTGTTAATATCTTGAGATTGTTGTTAACATGCTTTGATTTTATATGTTTACCTGTACATTGATTTTGCACTTCTCCATAGTTCCTAATTTGTTTAATTCCACTTTTGTTCATTGTTTAAGATCATCTCCATCTTTTTATTTTATTTTATCTTGTACGTCCCTTATGTTTCATTATTTAAGTTGCCTATTTTTGCTTCATTTGCCCTGTTGCTTTAAATCCACATGTCCCTGCCTCGCTGTTGTTTTGAAAGAAAAAAAATGGACATACCCATGCATTATTGCCTATTCTTAGGTTAGCACGTCCCATATGTTGAAGTTTCATAGCTTATCTCATTTTTTTAGTTAATGCCCGTAGCCATAGTTACCGCATAGACGCATCGGAACCGCTATGGACCGTCCAATCCGACCGGCCGTGGGACCCACCTCTGATCGAAGGCGGCAAGATCCGTTCTTGGTCCACCAGAAAGAAGCTTCGTGCCACTGTTCACAGTTTTCCGATCCATCGCGTCATAGTTTCGCCGTTTTTAAGGTGTCTTCATACTGCGAATGAAGTGGTTAGAAATCTCTGTGCAGTCGTCGATGACGAGTCTGACCTCCTTCTTATGGAGAGTAGTCACGATGTTACTGCTATTGATCCATCTCGCATTAAGGTACTATAATTTTAAATTTATGCAGAGGGCGTTTGATAATTTTGTTCTAATGTGTTTGATTAAATGCGCTTTTAGTCCATTTCCTTATGATTTTTCAGTGCTTTGCCGAGCGATATTAATTGACTTGATTCAACTTAACTGATAAACTTATTCTTTATTTGAACTACTAAGAAATAATGATTACCTTGAATCTTGATGGAAGATACAGATATAATTGTGCAACGCGATACTTACAATTAATTATCTCTATTTAGCTAAAATCCTTTAAGTTGATCACTGCTCCTTTATGCAAACATTTCATGTTATCAGGAAGAAAGCATATTAAGTGTCTGTCCAAACACATTAGTTCTACTGGTTTCACAACATTATACCTTAAAATTTACTTTTCAAACATAATTTCTCACGGAAAATTACCCCATTAAACAATAGTATATTATTGCCAATCAAAACAAATGTTCCATTTTCAAATGCTACATGGTTGAATGACAATATAAATTGAGAAGAAAGAAAAAACTATTAAAACATCAATACTATGTCACATAGTTCAATCAGTATCAGGTTTTGGTTTGACTTTTAATTGTATTCAGGGTAGGATAATTTCCATTTTATCTTGAATACTGTCAGACTTAGTAATTTTTAGTGTAGATTAAGATGCAAATTACTGTGTTCAAATGTAGATCATTAGAAACAAAAACGAAACACAACCATCTTGAGTTTGTCTTATATATTTTGATATGCATATCTATGCTTGCATAATTCACACTTCTTGTATATCATATATTACACGCTTTCAGGCTTTAAAATCTTGGATTTAAGACAAGATCTCGGATTGATATCTTGGTTCATATCTCGGATTAAGATTTTAATATCTCAAGTGAGATTAGTGTCAAACAAAATAAAAACTATATTTTTATAGAAGAAGTGCTTGGACCGGAAATATATCTGATGTCATCTAGTTTCCCCATATAGTTGGTTTCATACATGTAGTAGCATTCACAAAAACTGACTGAAAATTTAAATTATATTTTCAATAACATTATCGGCCTAATATACAGGTTCATGTCGAGCTTGGATTATGTGAAGTCATGTGTTCACAAGCAATGAGGATCGATGAGCCTGCTAAAGAACATAAATGTTTCCTGACATTTTAGAGCTTGAAAGTATCTTCCCAGCTAAAACATTAGACCATACTGCAAAGTGTATCTATCATCAGGTATCATATTATCGATTTAATTTTTATTTTTATTTCAATCTGCCAAGGGAATGGGATAGGGATGTGTGCTGTCATGTTTTGTTAATATGTCATTAGCTATTATGATTTTATCCCTAATAGAAGGAAATAGTTAGTTGAATTATAAAATGATTTTTCATGGAATGTTGTAGATAAGATATCAAAATACTATCTATCTTCCAATAAGCAGAGTTGCACAATATGCTACTCAACTACAATATTATTATCTTGGTGTGTTGTAGACACGTAGAAAAATTGTGGGCTTCTATGAATAAAAAATGGATGAGAAATTATCCCAAGGTTAAAAACGAATTCAGTCCAAAACTATATTATGCCCACTGTACATATCTTGGGTTTCTAAGTTCACAACCTGAGTGCATGTATGGCTATGTAGTAGGTTCCCTTAGTGTTAAACTAAGTTGTGCAACCTAGTTTTAAAAGTGTTAAACTGGGTTGCAGCAACTCAATGTTAAAACTGAGTTGCGCAACCCAGTTTTAACACTATTAGACTAGGTGGCAGCAACTCAGTTTTAAAACTGGATTGCATGCCGAGTTATTATGAAACTGAATGCTTTACGAGTTAAAATTGAAAACTGAGTTGCAACTCATTAATGTAATTGATTTCGAAGTTGTAAGCTTTTATTGAGTGTTTATGTTAAATGCAGGCATGTGTAAAGGTTTGGATTATCGCATGGGCGTTGAAGAATGTGCAAACCATCATAGTTTGGAGGGGATGATCTAGAATGGTTAGGTTAACCTTAAGTTAAACTTTAAGTGTATTTTGAAACTAAAATTTTCGTAGCTTATGTTGTTGTAATATCAGAATACATGACATTGTAATATTAAGATATCTTTAATAATTATTATGACATATTTACTCCATTTGTGGAGCATTTTAAATTTTGCAATCTGTATGATGAATTGTCTGATATGGGGACCACGGTTTATGATATCTTATACTCCATTTGCTTTAAATATTTTAATATTAGTATTGCAAGAAATTATGCAAAATCATAAGTTTATATTTGCAGCACTTATAAATGTTGTCAGTATTTGTAAAAGCATTTTATGTGTAACAACACATATATGTGTTACTAAATAATCATTTTCCAACACTTATAAGTGTTGTTGTATATTTCTGTACCAACACTCATAAGCGTTACCGCATATTTCTGTACCAACACTTATAAGCGTTAACGTATATTTCTGTACCAACACTTATAAGTGTTACCGTATACTTAGGTACCAACACTTATAAGTGTTAGTAATAGGTATGTTCGTAACACTTATAAGTGTTACAAACTTGGCCGCTTCATTCCTCACAGTCCATTAGTAACACTTAAAAAGTGTTACTAAAATTATTTGTAACACTTATAATTGTTAGGATTTTCCTATTTTGGTGTAGTGATAAAAGAGGAAAAAGCGCATAAGAAGAACGAATGGAAAGTATTTTGGAGTGGTTACCGCATTGAACACATAAAGAGTGTGCAAACCATTTTCGATTACTTTCGATAATAAAATATTTTCCTTAGGAGATGATTCATTAGTCTAGATATAAGAATTCTAAGGAAAACCTGAAAATACAAAAAGCCTAAACATATTCTCATGCACAATTGAAATGGACTATGCCTTATAACATGACCTAGATGAACACTGATAATCAAACAATTTAATATATATATACGACTAGCTTGATCTCATTGTAGCTGAATTAAAATATGGTAGGTCAATAGTTTCACTATATAGATAGGGAGGAACTTTTGCATTTCTAGGAATACCAGTCAAACTATGCAAGTTGCAATCAAGAAATTAAGAGAGAATGGATCATATAGGTACCTATGGACAATGCCAGAATGAAATCAGCTGAGGGATCTTTATTACACTATACAAAAGAAGTAAAATAGACCTGATCTTAAGTAGGCTTCTCCATGTCCAGCTATAATTAACTGGAACAGACATAGACTAGAAATTCAGTTTTTTTACAAGACTACTTCTAGTCTGCCTAGCCAACAAACTATCATCATTTTCCATAATGTTACTACTAAGGGAGGAGAAGGAAACTTATATTCCAACATTTCATGGTCATAATTCCAAGACCACCTTTGTCAACGGGGATAGCAACAGACTTGGAGGAAACAAGTATTAGCTTTTTAGAGAAATGGTTACTATGCCAAAGAAAATGGTTAAAAGTATAGTAAACCATAGTAATGAGTCTAACAGGCCGTTGATGCCAAAAATGGGTGACAACACCCACAGAATCTCATGGAGATTAAATGAAGAATGAAATTAAAAACGGAGCAGAAGAAGTAAATGAACACATGGATTTTTAAAGTGGTTCAGAAATCATGGTTTACGTCCACTTCATATTGTCATTGATATTCCACCCGATTATCATTACAAGGGTCTACAGATGCTGGAATCCATTAGTGCAAAAGTGGATAATAAGAATGGTAGAGCTTCCCTTGTCAGCCCAAAAAAATATCCCCCAAAAGCGGCGGGCGTGCCCTGTATTTGTAGACGAAGGCAGCTTTCAACTTGACTAACAACTTAAAGCCTGCACCCCCGACCACTTGGGCCCACCACGAGGAAGGCTCAGCCCAACATACAATGTTGATCTATATCATCATGCTAACACGACCATCCTTGTATGCTGACATGGTCCATTACACTTACAATGTCGACCTGGGGAATGCAATACACTATGCCGACCCCAACATTACAGATGCTATGCTGACCTGAACCATTCCTCATGCCTTGCCGATCCGAGCCATTCCATACACTATGCCGATCCCATCACATTATATACTTTGCTGACCCGAGCTATTTCATATGCTTTTTCGACCCAACCTCTACTATGTCGATCCCTCTTAGTTTCATTGAATTTTCCTAATCATCCACTCCGTTTCCCAATTTAACCAAAATAAATTCTAATACTACGACATCCAACAATATCCATTGGTCGACCTTATTAACCTAGGCTGGATATAACTGTTCAGATATCATACTCTGCTAGTATTGATGTTGTCTTGTGGTCACCTTTCCCATCAATAGTCAAGTCTGGTCCTCAGAATCTCCTTTGTGTAGCCGGGCCAAGGTACCAGCTAATACGTTGCCCCACAAAGTGCATCTTGTTGTCTATAGACTTGCTTTGGACTGAAGAAAGTTAGAGTCTTCAAAAAGAAATCCATCTAGTTTCTTAAATAGTCGTCATCTTTCCATTTCATCCTCCCAAAGTGTTACATCCCTCTTTCATTTGAATGACGCTTGGTCGATTCCCAATAGTATAAATTCAGGATTGTATTCTATCAGTGGCTATCTGTATCCAATTTTACATGACTAGCAAGTTTAGCTATCTGATCCAGTCTTTTCTCTAATGACTCCAAATGAAAAATCAATTTCTGTTGATTTCAAGAAGTTGAATTTTTTGAATATACACATGCGCATTCAGGTACACGTTCTTGTCATTAGCTCCAGGATGCGTCTTATATGACCATGGTTCATCATCGATTCCTTCTGGTTTCATTGCAATTCGATTGCAATTCCTTGTTTATATTATTTTTTGAAATATGGGTTATAATCAGCCACTCGTTGAGAGGGGACTTCAAGTTCTACAAAGACGACGACCTCGGAGCCATTGGCAAAGGTAATGGAGTACAGCTAGTCATGGACTTATGGGCGGTTTTGTATGCCCATGATGCTGATGAGAGTTCATCAATCTACTTTCCTCTAACCTTATCCAAATGTTTCTTTAAAATGGACTTTATGATTCAGTTCGTAGCTTCAACCCATCCATTTGTTTGAGGGCGAGCAACTACCGCAAATCTCTTTTCAATATTATGCCAATGGTAGAAGTTTTGAAATTCAATTTTGTCGAATTGGGCTTCATAACCTGTAACGACCCGCCGTTCTGACCGCCTCTAGTCGGTAATTAAACCAACCAGAAACGTTCAGAATGACGGATTGTTATTTAGTTTATAACATTTAAACAGAATCCGTCACAGAATCACAGAAACAATAATATATTTTATAAATAAACTTTTCTTTTATATACAAGTATCAGAGTCATACAGTGAATTACATTTTATACAGCGGAACAATTTTTATTAAGTACAAGAAAAATTTTGCTGAAAACTTTAATGAAGTGCTTTCCCCTCTCTCTCTAACTTCGCTGCGAGAAAATCTCCAAGCTGCAAAAATACTCGGTCTGACCCGAGCGTTAATTGCAAAACACAAAAACACTCGAGTCAGGATTAATCTTAATTCAAGTAATTAAATTTGCAATGAGTTGAAATAAAATGGTACAGATTTAAACACTAAGAACAGGATCAAACTAGAATAACTCCCAATACTACAGTGTGTCAACCAAGCAACAGAGATGGTGAATACAAAGACATCAAGGAAACCGAAGGCATGAACACATTTAAGTCCAACCAGAATTTATGGCCACTGAATAGAATACAGTGAAATGGTCATAGCATAGACACAATAATTACAAACTCACTAAGACACATGTATGCATATATGCAAATATATACATACATATATATCAGATCATAACCAAGGTGTACTGGACCAAACAATATGTGGACCAAATGCCCAGTGTAGATCAAATGAACGCAATGCCCAGTGTAGACCAAATGCTAACAAAGACCAGACTTCAAAATTTGAGTTCAGTTGTAACTTGAACATGAATACATGTGAACACAGTCACACACTAGACTTCAACATACAACATGGATTCACAAAATGCTTCAGACTGCATGTACAAGACTCCAAATGTACACAGACTCAGTTCAACATGCTCACATAACAAAATCGTGAACCAGACAAAGGAAACCAAACTGCAAATGAAAATAGAGAATACAAGCATTGTTTCAGACACAATGGAGCATGCAAAATTGTAAGCATGGAGATGTGATAAATCTCCAAGGCTCGGCAAAATAAAAGTTGAACAGAGTCAGGCATCAGGTAAAAATGAGGGAGTGTTTTGAAAGTATGCAAGCAAAAATGAACCATAGTGAAAACAGACCAAGTGACAACAATGCAGAGCTCCACCCTGCAAATTTTAAATTTGCCTTTACATTTAAAACAGAAAATAGTTTCTGTTTTATAAAAAAAAAAAAAAACTTAAACTTTGAAAATTTCCAGAATTTAAATAATTTCAAAAGAACAGAATTTAAACTTATTCAAATTCATTATTAAATTTAGTTTAAAATCCAAAGTAAACATTCTAGTTTGTAATTTATATCAAATCTTAAAATCTGGAAACAGTTTAAACAAAACTGCAAAAGCTTCAGGTAATAAACCTGTAACCATACCCTTTCTTTTTAAAAAAAAAGGAACTTGGATTTCAAACTTTATTTGAATTCAGATCCAAGATGTACTTGATTCAATTTGTAACTTAAAATATGAATTTCATTCAAGAATCTAAAAACTGCAGCTCTTTCTGAATTAAAAACTTGCAATCTGTTATAATCTTTTGATTTAGAACAAAAATTAAACAAATTAATAAAGTATTTCTTATTAAAGGAAATTTTAGTTACAAACTAATTATGATTGCAGATTCAAATAACCAGCAATATTCAAACATATGCATATATGTTCTCATAGAGCAACCAGCACAACAAATTCTTTTCTACAAATATATATATATGCATATGTGCACAGAGATCACAGGCTTTAGACAGATCCTAACTGAGAATCAATTCAAGTGGTATTGGTATATTTTTTTTCCATTTAAAATTTTGGTTTTTATAAGCAAAACAGGTAATCAGGTACCTGCAAACACACATGTATATATGAAGCTACATGATGATCAAACAATATGCAGCAGTGAATGGGACCAACAACCATACATACTGCTACATGACAAATGAGACAGGTGATCATGATGAACAAGTGCAGGTCAAATGCTCAAGCGACCAATGAACAAAGAACAATGGCAAAACCAGCATGAAGACTAACAGCAAAGGGACTGCAACAATCATGTATGTAGACCAGACCAAACTACAAAGAGCCTCAATAATGCATGAAACAGTTCAAAGCTTCAACACATCATTTTTTTTTTCTTCCAAACCTGTAACCTGACAGAGTAAAACCCTGTACACAAATATATATCATCATGCATACATTCACAGGCATGCAATCTAACTTACCAAACATTTCCATTTTACTTTAAGCATAAATCAGATTGTCCAAGGGTATAGGTAAGTTTTGCTCACTAACTATTGAACAGAGAAGTCTGTTGACAAGCAACCCCATATGTAAAACAGACCAAGCTTTAAAGATGATGATTTGCTCACATATAAACATTCATACTTCCAGTTGTCTCATTTATTTATTTATTTATTCATTTTTTTATACTTAAAATTTTTTTTCTTCTTTTACTTCCACTGTTCTTCCCTTTTAATTTCAGAATAGTAACTTCATGCATATTCCTAAAAATTATTCTTAAAGATAATGACATATCCTTACATCCAATTTCCTTCAGGAATCATGGCCTAAAAATAGATTAGACAGAAAAAATATGAATTTTTCTTTAATTATTTTGGGTCTGGAAACAAAACAGGACAGGGTATATATAGCCTAACTCAATCATATTCAGGTGAATACATCCAGGCAGACAAATATACGCATCATCACCACACAAATACATCACATGCATCAGTATCAAAGGAGTAAAGGTTGAAAGTTTGCTCATTTCATTTTAAAACAAAATTATAGTATCTGTTCTCATCAGTTTAAATTAGAGTTAAATAGCATTTGTTCTTATCAATTTAAAAGCAAAATCAAATAGCAACTGTTCTTAACAGTTTAAAACAAATATGAAATATGTTAAATAGCATCTGTTCTTATTAGTAAAAAAACAAATTACACAGAGTATCTGTTCTCAACAGTTTAATATCGAAT
Source organism: Allium cepa (assembly GCA_030765085.1). NCBI lineage: Eukaryota > Viridiplantae > Streptophyta > Magnoliopsida > Asparagales > Amaryllidaceae > Allium > Allium cepa. Next base: position 68,865,220 of record CM060928.1, read on the forward strand.
TATCAGAGCAATTGGTAGCAATATCACTCAACGAACAACATGCAGTGACAAATCTGCTCCTATCAATTTAAATCCAACAAAACCCGAGCAATTGATAACGAATAACTCCCAAACCATAACATGCAACCAAGCATTCAAGTCAACAAATTTAAGCACTTGCATTAAAATCAACCGTGAGTGAAAAACTCACCTTTTCTAGCTGGGTAGAAGACGATGCCGGAGCTTCGCAAAAACCCTGCTTTGGAACAACGAACGCTATTGAACGAAAGCCCCAAATATGATCGCAAGCCCTAGTTTAGAGACGAAGAGCTGAAGCCCTAATTGTTGAAGATGCCGCGAGCGAGTTGAAGCATCGAACTCGAAGCAGAAATTGAAGCCCTAGTTTGGAAGTGAAGAGGAAGACGAGAGAGACAGGGCCGCCATTTTTTTTCTTTCGTGATCTTTGTTTAGGGTTTAAAAAATGGAAATGGTAAAGTGAAATGAAAGGGATCGGGTATCGGATTGAAAGTAAAGGCAGTGGTTCTTTTCTTCTTTATTTTATGTTTTATCTTTATTTTGTTTTATTATTTTCTTCTATTTATATATATATAATTTTTCATTTTAAATTCAATTTATTTTAAACATCAAATTTTATTTTGTACACAAACACCTTGTTTTGTTTTTGTAGATATTTACTTTTGTTTGTTTTGTTTAATTTTTGTTTAAATTATGTTGTTAAATTTTTTTCTTTTACTAAGTGTATTTGTTTATTTTATTTTGTATTGATTTTAATTTTTTTATTTAAGCTAAAGAAAAAATGTCATTAAAATTTAACCATTAATTTACTAATTTACAAAAATAAAAATTTTTAAATCCAAATTATCTTCTTAAGTTATTAGTTTGAATTTCAATTACAAATTCCATATTCAATCTCAACTCCGAAGTCAAATTTAAATTTTTATTCAACTCTTTATAGATTAAATTTTAAAATTTAATCACCAATTTCATTGTTATATTGGAAATTCAATTTAAATTATCATTCAAATATTTAAAATTAATTAAATATTCACAATTTAAATTGTTCAAAATTCAGGGCCGTTACAATCTCCCCTCCTTAAAAGAATTTCGTCCCGAAATTACAAGTAAGGAGAAATGATTGTTGAAATTTCACTAATATTTATATTTTAACAATTTTATCTAGTTCGAAACTTATTAGAAATAAATGAATATAGGATTCATTCCATTTGTTTTATCTCACTAGCTTTGTTTATTAACTCATTTGTCTATTATTTTTCTACAATCAAGACACAAAAATCTTTACTAAAATTTTCAACTTACAAAACCCAAATTTTAAATTTGAACTTCTTCATTTAAGAAATTTACATAGTATAACTTTTCCAAAGCTGTGGACTTTTCAAAACATTCCAAAAATCCTCTTCCTTAATTTATTAGGTTGGAATTTATATCACTTTAATTTCAGATAATTGGTTTTCTATTTAAAGTTTGAAAATACTTGCTAACTCGAAATTTAACAAGTCTATTGTCGTTCTTAAAGACATTAGGCATACGCTGGCCAGGCGCAAGTCTAACAATCTCCAAGTACTAAATATACTTGCTTCAATTCCCAGTGAAAATAGTTTTTTAAAAATTCTTTTAAAAATGGATATGGAAAGCACATTCCCCCATGGATCACAGTTTACTCGGCGGTTCCGCTACTATCCCAGTAGAGTCGCTTGTAACTGTGGATATCTCATCCCTTGAATTTCGCCATGGTTGTTGCCAAAGATCGCGGTTCACACGGCGGTTACGCTACTATCCCAGTAGAATCGCTCGTGACCGTAGGCATCTCGCCCCTCGAATTACGCTTTGGTTTGTAGATTGCAGTTTACACAGCGGTTACGCCACTATCCCAGTGGAATCGCTTGTAACTGTAGGCATCACGCCCCTCAAATTACGCTACCACCCGAGTGTAACTAGATCGCGGTATACACGGCGGTTACGCCACTATCCCAGTGGAATCGCTTGTAACCATAGGCATCTCGCCCCTCGAATTACGCTAGCACACTATACCAGTCCAAAAGGACATTCCAACTAATGGAAATACTACGTAGCTACGATTTTCAAATGGACACTCTTCTCGAGTTCCAACAACCTTCACAAATGTTTAAATGGAAGGTACTTTTCCATATCCTCAATTTGGAAAACATAATATTATACATACATATATAATATTTCATTTCACATTTTTGTACATATCATACTCATGTACTTACATAAGTTTTCCACAACAATTACTTTTCCAAACTAATTGGTTTTCGAATTAATCGTATTCACACATATACGTTATGAAAACCACAACATTTCATACCCATAACAAATAGAGGTTTCACAAATTTTTTCATTTCATCATCCATTTAAAATTTTCCTCTAAGTCGATTTGGAAATTTTTTTTTAAGGTTATCTCAAACCAAATTCACATTCATAATCCAATTTATTATCGACTTCACACTCGATTTGGATTTCACGTTACATCGTCAATCCTCAACACATAATTGATGTCTATCGATATATAACCTCTGAGCTCGTACGTCTCAGAGAAGGGTGTTAAGCTAAGAGAATAAATTCTCCACCACCAACAGATATATATTTAATAGAGATCAATTGATATGTCGTCAATTCACGACGTTAGACATACAATCCAAATCATCCATTTAAAATTCAAAGTTCAACTTACATTGTTTTTGGGTGTCAAAGTTAAACTCAATTTTAACTCAAGATTCAATCTTTTTGAAAAATTTCCAAGTTGAACTAATTGTTCAAATTTCTCAAAATAATATCTTTACAAGATATAATTTTCACACTTAACCATTTGAAACAAATTCAAATATTCACTTTTCAATTTATCTTTAAAAGATAAAATCTCAAAACATTCACTTTACACTTTATCTTGAAAAGATAAAATTTCAAACCTTTCATTTCATATTGGAAAATATTTCCATACTTATTCAATAATAAGTAATTTACAAATCCATTTATTTTCAACACTTTGAAAATATTTGATATACTTAAACCAAAATCAAATATATATTTCATTCTTAAAAGAAATCATTCTTTTAAACACATTTCAAAACAACTTAAAATGAATTTACTTCATTTCATAGTGTTGCTTCCCAAAAACATTCCCATTTAAGTTTTTCACTTCAACTTAATTCATAGTTTGAATTCTGCATACATTTCAAAATATTGGTTTTAAACCAACTTCAAATTTCCAATATTAAGTTTTCCACTTAACTTATTTCCATGCCCATTCAAATTCAAATTCTTCATTGCATCAATTTAAATCTCTTATAAATTTTCATTAGATTCATATCTCTTTTTATATCTCATTTATTGTCCAAAACCATAGATATAACACCTTTAATAAGTTACAATAATTTACTTATCAAAATAAGTCATTTGCGGATTTTATAAACATCTTTAGAAATTACATTTCTATTTATAAAACTTCGATTTATAATCTCCTTTACTAATTTGATTTAAACCAATTTAGACCAATTCATTAATTCACTTAACTCATATTTCATTTTCCATAACTCTCAAAAATTCGATAATGAGTTTCCGAATGATCGAAACTCAAGTCTAACGAGACCTCACCGAAGAGAAACGGTCGCAAACCTAAATTTAGAGAGGGGAATCTCCGAAAATGATTCTAATTTTCAAAATACCCTTTATTTTAAAGAATTTTTTTTTATACTTCTTTAGATTTGAAAACACTTTCTTTAAAGTGATTCTAGTAACTATTCATATTAAATGCCATAAACTAAGCTTTGTGTAAACCAAAGCTCTGATACCACTTTGTAAGAACCTCATTTCCGTCAGCAGCAACCGGTAGGCTTTGCAACCATCCCGGCACCACCGTGGCTACAAATGGTACCCTGCCCTTGCTTTTACGGCCAGCCTTTCGACTGTCACGGCTTACGCCTAACCAACCCCTTAAAGAGGACGTGTGGGGGTAAGAGTCTCCCGTTCGCCACCTAACCGCGAAGCGAGAACCCCCCATCACATTTCACCTAGATAAGCAAGATCAGTCACAGAATCACAGAAACAATAATATATTTTATAAATAAACTTTTCTTTTATATACAAGTATCAGAGTTATACAGTGAATTACATTTTATACAGCGGAACAATTTTTATTAAGTACAAGAAAATTTTTGCTGAAAACTTTAATGAAGTGCTTTCCCCTCTCTCTCTAACTTCGCTGCGAGAAAATCTCCAAGCTGCAAAAATACTCGGTCTGACCCGAGCGTTAATTGCAAAACACAAAAACACTCGAGTCAGGATTAATCTTAATTCAAGTAATTAAATTTGCAATGAGTTGAAATAAAATGGTACAGATTTAAACACTAAGAACAGGATCAAACTGGAATAACTCCCAATACTACAGTGTGTCAACCAAGCAACAGAGATGGTGAATACAAAGACATCAAGGAAACCGAAGGCATGAACACATTTAAGTCCAACCAGAATTTATGGCCACTGAATAGAATACAGTGAAATGGTCATAGCATAGACACAATAATTACAAACTCACTAAGACACATGTATGCATATATGCAAATATATACATACATATATATCAGATCATAACCAAGGTGTACTGGACCAAACAATATGTGGACCAAATGCCCAGTGTAGATCAAATGAACGCAATGCCCAGTGTAGACCAAATGCTAACAAAGACCAGACTTCAAAATTTGAGTTCAGTTATAACTTGAACATGAATACATGTGAACACAGTCACACACTAGACTTCAACATACAACATGGATTCACAAAATGCTTCAGACTGCATGTACAAGACTCCAAATGTACACAGACTCAGTTCAACATGCTCACATAACAAAATCGTGAACCAGACAAAGGCAACCAAACTGCAAATGAAAATAGAGAATACAAGCATTGTTTCAGACACAATGGAGCATGCAAAATTGTAAGCATGGAGATGTGATAAATCTCCAAGGCTCGGCAAAATAAAAGTTGAACAGAGTCAGGCATCAGGTAAAAATGAGGGAGTGTTTTGAAAGTATGCAAGCAAAAATGAACCATAGTGAAAACAGACCAAGTGACAACAATGCAGAGCTCCACCCTGCAAATTTTAAATTTGCCTTTACATTTAAAACAGAAAATAGTTTCTGTTTTATAAAAAAAAAAAAAACTTAAACTTTGAAAATTTCCAGAATTTAAATAATTTCAAAAGAACAGAATTTAAACTTATTCAAATTCATTATTAAATTTAGTTTAAAATCCAAAGTAAACATTCTAGTTTGTAATTTATATCAAATCTTAAAATCTGGAAACAGTTTAAACAAAACTGCAAAAGCTTCAGGTAATAAACCTGTAACCATACCCTTTCTTTTTAAAAAAAAAGGAACTTGGATTTCAAACTTTATTTGAATTCAGATCCAAGATGTACTTGATTCAATTTGTAACTTAAAATATGAATTTCATTCAAGAATCTAAAAACTGCAGCTCTTTCTGAATTAAAAACTTGCAATCTGTTATAATCTTTTGATTTAGAACAAAAATTAAACAAATTAATAAAGTATTTCTTATTAAAGGAAATTTTAGTTACAAACTAATTATGATTGCAGATTCAAATAACCAGCAATATTCAAACATATGCATATATGTTCTCATAGAGCAACCAGCACAACAAATTCTTTTCTACAAATATATATATATGCATATGTGCACAGAGATCACAGGCTTTAGACAGATCCTAACTGAGAATCAATTCAAGTGGTATTGGTATATTTTTTTTCCATTTAAAATTTTGGTTTTTATAAGCAAAACAGGTAATCAGGTACCTGCAAACACACATGTATATATGAAGCTACATGATGATCAAACAATATGCAGCAGTGAATGGGACCAACAACCATACATACTGCTACATGACAAATGAGACAGGTGATCATGATGAACAAGTGCAGGTCAAATGCTCAAGCGACCAATGAACAAAGAACAATGGCAAAACCAGCATGAAGACTAACAGCAAAGGGACTGCAACAATCATGTATGTAGACCAGACCAAACTACAAAGAGCCTCAATAATGCATGAAACAGTTCAAAGCTTCAACACATCATTTTTTTTTTTTTCTTCCAAACCTGTAACCTGACAGAGTAAAACCCTGTACACAAATATATATCATCATGCATACATTCACAGGCATGCAATCTAACTTACCAAACATTTCCATTTTACTTTAAGCATAAATCAGATTGTCCAAGGGTATAGGTAAGTTTTGCTCACTAACTATTGAACAGAGAAGTCTGTTGACAAGCAACCCCATATGTAAAACAGACCAAGCTTTAAAGATGATGATTTGCTCACATATAAACATTCATACTTCCAGTTGTCTCATTTATTTATTTATTTATTCATTTTTTTATACTTAAAATTTTTTTCTTCTTTTACTTCCACTGTTCTTCCCTTTTAATTTCAGAATAGTAATTTCATGCATATTCCTAAAAATTATTCTTAAAGATAATGACATATCCTTACATCCAATTTCCTTCAGGAATCATGGCCTAAAAATAGATTAGACAGAAAAAATATGAATTTTTCTTTAATTATTTTGGGTCTGGAAACAAAACAGGACAGGGTATATATAGCCTAACTCAATCATATTCAGGTGAATACATCCAGGCAGACAAATATACGCATCATCACCACACAAATACATCACATGCATCAGTATCAAAGGAGTAAAGGTTGAAAGTTTGCTCATTTCATTTTAAAACAAAATTATAGTATCTGTTCTCATCAGTTTAAATTAGAGTTAAATAGCATTTGTTCTTATCAATTTAAAAGCAAAATCAAATAGCAACTGTTCTTAACAGTTTAAAACAAATATGAAATATGTTAAATAGCATCTGTTCTTATTAGTAAAAAAACAAATTACACAGAGTATCTGTTCTCAACAGCTTAATATCGAATTATCAGAGCAATTGGTAGCAATATCACTCAACGAACAACATGCAGTGACAAATCTGCTCCTATCAATTTAAATCCAACAAAACCCGAGCAATTGATAACGAATAACTCCCAAACCATAACATGCAACCAAGCATTCAAGTCAACAAATTTAAGCACTTGCATTAAAATCAACCGTGAGTGAAAAACTCACCTTTTCTAGCTGGGTAGAAGACGATGCCGGAGCTTCGCAAAAACCCTGCTTTGGAACAACGAACGCTATTGAACGAAAGCCCCAAATATGATCGCAAGCCCTAGTTTAGAGACGAAGAGCTGAAGCCCTAATTGTTGAAGATGCCGCGAGCGAGTTGAAGCATCGAACTCGAAGCAGAAATTGAAGCCCTAGTTTGGAAGTGAAGAGGAAGACGAGAGAGACAGGGCCGCCATTTTTTTTCTTTCGTGATCTTTGTTTAGGGTTTAAAAAATGTAAATGGTAAAGTGAAATGAAAGGGATCGGGTATCGGATTGAAAGTAAAGGCAGTGGTTCTTTTCTTCTTTATTTTATGTTTTATTTTTATTTTGTTTTATTATTTTCTTCTATTTATATATATATAATTTTTCATTTTAAATTCAATTTATTTTAAACATCAAATTTTATTTTGTACACAAACACCTTGTTTTGTTTTTGTAGATATTTACTTTTGTTTGTTTTGTTTAATTTTTGTTTAAATTATGTTGTTAAATTTTTTTCTTTTACTAAGTGTATTTGTTTATTTTATTTTGTATTGATTTTAATTTTTTTATTTAAGCTAAAGAAAAAATGTCATTAAAATTTAACCATTAATTTACTAATTTACAAAAATAAAAATTTTTAAATCCAAATTATCTTCTTAAGTTATTAGTTTGAATTTCAATTACAAATTCCATATTCAATCTCAACTCCGAAGTCAAATTTAAATTTTTATTCAACTCTTTATAGATTAAATTTTAAAATTTAATCACCAATTTCATTGTTATATTGGAAATTCAATTTAAATTATCATTCAAATATTTAAAATTAATTAAATATTCACAATTTAAATTGTTCAAAATTCAGGGCCGTTACATAACCAGTTATAATGGTTTGTGAAATGTCATAATAACAGATGAAGTTCCTGACTATGAAGCTGATTAATTTCTTCATCTTGGTTGTGGTTTCTGCTTCTGCCCATTTGGGGAAGTAATCAACTGCTACGATGTCGTACTTCGCACCACCTTTAGGATCTGCAAAAAGATGACGATATCAATGCCCTAAATGGAAAACGACTATGGACTAGCCATTTGAGTAATTTTTATCGACGAAGCACTCGGAATTTTTGCAGACATCTTGCACCCTTTGCATTTTCTACCATAATAAGCTTCATCTCGATTGACAGTTTTCGAGTAATACTCATAGTAGATTATTTTCATTGTCAAGGTTTGCCCCTTGTGTAATCGCTGCATTCTTCTTCATGGACTTCTCTTAAGACTTATTTGGTATCATCAAGGGTGATACACTGAAGTAGGGGAATAAAGAAAGCCCTCTCAATACATGACTCTAGATGATGTAGCGTGAAGCTTTGAGGAGGATCTGTCATTTTTCATTCCTCCATTTAGGAAGAATTTCCCATTGTAGACAATCTTTGATAGGAGTCATCCATGACTCCTTTTCTGGCTCCGTCTCCAAGATTTAGTCGATCTCCATTTGTCAATGCTTGGAATATTATGTGCTTTAGCCAAGACAAAGTCTATTTATTGTTCATCCCCAGAACTAGCCAGCTTTGCCAATTACTTGGCTTTTTCATTTTATTCTATGAGGATGTGTGTAATGGTGTAATACTCAAAGTCGACTAGCATCTCTTGGACCCAACTGAGATAAGGAGCAAGACGTTGCCTCTAGTAAGATAATCTTCTCTGACTTGGCGTACCACTAACTAGAAATCTAATAAGATATGTAAAGTTTCCACTCCTATTTGCTAGTTTGAGCGTGGAGACCAAGGCTTCATACTTAGCTTCGCTATTTATTACGGGGAAGTTGAGTTTTAGGGCGTAGCAAATCGTTTATTCCTCGAGAGTCGTTAACGCAACTTCGATGCTAGAAAACTGACTATTGGCAGTTCTGACTATGTACATTCTCCATCGGTTGGTCGGTTCTCCACTGCTCTTCGAATAGTCATATAATGAAGTGAATTCAAATAAGAAGTATGCTAATGTTTTACCATGGGTAGCTCTCTGAGTGAGATTAGTGACATCAAATTGGCTTAGCTGGATATTCCATTTATGTAACCTACCGGACATCTAAGGTTGTTATAGAACCTGTCGTAACGGCTAGTCGGTGTAGATGTTAACGGGGTGAGCCTATCAATAGCTTACTTCTATCATATACTGGTTTTTGGATCCATTTCTTTTCGCATAGCATTGCGATGCTTAGATGTATAAGTCTTTATGATCTAGTGGCTTGGACAGGAGAGGAGGTCTCTTTAAGTGATCTACTAGAGCTTGAAACGCATCAATGTAATCCTGCATCTATCTCGTGATTAGGCCGAAGAAGAGAGTGTACTTGTCGATGGCCCTAGAGATGAATCAACATTGGATGGTGACCTTCCCATTTAGGCTCTATACCCGCTTGATGGTCTTTAGTACTTGTATGTTCGAAATTGCTTGAATCTTCTTGGGATCAGCTTCGATTCCGTGCGAGTTGATAATGAAAACCCGATCCTTAACACAATGTCGAAAGAGCATTTCTAAAGATTTAGTTTCATTTTATATTTTTATAGAATATTGAACATCTCTGTTGAGTCATCAATGTGGTCGTTCGATCATCATGACTTCATAAGCATATCATCCACATATACTTTCGTCGATTTCTTGATCTGGTCTTTTAACATCCTATTCATCAATCTCTAGTTAGTATCTTCAGCAATATTTAGTACAAATGGCATCAAAAGATAATGAAATAATCTTGGATCGATTATGAAGTTGGTATGCTTGTGGTTGAGGACGGGCACTAAGATTTGGTAGTACCTGGAGTACACATCCAAAAGTGGAAGTAGTTCATATCCAATAGTTGAGTCTACCAGCTGGTCGATCCTCGAAAGTGGAAAGCTATCTTTTGGGCATGCCTTGCTTGAGTCCGAGTAGTGGGCGCATGACCATTACATTCCATTAGCTATTCTGTCAAGCACTGGGTTTGATATCATTTTGGGCAGAGGCTGTCATGGGTAAACTTGTTGTTTTTGAGTCTATTCACCTCCTCTTTAAGTGTAGTGAATCTTTCCTGATCCATGGCATATTGCTTTTGTTTCACTGGGATATGCCTCAGATCGATATTCAATGCATGGCTTGCGATAGTCGATGAAATCACACGCATGTTAGAATGGGTCTAAGCGAACACATCAAGATTCATTCAAAGAAGACTAGCTAATTCCTTCACCGTCATTACACTGAGCTGTGACCCGATCTTTAATACTCGTAACGGGTTGCCATGTCTAATTGTAATGTCGATTGTTAGCTCATCAGGTGCAGTCTTGGATTCTTTGAGTTCAAATGTAACTTATTTCGCATAACAATCAATGTGAAATCTATTTGGGACGGTTAATGAGGATGGTTACTTCGGTTGAAACCTAGAGTCTTGTCGCGAGTTATTAAGTCTGATAGTGAAGGGCTCTAAATGCTTTAAGTGATTATCTAAAAATAGCCAAAGATCAAGCTCAGAAGCACGTTAAAGAAAATTTCGAGTAGGGTTCGGCCTCGAGTTGCATGCAGTTGCATAACTGGCTCTTGCTTTGAGTTTGAACCCTCTTATGTATTTGAGTAATATGCTTTCCATTCATTGTGCTAGCGAACTACTGCTTGTCGTTCAAGATAGAATTATAATCAGTCGCCTATGAGCTTGGGCATCGATTCGGTGATTCTATCTCCAGGCATCTTGTAAGCACCCAAAATTTAACCCATAATAATTAATTAGTTAATTAACGAATTAATTAAATGATAAAATAAGTTTGTGAAATTATCATAATTGAGCAATGGGAGTTGCACCTTTGTGTTCATGGTAATTTTCTAGTCAATTTCCGTATATAGAATGTCAGAATCCGAGCTAGTATGAAGGATTTACGAATTAAACAGGAAAACAAGAATATATATATATATATATATATATATATATATATATACACATAAGGGCTAGGTCGACCTAACCACCCTCTTGGTCGACCCGCCATATGTGGTGAGTGAAGAATTAAATTCTTCGTTCCCGTACGATTTCTACACGTCATTTGTGTTATTTTCTCTCATCTGATCCCTTCGTGTTTCCGTCCGATCGCTCTTATTCAGCCTATGACGTGATTGCACCATATTCAATCTCCAAATCCGACGGTCTAAGATCCACTTCTATACCTATAAATAAGACCTTAGGCTTAACACTTTTTCTCATTCTAGATTTTCTCCGCTTGGGTTCGCCTTTTCATGAAGGACCCTAAAAGTAATATTTTTCCAAGGAGAACATCTTTTTAGTTAAAATATTTTATACCCTACAAGTGGATCCGAGAAAGCCAAGGGAAAGAGCTAAGGACGACAGATGAATGGCTAGTAATTATTTTAGATTTTCAAGTAATTTAAATTAATAGGATTTCCAATAGTTGTGGTTTTTCTACGATTTTGGAATAACCTTTTTACCGGTTTATTTGTCGTTTTAAAATTATTTTCCAGTCTATTTCCTTTTAGCTATTCTTTTAAGTTATTTGTAGTTCATTATTGTTAATTATAGGTTTTCCATTTATTTACAGTTATTTAAAGTATTTATAATTATTCACTGTTATTTACATTTTATTTACATCTTTTCTACTTTGAGATTTTCTTCTATAATTGTCAATTTCTTTATATTATTTTTCCTTTTTACGCGAATGGAATATAATAGATTAAAAAGCGAATATGGACTAAATAATAAGAAACTGAAATTATAGAAAATAAGATGTAAAATGTGAAAACTGTAATAAATTAGACATGGACTACATTTAAGCCTAATTATGACGTATAACTATGATTAAGAAGAGTAAAAAGAGAAAGAAGCTTATTTTTATACTTAGACCTTGGGTTAAGTTAGTAAGCATTATAACTAGTAGACTATAACTAGAAAGACAAGTTAAAAGAGAAATTATAACATTGGTTATAATTAAATAGAAAGAACGGAAAGAGGCTTCTTTTAAAGGCTTACACTAAGTTAATAAGCAAATAGAGCAGAATGAACAGAAAGAGGCTTATTTTAAAGACTTACCCTTAGTCAATCAGCAAATAGAGCAGAATGAATAGAAGAGGCTTATTTGAAAGACTTATATTAAGTTAATAAGAAAAGATAGAAGTAGAGCCCATAACCAATAGCATTCCCTTTCAGACTAAGAGCGATGGTCTTGCAGTAGGTTAGGTGAGGCTAGGACACGCTTATGCTAACTAAAGAAACTAAGGGGCCAATGGAAAGAAGTTCAAATCAGAGGATTTGACCAAGTGGCGCAACTAAATTATGTTTGGTAGGACCCGAATTGGTAGCATTTCCTTTCAGACTAGGACTGATGGTCTCACAACACACTTAGGTAAGGCTAGGCAGGACCCTTTCAGACTAGGACTGATGGTCTCACAACGGAGGAGGTGAGGCTGGGCACGCTTATGCCATTTAGGGTAAGAGGGAGCAACAGATAGCGCGAGCCTAACGGAAGTCGAGCGTACAACCTCGATGAGGGGATATAATTCGCTATTGAGCACCAAAGCGTGCTAAATGTGAGTCCATAGAGGGAGCAACAGATAGCGTGAACCTAACGGTGGTCGAGCATGTGACCTCGGTGTAGGGATATAATTCACTATTGAGTTCCAAAGCGCTAGTAGCTGTCTTTTTGCTGTGGGACCCATAGGATGGGACTAGCTCATAATAGCACAACAGAGATAGAAGGCCGATCAAAGGGAAGAATTAGGACTTCAGCCTAATTAAAGTCAGATTGGGAATTCAGCCTAATCAAAGCAGTTATCCGAGACAAGTGAATACAATCTAACCGAACTATCTTAGCAAAGTAAGCAAGTTAAGCCAAATTTAAATCCAACTTTACTTTTCCTTTATTTCCTTACACACTAGAACTATTGTAAAGTCTATTTCCTTTATCTTGCTTAAAGATTCTATTAATTACTATCATTCGGGAGACTTTTAGTCTAACCCACTCCTCTATTTTCGTTTCCCTCCCATTGGCAATCAGGGGCAAGGAAGGTAGATTGCACCATCTTGGAAGACTTCTTTGGACATCCTATCACGTATTCCCTTCTTTTATTCCTAGCATTTAGTTCTTGTATTATACTGGCACTGTATTGAGGGATAATCGTACTCTGATTTTTATGAGATTGGGGTTATGATTTTCATAAGACATGTATTGGCATTTTGAGACATCTTATGTATTGGTTTTTTAACTCTATCTAATGAAGTTTGATTTTTGGTAAATTTATTGTTTTAATTGTTTCCCTTTTTTTATCTATTTTTTTTTGTGAATCTTAGTCTCTACAAGTTTTAGCTATACTTACAACGCACCACACTTTTTAGTGTGTCCTTTTGGGTATACTAAGGGGTGTGGGGTTTCATCTGGTATGAGAGCCTATGTTGCAAGATTTCTAAAAATTTATTTTAAAACTAAAAGTATTTTCGAAAATAATTTCTTTTAATAAGTATTTTTTAGAAAAGAACTCTTAGAAATAGTTTTTTAAGTATAAAAGTTTTTTCTATAAAAATCTCCTCCAATTCTAGTGTAGTCTTCTTTCAATTCTTTCGAGCCTAAATTCTCTTTTCATTGCATAGAATGGCTGATTGGTTCCATAGAGCTACGGTACCAGAGGTGCAAGGTCAAGTGCTCAATACAACATCAGTAGGTGGAAATCCTTAATCCATCCACATCAGCCCCCTATTTTGAGCTATGTAAGGACTTCGCTAGTAAAGGAGGCAGAAATTTTCTAGCACGAAGGATTTCGAGGAGACGTGAGTTAGTTTTGAGAATATGGAGAAAAGGTTTAGGAGGTTAGGTTTGGAAGACCGATGGAATGTTCAACCTATATCTTGGCAGCTAGAAGAAGAGCTTAAGGAGGTTCCTACAGGCTCTAAGAAGCCATGATGGAAAGGCAAGAATGATAAGAGGAATAAGGATAGCACTTAGAAGCGAATCAAGAAAAAAGTGAAGTGTAATAGCTGCAGAATGATTGGTCATCACGCAATAGACTGCAAGAAAGAGAAAATGAGGGGAAGGTGTTATAGTTGTGGTCAACCTGCCACTGGGTAAGAGTTGCCCCTAGCAGACGGGGCAGGGTGCACGTGTACCAGTTGCATAGATTTGGACTTTGGATATAGCACCTTCCAGCAGTAGACCAAATCTAAGTAGGAAAATTTGATTTCTATTTTCTATTTTTCCATTTGGACTCTTTTTGATTCTGGAGCATCACACTCTTTTATCTCTAGTTCTTATGTGGATTGTTTGCACTTAGAAATTTCTTTAGTATAAGACTGCATCTTTGTTTCAAACCCCATAGGAGGATCGATGCCCTTATATATGGTTTATAAGGGTTGGAAAACTTTTATCCTAGGCATAGAATTTGACTGCGACGCCTATGTATTGGGATTTTTAGGGTATAGGATGATTTTGGGAATGGATTGGCTATCCACATATGGAGCTATATTAGATTGCGAGAGGAGAGTCGTTAAGCTAGTGCCATGCATCAGTGGGAACAGAGATTGATCGAACTTGTTAACCCCGTTAAGACAACGAGTTAAGGCCTGGGACGATCTACGACATAAGGTACTTAACAGATTAAGAGAAGTCTACGGCTTAGCAAACCTCACGACTTAAGATGCGTGACGATTTAACGAGATAAAGCATAAACGACTTATGACTTGGGGCCACCATGATCTAACAGTTTAAAGCACTCTGCGACTTAACAAGTTAAGGACTCAAGTTATGGACGATCTACGACTTATGAATGGTACGACTTAACGGTTTAACGTGTTAAAGAAATGGCCGACTCAACGACTCGAGGGAAACAGCAACTCAATGGATCAAGGAGGGTACACGACTTAGGGTCTGGACGAGTTAACGAGTTAAGGTCCAGACCACTTAAGAATTGAAACGGACCAAGAAGTCTACGACTTAAGGAAATCTACGACTTAAGAGATGGCCTGACTCAAGAAGGAAATAAGTTAACGACCTAAAGCTGTCTATGACTTACGACCTAGCATGTGTCGTAAAAGACTTAGGCAAACAAAGCGCTGATACTCGTTAAACATAGCCTCCTAACTCGTGAACGAGTTAAGATTTGTGTTGCTATCTGAAATACACAAGCTTAACAGTTCAGACGTAACTCACGACTTAGCTTAAGTCGTCCATGACCTAAAGTCGCTAAGCTATAATCCTCTGCCACAACACTTATGCCGCATCCTGTTAACTCGGTCACGACCTACAATCTATGATGAGTCGTACACGACTTATGTAAACGAATGAAGCCGCGTCCGGTTAACTCGTGCATGACTTAGAACTTGACATGGATTCAAGCAGATGGGCAAATTTCTACCAAGCTACGAGCTAGACTCAATAAGTCGGCCACGACCTACCTTAACTCGGTCACGAGTTACGACTTAAGGGTAAAATTTTCCTATAAATACCAACCTACTACAAGCATGAGGGGGACTTTTTGGGGCTCATTCTTTTGAAGCACCGATACTCTGCTGCATTCCAAACCAACTCGACACTTAAAGCTTTCAAGACACATTGAACGCTACCAACAGCTTCAAGAAGGAATCTCATACATCCGACATGGATTTGAAGACTTTCACTTACATTGAAGTTTAAGCTGCTCGTTCAAAGTGTTTAGTAATTCAAAGTGTATTGTACTTGGAAAGAATTGTATCGACTTGTAACGAAATCATCAATAAAAATATTCAAAGTGGATGTAGGCAAACAATTAAGCCGAACCACTATAAAATCGTTGTTGTTTACTGCTTTTTCTGTGGTTTTCTGCTTATACTCTGTTCCCGAATCATTGGGTGGTGCTTTCACAACTACACTTCAAACACCGAGGTGTTAGCGTTCAAATTTTAGCGTTAACAGAACTACCTATCCTAGTTAAACTAGGGTTACAGAAAAGATCTCGCCACCGCTGCCTCCTCGATGAAAAGCATCGACGTCCAGTATTTTTCCCATCAACTACGATCAATCCTCCATCATTACCCCAAAGTCTCGACCCATACTAATATTTGGATCACCACAAAACTTAGAATTCTCATTTCCCTTTCATACAAGAACTGCACCACCATTCTTAATTTAAAAATTTTGATTTTAGTGTTAAAAATCATGATTTTGTTTATGTATTCAATTCATCATACTGAATTTATAAATTACAATGTTTGGGTTTTGATTTTATCAAACATGCACAGATGGTTTTTGTTTTACAAGGACAAATAAACTTCTATTTTACTTCCTTAAATTTTTCAACCTCAACCTAGATAAACAAACAGCTTTTGATTTATAAATTACATCTTATCTGAAACTAATTAAAAGATAAGGATTTTAAACAGAAATTTTAAGCCTAGAAAACCCAAACAAACAGAGTATATATTTACAGCTTTCACACAAACATATATTCAATCCAGACATTTGCTTATATATACATGCAATTTACACATTTATATTCAATCATACTAGCATGCAACCAAATTCATTTTAAATTTTAAAAGTTGCTCACCTCACAAGAAGAAGCAGAGAATAGATTTTGAAACATCTTTAAAAGCTGTGAAAACCTTTGAAGACTGGAACTTGCAAATTGAAAACACTTTGATGCTGAGATGATTTAGCTGAAAACAGATATGAATTGCTTTGGAACCAAGTTACGTACTTATTTGAAAATGCAGTTGCCAGAGTTAAAACTTTATACTTGATTTGAAGATGCAGGTGCATGCAGTAACAAATTCCAGATTTAATGGAAAAATAGCAGATTTGCTTCATTTCCAGGTGCATGCAGAAATCATTTTTTTTTCTTTCTGAAGATGATTACTGGCATTTAGATAATGATGGGTTTTGCTTTAGTATTGAACATGATTTCTGTGTTTGAATTTTCAGGCTACAGACTATAGATTTGGTTTTCAAAATGGCAAATGCAGGATTTTTTTAGAGGATATTTACAAACTTGCGTTTAATTCTAGAAAATGAATTGGTGAGGAGTATTTTACATGTTGAGGAATTTTCTGATTTTTGAAGAGTAAAGATTGCATTGCTATTCTAGTTTTCTTTTAGGAATGAACATAGATTATAAAAGAGAGAGAAAAATGAAGAGAACATAGTGTTTGTATAGGCTAATTTTTAGTTTTTGTTAAAATTAAAAGAAAATTTTAAAATAATGTGACACATGTCATTAACTTACATTAGTATGTTAACACTTGTTATCAAAGAGATTTATAACTTAACACATGTCATAATTTATTTATATTTATCCTAAAAGAATTTTAAAAGTTTTTTTTAAATAAAATTTCCTAATTAACTAATATGTTTTCTTAATTTATAAATGCCTTTCAAATTAAATTCCTAATTCACAAAAACATTTATAAATTTGTAAATGCATCCTTATTTGTCTAAAAATAACACATAAATATTATTGGTTTGAAATTAACAATTTTGTATAATTTAAATAATTTACTTATATAAACATTCATCATTACTTATTTTTAAGAGAATACTTTGTCAATTTTAAGTGATTATATTAAGATATGATCAAATAAATATTTATCCAAACATAAATATTTACGATTAGATTCATTTATTAAATTTACAATTTAGTATTTCTATTAATTAACCCAACTATTATCAATTAATAGATACTCCAAAATCCGGGTTATTATATTCCTCCCCCCTTTGAATCTTTTCGTCCTCGAAAAGGAACGAAGCCAAAATTTATTAAATATTTAAAACTAGTTAAAATATTCTTTGATCATTTTTCAAACACCTTTAAAATCTATATAATATTGCTAAAATAGTTTTTATAAAAAATACTTTTATAACTAGATGTCTCAACAAGTCCATCCTCGTTCTTATTGAAATTCGGTCATACGTTGATCAGGCGTAAGATTGAAAATGTATAAATACTTAGCAGACTCATTTTCAACATCCAGTGAAAATACTTGGAAAATAATTTTATTGAAAACATAGAAAACATTTTTGAAAATAGAGGATATATCTTTGGTGAGAATGCTCTGGAAATCATCACCACCATCCATGGCCGCAGTTACATTCCAGGGTTACGTTGCCGTCGCAGCAAAAGTCCATGTAACTGCAGGCTCTCAGCGACCTCTCAATTACGCCATGATCCCACACAACAGATCACAGTTACATCCAGGGTTACGTTGCCATCGAAAGAAAAGTCCATGTAACTGCAGGCTCTCAGCGGCCTCTGATTTTCGCTGTCGAAATGAAACTTCTCCACTCAAACATAGGTCGCAGTCTACCGATGTAAAATTAAACGTAGACTGTTGGCTCTCAGCGACGTACACGACTTCCGCTATGTTATCACGGGTCCCAGTCTGCCGATATAAAATCAAACGCAGACTGTTGGCTCTCGGCGACACACACGACCTTCACTATGTTACCATAGATCGCAGTCTACCGATATAAAATCAAACGTAGACCTTGGCTCTCAGCGACACACACGACTTTCGTTTTGGTAACCTCTACTCAAGATCCCCAGGAACTAGTTTTGTCCGGACTCCTCGCAGGATCAACTTTAGAATCCCCCCCCTTGGGGCTCAAGGCAGCACCACCCGGTGGTACTCCTGAGAAGTTCATTTCAAGGGAGCGCCTTTTTACCTAGAGCCATCATCAAAACATTTTATACTATACACATATAGTATCATCAAATCATACACCTAGTATGATCTCATATAAAGCTTCTTTATACAAAATCGATTATCCCAAAATCAATAATTCTCAAACTAGGCTTTTCAAATTCACATATTGATTTTACCCAAAAATCAAAAGCCTTTCCAAATCCAAAGGTTCCCAAAACCTTTTCCAAAATCCTCATATGATCCTTTATATATATTCAGATATATAAAATCTTTTAAAACTTTGGATCATTTCAAACTTGTATAAAACTCCTTTTATACTTCAAACATTTCCAAAAACACTTTTCTTCTGGCAAAAGATTCATCAAGGGGAGTTTCATTTTATAAAACAAAGATATTCAACTTTGTTTACTAAAAATCAAATATTCTAATTTGATTACTCTTTTCAACATCATTTTCATTCAAATCCGTATGATGTACACATATCATTCGTACACTATACCAATCTGATCGCTCAATCGATCACACAATTTGACTTCCGAACTAGCATCGTCCACCCGACTTCCTAGTGCGGACACAGATCTGGTTTCTTGATCAGAAACTGTCATTCTCCTCGCATAGTCATAACTATGATAGAGAATATCCTGAACCAATCAACAATCCATATCTAGGTTCGCCGTCGAAAATCGAGTGAAAAATCCTAACTCGGATCGACTTAATTATCTCGAAATTCTATGCTCGAATCTGGATCAAATCACTATGCGAATAGAATAACACACGTACACCCTATGTATTTATCTTTATTGGTTATTAGCCAAATAAATTCCATTTCTATTCACATTCACTTTGATTTTCATTCACTTACTCACAATTTCTTCAATCCATTTGGATTATCACCTCTATTCTTATCTCGATTGGGTATTTAACTATTAACAGTTTGAACTCCGACCAGTTTATTTAGAAAATAGCTTGAAATTTGTTAAAATAGATAAGTAGTTGGAAAATAATTACTAGTTTGTAAAATAGGTATAAAATAGATAGAGACTAGTTAAAATAATTATAGAAATTTTAGATAATTGCAAAATAACAGTAAGATAGTAATTAGTTTATAAAATAGTTGGAAAATTGTTAAACAGTTTCAAAAGTAATTGTAAAACAAGTGTAAGATAATTTGACTTTTAAAAGAAAGGTTGTATATATAATGAATAGCTTGGAAAAAATAGGTTTATATTAAATCAATTTATATTAAAAATAGTCCAGAGTCAAAACTGCTCACTTCCCAATATCCATTCTCATCAATTCAATTTAAATTTCCACTTTTATTTAAATTGACCCAATTCCAATTTTAAATAACTCCAATTTCCATTGGACTTGATTTATTCCCAATTCAAGTTGTATTAATTCTCTATTCCTTTTCACATTTAAATCAAATTCCATTTGATTTTAAACATATTCAACTTTAATTACAATCCTAAGTTAATCCAATCACTTTGGACTAATATCCATTCAATTGAACATACTTCAATTCCAATCCATTTCAACTCCAGTTAGAATTAATCCTAATTTCAAACTCCCTTTCCAAATCAAGTCGAATTATTCTTGATTTCCTCCCAAATTCAATCCAAATTACATTTGAATTTAAATTTAAATTTATTAAACTTTAATTACAAATTCCAAATTATTCCAATAAATTTGGACTAATTTCAAATTGAATCCACTTCAATTTCAAATCGTTACAAATTAATCCAATTCAAGTTTTCTATTTGAATTTTATACTCATACATGTTCAACCACACTTCCAATTACTTCAAATCAAATTCAATTTGAACTAATTCAAATTTCAAATTTAAACCATCTCTCTTTCATTTAATCAATTCCAATTCACAAGTTAAATATTTTTAACAACAATAGGACGATATTATCTAATTTATTTTAAAACATCCATTCATTTTAAATTTCTAGATCTCAAACCCAATTTGAGATCACTCAAACTCTCAATTACAATCAACCATTTAACTTTCCAAGTTAAATCCCAATTTCATCTTGAAATTTCCAAATCAGGTTGTTCATTCTAACTTGTTTAACTTCCTCCGAGTTAAATTCAATCAATCATGTTTAACTTTACTCAAATTTGAATTCTCAAATTCAAGTTTTCAAAATACTTTCCTACTTAGAAGTTCAAAAAAAACTTATCACTTTTGGTATCATATCTTATTCCAAATTTAAAACTCACCATTTAGAGTTTATTTCATACCACCTTTGATATTATGTATATCCATATATATACATATTAATTTCTTTTACATACCAAGTTATACTTTAAAATTTTAAACCGCCTGTGGTTTTTAATTCAAAACAAATTTCTTTTAAATTTTCAAACAACTCTTGTTTGAAATAGGACCATTTATTCAATTGCATTAAATAATATTATTTATTGTTTCTTTAAATTAATTACATCACTAATTAATTCCAATTAATCACATTCGATAATTAACTTATTTCTTAATCACCTTTATTAAGTAATTGTCCCTTAAATTACTTGCCTCTATTTACTTCATTAAGTAACTCCTCCATTATTTATCATTTCCAATTATTACCCACTAATTAATCTCATTAAATAAAGTTTAATTTATTACATAAATTAATTGATTATCCTTAACCTGAAACCTTTCCCAAATTCAAGATTTAATTTCAGTTTGGTTTTATTTCTATTACTTCTTAATTTAATTCAATAATTTAACAACCAATTCCTTTACTATTTGTTAGAAAGATATATTGCTTTATATATCAAAACATAATCTTATGTAAAACCATTTTAAATCTTTATATAAGAAAATAACATGTACGCTCTTATACACACACACACACACACACACACACACACACTCAACTCATTCTAGGGTACCACTTACCCTATCCTTAATGAGTAATCCTACCAGAGCTAAGGTTATCACTTAACCTTCAGCTCTGATATCAAATGTAATGACCCGGAATTTTCTATCCAGAAAATTCCAGATAGTTAGTGAAAAGAAGAAAGAGAAAGAAGAAGAAACAGAAAAACTCAAACTCAGAATCTCACATTTGCAGCGGATAAAATACATACCACATAAATAATAGTTTTACAAAAGGAACTGTATCAATTCACTTATACATTTATACATCAGAGTTACAACATTTACACAACATTGGACAGTTTAAAACAACATGTCCAGGTATACTGCTATAATATATACTGCGGTTACGCTCCATATGTTGCTGCTATCCAGCTCGCCTCCTGAGCTCTAGAACGTCCTTACCTGGAAATCTTAATACTCGTTCTGACCCGAGCATTACATCAAAGTGACACCCAGGTCAGGCTGGAAACCAACGTGAGTAATCTAACAACGAATACCAAAGCACACAACTTATATATAAACCCGGGGTAACTTATCAATTTGCAACTTCACAAATTGTTATAAACATTACTTACATCACACCTCAATTTCTAAATACCAAACCTAGATTAAATGGTCCAATCCACTTTAATCATTCTATTTCATTCTATTGATTCCACATATCAAATTATAAAGAATCGAAGTGGTTTCGGGTATTTACTAATACCTGACTCCGGTCTCTTCGAAACCAATATCATCTTAACTTTTATTATTCAAGTGAAATAAAACTCAATTTTAAATTCAGGATGTCACCTAATTCATCCATAATGGATAACCACATCATCACAGTTTAAATCAACATATCTTATCACATAGCATCTCAAACCACATATTAGGAATTACAATTAATCAAAGACTTCCAATATCGTTCTATTTATCCTTTAATTATATTTAAGTAATTAACCCTTGATTAATTTTGCAAATTAATTACCCTTAGCCCAATACGGTAATTAACCTTTTATTATTTCATTAATTAATTGCTAACCATAAATATTAATCACCCTTCATTAATATCATCAGTAATTAACTACCCTTAATTACCTCATCAAATAAATTAATCACTCCTTAATTATCTCTAATTAATCCCTTGATTAATTATACAAAATAAATTTACTCCAAATAACTTTCACAATTCCATCTTCCACTAATTACATTCAGTAATTATCATTAATTACTCCCCTAAGTAATTATACTTCATTAATTAAGTAATTATTATCAAATCATCAAGTGATTAAAATTAATTAAACTTAATTAATTTATTTAAACCCATCACATTAAACTCCATTAATTAAGTAATTAATTTCTAAATTACTTCCATTAATTTCTAAATTACTTAATTAACCATTCTTTAATTACTCTATTAAGTAATTAACTTAGAT
Source organism: Allium cepa (assembly GCA_030765085.1). Taxonomy (NCBI): domain Eukaryota; kingdom Viridiplantae; phylum Streptophyta; class Magnoliopsida; order Asparagales; family Amaryllidaceae; genus Allium; species Allium cepa. Next base: position 68,888,350 of record CM060928.1, read on the forward strand.
TAACCATCGTTAATCACAAATTAAATTATCTTTAATTATCCATTAATTAAAGTATAATTATTTAATTAATAAACCTTGATTATAAATTCATTGCTTAATTAAGAAATCTTTAATCATTAATTAATGATCTAATTAATGATCTTAAATTTCAAATTGATTAACTCTTAATCAATATTTATTAAACCCATACCAATTAATTAAATAAATTAACTAGTTATTCCTTAATTAGTCCATTAATTAAATTAATTTCAAAACATTAAATCTTCACTAAATTTTAAGATAAAACATTCCTTAATTATGTTTAAATTGTCAACAACAAATTTATTTGCAAACAAATTACTTTTGAACTTACTTTGAAATTTCGTTTCAAATATGAAATCTAAAATGAATATCATTTAAACTTAACAAAGTTCTAAATAATTTAAAACCCTTTTTAAAATTATAAGACAACAAGTGCTTGCCTTAGAAATGAAATTCATAAGAGTTTTGAAACTAATATTCATTTCAAAATTCAATAAATTAAATTTACATTTTTGTTTAAATCTTTCAAATTTAAGTCTTCTTTTAAATTCAAAACTGAAATTCATATTTAGTTCCCAGATTTAAATTTAACCTTAAACTTGCTCATATTTTACAAACTTCATTTAAAAAAAATGAAAACTACTAACCAAAATAAAATAATTAAATAAGTTCAAGTTTTAAACATTATATTTTATTTAAAACTGAGATTTAATTTTAAACTTGAATTCTAAAATTTCGAACTTAGATTTAAAAATAGATTTAAAACCCCTTTCATTTTTATTGTATTCTTTATTTTTTTCAAAATTTTCCAACAACAGTTCAGGTTTTCTGTTAAAACTTGTAAACCCTTGTAAACCGAGAATAACCCGAGACAACCCAAATCTACTTCGAGTGATTCCCCCATCTACTTTGAGTCAAATACTCTAATAACTCGAGTTTTTTCCCCAATTCAAAATCCTGCACACCTCTAAAGTTCACCTGAACTTCAACTTAACGGTGCACGTGCACCGTGGCTCTGCCATCACCGGCCATCCACCAGCCCTTCAGCTCATCAGCGACCATCCCCTGACGACATTATGCCCTCCAACAATAGCACACTTTGCAAATCAAAAACGAGCACTAATTCTAAAACCTGGATTCACTGAAACCACAACCCATACCAAATGTAACGACCCGATATTTTCAACCATTCGCATCCGCACATGTCGGACTTGAATTGCTCAGAATACCGCGTTGTAAATAAAATTTGGCAAATCTCAGAATATACAGTAAATACATAACCACAGATCACAGACACAGAGTATTTAGTAATGCAGCGGAATTTAAAAGAAATAGTAGTTCATGAAGCTACTATATAAAAATAAGATACATTAGAGTTAAACATGATACAACAAAAAGCAACAAGATAGATCAAGTACAAATCAGAATACATCTCTAAAATCACTGGATACAGAAAGCAAAATAGATGGTTGGATCTTCAACGAAAGCTCCAACTCCAAAGGTGAAACTTGAATGCTAACTCACTCAATCTGACTCGAGCGTAAAGCAAAATACAAAACACTCGAGTCAGGACATAAATACTTATGAACTGTAAATAAACTCAAGTGAACAGTAACAAAAATGCATCAGTAACATAAAGGATGCTTGGGATCGCTCATCCTTTAAGGATCCGTTAAACTATTTACTATGTAGTAATATTGCGCTACTATAATAATGTCTACAGTAAAATAAACATACTTTTAAATAGCGTTCCGGGCTACCCATATCACCCTTCACACATAATATTCCCAGTAGTCCATCCAATATCATGCCATCTCCACTCTGGGTGACTGTCAGAGGATACCACACGGGCTATGGGAGAAAAACAAACTCGTTGTAAAGGCTCGGTATGGTAGGTGACACGGCACACAAGGCAATGCCAGGGTAGATATACCAATTACGCACACGGGCTGGTGGTAACGCAGCAGCCACATACGCCCACCTCGGAACACACTCCCAATCAGAATCGGAGGATGGCCATCTAATCAATCACCAGTCAGAGTATAGTATCGAAGGAATGTGTCCGACCAGAGGTGCTACCTCCTTTGGCCCGAGATCGCTCCTGTTTTAGCCACCTTATGCCAACTCACGGGAGTTGGGTCCACGTAATATACCTCAAGAACGTCGCCACCATCCTACTTCATTCTGGAATCTCCACCGCGTACACGGTTGTTAAAGTGGTTTTCGGAGTTGGTACAGAGTATGACAACTTTCGATCCCGGTCTCTTTAACAACCAAACGTTATTATAACGCCGTGGTCATTTCAAAATAGTTTATATTTCAAAAGGATCAAATCATTTCATTTCAAAACTATATTCCTTTCAAAATAGTTTACGCCTCGACACCAAAACCATTTTTATTTCAAAACTATTTATTCAATCAAAATAGTTTATACTTCGAAACGAAAATCATTTTTATTTCAAAACTATATTCAAATCAAAATAGTTTATACTTTATCATTTCCATCTCAAACCTATATTCACTTCCAAAAATCATAATACTTCCAAAGTTATAACTCTTTCGAAACCAAAATACTTGATATCATTACACTTTGAAAATCATAACATTCTGAAATCATACATTTGAAATCATGAAACATTCATTTAATTCTTTACATTTTACAAATTTATTTCCAATTTAATTCAAAATTTCAAATTTCCAATTTAATTCAAATCAAACCATCAATTTCAATTCAATTCAGTTTTCTAACAAAACATTTCAAATCTCATAAATTTCAAATATAGATTTGATCTACAAAATAAGCTATCCAATTTTAATATGTTTCCAAACTTTAATATTCCACAATTCAAAACTAAACTTTATAATTCCATATATTCATATCTCAAATCTAATTTCATTATTATGTAGTTTTGAAATATTCATTTCATAAATCCAATATTATTAAAATAAACTTAAATTACAGTTAAACCAAATATCTTTTCATACAAATATAAACTTCAAATATTCCTTTATCAAATAAAGAAAAATCAAATATCATTCAACATTCACATTCTTTATTAAAATAAAGATCAAATCATTCCCAAACCATTTCAAAATCATTAAAATATTACATCCTTTCAAAACTTCATAATCAAATCATTATTTGAATTCAAATCCAAATATTCAAAGTTAAATATCATTTAAAAATAAAATATGTCATTCATTTATTATTTCAAACATCATTACCAAAAATACATTCCAAAATTCCATTCAAAAATTCATTTATTATATTACATTTCATTCTGTTTAACACATAACCAAGTAAACTTTATTTAAATTCAAATTCAATTCAAATTCGTTAAAAATTCAAATTTAAATATTCAAAACTTCTAAAATTTCACAGATAATCCATTTAAAAAGTTAAATTATTTAACACTTTAAAATATAGCCCAAACAGTGTTAAAATTTATAACATTTCAAAACATTGTCAAATTATAGCAACGACCGCATTTATAAAGTGCTATCGTAGCTTATATTTTCCAAAATGGTTTATTTCAAGAATAGCGACATTTATAAAATGTCATAATAGATATTTAGTTATTTCAAACAATGTTAGATTCAAAACAATAGCATTAAAATGCTGTCAAAGGACTGAAGCATTTTGAAAATGCTATAAAATTCCAGGTTTCATTTTAGCTTTTCAAAAATAATAATAAAACTCCAAATTTTTATTATTACAACTTAAAAATCATATTTCTAGACTTTAAAATTTCACATTTAAAATCATTTTAACATATGATTTAACACAATAAAATTTTAAGATAAAATATTCAATTTTGCAAACTCCATTCATTTATTAAGTCAAAATTCACCGTTTATTAATTTATAAATTTAATAAACTTAAAATTTAACTTCAAATATCATTTCAAAACTTCAAATTTAATTTCCATCATTTATTTACATCTTAAAATAAAATTTAAAATCAAACGTCACATTTACTCCAAATTTGCACACTTGAATTCACTTAAATTCACAATTTCAAGATTTGATATTTAACTTTCTTAAAACCATAATATATATATATTTTAAATCAAAATTTCATACTTTTGAAAATACATATTTAAAAAAAATCATTTAAAAATATACCACGGGGTCTGTATATAATTTTCTAACCTAGATCAAGTGATACGGATATATATCATTTCAATCCGCAGTTTACAAAGAAAACCCGGGTTCTATCATTTCAAACCCGCAATCCCAAGTCAAATAAAATACAATAAAAATCGCTCAGGCCTATCATTTCAGCCCATAACGATTTTTCCCTATTTTAAAGTCCGTTCGGGTATGTATCATTTCAACCCATAGTGATTCTATTCTAACAGGGAACTTGTAGTGTGAATATATGCATAAACAATATAAACAATGTCAGTGTCACAATATAATGTCATATATCAGATGTCATGTGATAATTAACAGTTTTTACATGGTAATAACATGGCATAGCATATCATATGATCAACATTAACTTGCATAAACATTTTATATTACTAAACACTTGTCATCAATTCACTATTTCATAAGTATAAATGTCAGAGTGAGAAAGACTCACCTTTATCAAAGCTAGAGACAAACAACACACACAAGAGCGATTCCAAAGGCACGACAAGCACGATTTTATTTGAATAGATGGAGACCCTTGTATACAACACAAAATATAACATACATAAGCACAAATATAGATATCGACATACAAATATAATTAACAACTTTAGTTTGCAAAACAGTTGCAAAACAAGAGAGATGATCAAACCTTAGAAGCAAAAGACCTGCACACGACAACATAAGCTTGTCACATGATCAAATGGGCTTGCTCTCATCATACTAGGCTCAGCCTAGATGCCAACATGGCTCAAGTTTGGGTCAATATGGGTTCATATGGCTCGGCCTAACTTGGATATGAAGGAGTGGAAGTTGTGACATGAGAAATACAAAAGTCAATGCAATTAAGTGGATTTTTGGTGCAATTATAGGTTCGGCCTGCCATGGCTTGGGCTTGGTCATGCAAGGGGATGGTCAGGTAGTGGCTGGAGTGGGGGCTTGTAACAACCCGATATTTTCACCCATTCGCATCCGCACATGTCGGACTTGAATTGCTCAAAATACCGCGTTGTAAATAAATTTGGAGCAAATGAAATACAATCACAGAATCACAGACACGGAAATATCAAAATATCTCGCGGCGGAAATTAAAATACCATAGTAGTTCATGAAGCTACTATAACAAACTCTCAAAACATAATACATAATATCAGTCTGAAAAACATATACAGTAGAAATCTCAATTACATAGCAGTTTATCAATACCAAAGCTGAAATAGAACAACTGAAATTGAAGGGATAGATAACTAGACAAGCAGAATCTCCAGCAATTCCTAGCTCCAGAAAGAAATCCAAAGCTAAGCTGTAAATACTCAGGCTGACCCGAGCGTAAAGTAAAACACAAAACACTCGAGTCAGGACAATATATACTTATATAATGTAAACTAACTCAAGTGAACTGTAGTAGAAATGCACAATAACTTAAAGGATGTTTGGGATCGCCCATCCTTTAAGAATAAGTTAAACTATAAATTTTACATCCCGTGGTTAAAATTTCAAAATGGTATTTTATACTTCAAACTCAAATGTCATTTAAAAATTCAATATCATTCAAAATCCATTTCAAAATATCAAAAATATAATATCTTCCAAACCACATTCATTTTTATTTAATTTAAATACCATTACAAAACACATTTCTAAATAATTTATATTTCAAAACAAATTACTTCATTTTAAATCATAAAAATGAAGTTCTTATATTTAATAATTAAATTATTAAATTTACAAAATTTTAGTCTTTCAAAATTCATTTATTAACTTAATTTATTAAAACAGATGAAAATTCAACTTTCGCAGCATTTAGAAATTGCTACATAAAGTTACATTCAAAACAGTTCAATTTAACAAAAGATAGCATTTAAAAATGTTGTAATAGGGTTACATTAGTTTCAAATAAAACTTAGTTAAATTCAACAATTATAGCGTTTACAAAAATGCTCTAATAAACTTTAATTAAACTTAGCCATTTGGTTCAATATTATCAACTACAGCATTTACAAATGCTGTATTATCATTTACATTAGAATTAATAGCATTTCAGAAATGCAGTTAATTAACTTTAAGTATTCAATATAATTTCACAAACAATTATATTTTTATTTAAATCATTTTTAGCTTATAAAATCATATAATTTCACTTTTAAAATAGTCATTCAAATACCCTTATATTCATGATTTTATAAAGTTAAATCTCCATTCAAAAATCAAAATTTAATAATAATTCACTTATTAAATTCCAACATTAAATTTTAAATCCATTAAATTAAATTTAACTTAACATTTAAGTTTAAAATTTTCAAATATAACTTAATTTCATTTTTTATTTACTTAACTTAAAATTCACTTTTAAGCCAAATTCACAAATTTCCAATTTTAGTTATATTTCCAAATTTCAACCTAAATATTCATTCATTTCACATTTTAACTTTATTCAAAAATCATTGATATATTATAAAATCATTTTAAATTCATTTAATTCAAAATATCATAAATTTATCATATTTTCATATTTAATTTAAATTCCATTTATCACCAAATTCTAGTTTCCAAAATAACTTACATTTAAGATTTTCTAACTTTACCATTTATTTATTTCACTTATAAATTTTCAGAAAATCAATAATGCTTTACAAAAACCATTTTTAATCAAATTTAAATCAAAATATTATAATATTTACATTTCTAAAATAATTTAAAATTTTTAGAAAAACATATTTTAACAACGGGTCTGTATTTCATTTTCTAGCTTAGATGAAGTGATACGGGTAATATATCATTTCAACCCGTAATTTACAAAGAAAATCGGGTTTGATCATTTCAAACCTGCAATCCCAAGTAAAAGAAAATAATTGAAAATCATTCAGGCCTATCATTTCAGCCCATAACGATTTTCTCCTATTCTAAATTCTGTTCGGGTATGTATCATTTAAACCCATAGTGATTCTAGTCTACAGGGAACTTGCAGTGTGATAAACTGATGAAAATAACAGAATAGCATGAAATAACAGTAACATATGGTATAACAAGTGTAAATATATGTGTGAACTTCATATGAATATAATATAGCAGTTATAACAGGATGATATGCATTTACAAATTCAGGTGATGTCAGTTTATCACTACATAAGTACATATTAGTCTGGTGAGATTTACTCACTGTTTTGAGCTGATGACACAACGACGAATTGCATAGCGGGATCTACACAAGCACAAAAGCATGATACAGATACGAAATGGAGGAGCCAAGGATTAATTTCCTTGAATACAAATCAAACAAACAATATAACAATTTTAAGGTTTCAGACCAAAAATACGATAAACGATGCTAGAAATAACTTCATAAAACAAAGCTGAAATGCTTTGCACTTGCTTCCGACATCTCATAGGCTCGGACAGAGGTAGAGTACAGGTCTAAGACAATGATTTATGGTCAGGTCTAGGTTGCTAAGGTCAGCCTAACATGAGTTTGAGTGATGGTGTAAAGGTGGATGAAGGCAAGAACACAAAATCATGCATACACATGGGTTTTGGGCCATGAATTGGGCTCGGCCAAGGCTCTAGGTGTCACGGACAGAGGAGTGGGGTCCACTGTAGTGGTGTGGCCGTGGATGCTGGAGGTGTTGGAGGTGGTGATGGTGGAGTAGGGGCGGCCATGGTTGGTGGAAGTGGTGGATGTGGAAGCTAGTGCTCGGCTAGATCAATATGAAGGGTGTTTTGCAATTTTTGTGGATATGCATCACCAAGGGGGTTCATGGCTTGGGTGGCTGGTTAGGAGTAGGTGCTGGTCGTGTGTCATCAGGTGGTGGAGGCAGCTAGGCAGCAAGGTGGCATGGTTGAACCTACATGAGGTGAAGCAAGTGCAAAATCAAACTAGAAAAATCAACATAAGTGAACAAAAGAAGATAAAAGGAAATAGAATTTTACCAAACTTCTAAATCAAGAGGAGGCCGACATTTTTTTCAGGAAGGAAGAAAAAGATGTACGTGAATGAAGAATGGAGATAGGCAGCTGAATTATGTGAGTAGTTATGGCTAATTGATGGCAAAAGTAAGTTAAAATGTGAAAAGGTGGGAAAATCAAAAGCCATAGGAAACAAAAGGTCACAAACCCTTTCAATTTACCTTTTATTATTTATATGAATTTATGTAGCTGAAATAATAATAATATCAGATAAGATTTCGAAATTTTTAACAAGTATACAAATATATATAATATTTATCAATTATGTAGAGTAAAATTAAGGAAAATAGTTAAAATAGTGAACTAGACTAGGAAAATTTGAAGTTAAATGAAATAATTTTTAGGAAATTCATATAAGCTTGTAAAGTATTTTTAAACATAAATAATAACATGAAATACAAATATATTCACAAAATAAATATTTAAAATTTAATTTAAATATAAAATTTTAATGTAGAAAATAGCAGAAAATGAGAAAACAGCCCTAAAAAATAGGAAATCAACACAGTAATTTTTGGAAAAATTCTATTATTATTTAAAAAATATTTAGAGATGAATTTTCACAAATAAAACAAATTTAAAATAAAATAAGGAAATTTAAAATGAAGAAAATGGCAGAAAATTAGAAAACAGCCTTTAAAAATAGGAAATAAATACAGTAAATTTTGGAAAAATTATATTATCATTTTAAAAATATTAAAACACAAAAATATACATAAAATAACATATTAGCACATATTAAAATAAAATATAACAAAGAAAATATGATTTATATAATCTAAAATAGACAAAATTGCAAAATAAAACAAATTATACTCAAAATTGAAATGTGCATAACTTTCACGGTTTAAGTCCGTTCTCAACGAAACAAAAAGCAGTATTCAAGTTGTTAAATCTATTTCCATAATAAAAGATTAAATTTAGGAGTTTAAATATTTAAATTTGAAATTTAAAAGTCAAAGTTTGACCAATTTGAACAGAAATTCATCTTTCAGTAAAATATCCAATTTATACCTGTTTGAAATTACAATTAACATAATAATCAACACTTATATTTAAAAATGTGAAATGTTTGAAATAAAACAAGTTTAAAAATAATTTCAAAATAAAATAAAGTCAAATATTAAAATATACGAAAAATCTAGGGTTGTTGCACTCTCCCCCACTCAAATCTTTTCGTCCTCGAAAAGGAAGGAAGCAGAGAAACAACAAGGGAGAACAATAGGTTGGAATACATCCCCGAAAGAAGGTAGGAAAAAAATAGCAAGGAGGTAAAGCAGGTTGAAAGACAAGGATGAACCATTATTTGAACCATTATACATTTCAATTTAATAATAAAAAATTAGTATGATGAATAGTCATTTGATTCAAATCTGATGGTTCAAAGTAAACAATATTTAAAATATTTTAAATTTTTAGAAGGGAAAACAACTGATCAAAATATTCTTTATATAATACTTTATCAAAATACTTTTATAACTCGATGTCTTAACAAGTTTACTTTCGTTCCTCCAGACTCTGGCTATGCGTTGATCAGGCGCAAACCTAGACATCTCCAGGTACTTAGTAGACTTGTTTCAAGGTCAGATTTCAAACAAATAGAGATTCAAATTTAGAGAACTCTAATCGATTAGAATCCTGATTCAAAGATAAGTTCGAACTAAGATAAGGTAATTATAGAAGATGGATAAGCCTATATAAATTGCGGGCGACCTTAACTGGTCAACCGTGACTTCGGAAATATATCTAATGCAGAAATCTAAGGCAAATCGACATTCGATCGCCAGAGATAGAATTCGAGTAGAGCAGGAGATAGATAGCATCGTAAACCGAGGATACGTAAATCTCTGGTGAATCAATGCTAATTATAAAGGAGTTTCACCCCATTACAAATCATTCGAAGATTTAAGGAATCACCAATCTTATAGAGGTCATTCAGAGGGGAGTTATGAAATGCCCCAAAAAAGGATAAAATAGGGACAAGACTGGATTTCAGAACAAGTGGGAGCATTCCAAAGTTCAAGGAATCCTAATCGACAAGAATCCAAACCAAGAGCTTACTAACAAGATGGATACCGAAGGGATGAAGTTTAGAAAATCTTGATTCCAAAATAAGAAAAATTTTATACCAAAATAATCTTTGAAAATCCTTTAAAAATCATTTGGAAATCATTTTATACTTCGAAAATACGTTCTCTCACAAAGAAAGGACTCTGAGATTGATTTCACTCATTCTAGGGTATTTCTACCCTATCTCTAATGAGTTTTTGCTCCGCAGGCTAAGGTTTCCCTAAAACCAAAGCTCTGATGCCAACTGTAACGACCCGATATTTTCACCCATTCGCATCCGCACATGTCGGACTTGAATTGCTCAAAATACCGCGTTGTAAATAAATTTGGAGCAAATGAAATACAATCACAGAATCACAGACACAGAAATATCAGAATAACTCGCAGCGGAAATTAAAATACCATAGTAGTTCATAAAGCTACTATAACAAACTCTCAAAACATAATACATAATATCAGTCTGAAAAACATATACAATAGAAATCTCAATTACATAGCAGTTTATCAATACCGAAGCTGAAATAGAACAACTGAAACTGAAGGGATAGATAACTAGACAAGCAGAATCTCCAACAATTCCTAGCTCCAGAAAGAAATCCAAAGCTAAGCTGTAAATACTCAGGCTGACCCGAGCGTAAAGTAAAACACAAAACACTCGAGTCAGGACAATATATACTTATATAATGTAAACTAACTCAAGTGAACTGTAGTAGAAATGCACAATAACTTAAATGATGTTTGGGATCGCCCATCCTTTAAGAATCAGTTAAACTATAAATTTTACATCCCGTGGTTAAAATTTCAAAATGGTATTTTATACTTCAAACTCAAATGTCATTTAAAAATTCAATATCATTCAAAATCCATTTCAAAATATCAAAAATATAATATCTTCCTAACCACATTCATGTTTATTTAATTTAAATACCATTACAAAACAGATTTCAAAATAGTTTATATTTCAAAACAAATTACTTCATTTTAAATCATAAAAATGAAGTTATTATATTTAATAATTAAATTATTAAATTTACAAAATTTTGGTCTTTCAAAATTCATTTATTAACTTAATTTATTAAAACAGATGAAAATTCAACTTTCGCAGCATTTAGAAATTGGTACGGAAAGTTACATTCAAAATAGTTCAATTTGACAAAAGATAGCATTTAAAAATGCTGTAATAGGGTTACATTAGTTTCAAATAAAACTTAGTTAAATTCAACAATTATAGCATTTACAAAAATGCTATAATAAAATTTAATTAAACTTAGCCATTTGGTTCATTATTATCAACTACAGCATTTACAAATGCTGTATTATCATTTACATTAGAATTAATAGCATTTCAGAAATGCAGTTAATTAACTTCAAGTATTCAATATAATTTTACAAACAATTATATTTTTATTTAAATCATTTTTAGCTTATAAAATCATATAATTTCACTTTTAAAACAGTCATTCAAATACCCGTATATTCATGATTTTATAAAGTTAAATCTCCATTCAAAAATCAAAATTTAATAATAATTCACTTATTAAATTCCAACATTAAATTTTAAATTCATTAAATTAAATTTAAATTAACTTTTAAGTTTAAAATTTTCAAATATAACCTGATTTCATTTTTATTTACTTAACTTAAAATTCACTTTTAAGCCAAATTCACAAATTTCCAATTTTAGTTATATTTCCAAATTTCAACCTAAATATTCATTCATTTCACATTTTAACTTTATTCAAAAATCATTAATATATTATAAAATCATTTTAAATTCATTTAATCCAAAATATCATAAATTTATCATATTTTCATATTTAATTTAAATTCCATTTATCACCAAATTCTAGTTTCCAAAATAACTTACATTTCAGATTTTCTAACTTTACCATTTATTTATTTCACTTATAAATTTTTAGAAAATCAATAATGCTTTACGAAAATCATTGTTAATCAAATTTAAATCAAAATATTATAATATTTACATTTCTAAAATAATTTAAATTGTTTAGAAAAACATATTTTAACAACGGGTCTGTATTTCATTTTCTAGCCTAGATGAAGTGATACGGGTAATATATCATTTCAACCCGTAATTTACAAAGAAAACCGAGTTTGATCATTTCAAACCCGCAAACCCACGTAAAAGAAAATAATTGAAAATCATTTAGGCCTATCATTTCATCCCATAACGATTTTCTCCTATTCTAAATTCCGTTCGGGTATGTACCATTTCAACCCATAGTGATTCTAGTCTACAGGGAACTTACAGTGTGATAAACTGATGAAAATAACAGAATAGCATGAAATAACGGTAACATATGGTATAACAAGTGTAAATATAGGTGTGAACTTCATATGAATATAATATTGCAGTTATAACAGGATGATATGCATTTACAAATTCAGGTGATGTCAGTTTATCACTACATAAGTACATATTAGTCTGGTGAGATTTACTCACTGTTTTGAGCTGATGACACAACGACGAATTGCACAACGGGATCCACACAAGCGCAAAAGCACGATACAGATACGCAATGGAGGAGCCAAGGATTAATTCCCTTGAATACAAACCAAACAAACAATATAACAATTATAAGGTTTCAGACCAAAAATACGATAAACGATGCTAGAAATAACTTCATAAAACAAAGCTGAAATGCTTTGCACTTGCTTCCGACATCTCATAGGCTCGGCCAGAGGTAGAGTGCAGGTCTAAGACAATGATTTAGGGTCAGGTCTGGGTTGCTAAGGTCGGCCTAACATGAGTTTGAGTGATGGTGTAAAGGTGGATGAAGGCAAGAACACAAAATCATGCATACACATGGGTTTTGGGCCATGAATTGGGCTCGACCAAGGCTCTAGGTGTCACGGCCAGAGGAGTGGGGTCCACTGTAGTGGTGTGGCCGTGGGTGCTGGAGGTGCTGGAGGTGGTGATGGTGGAGTAGGGGCGGCCATGGTTGGTGGAAGTGGTGGATGTGGAAGCTAGTGCTCGGCTAGATCAATATGAAGGGTGTTTTGAAACTTTTGTGGATATGCATCACCAAGGGGGTTCATGGCTTGGGTGGCTGGTGAGGAGGAGGTGCTGGTGGTGTGTCATCAGGTGGTGGAGGCGGCTAGGCAGCAAGGTGGCATGGTTGAACCTACATGAGGTGAAGCAAGTGCAAAATCAAACTAGAAAAAATAAACATAAGTGAACAAAAGAAGATAAAAGGAAATAGAATTTTACCAAACTTCTAAATCAAGAGGAGGCCGAAATTTTTTTCAGGAAGGAGGAAAAAGATGTACGTGAATGAAGAATGGAGGTAGGCAGCTGAATTATGTGAGTAGTTATGGATAATTGATGGCAAAAGTAAGTTAAAATGTGAAAAGGTGGGAAAATCAAAAGCCATAGGAAACAAAAGGTCACAAACCCTTTCAATTTACCTTTTATTATTTATATAAATTTATGTAGCTGAAATAATAATAATATCAGATAAGATTTAGAAATTTTTAACAAGCATACAAATATATATAATATTTATCAATTATGTAGAGTAAAATTAAGGAAAATAGTTAAAATAGTGAACTGGACTAGGAAAATTTGAAGTTAAATGAAATAATTTTTAGGAAATTCATATAAGCTTGTAAAGTATTTTTAAACATAAATAATAACATGAAATACAAATATATTCACAAAATAAATATTTAAAATTTAATTTAAATATAAAATTTTAATGCAGAAAATAGCAGAAAATGGGAAAACAGCCCTTAAAAATAGGAAATCAACACAGTAATTTTTGGAAAAATTCTATTATTATTTAAAAAATATTTAGAGATGAATTTTCAAAAATAAAACAAATTTAAAATAAAACAAGGAAATTTAAAATGATGAAAATTGCAGAAAATTAGAAAACAGCCTTTAAAAATAGGAAATAAATACAGTAAATTTTGGAAAAATTATATTATCATTTTAAAAATATTAAAAGACAAAATATACATAAAATAACATATTAAAACATATTAAAATAAAATTTAACAAATAAAATATGATTTATATAATCTAAAATAGACAAAATTGCAAAATAAAACAAATTATACTCAAAATTGAAATGTGCATAACTTTCACGGTTTAAGTCTGTTCTCAACGAAACAAAAAGCAGTATTCAAGTTGTTAAATCAATTTCCATAATAAAAGATTAAATTTAGGATTTTAAATATTTAAATTTGAAATTTAAAAGTCAAAGTTTGACCAGTTTGAACAGAAATTCATCTTTCAGTAAAATATCCAATTTATACCTGTTTGAAATTATAATTCACATAATAATCAACACTTATATTTAAAAATGTGAAATGTTTGAAATAAAACAAGTTTAAAAATAATTTCAAAATAAAATAAAGTCAAATATTAAAATATATGAAAAATCTAGCGTTGTTACACGGCCAAAGGTGGTGGAGGGACAGGTGGTCGTGAAGTTGGAGTGGACTAGAGGCCGAGCTATGCTAGAGGAGGAACAAGGTAGAAATCATTGAAAAGAAGTAGGAAAGAAAGAATGAAGCCATAAGTTTTTTTTCCTTTTTTTCTTCATGAAGCCATGAGTTTTAGGGGGAAGATGAGAAAGAGTTTTCACGTGAAAAGGAAAATGGAATGTCAGCTGAAGAGTGAAGTTAAGGCAGCCAATTGAAGAGATGTTGGTTGAGAAATGAAAAGACGGAATACAAAAAGGCTTGAGCAAATAAAGAGTCACAAACCTTTCAAATTTGCACCATTTCTTTTTAAATTTTAAATACATGTAAAATATATATAAATACAGATAAAAACACGAAAATATAGTAAATAAACAAAAATGAATAAATAAATATTAATTAAATATAATTAAATTAAGAAAATAGCAAAGAAAATGTAAACTAGGCTTGAAAATTTGAAAATAAATGAAATGAACTATGGAAAAATTGTATGTACATGAAAAGTATTTATAAATAAAGATAAAGACATAAAAATAAAATGCATAAATAAAAATGAATAAATAAATTTTAATTAAATATAATTTAAATGAAGAAAATAGCAGAAAAATGGAAACTAACCTTTAAAAATAGAAAATAAATTCAATGAGCTTTGGAAAAATTCAAACATCACTTTAAAAATATTTAAAAGGTAAAAATATATGTACCATAACATATAATACAATTTATAATAAGATATGACAATTAAAAAGACTATTTATATAATTTAAAATAAACAATATTGTTAAATAAAATAATTTACACCCAATTTTGTAAAAAGCATAACTTTCACAATATTATTCGGATTTCAACGAAACGAAAAGCAGTGTTCTTGAAATTTTATTTACTTTCATACTAAAATATAAAATTAAAATTTTCAAACATTTAAAATTTAAATTTAAAAGTCAAAGTTTGACCAGATTGACCAAAATTCACATTTTCTGGAAATATTCAATTTATGCATGTTTGAAATTCTAATCCATATCAAAATCAACATTTATATTTAAAATAACAAAATATATTCATTTTAATAAATAAAATAAAGTATTTAAATTAGGAATTTAAATTAAAATAATTAAAATATATAATTGCACTGATCAGAAAATACAGGGTTGTTACACCAAACCTGGCAATGCCTCAATCATCGAAGCTCCGACCATCAGAAGATCTGCTACCTCGGCCACGACTTCGCTTACGACCAACCTTCCACCTCCCAAAACCTAGAAGCACTCGATCCACTGTAGGAACAGAGATTGATCGAACTACCTATCCTAGTTAAACTACGGATACAGAAAAGATCTCGCCACCGCTGCCTCCTCGATGAAAAGCATCGACATCCAGTATTTTTCCCATCAACAACGATCAATCCTCCATCATTAACCCAAAGTCTCGACCCATACTAATATTTGGATCACCAGAAAACTTAGAATTCACATTTCCAATTCATACCAGAACTGCACCACCATTCTTAATTTAAAATTTTTGATTTTAGTGTTAAAAATCATGATTTAGTTTATGTATTCAATTCATCGTACTGAATTTATAAATTACAATGTTTGGGTTTTGATTTTATCCAAATGCACATATGTTTTATGTTTTACAGAGACAAACAAACTTCTATTTTACTTCCTTAAAATTTTAAACCGCGACCTTGATAAATCAAACAGCTTTTGATTTATAAATTACATCTTATCTGAAACCAATTAAAAGATAAGGATTTTAAACAGAAATTTAAAGCTTGGAAAACCCAAACAAACAGAGTAAATATTTACAGCTTTCACACAAACATATATTCACACCAGACATTTGCTTATATATACATGAAATTTACACATTTATATTCAATCATACTAGCATGCAACCAAATTCATTTTAAATTTTAAAAGTTACCCACCTCACAAGAAGAAGCAGAGAACAGATTTTGAAACAGCTTTAAAAGCTGTGAAAACCTTCGAAGACTGGAACTTGCAAATTGAAAACACTTTGATGCTGAGATGATTTAGCTTGAAAACAGATATGAATTGCTTTGGAACCAAGTTGCGTGCTTATTTGAAAATGCAGTTGCCAGAGTTAAAACTTTATACTTAATTTAAAGATGCAGGTGCATGCAGTAACAAATTCCAGATTTAAGGGAAAAATAGCAAATTTGCTTCATTTCCAGGTGCATGCAGAAATCTTTTTTTTTTCTTTTTGAAGATGATTACTAACATTTAGATAATGAGGGGTTTTGATTTAGTATTGAACATGATTTCTGGGTTTGAATATGCAGGCTGCATACTATAGATTTGGTTTTCAAAATGGCAAATGCAGGGTTTTTTTTAGAGGAGATTTACAAACTTGTGTTTGTTTCTAGAAAATGAATTGCTGAGGTGTATTCTATAGGTTGAGGATATTTCTAATTTTTGTAGAGTAAAGATTGCATTGCTATTCTAGTTTTCTTTTAGGAATGAACATAGATTATAAAAGAGAAAAAAAAATGAAGAGAACATAGTGTTTGTATAGGCTAATTTACAGTTTTTATTAAAATTAAAAGAAAATTTTAAAATAATGTGACACATGTCATTAACTTACATTAGTATGTTAACACTTGTTATCAAAGAGATTTATAACTTAACACATGTCCTAATTTATTTATATTTATCCTAAAAGAATTTTAAAAGCTTTTTTTAAAATAAAATTTCCTAATTAACTAATATGTTTTCTTAATTTATAAATGCCTTTCAAATTAAATTCCTATTTCACAAATACATTTATAAATTTGTAAATGCATCCTTATTTGTCTAAAAATAACACATAAATATTATTGGTTTGAAATTAAGAATTTTGTCTAATTTAAATAATTTACTTATATAAACAATCATCATTACTTATTTTTAAGAGAATACTTTGTCAATTTTAAGTGATTATATTAAGGTATGATCAAATAAATATTTATCCAAACATAAATATTTACGATTAGATTCATTTGTTAAATTTACAATTCAGTATTTCTATTAATTAACCTAACTATTATCAACTAATAGATACTCCAAAATCCGGGTTATTACAGTATCTTTATTAGTCAAGAAAAATATGCTAAAGACCTATTTAGTAAATTTGGTTTGACTGCTGCGAGTGGAAAACCCACTCCCATGGCAACCATTGAGTACCTTAGTAAAGAAAATCTCTCGAAAGATGTAGATCAAAAATTGTATAGAGGAATAATTGGATCACTACTCTATATTACTGCCAGTAGACCATATATCATGCATCGTGTTTGTCTCTGTGCCATATATCAATCCCAACCTAAAGAGACCTACTTAAAAGTCGTAAGACGAATCATAAGATATGTTAAACACACATCTGATTATGGTTTATTTTACCCTAAAAATGATTCTTTTGACTTAATATCTTACTGTGATCCTGACTATGCTGGTTGTAAATCAGACCGAAAAAGTACAAGTGAGACTTGTCACTTTTTGGGGCATTCTTTGGTTTTTTGGCTTAGTAAAAAGAAAAACAAAGTTTCTTTATCAACAACTGAAGTAGAGTATATTTCAGCTGTTTTGGCTGGTTCTCAAATAATGTATACGCAACAAACTTTAAAAGATTCTGGTTTAAATTTTTCAAAATCACCAATTTATTGTGACAATACGAGTGCGATAAATTTATCCAAAAATACTACTCAACATGCTCAAACTAAACATATTGATATCAGACATCATTTTCTCAGAGATAATATATGTAAGGAAGTAGTTACTCTCGATTATTTCAATTCTGAAAATCAAATTGCTGATATTTTAACAAAACCCTTAAATGAATCAATTTTTACTAAATTAAGAAGAGAATTAGGTATTTGTTCTATAACTGAAATATAAAATATAAATAACAAGTATAGTTAATAATTAATATTAAAATCAAATAGTAAAATTAAAAAGGACCATGTTGACATCCGCTATATACCCATGTCGACATACAACGTTTTTAAAATTTTAAATTTTTCCCACCAACTTCAAAATAATTGGTTATATATTCTTCACATTTTCGAAATTTTATTCATCCTTTCTGTTATCTCTATGTTCTTCTCTCTGAAATCAAATAATCAATGGCCTCCTCTTCCAAATCAAACATAAAATCAACTTTTACATTCCCCTCTTCTATGTCTGGTCCATTTCAACATACTACTCTCGCTCGTGTGACTAAAATAAAGGACTCTCTGAAGGATGCACTTCAGATGATGATTGAAATTCAAATGATTCAACTCCGTATGGCAAAGGAACAAGAGAAGCAAGAAAAGATTCTTAGGAATTTGCAAAAATTATAATGGATAATCAAGCCAACCCTATCTTGATTGATGAAGATTCTTCACTGAATCAAGAGGCCAGCGAAGAAGAAGAACACATGGAAGAAGCACACGCGGAGGATGATGACCAGGTCGTGTGTGTTGGAGAAGTATGTTTTGACAAGAATGAGAATCTTGTCGAACAACGTGGAAATTTCTGTTTTCACTATCCAAACTGTTCGATTCATAGATCCCCTATGTTTAAAAACCCACATTAGTTTCTTCTCTTTCTTTACCAATGTTGTTTATTCCTTCTTATGTTTACAACGAAAAATGTACATACAACTATATGATTATTAAATTAATTGTGTTCTAATATGTGTTCTTCATATTAATACATATAACTATACGGTTATTATATACATAAGATAGTTAGTAGTTTAGGATTAGATTTATTATTAGATCTAAGTGTTGATTATTTATGATAACACTATCATTATAGTCACATAGAATATTAGAATTAGGGTGAGTTATATAGTTTGGAGTTATAAAGTTTAAAGTTTGTTTTTGTTGATGACAAAGGGGGAGAAATAAAAAATAGGGTAATTAGGCATAGATTAAGGCGGGGTTATTAGCTTTAGGGGGAGTTATTAAGATAGAAATAAAAAATTTACAAACAAAGGTGGTCATCATCAAAAAGGGGGAGATTGTTAGTCCGTGAGATGATGGTTTTGATGACAACAACCTTAGAAAAGATTATCAAATATAAATATTAACATTATAAGTTTAGATAAATATGTATATAAAGGATTTAACCATGCAGGAACCAAGAATGAAGACTATATAATATAGAGATTCAAGATATCAAGATTGAAGTGTCATGAGTATCAAGATTATCAAGAGTTCAAGAATTGAAGGTTCAAGAATTGAAGTAATTTATTCTTAAATTAGAAATTTTGTTAAAACTCGTAAAAAACCATTGGCATCTTAAAATCCAATTTATTCGTGGAATGGAATCCACTTCGAGCCTGTTAAAGGGATGGAACCCTAAGTTGGATGGAACCTACGAAAAATCTAGTGGAACATTGTTTCGTATCCGCTAACTTTTTATTCAAAATGATTTTTCAAATTATATCCTGTTTTCAAAATGTTTTCAAAACATTTCTTTTAAAAGCACCAAAAACCTCTATCCTGATTTTAAATAATTTTAACCTCAAAATTATCTTTAATTTCTAAGTCAAATTACTCCCGATTCTAAACTATCTTTTAACATAATATATTTAACTTTTAAACAATTATACTTAAGATTTAAATATAAAATTATAGTTAAATTCGATAATTATTATTCTCTATATTTACTTATGAATTATAACTATAGTCAAATATATTTATAAAGTTTTAAATATTTTTGATATAAGATAAAGGTTATTTTCAAAGAAAACCAAATCATCAAAAATTGCTTTTGGATGTCGACATGCCTATGGTGACCATGTCGACATGGTGTCAGTTCAGTTCAAAATTTAAATTTCAAAAGAAGTGTCTTTTCATCATAACTCTTCACGAATGGACATGGCTGTTGTTCTTCTATAAATAGGGGTTAGTTTCAACGAATTTTATATCAGATTTTCTGGTTTTTCACTCCTCTTCTTCTTCCACATTTCTTAATACATATTCTTACCATTACTATGCCAAAATCATTCGATCTTTTCTATTTTGATTCTCTATCACTATCTCAACAAGGTTCTCAGTGCTATTCAGAGTTATAGGCTTCTTTGTAATCTATTAAGCGAGAAAAGGTGTGATTGTGGCCTTGAAAATCAATCATGCGAGATAAGGTGTGATTGTAGCCTTGGTAAATCAATTGGGTAAACTTGTGGCCCGTAAATCAAGTATCTCTACACAAAGGATTGTGATTCTGGAGGGTGTACCTTGTAGCCTTGAAATCTACTGTGTAATTGTACAATTGCTTTTGAAAGGAAATCCATACTTGTGTTGCGGGACTGGATGTAGGGTAACTCAGAACCAGTATAAAATCCGGTGTGCTCTTTCCTTTATTTCTTTTACTTTATTTCTGCATTTGTGTTTGTTTCTGTGATCATATCCGTGTCTGTATATTCCATACATCCGTGTTCAATTCAACATAAATTCAAAATGTTTTAGTAATTCTTTATAAACACTATTCACCTCCTCTAGTGTTAATCCTATCCTTAACATCCGTAATCCGAATCTCTTTCATCATTGTCCTCCTGACAATTTTTTGAAAGCACTCATCTATACAAGTCTGTTCTGGGTTCGAACGGAACCGAAGGCACTATACTAATCCAATTTATTCCGCCTTTCGTTAGGATCGGTTCTTGTTCTACTACATCCATTTTGGAATCACCCTTAGGATTATTAACGATTAGCCTTTGCACTTCACTGCTCCATCTTCGACTCCCATCTCTTTTCTTCCTCACGATAACGTTCAAACCGGATCAAAGTGGTTTTCGGGAAGTTAATCCCGATCTCGGTCTCTTCGAAACGATCAGCGCATTGGCCAATATTGATAGCCGGTTATTTAATTATCAAATAACATTCACGACAATCATCAAGCCAAAATAATTTCTCTAATTTCTCCCAAACTATTATAATCCTCAAAATATCTTCGCAAGATATTTTTTCCCACTTTCAACCCTTTAGAAAACATTTTCAAACCATTTTTCTCTCGCGGAATAAATTCCCCAAATATCTTCGAATCCCATTGAAATCGCCAAGTACAAGTACTTTAGATTTTAAAATAATTTTAAACACTTTGTTTTAAGATATAGTTTAAAAAATTTAAATTAAAAACTACTTAAACACTTTATTTTGAAAATATATACTTTAAAAATATTTAAAATAAAACTACTTTATAAAATATAAAACTAATTTTTAAAATAAAAATTAAGCCAAACTAAATTTAAAACAAGAGTTACAAAATTTTATACAAGTTTTCATTAAAATAGGACTAAAAATAAAAATATTAATAATCATCTTTAAAGTCATAATACTAGTCAAACCTTTCAAATAATTACATCTAAAATAAATTTAGATGAATGTTTACTTATAAAAATTAAACTGTTTAAATAATAATTTCTTAAAAATATTCCTTTAAACTAACTTTAAAACTTTTAACTTATACTTAAAAATCTTCTTTGAAAACGTACTTGGCTTTCAGGGAATCCACTTCCCTTCCACACCTCTTTAAAAACAAACCGCTATTTATTTTTAAAACAAATTACCCATTCCTCTATAAATTTCCATGTGAAATTTATACTTTCAAATATCCACTGATATTTTATTTAACTTTATAAATCCAGTTTATAAATTCCATGGTCTCACCCTTTTTTCAAAACACAGTTCAAATACTAATTAAATTTCCAAATTGATTTTCAAAATTACTTCATTTTGTAATAAATTCCTTTACTTCTTAATTTACTTCAACCCATTGATTTCATATTTTACTTTTTAATTATGATTTAAAATCTTTTAATCAGAAAATACCAATTTCATATTTTTTATCCAAAATCCTCCCTTATCCTTTCCAATAAATTTAAACCTTGAATTGTAAAATAAATTCTTTATCCCTTTAAATAATTTCACTTAAGTTTTAAAATTCACTATTTCCCTTTTATTCCAAATCTCCTTCCCATATTCGGAATTTATTTATTAAAATTTAACAATCAACTTTTATTCTTCCTCCAATTTGTTCACTAATTTATTCAAATTCTATAAAATTAATTTACTTCAAAATTCTCTCTTTTATTTCATTTCAAAAATCCAATCTATACATTCGGTATATCCAAATATATTTAACCAAACAAAGCATCCATTATTTCCAATTATCAATATAATCTACCATAAATTAACACAAAAACTATATCACAGAATATTAGACAATCTAAATGATTTTGAGGATTCCAGATGGATCCCTCCAACCTATTTCCATGCATTCACAGATGTTAGCACAGTATAAAATACCAATTCCACTTCGAGGTGGAATATCGCAGTATATGGGTTTAAATAATATCACCCGCTATTATGCGGCGCATAGGGTCTCATCCGCTATATAATGCGGGAAATCAATCACTATAAATCCATATATAATACCAATTCCACTTCGAGGTGGAATATCGCGGTATATGGGTTTAATATAATATCATCCGCTATTATGCGGCGCATAGGGTCTAATCCAATATAACTGATAATAATTATCATTTAGGCACAAAATCATCAAATTTTAAATTTAACTATTTAAATTTAAATAAAACCCAAATGAGTGAGATTAACTCACCTTTGGTTTGTTTGCAGTCCACTTCAATTTTTCCTTGGTTTCACGGTTTTTCGACCTTGTATAAACAATTCGCGATTTATTACTATTTGAATTAATCAAAAAATTGATCACATTCACTTAATTAATTTAACTCATTATTTGATTTAAAAAATTTAAACTAATTGTTTCTTTTAACAAATTATTTTAAGCAACCCAATAATTAAACAAGTTAATTACAACAGCTTAATTATCAAACCCATTTTTTTAAAATAAACTAGTAGAATAAAAATTATTTATACATGTATATTATTTTTATTTTTGAAACTACATACACGTTTATAAAATAATTCATAAAGATTCCAAAATCAAACTTTATATAAATCCTCTAAACATCTTTAAAATTTCTATATATTTTTTCAAAATCCTATCTATATAAAATCTTTTGTACATATATATACTTTTAAATGAAAATAGATACGTGTATATATATAAATCCAAACTTGTTTTCTACACTTTTCTTAACTGTATATACACACACACAAATGTACATATTATATTTATATTTGTAAAATCAGAAATCTGGATTTAAAATCCCATTCTCTGTATGTGTGTTATAATCTATAATCTATATATATATATATATATATATATATATATATATATATATATATTGAAGTAAAAGAAAAACAGAAACTGGAATATAACTCACTGCTTCCTCTTGAAATCGCGACACAATCGAGCTAGAGCCATAAATCACGTACGAACCTGAAACCGCCTCTCAAAAATCCATCGACCATCGCAACATGCCATTCCACAAATCTGCCAAACTCTGTCGTCGACCTCCAGCTACCCTAAAAGACTCATGCGATTTGAGATCGCCACCCTCACGAGCGAACATTGCTCCCAAAAGTCGAGCCCAAGCCCTGGCCTCCGCTCGAGTTTTCCCCCTTCTGTGCGATGCTCCTAGACTATGCTTCTCCTGGACCGCGATTTCGATTCGAGGATCGACAGGATCGAAATCGAATTAATTCACACCCACATTTTTCTCTTCAGCTGAAATGAATGAGAGGAGGGGTCACATTTGATTTGAACACGGCTTTGATTATGATTTCAATTTTGGGAAAAAAGGGAACTTTGGCTTGTATTATATTTTCGAATTGCCAATTCATTCTACTGCCTTTATTTTCTTTTAATTCTGAACCGAGATCTCGTAATTAATTTTGAAGGTAAACAAGGCTCGGAATTTTTCTTTCTATTCACAGCTTTTTTTCTTTCTTGCGTTAAAAATTTCAAATGAAAGCATGTCGTCAAAACGAACACGTGTTCTGAGATTTCACCATGTGTTTGAGATTGCAATCGTTTTGCAAAACAATTACATTATATATAAAATTTTGAATTTAAATTCAAATTTAATTAGTCTAGAATTACGCAACACAAAATCTCGATCTCCAATCGAGGCATGCCGCTAGGCGTTCATAAGGTTATGCCCCTATTCCGAACGTAATGGAAAAGGTTTCGAGTCCTAATTCGATCGTATGGAGAGGATAGCTTTTTGGGACCCAGTTATTATTAAAATTTAGATATGGATTTCAGCGCGTTGATCTACTGTACGACCAAATGATCACTCCAAATACTACGAAAATTGAAATCCAATAATAATACAATATTACGGATCAAATGGAACTGATTTCGTCGAATTCCAAGACTATGCCTTGGAAGGTTATTTTTAAATATTGATATAAACGGCATATTATTAAAACTGAACAGATCACCTTAAAATTCAATTTTATCACTTCTATTACCTTCAATATTATTAATATAAATTTAATAAGGCTTTTAATATTTTTAACAAGCTTAGAATTCCAGATTCCAACATTTTCCCAATCCAATCATTTAATTCAATATTTTAAGTTATTAAATAAATAGTAATATTTGAAATTCAACTTGGAAACTAATCGTCAAATATTTAAAATCAATTAAATATCCGATTTCAAATATTCAGAAATTTTGGGCCGTCACATTCCTCCCCCCTTAAAAGAATTTCGTCCCCGAAATTACTAGTTAAGAGGAATGGTCCATAAACCCGTTAACTATTTCTAGAGCCAAATAGTTTCTTACAACTTTCCAACACAATCGATTTATAATAACACTATTACTCTTACTAACCTTTCGAACCTATCCAAAACTTCCAAATAACATTGCTAATTCAACCATTCAAATTAAAATTTAAATTATCAAAAATTTTCTAGCTCTCTGAATTTTCGAATTTTTTTGCCACCGTCTCCTTTGCGCAGCTAGCTCGGTACAACTACAAAATGCCTATGCGGACCCCAAATCTCAAAAGAAAACAAAAAGCCAAGCGGCAAGATCAGAAACCCAATCAAATTTCATACCAAAATTTAAATACCCACCTTTGCCGAGCAACTTTCAATTTATCTTCTGAAATCCAAAAATCCCAATTTCCTATTTGCTTTTTGAAACACCCACATAATATTTAGCAATAATATCCAGTCATAACCTTCAAAATCATTTTATACACTTCTTTAAAAGGGTTTTCATACCTATTTCATTCACATCCGTACGATGCACATATATCATCCATATGCAATACCTAATTTGATCGCTCGCGCGATCACACAATTTCACTTCCGAACTAGTATCGTCCACCCGACTTCCTAGTGCGGACTCGGATCTGGTTTCTTGATCAAAAACCATTATTCTCCTTGCATAGCCACCAACTATGATAGAGAATTTTCAGAATCAATCAAAAATCTATATCCATAGTTCATCGTCGAAAAACGAGTGAAAAATCCCAACTCTGATCGTTATGACTACCTGGAAATTTTATTCTTGAATCTGGATCAAATCACTATGTGTGTTTGCACAAAAAATGGGCAAACACCTCCAAGTCGTATGATTTAGTTGATTATATTTTGTTCTTAGCGATTTGGGTGATTTATGCAAATATGTAAAAAAACAGGGACTAAACTGTAAAAGACACACAGATTTATAGTGGTTCGGCCAGAACGTGCCTACGTCCACTTTATATGTTATTCTCCTTTTTCTCTAGATTACAGTACAAAGCTTTGATTACAAGTATCTGAAAGTTTTTTGAAAGTTCCTTCCGTGCTTGAGCTCTCAAACTTGTCTATCATTGTTGTACCCCTGCCCCTCTATTTATAGAGTGAGGTTGGGGGCAGGGGTCATGGATGTATATAGCTGCTGGTGGTCCTGGGCTGAAGCAATCTGGCCTGGAAGCGTTCTGGTTCGGCGAAGTTTGGTTCGGCCGTGCTTGGAGTGGTTGATCCGGAGGTTTATTCGGTAGAGGGTGGAAAGATGGTTGGCTCGGCAGGGAAGTGGAAAGATGTTGGTTCGGCATTGGCTTCTGGACCGGTGGTGGTGATGGAAGTTGGTTCGGCACGGAAGTGGAGAGGTGGTTCGGTATTGAAGTGGAGATGTGGTTCGGTATGGTTTGGGGGAAGGTTGGTTCGGCGAGGCTTCATTCGGCATGGGTGCTTGGTGGATCTGGTCCGGTGGTAGAGGTCGAGAGCTTGGTCCGGTTGCCGTTTGTTTCGGTAGTGGAGGGGAGCACTGGTCCGGCTTCAACCTCTGACCCTTGGTTCTGTGGTAGGTGGAAATCTGCCCAACATTTGCCCCCCAAAGTAGGGCATATATCTGTATATGGCGTGCTTTGTTTTAAGTTGGGTATTTTGGATAGCTTCATTCGGTTTGGAGTGCCGAACCGGTTGGTCCGGTTGTCCTGCGCTCTTCTATATATAGGGGCTACACCACCCTTCGTTATCCCTTACCGAATCAGAGAGAGCCGAATCACCTTGTACCGAATCAATCCCTTGCCGAATCTGTTTCGTACCGAACCAGGTATACATTTTCTCGCTGAATGACCACGAATGTTTTTCAATGCCGAATGCTTCTTCGTGTTGCTCTACCGAATGATCTTGTGCCGAATGAGTTTTGGTTTTGTTTTACCGAATGGGCTCGGTAGTTTTGGGTGCCGAATGGACCTAATCCCGAATGAAACATGGAAGCATTTGGCACCGAATGAACTTGATAACTATTCGTTTATATTCCAATACTCCTCGTTCTAATATCATGTCTTTCTTGTGCCGCAGATAAATGTCTCGCAAAGAAGAAACTCGATCAGATAGAAAGAAGTCCAAGGACAGAGAAGAGACTTCTACCGTGCCCCTAGCCCAGTCAGGGCCGGCGCAACATGGACCTGCCCCGAGGTCGTTAGTGGATGGGTATGGTCCCCAGGAACTTCTGAATTCTTCGCCCGATTGTTTTCCTAGCTCCCTCAGGGAGGAGCAGCTTGATGTCATCTCTCGTTCCTTTGGGATTGACAGAGCGCTCATGGCGCTGCCAGGGGCTGGAGTTATGTCATATGATAGAGCATCCATGAGTCTCTCTTCTCCTTCTTCTCCATTATCTCTCTCTCTCTCTCTTTAGGTTTTCATAACTTGATCGTTTACTGTTTGTTTAATGAATTCCTCTTATGAATTGGACAGGTGGGACTTCCGATCAACATGCTGGGGGCTCCGACCCTGCGGCTAAGTAGGCTTGGAGAGTTGGTAGGATGAGGGCGAAGCGTGGACGCAGCTGGTTCCTTGTCCGGGTTCGGCCACCTTTTGATTTCTTTTTATTGCTGTTTATGTTAGTCCAAAACATTGATGTGACTATAATAATATTGTTTGTGATGAATGACTTTATGTAATTTCATAACATAAGCTGATTCCTTTATGTTGGAATGTTAGCGCTATTTTGTTGTGCTGTGTAAGTGATGTAACTATGCATGTTACTAGTGGCTGACTATGCCTGATGCCAAGTTTTTTGCTTAAAGTATAATTTTCTCATTTTGCAACGTAAATGTGATGTGTGAATATGAACTGCAGCTATGCATTAATGTATAAAAGTAGAAGGTACCGCCCTTCATTTTTCGGCTGTGGACGGCAACTTTGTGCGCCCTATAAGACTAAGCACGGAATGATGTTGAGTGTCTCGTCATCTGATTGTAAGTTTCTGTTCCCATTAGCGAGCGTTCCCTATTTCATGTCCTGTACTTTCAAGCACCGTTACGGAGAATAGGAGAAAAGTTTTAAATGAAATGGAAATATAGGAAAAGTAAAACTTCCAGTCACGGAAGGCCGTCGATGTGCTTAAGTTCGTGGCAAACGGGTTTTGTAGTCACTTTCCCTAGCTGTGGGTCTTGGAGACATTTGTTACCCATCTTACGCCTCTGCGGGGAGTTTTCTTGTTTACCACAGCCGCACTTAAGACACATCGAAGCCGATCGCGCACAGTAACTACCCGGGGCATTATGGCCCGTAATCGCGGGTATTATTCGATTTACTGTGGCCGGCTAGCGTGGGGGCCGATCGTCAACTATGAACTGCCCCTGGCTGGCCACACCTTATGTTGGGGCTTATGGTCGGTTCACAATTGCCGGCGAGCCGAATCGCTGTAATGAGCTGCCATGGCATAATCGGCCTTCTCGGTGGCTTATACTCGGCTTATTACAGTCGGCTTTAAGGGCCGAGGAAAACAATGAGTTAACTCGTGGTAGAGGGATACCGGAGCAAAGTGTCTCATTGGCGAGGGCATAGGATCGTAGCGTACCTGTTAGATTTTGTCCAGGTGGAGTTGTTTTGTGAAGCTCTGAATTGAAATGTCATCTGCAAAGGATTTTGTTCAACAGCAAAGGATAAAGCTTAACAAGTAGCCAAGATATAAAGGAACAAGTTAACAAGAGCCAAGTTTTTTTAAAGTGGTTCGGCACGAAAATGCCTATGTCCACTGATTCTCTTTGTTAATTCACTTCATATGGGCCGTACAAGTTAAGAAAAGTATCGACGGAGGTGTCGGATGTTCCATGCCCTCTGGAACACCTCTCCGTCCACTGTTGACAAAATATAAGCTCCGTTGTGGAGATCTTTATGAATTACATATGGTCCGTCCCAGATTAGATCCAGCGCTCCTGGGCGCGGAAAGATTCGCTTGAGGACAAGATCTCCTTTTTGTAAGCTGCGATGTTTGACTTTGAAGTTGTATAGTGCTGCCACTTTTTGTCTGTGAGCTGCTGCTTTGAGTGCTGCATCATTCCTTCTCTCCTCAATTAGATCCAAAGACATGTGGAGGAGTTCTTCGTTTTCTTCGGGGTTGTAGTGGATCCTACGATGGGAAGGTACTATAGTTTCAACTGGGAGCATGGCCTCTGATCCGTATGCCAAAGAGAACGGAGTATGCCCTGTTGATGTTCTGAAAGAAGTGCGGTAGGCCCATAGTGCTATAGGAAGTTCGTCCACCCAAGCGCCTTTTGACTTTTCAAGCTTCTTCTTGATTAGAGTCTTGAGAATCTTGTTGACAGCTTCGACTTGTCCATTTGCCTGGGGATAAGCTATGGATGAGAAGCCCTTATGAATTCCGTGCTCTTGGCACCAGTTGGCAAATTCCTCGCTGTCAAATTGAAGCCCGTTGTCTGATATGATTCTGAGTGGAACCCCCTACCTGCACAGAACGTTTTTGATCAAGAAGTTGATAACTTTAGTTGAAGATATTTTATTCAAGAGGCTCCGCTTCCACCCATTTGGTGAAATAGTCAACTGCCACTATAGCATGTCTGGCCCCGCCTAGGCCGATCGGCAGTTCGCCAATTAAGTCAATTCTCCATATTGCGAAGGGCCAAGGGCTGGTCATCTGAGTAATTTCATTGGTTGGTAGTCGAGGAATCTTAGCAAATTTTTGACATCTGTCGCATCTTCTGACGAAGACTAAGGCATCTTTGTTTAAAGTGGGCCAGAAATACCCATATCGGAGTATCTTTTTTGCTAGGGTCTGCCCTCCGGTGTCGTCTCCACAACTTCCCTGATGGATATTGGATAGAATTTCCTTGGCTTCTCTTCCAGCAACGCACCTCAATAAGGGGTTAGAGAAGCCACGCCGATAGAGGATGCCTTCTTGCATTGTGTAGCAGGAAGCTTTCCTTAGAATTTTTTTAATTTCATTTCTCCCGTCGGGTAGGGTGCCGTTTTGTAAGTATTCTCGGATATGGGTCATCCATGTTTCTTCTTCGGTTGCAGCTATTAGATTTACTTGCTCGAAACTTGGTGCCAGCTGTTTTGAGATGGTTAATGCTTCGAAAATAGTGGTGTTCTTAATGCTAGCTTGTTTTTCTAGTTCGTCGGCCTCTTGATTCTCTTCTCGGGGAATGTGTTTGATTAAATAGTGATCTAATAGATTAAGCAGTAGCCTGGTCTTCTTTAGATACACTGTGAGTCGTTCTCCTCGAGTTTGGAATTCTCCCAGTATTTGATTTACAATAAGTTGAGAATCACTATGGAGACATAAAGAACTGACTCCAATTTTCAGTGCAAGTTCTAATCCGGCTATCACTGCTTCGTATTCTGCGTCATTGTTGGTGGCAGCGAATTCCAATCTTAGGGCGTAGTGCAGCTTCTTTCCCCTGGGGGTGATTATCACAACACCTGCCCCCGAGCCTTGTTCGTTCGACGCTCCATCTACGAAGAGATTCCACTTGATATCTTCTGCTATTTCAGATTGGTCCTTACCTTCGCTAGTAGTGTATTCGGCAATGAAATCAGCTATGGCTTGCCCCTTGATAGCGGTGCGAGGATGGTAAGTGATATCATATTGACTTAGTTCGATGCACCACTTAAGTAATCGCCCAGAAGTGTCGGGACTATGAAGCACTTGCCTTAGCGGTTGATCGGTTAAAACTCTGATGGAATGAGACTGGAAATAGTGTCGCAGTTTCCGCGACATGATAAGCAAACAGTATGCTAGCTTTTCAAGTTTAGGGTATCTGACTTCTGCCCCTGTGAATCTCTTGCTTACAAAGTATACGGGTCGCTGCGCGTAGTTGTCTTCTCTCGCCAAAGCGGCGCTCAAACCGTGGGATGATACAGCAAGGTATAGGTATAGTTCCTCGCCTTCATTTGGAGTTGAAAGTACCGGTGGTCTCTGGAGGTGTCCGATTAAGTTAAGGAAGGCTGTCGAGCATTCGTCAGTCCATTCGAACTTTCCTTCGTCTTTCTTTAGAGCTTCGAAGAAAGGGATGCATTTGTCGGTTGCTTTAGAGATGAACCTACTCAAGGCGGCCACTTTCCCATTTAGGCTTTGCATCTCTCTTCGAGTAGATGGTGTCTTGATATCTTGTAAAGCTCGGACTTGTTCGGGGTTTGCTTCAATCCCCCTGGCATGAACGATGAATCCCAAGAACTTTCCCGATGATACTCCGAATGAGCACTTTAGAGGGTTCAGCTTCATTCCATATTGGCGAAGTACTTGAAACATCTTGTCCAGGTGGTTTATATGGTCGTTGGCTTTCCTCGATTTTACCAGCATGTCATCCACATAAACTTCCATAGTTCGTCCTATCAGTTCTGCAAACATCTTGTTGACGAGGCGCTGATAAGTAGCTCCGGCGTTTTTAAGTCCAAATGGCATTACCTTGTAGCAGTACAATCCTCGGTCAGTGATGAAGCTAGTGTGGTCTTGATCGGGGGCGTGCATAGGGATCTGGTTATATCCTGAGTATGTGTCCATAAAGGATAAAAGTTCGTGTCCGGCAGTGCTGTCCACGAGTTGGTCGATTCGGGGGAGTGGGAAGTAGTCTTTCGGGCAAGCGTCATTTAAGTTGGAGAAATCGATGCATGTTCGCCACTTCCCATTAGCTTTCCTTACCAGTACCGGGTTGGCGATCCATTCCGGGTAGATGGCTTCACGTATGAAGTCATTGGCAAGTAAGTTCTTTACTTCTTCCTCGAGGGCTGCTGATCGTTCTGCCCCCATACTTCTCTTCTTTTGCTTTACTGGTACCTTGGTAGGATCGATGTTTAGTGCGTGGCATGCTATGTTCGGGGAGATTCCAGTCATATCAGCGTGCGTCCATGCAAATACATCCATGTTGTGGCGAAGAAAATCAATGAGTTGATCCTTTAATTCTCTTTTTAACTGAGATCCGACTCTCAGCAGTTTACTTGGGTCGCGTTTGTCCACAGATACGAATTCCATAGCCTCAGCAGGCTCGGCGGTGGCCTCCTCCTCTTTGTCCCTGAGGTCTAATTCATTGAAAGGATCACTGGTATACCGAAGAGGAGGGGCTTTCTTTAGTTGTTATGATTCCAAGCTTTTCATGCAGAGAATAGTCTCTGCATTTTTTCCTTTATCTCTCCTACGATTATTGCGAAGTTCGGTTACATAGCAGTCCCGAGCGGCGTCTTGATCCCCTTCTACTTCTCCCACTCCATTATACGTTGGGAACTTCATCTTCAGGCACCATGGGGCGAGGACAATTTGGAAGTCGGACAAGGCTGGTCTTCCCAAAAAGGCATTATAGGCCGAGTGGTTGTCTATTAGCACGAATGTTTGTTTCCGAACGGCGGAGCGGGGATGACTTCCCAATTCAACAAAGAGATCCAATTGTCCAAGGGGCATCTTTGCTTCTCCAGTGAAACCATGTAGCGGTTTGTTGCAGGGAGACACGTCCTTCATTGGCAGCTTCATTTTGTCGAAAGCATGCTTGAACAGAATATTCACTGAGCTTCCAGTGTCTACTAGGATTCGACAAACTTCAGCTGGGCCGAACCAGGCAGAGATGACCATAGGATCCATATGAGGGTATTACCTTCCTTCTAGGTCGCGCCCACTGAATGTGATGTCATTATTTTCCTTCCGCTTAGGGTGGCGTTCTTCCATAATAGAATTGATACAGTCTCCCTCGCTTCTGAGTGAGTTTCCATATCTTTCCATTTCTGCCCAGCTCTTGTCGGCGATGTGTGGCCCTCCTGATATTGTACGGACCACTATCTTCTCTTGGCTGGAACCGCTGGTGTTGCGATTTCCTCCGCCTGCCTCTGGGTGGAGATGCCCTGGGTTTTCCTTGGCGAGAGCTGGAGTCCTATCCTGGCCCTTTACATAGCGTTCCAGCCTCTTTCTCCTGATGTGTTCTTCAATTAGGTCTCGGAGATGGCGGCATTCATTGGTATCGTGCCCATGAGACTCGTGGAAACGGCAGAATTTTCCGGACTGGATTGCGCGATCTGACTCTTTCTTGTACGGGGGACGCTTGTACGTAAGTTCGTCCTGGGTGGCCAGGAAGATGTTCTCGACTGTTTCATTCAAGAGAGTGTAAGCGTCAAATCTCGGTCCTGGTCGGTACAAGCGCTTTTCTCCCTTCTTGCCCCCTGTATTGTCTCTGGAGTCGTTTCTCCGAATGTCCTTCACTGCGGCGGGGGCATTACCATGAGCCGTCTTAGCCTGTGGTCCTGTCTGCCTTTCAATGGCAGCCTCTTCGAGTCTCATGTACTTTCCAGCTTCATGGAAGAAATCGGGCAAGGTAGCTGGTTTTTCTTTAGTTAGTCTTCTAGCAAACTTGGTATCCGGATGCACACCACTACAAAGGGCCATCAGGACAAGTTTCTCATCGGCATCTTGGACTACGGCCGCTGCGGCATTGAACCGGGTCAGGTATTGCTGCAGTGTCTCTCCGGATTTCTGTATAACAGTAGATAGGGAGTAAACATCCTTGGGTTGTTCCAAATGAATGCGGAACTGGCTGATAAACTTCTCCTTCAACATTTCCCATGAACTGATGGATCCTTGGGGTAGATGGCAGAACCGGGAGGTAGCTAGATCTGCTAAAAATAGTGGAAAGCATTTGCATAATATTCCTTCCGTTTGCCCGCTCATGAGCATATGTCGTGTGTATCTTTGCAGGTGTACAACGGGGTCAGAGGTTCCCTTGTATGGTTCCATTGTCGGCATTTTCCACTGTCGGGGGGTGATGGCAATTTCAATATTGCGGGTGAAAGGGCTGGTTACCCTAGCACCTATCCCACGATCTCTTTGGTCCCGTTGGACGCATTCTCTGAACAATCGTGCCATACTCTCATCAGAATATGGGACAGATAAGAAAGAGCTTGGTTCTTCCCCGCGGGATCGATTCTGTCTGGATGGCCTGTAGGGGTGGTATAGTCTATCACTCCTAACGTTTCCCAGCGGCTGTCTTTGGCTGTCCGGATGCATGCTAGGTTCAGTTATAGTTGGCCCTTGCCTTGATCTTCCCCTGTGGGGTTCTGTTTCAAGCATTTCCTCGGGGTCAACTTCGGGCTGGATTCTAGCTCGGCTCCGTTCATTGGTGTTTCTCTGGCTAGGCAGCATGACCGGCTCAGCTACATCCGATCCTTGCCTGGTACCTCCCCTGCGGGGTTCGGTTCCAAGCGTTTCCTCGGGTCGGAGTTCGGGCTGAGTTCGGGCTCGGCTCCTACCATTGTTGTTTCTGTTGATAGTTTCTTCGAAGAAGGAAGACCGTTGTCGCCCCCCAGATCCTCGGGATTGGGATTCACCCCATGATTCAGTGGCGCAGTTGGATTCTTCAGCATCCCTTAAGCGTAACATGAGTCGGTCCACCAAAGCTTCTTGTTGGGATGTGAAGCGGTTAGTTACTTCAGCCACAACTCTGTCTAGATCTTCCCTAGTAATTGCTGCCGGTTGTTCTGTGGCAGGGGCTGTCGGGTTTGTCTGTTCCTCGTTCGGTACTGCTGTT
Organism: Allium cepa; assembly: GCA_030765085.1. Taxonomy (NCBI): domain Eukaryota; kingdom Viridiplantae; phylum Streptophyta; class Magnoliopsida; order Asparagales; family Amaryllidaceae; genus Allium; species Allium cepa. The sequence continues at coordinate 68,923,159 of CM060928.1, forward strand.
GGAATGGGATGATTCTCTTGATCTGTGATTACTGGATCCGGAATGCTGCTGGTTGCGATGTTCTTTCCCTTTCTCTGCCTGGAAGTCATGTTGTCCAGGCACCAAACGATGCTGTTAGGAAGAAGGCTGAGTGGGGGAAGCTTGAAGCTTCGGGTTTGAAGCTCTCAGTGAAAGCACCAAAAATGTTTGCACAAAAAATGGGCAAACACCTCCAAGTCGTATGATTTAGTTGATTATATGTTGTTCTTCGCGATTTGGGTGATTTATGCAAATATGTAAAAAAACAGGGACTAAACTGTAAAAGACACACAGATTTATAGTGGTTCGTCCAAAACGTGCCTACGTCCACTTTATACGTTATTCTCCTTTTTCTCTAGATTACAAGTACAAAGCTTTGATTACAAGTATCTGAAAGTTGTTTGAAAGTTCATTCCGTGCTTGAGCTCTCAAACTTGTCTACCATTGTTGTACCCCTGCCCTCTATTTATAGAGTGAGGTTGGGGGCAGGGGTCTTGGATGTATATAGCTGCTGGTGGTCCTGGGCTGAAGCAATCTGGCCTGGCAGCGTTCTGGTTCGGCGAAGTTTGGTTCGGCCATGCTTGGAGTGGTTGATCCGGAGGTTTATTCGGTAGAGGGTGGAAAGATGGTTGGCTCGGCAGGGAAGTGGAAAGATGTTGGTTCGGCATGGGCTTCTGGACCGGTGGTGGTGATGGAAGTTGGTTCGACATGGAAGTGGAGAGGTGGTTCAGTATTGAAGTGGAGATGTGGTTCGGTATGGTTTGGGGGAAGGTTGGTTCGGCGAGGCTTCATTCGGCATGGGTGCTTGGTGGATCTGGTCCGGTGGTAGAGGTCGAGAGCTTGGTCCGGTTGCCGTTTGTTTCAGTAGTGGAGGGGAAGCACCGGTCCGGCTTCGACCTCCTACCCCTTGGTTCTGTGGTAGGTGGAAATCTACCCAACAATGTGAATAAATAGTATACGCATATCTTACGTATTTTGCCCAAGTTGATTTGTTAGCTAAATCAATTCTTCCTTCCCTTTTTTCATATCTATATTGATTTCCATTCACTTATCACAATCATCCCATTTTCAAACTTCGAGTTTAAATTTCATCCACCTATTAACTTAGTATACTTTCAATACCAAATTTACTTAAGAATTTCACCACATTTCTTAAGTTTAATATAAGCATTTTATATCCTCTTATATTATTACTCTACCACTTTAGCCTTTATAACTATTAATTTTTAAACTGGATCTTCCATCCCATATGAATTCAGTTTACCTTTATCTCCATCCATACTCAATTAATCATTTCATTAATTAGTCCCGCTACTAATTTATTTAAATCCTAATGGATTTATTTCCAAACTTTAATTATTTTAGTTCACTTAGAACTAGTTCCATAACTTCTCTCTACTCAATTGAATTTTAAATTTTAATATTCGGTTCTCAATTTTATTCAGTTTTAATTTTACTTCTTACAAATGCAAATTCATTTGTCTATCCATAATTTTATTTCCATTCCATTTATCAACCTTCTTTAATTGGCTTGTTTTTATAACTTTATTTTCTAGTCACACTTACCTTTATTTGACCCTTTCAAGTTGAATTTTATTCCACAAATTCCAAATTTCAATAAAAAGTTTATTTCTAAACTTTTACTTCATTTAGTTTCTTGAAACAAATTTTCGATTCACTTTCTTTGGCACAATTTAAATTGATTCCAATATTCAAATTTAATTCAAGTTCTATGACTGAAAAATTTGAATAAATTTGCTCTCCCACAATTTTACTTCTAATAAATATATTTTTACTTCTATTTACTAGATTCAGTTACATTCCATTTAAATTCAAATTTTCAACTTTTATAAGTTTTCCAACTTATTTATATTCCGATTATATTTTTAATAAGATTCTAGAGTCTTTTTTTAAACAATTACTCAATATTTCAAAGTCATCTTTGAAATGAATTATATCCAAAATTCTTTGGCATCAAATTATCCTTTGAATTTTAAAATCAAAAGGTTTTACCAAACCAAAATTTCAACATTTCAAAAATCATATTTTGACATCCATAATTCAATTGCATAGCCAATTATTCCTTTAATTTTTAAAAGCAACCCAATTTTGCAAACATCTCCTAATTAAATCATTCGGGTAGCAATCCCTCTCTTGGAAACTCGAAAATGAACATCGATGATGCTACAATCATCACTAAAGTTATTTTCCAGCGACGAAAAAGAGTTTAGTGCTTTTACCTTTTTAAAACACTTCAAATATTTTTAAATTCCAAATCTTTCCAAATTTCAATCCATTCTGAAATAATATCACCATTATTTCTTCAAAACTTTTTGAAAACCATTTCAAAGCCAAAGGAATTTAAACTTTTTTCTAAAATTCCAAATTTCAAATCTATCCAATTTATATTCAAACATTACTCTCGAATTCTTATTGCAATTATAAGTTTTATTTATAATTCACATTTATAAATTTCATTTTGTTATATAAATTTATTCATTAACCTTTGATTAAAATTTTAATCCTTTATTCAACTATCACTTAACAATGATAATAATTTAATATTATCATCTCCTAACAACCAAGCAATCATATATACTATAATGGTTTATGGAAAAATATTTCTTTTATATAAAAAATAATTTGGGTATAATTATTTCATTTACCCTATTTTAAAACAATACTGTGTTGGTTTATCTTGTTTAAGAGTTTAGAAACCCCTATTGATGATGTAGCGTCCCACATATCGACCAGAATTCATAAACACTCAACCGATAAGTCAATACAATATAAAAACAATTTTTATATTCACTAACAAATACGCGCTCATACTGTTAATACTCTCAAACTCATTCTAGAGTACTACGGACTCTATTCTATGAGTAACGCCCACCATAGCCAAGGTTATCGCTAACCTGGCTCTGATACCAAGTTGTAAAACCGATTTTCGATGCCTGAAAATCAAACTATTAGGATCTAAAGAAGAAGGAGATAGAAGAAGAGGAAACAAATATACAGAATCTAACCATCGCAGCAGAATAAAATATAATAGATAATAACATATCTTTACACAAAAGAAAAATATATTTGTTTTTGTACATATATCATCGAAATACAACCCCAGAGTTCAATACAATCAACAACATAAATCAGGACAGTTATAATATATCATCCTTCTAAAACTGAATACACAATGGAATATACATCATATACGTCGGATACGTCTCACCATTCAGCTCGTCTCCTGTGCTCCACAGCAATCCATCTAGAATCTGTACTCTATAATACTCGGTCCGACCCGAGCATTATAATTAAATAACACTCGAGTCAGTTTGGAATGCCAGCGTGAGAAATCACACTCAATTTGATTATTAAAGTTTAAAAAATCCTTTGAAAATCAAAGCATCTCATAAGACCACGCCATAAATAAACATGTCGAGTTTTTACCTTACGATAGCTAAAACATTTCTTATAAAATCCTCTGATATTATAATAGTGTATATATATAAATACTTATTCAAATAGCCGAAATTGTTACATTTATTAAATTCCAGCTAATAGGTATACAAACATAACCATAAAGGCACATAGGGAGAATGCATTTCCAACTAATGACTAGGCACTGTGGTACCACCTGTCATAGTACGTGACCTAGATCACCGTACCGAGGATCTCTCCCGATCCCCTACAACATAAGACCGGGACTACCCCTTACTGGATAATCCCGAGTAAGATCGCTCATGGTTGGGATCAGTAACCACACAGCCAAAATAAAAGGGACAACTAGACAAGGACGACCTTACCCTAATGGGCGTGACCCACTTAGCCTTGCTGCATAACCCCTGATTTTCATTCATTCCTGGTTGATGAGCATCGAGGCTAAGCGTTACCTTTTTAGAACATTTCACGTAGAATGCTCATCGTCCTCCTGAAGATGTTCAGAAAGCATTCATCCATACAAGTCTGTTTCGGGTTCGAATGGAACAGGAGGCACTATTCCTACTACATCCATTTTGGAATCACCCTGAGGATTAGTAGCGATTCGCCCTTGCACTTCACTGCTCCATCTTCGACTCCCAGCTCTTGTCTTCCTCACGATAAGGTTCAAACCGGATCAAAGTGGTTTTCGGGAAGTTAATCCCGATCCCGGTCTCTTCGAAACGATCTGCGCATTGGCCAATATTGATAGTCGATTATTTAATTATCAAATAACATTCACAATAATCATCAAGCCAAAATAATTTCTCCCAAACTATTATAATCCTAAAAATATCTTCACATGATATTTTTCCCACTTTCCAACCCTTTTGAAAACAGTTTCAAACCATTTTTCTCTCACGGAATAAATTTCCCAAATATTTTCGATTCCCACTGAAATCACCAAGTACAAGTACTTTAGATTTTAAAATAATTTTAAACACTTTGTTTTAAGATATGCTTTAAAACATTTAAATTAAAAACTACTTAAACACTTTATTTTGAAAATATGTACTTTAAAAATATTTAAACTAAAACTACTTTATAAAATATAAAACTAATTTTTAAAATAAAAATTAAGCCAAACTAAATTTAAAACAAGAGTTACAAAATTCTATACAAGTTTTCAAATTAATTTTAACCAACTATCCTTTTAAAATAAGACTATTATATAAAATAAAAATATTGATAATCATCTTTAAAATCATAATACTAGTCAAACGTTACAAATAATTACATCTAAAATAAATTTGGATAAATGTTTACTTATAAAAATTAAACAGTTTAAATAATAATTTCTTAAAAATATTCCTTTAAATAAACTTTAAAACTTTTAACTTATACTTAAAAATCTGCTTTGAAAACGTACTTGGCTTTCAGGGAATCCACTTCTCTTCCACACCTCTTTAAAAATAAACCACTATTTATTTTTAAAACAAATTACCCATTCCTCTATAAATTTCCATCGTGAAATTTATACTTTCAAATATCCACTGATATTTATTTCACTTTATAAACCCTGTTTATAAATTCCATAGTCTCGCCCTTTTTTCAAAACACAGTTCAAATACTAAATCAATTTCCAAACTGATTTACAAAATTACTTCATTTTAAAATAAATTCCTTTACTTCTTAATTTATTTCAATCCACTAATTTCATATTTTACTTTTTAATTATGATTTAAAATCTTTTAATCAGAAAATACCAGTTTCGCATATATTTTTTATCCAAAATCGTCCCTTACTCTTTCCAATAAATTTAAACCTTGAATTTTAAAATAAATTCTTTGTCCCTTTAAATAAGTTCACTTAAGTTTTAAAATTCACTATTTCCCTTTTATTCCAAATCTCCTTCCCATATTCGAAATTTATTTATTAAAATTTAACAATCAATTTTTATTCTTCCTTTAATTTGTTCTCCAATTTATTCAAATTCTCTAAAATTAATTTACTTTAAAATTCTCTCATTTATTTCATTTCAAAAGTCCAATCTATATATTTGGTATATCCTAATATATTTAATCAAACATAACATCCATTATTTCCAATTATCAATGTAATCTATCACAGATTAACACGCAAACTATATCACGGAATATTAAACAATCTAAGTGATTTTGAGGAATCCAGATGGATCCCTCTAACCCGTTTCCTTATATCCACAGATGTTAGCAAAATACAAAATACCAATTCCATTTCGAGGTGGAATATCGTGGTATATGGGTTTAAATAATATCACGCGCTATTATGCGGCGCATAGGGTCTCATCCGCTATATAATGCGGAAAATCAATCACTCCAAATACATACATAATACCAATTCCACTTCGAGGTGGAATATCGCGGTATATGGGTTTAATATAATATCATCCGCTATTATCCGGCGCATAGGGTCTAATCCAATATAACTGATAATAATTATCATCCAAGCACACAATCAACAAATTTCAAATTTAACTATTTAAATTTAAATAAAAGCTAGATGAGTGAGATTAACTCACCTTTGGTTTGTTTGCAGTCCACTTCAACTTTGCCTTGGTTTCACGGTTTTTTGACCTATATAAATAATTCACGATTCATTACTATTTGAATTAATCAAATAATTGATCACCATTCACTTATTTAATTTAACTCATTATTTGATTTAAATTTTTTAAACTAATAGTTTCTTTTAACAAATTATTTTTAGCAACCCAATAATTAAACAAGTTAATTACAACAGCTTAATTATCAAACAAATCTTTTTTTTAAATAAACTAGTAGAATAAAAATTATTTATACATGTATATTATTTTTATTTTTGAAACTACATACATGTTTATAAATAATTCATAAAATTCCAAAATCAAACTTTATATAAATCCTCTAAACATCTTTAAAATTTCTATAATTTTATTTTCAAAATCTTATCTATATAAAATCTTCTGTACATATATATACTTTTAAATGAAAATAGATATCTATGTACATACATACATATATATACTTATATCCATACTTGTTTTCTACACTTTTCTTAAATGTGTGTATATACACACACACACACACACAAATGTACAGATTATATTTATATTTGTAAAAATCAAAAATCTGGATTTAAAATCCCATTCTATGTATATGTGTTGTAATCTCTACTCTCTATATATATACATATATATTTAAGTAAAAAAAAGAAACCTGAATGTAACATCCCGCTTTTTCGCACACTTTAAATCGACACACGTGCCTATTCAAACCATACGGAAGGGCGGATTGTTATGGGGTAAATAAGAAAAAAACAGAGAAGAAAAAAAAACTAAACAGAATCTCACAGCGGAAGGATAAAATATAATAATCAAATATACAGTTTATAAATCTATTTACAAAACCATTTATATAATACATATCAGAGTTACACATACCAATGACAATGTAGCGGAACAGTGTGTAGTGCACTAGTATAAATAATAATAATATAAATCTTCGTCTTCGTCCTCTAGAGCTAAATCTACCAATCCTGAAACCCTCGGACTGACCCGAGCGAATTTGAAAAGACAAAAACACTCGAGTCGGAATTAAAAGATCTTATGTGAGTTAAATTAACAGAAATAAATATGAGTACAGTAACTCAAGAGATGCTCGGGATTTACTTCTCCTAAGGATCCGTTAAACTATTTACTATGTAGTATATTGCGCTATTATAATAGTGTCTATTTGTAAAATAAACTTACTTTTAAATAGTGTTAAGGCTTTACATTTTCCACCTTAACACGTAACAGTCCCAGTAGTCCATCCAATATCATGGTCCCTCCTGATCGGGAAGCCACCAGAGGATACCACACGGGTTACGGGAGAAATCCAAACTCGTACAAGGCACGATATGGTAGGTGACAAGGCACAACTAGGCAATGCTAGGGTAACTATACCAATTGCTATCCGGGCTGGTGGAAACGCGCAGCGCGCAGCTAACGCCCACCTCGAACAAACTCCCCCAAAACAAAAATAAAAGTGGCCACTGAATCAATCCAAAGTCAAAGTATAATATCGAAGAGGAGTGTCCAATCAGAGGAATGACCTCATTGGCCCGAGAATCGCTCCTGTTTTAGCCACCTTATGCCAACTCACGGGAGTCTGGTCTATGTATTTACCTTACAGTAAACGCCGCCACCAATCTACTTCATTCTGGAATCTCCACCGCGTACACGGTTAGTCAAAGTGGTTTTCGGTATCGACAGAGAGTATGTCCATATCCGATCCCGGTCTCTTTGCCAACCAATCGTTATTATAACACCGCAGTCATTTAAAAATAATTATGCTTTTAAAACCAAAATAAAATATCCATTTCAAAACCATATAATATGATATCATTTCCTTTTAAAACCCAAAACAATATGATATCATCTTTATTTTCCAATATATTCTTTTCCAAAATCATAGGATTTTCAAAGTAAAATATTTAGAAATCAAAACACTTGAGTATAATATTTTCAAATTATACTATCTTGAAAATCATAACTTTGAAACAAGTTCCATTTCTCAAATGGTTAAATATTAAATTTCCTTGATAAACCAAAATAGCTTCTTTAGATTTCACAAATCAATTTCAAATATCGATTTAAACCACCAAATACCATTTCAATTCTTATGTTTCAAAGCTTTAAATATTTCACCATTTCAAAAACAAACTCATTTGACAAACCCATATATATCAAATTCAATTACTTATTATTCAGACTTGAAATGTTTACTTAATGAATTCAATATAATTTAAGTAAAACCTTTAACTTCACATAATTGGAAAATCTTTCAATTTATTAAACTTGATATATTCATTTAAATCAACCTGATATTCATTTAAATCACTTTACACAAAAATCAAGTTATAAAAATCATATCTTTTAAAAAATTTAATTTTTATTAAATTTCAATTTAACTTAATATTCATCTTCCAAATCTTATTCTCATTTAAGTCATAAAAACTCCAGAAATTAGATTTTAAATAAATGCTTAATCGTATTTGATCTTAAAAATCAAATTTTATTTTATACTACAAATCAAATTTATACAAAGCTTAAACACAAAAATTACTATATATATATATATATATAACTAATTTAATATCCCATAAACCATATATATAGCTTTACAAAACCATAAAAAACATTCCAAAATATATTATATATATATACCGCGGTGCCTGTATAAAATTTTCTACCCTATGGTCAAGTGATACAGATGTTTATCATTTCAATCCGCAATTTAAAATAAAATGCGGTTGTATATCATTTCAAACCGCAATCCCGAATGAATGAAATGCAAAGCAACTTGCAATTAATAAAATAAATCATCCATTCATCCATCAAATCATACATCCATTTATCACAGTCATCATCCAATTTCAAACAATCATCAATATATAACAGGTGATAAATAATGGTATCAATTATCAGTTTATACTCAAAATAAATTTAATAACAGTTAATATGATATAAAATTTAACATAACTATGCTTGGCAGTTAATATGAAATAAATAAATTCTAACTGTCAAATTTATATGCAATAAATAAATTAATTTACAGTTATATTAAATAAATGCGTTTAAATAGAAATAGTGAATAAAACATGCCAAACAGTCATAAAAAATTTCCACCCAAATCTAAAATTAATTTAACAAACACAAGAAATTTTAGAAATTGTGAGTGGGTTAAAACACTCACCTTTTGAATTTAAATCGAATTTAAATCCGATTTAAACCCAAAAATTCGACGGTCTCCAAATTTGTCCAAACCAACATCAAAAGACCTGGAATTTAATTACGATCCTAACAAAAATAATCGCACGTGAAACGGAGTTCGTATGTGGAAGTTAAATGTATTAACGCGTTTGAAAAATCAAAATTAAATTAAATTCAAACAAAATAAACCTACCTATTACCACTTGCCACGTCAGCTCTGCGCACCCCTAGTGACTAATCTCACCAAACCCATGTTCCAATTTCGCAAATAGATGAAGAAATCAAAAAGTCCCAATTCAACCTTTTGGGTTTCGAATTTTACACGTTTGACCGTGATTTCTGGTTGTCTCAAGCGACTATTGCAAAAACAGAGACTGCGCTTAGATCCGTAGATGAAAACAACAACATAATTTACTTTTCTTTTTTTCCAAGAACTTTGAACTTTTTTTTTTGATTTTTGAATTGAATTGGATCTGAAATTTGCATCCATTTAGGAAGAGAAAGAATTGAAGAAAATGAACGCACAAATAAAAGAGAATAGGTGGAGGCTAGGGTTTACAATTGGGTTTTTATAGATAGGTTAGAATTAGAGTAGATGGATCTGATAAACAAACGCGCTTAACGATAATTTAAATTAACTTAATAATTACAAATCACCATACTATGAAGACATTTACGTTATTTCCCATTTATTACTTTATTTAACACAACCCTTAATTTACATCTATTGCAATGTTTTCAAATTTAATTGAATGAACTAATTATATCACTCCTAATAATTGTTGTAAGACTCTAAATCCCACATTTGTAAGTATATATTATTTCCACTCAAATATTATAGATATATACAGAGTATAGGTTTCCATTAAATCATTATTTATTATATATTCAAATTAACTAAATTCACTATTTAAGTCCGTTTATATTTATTACCAAATATCCATTTACCTTTCCCAATAAATTTGAATCCATTCATTTAATATAACAAACCAAATTTCCATTCACACCTTATTATCAACCCACAATTTATTGCAATTCATTATCTTAGATAGATTTTATACAATTAACATCAACTTTACATTAAATTTCTATCCAATGAATACTTATTCATCAATCAATTCAATATTTGCTTTTCTTTCCCTCTATTTGATACTTAACCTAGTATACATTTAATGGGTAAACATAACATTGAATTATAATGCATTTCTCATGCATGCTTCTTTTGATATAAATTCCTCTTTATTAACTAAGTCACATTAACAAAATAATTTTTTTTTATTTCAATCGATTACCAGTCTAGACTTAATATATTAAATAAACGGTTAAGCTAAAACGATTGTTATCCCTTTAGCATTCAAATTCACTTACGTCTATTATTAACACAATGTTGCCATTTGATTTATATATATTTAAATAAATTATATGAATTGGTAAAACTTTAAAAATTATCTTACCTGCAAATTTACTCACAAACATCCTAAATTACCAACTTGCAATTTATTTTTAATTAGTAAATTTGCATTGATTATATCAAGTTGAGATTTAATACGTATTATTTCCTCAAATAAATAAATCTTTGGATTTAAATTCCCAAAACCATAAATTATGTCCTACCATAAATCTATGCTTTTATTATTTTACGTTCACACTCCCGTTACTCTATGATAAATCACCAAGTAACGATATCCTAAACTAACATTAATTTATATATCAATCCTTACAACTCAATACATTTGTCAAATATGAATAACCTTAACAATACTTACACATATTATCTTACTTACAATAATGTAATATTAAACGTTGAATTTCATTTATTTTGCAATACTTCAATTCAATTAATAAATACTGCTCCTATACTTAAATCTATATTAACAAATCGTTAGATTTGGATCGATAGAAATCGGTTTACCAAAGCTTACATACACATTACGTAAATAAACAACTATATAAATTTGCCACCTATTAGCTTTAAATTTTATTCTTAAGTTTGTTACCTATCAATTTAGATTATACTTCCATCTATAATGCAAATCTAAATCTCCTCTAACTGCATAAATTAGGGCAATTTATTGCAATTGATTTCCCATTAAACATCATAAATTAACAAATTGAAACCTAAATAAAAACGTTTATTTATTTAAAAATCTTGTTGTTTAATTGAATTGGCCATCCACGGATGTAATTTACATTGTTCTTCAATTATTACTTAAATACATCAAACAACGTTAAATCTATATTCAATACAATTTTTTACCAAAATTAATTTAACGAAAACAGTTACGCCCTTAAAATTTCTCTTCATTCATTAATTGCTAATTGTTATTCAATTAAACCCATTCATTTGATTTCCCTATTATGCATCAATTATAAACCCATCATCTTAAAGGTGGTGTCTACATTTTATACTATAAATTTACCCTTTTATATTCCAATATCAATGAATGCTCACATATAAATTTAGATCTTAACACCAATTAATTATTCCATTTAATCCATTAATTACTAACTTTAATTATTGAAATTTGATTGTCTAACATAGAATTTGAACCTATTTCCAAATTTTCATAATTAATTAACCCTTACAATAGTTTACAAATAAAAGGGATTGTATTAAATAAATTATTTATTGTCCTGCATTTCTTTATTTCACCCATCTACATTCAATACCCATAATCAATATTTTATTTCATTGTTTAATCCAATACTTGCATTACTTTACTTATTCTAACTTATGTCCAATGCAACAATTTCCACTATTTCTATTAATTACAATATATAGTTAATTTTGTAAATTCTAATTTCCCTTGGTACATCAAATTTAACATACTCTTTCATATAAATAACTAAGATTTTTATTCCTTTCTAAATTTAAATTAAAAATCCTATTAATTATATTCATTTTAAACATCGAATTTACACGGGTCGTTACACTCTCCCCCACTCAAAACTTTTCGTCCCCGAAAAGGAAAAGAAGGAAAAGAAGAATTAAATACAATACATCTTATTCAAAATACTTAACTTATAAACAATTAAATTTACAAAATTAATCACTTTAAATAAGATATCCAAATTTATAACTATTTAATCCTTTATATTTAGATTATTAAAGTCTGGAAAAACATTTTCAAAATATTTCTAAGATACTGCAATTTCTTATATAATCCAAAGGGTTATAATTTATATAAAGTGAAATATTTAAGTGGTTTCAATCCTAACAACAAATTAATACAACAACCATCAGTTCAACAAACAGCATACACACACATGCAAAACAACCATTAAATCAAACAAACAAATAGTTGTTCGGGTTCAAAACTTTTAAATTGTTCGGAATGAAGAATAACTACTAGCGCATCATTTACTCAACAGTCTTAGATAAAACCAAATAGATTATTCATTCACCCCAAATCAAATTTTAAAGTACCCTTGCCCAAATAACCATCAACAAAAAATTCAAACAACAATCAACTTAACTTATTAATAATTTCATCTCATACCTTTGTTATTTGATTTTCTCTTTTTATTTAAACCACATAAATTTTCCTTTTATAATTTATATTTATTTCTAACAAACTTTAAATTTTATTTTCTCATTCAGTGGTTGTTTCCTTTATTTCTACTTATTACTTACAATTATTAGTTTTCATTTATTCGGGTCATGTAAGTTTCTTTTATTTGTATTATATTTAATGCACTTCTCAATTTCAATCATTTATTTAATGCTTACATTTCTATTATAATTAATTATAGTAACCCTTTTTTAATTACACTTAAATTTTTAACCTTGTAATATCCATTCTCATAAATAAAGGATTTTATTAATTCATTCACTAATGTTTTGCAGTCATTTATTTTTCTTTTCTCTTAAAATTTCTCAATTCCATTAAATAAGGTCATGCCAGTTTCCCCCCTTTTTCACTATAATTATTCATTTATTTATTATCGCATGACCTCATTTAGTTACCCTTTAATTACTTAAGTTTAAATCATCTATTTGTCATACTTACCTTTAATTATATTTACTTGGTAAAATTTCAATTAATACTTAAGTTTAAACATTAAATTCTCATTTATAATAGCAAATTCATTGAATACTTCATTACCTACTTTTACTTGTACAATTTCATTACATTCCCTATTAAACATTTCAACTTTTAATATTTGGTAAGTTATATATGTTTTTAAAGAATATACTTGAAAGTTATACAAGCTTCTCATTTCCTATGGTAAATTTAACATTTAATAATTGTTAACCCTATCTCGGTTATGGCTCACCGGTCTAAAGCTTGGAAGGAAGGCCGACCTAACCATTCGCATTACTTGCCGACCCAATGGATGAAGGCGGGCCGACCTAGCATCTCAAAGAGGGTTGCCGACCTAAAGGATGCGGGGAAGGATCCGATCTAACTCGATGCCGACCTAACTGGTTAAGAAAGCGTACCGACTTAACGCTGCAAAGAGATTCCGACCTAAGGTTTGAAGTAACCCACCGTCTTAATATATTCACCGATCCAACATCTTAACAGTGATGCCGACCCAAGAATGGCCGACCTAAATAGCTCAGGAGAGGTCCCGACTTAACTCTCAAGAGGCGTACCGACCTAATGGTTAAAGGGAAATCCCGACCTAGAGACTTACATAGCCTACCGACTTGACATACTACCGATCTAACTACGATGAACCGCAACCGACCCAGGGAGATGAAGGGTGAAACGGTGCAACCATTTAACACGTAGCACGTTAGACCGGCGGCGACTTAGTCTAAGTCGGAAACGACTTAGGACTTGTGTGAATCCATCGAAGACAGGTAACCACGGCTTGACCATATCAGGGCTCTTATAGGTCGGCCACGACTTAACTGGGTCGGTGAGGAGTTAAGACCGAGCTTAGGTCCAAAATCTTTGCCTATAAATACCAACCTACCTCCAACATTAAAAGGACTTTTGGTCAATCAATTTCAAGCACCATTACTCTGCCGAATTCCAGACTACTTCAACACTTAAAGCTTTTGAGATTCAAAGAACGTCTAAAAGAACTTCATGAAGAAATCATCTTCATCCACCATGGATTTGAAGATTTTTGTCAACATCGAAGTTTGAGCTACTTGTTCTATGTCTTTTGTAATTCAAAGTGTGTTGTACTTGAGAAGATTTGTATCCACTTGTAACGTGATCATCAATAAAAGTACTTAAAGTGGACGTAGGCTATATCCATAAGCCGAACCACTATAAAATTGCTGTTGTTTACTGCTTTTCCGCTATTACTTGCTTATAATTCTTTCCCGATCTATCGGGTGGTGCTTTCACAACTACACTTCACACACCGGGGTGTTAGCTTTCAAAATTTAAGCGTTAACATTTTTGGTGCTTTCACTGGGAATTGAACTCAGGACAGCTGTCATCATTGCTTCGCAGAGATTTGAAGAAAGAATTTCCTTAAAAACCAGAAGTATATCTGAGATTATGGCTCCTGGAAGGAAAAGTAGATCTATCAGATCTGGGAACATTCAAGAGGGAACCTCCGCTTCCCCTGTGCCTAATCTACCCACTCCGTCTGTTGGAGTTACAAAAGCGGAATTGGATGCTGTGATTCTAGGGCTAAACCAGCAGATAAACGCCCAAAATGCACAACTAGAGGCTCAAAGTGCCCAGAATGCTCTGATTCTGAATAAGTTGAACGACTTACTTGGGGCAAACAATCAACCGGCTGGTAATGAAAGGAACTATGCTGGCAACATTCATGATGTTAATGAAAGGAATGCTCCTGAAAGGCCTACTAGTCCCTTTGAGCAGGCAGTACCTGACGCTGGTGGATCTAGAACTCGGCATGATGAGGAATATCTTTCTGGAATGGTCCGGCAGATCATGAAAGAAAGTATGCAAAGGGTTGAAGATGAGAAGGAATGGGGTTTCGCTCCAAGTAAAACTCCGTTTACTGAAAAAATCTTGAAGGCGGAATTTCCAAGGAAGTTTGTCCCTCCGACTATTCCAGCTTACAAAGGGACAAGTGATCCGAATGAGTTCTTGTATAAATATGATTGGCACATGACAGGTGCCAGGGCCTCCGACGAAATAAAGTGCCGATATTTCCCCGTATACCTGGAAGGCGTGGCTTTACTGTGGTTCACCAAGTTACCAGTCCGATCTATCGATCAGTTTTCAGACTTGACCAGAAAATTCAAGGAGCAGTTTAGACTGTATGCTTCGAAGGCCAAGGATATTATGTCACTATCGAGTTTAGAGCAGAATCCTGGTGAGTCTATCAGATCCTTCTTGAACCGCTTCAATATAGCACTGGCTGAGGTGGACAATGCTGAACCACGAATGATATTGACTTATCTGATGAGGGCTATCGATAAGTCAAGCGAATTTGGGAAATGGTTAAATATGAAGGAGCCAACCTCTCTCGAAAAGTTCTACAAAAAAGCAGACGAATTCATTCGCTTGGAAAGCCGTCCTTTACCAGTAAAGACAGTGTTGGAAAAAGCAGAAGACAACACTGTCACTCCACGCAAGAATGAATCGGTGGGGCAAAAAAGGGAGAATAGTAATGGGAAGAAACAGGGTAATCTGAAGAAGCCCCGATCCTTCAAGCCATCAGAATATACTCCATTATCACATACACCGGAGCACATCTACCTCGCCACTAAAGATTCCGTCGATTTCCCTAAACCTATCCCTTTGAGAACTGGGAGAAAAGACATACAAAGTGGGAAATTCTGCCGCTTCCACAATCAACCAGGTCATGAAACTGATGAATGCCGCCAGCTGAAAAATCTGATTGAAGAGTTGCTAAGAGAAAACAAGTTGCAGCAATTCTTAAAAAAGAATAGCAACAATCCTGCATCGTCGAGTCAGGGGCAGCGGGCCCCTGTTCATCAGCCTGGGGCAGGAGAGAAAGCTACGGGGCATGAATCTGGAAGGCCCGTTATCAATGTCATTTCAGGAGGACCTCACCCAGCTGGTAAAAGTTGGGGTGAGATGGAGAGATATTCCAGGGCTTTGAAATATGCTCCAGCCGAAGAAAACGTCTTTGTTCTAGAAGACACTACGCCCCTTAAATAACAGAAAACTTTCAGTGATGATATTATTTTCAGAGCCAGAGATTCTACAGGTATTGAAGCTCCTACTTTAGATCCCTTGGTCATCTCGGCTGGTATTGGACCAGCCATTGTCAGAAGAGTCCTCATTGACTGCGGAGCATCATGTAATATTCTCTTCAAGAAGACATTTGACCAGATGAAAATCCCTATGATCGATGTGCAAGCCTCATCACAGAAAATCGTTGGCTTCACTGGGGAGCCAAAGCAACCAGTAGGAACCATCGATCTGTTTGTAGAACTTGGGGAAGGAGAAAGGAAAGTGGTCCGAAAGCAAACCTTTGTGATCGTCGATGAATATTCTGCTTATAATGCTTTTCTTGGCCGTCCAACACTCGCAGCATTCAAAGCTATCCTAGCCCCGTGGTGCCTCACTATTAAATTTCCTACTGACAATGGAGTAGGAGTTATAAAAGGGGATCAAAATGCTGCGCGAGAATGTTATTGGACAGAGCTGCGAGAGTCAAGAAAAAGAGAAATGGGAAAGGATGCGGCAACTCCAGTCCGCATCAAGGAACCAGCTTTGTAGCAATTACAGAGCGGACCCTGCACTGGCGAGCACAGCGGGGCACGGAAAGAAATGGATCCCAGAAAAGCCAGTACAGGGGAGAATAGAGTAGTACCGGTGGAAACGACAATTCCGGTACCTGTTGACCCGAAGGACCCAAATAAGGTGTTGAATGTGGGTTCGCAGCTTAATGTGTCAATTCAGAATGTCTTGATATCTTTCCTGAAAGCAAATCTGGATGTCTTTGCTTGGACTCATGCCGATATGTGTGGGATATCCCCAGAAGTTGCAGTACACGCTCTGAATATTGACCCAAAGTTTACGCCAGTTAAACAGAAAAGAAGAACCCAAGGTCCAGAAAGGTCAGCAGCATTAAAAGAAGAAGTTGATCGACTCATGGAAAATAACTTCATCAAAGAATCTACATATCCGAATTGGGTTTCAAATCCTGTGTTGGTCAAGAAAGCTAATGGAAAATGGAGAGTGTGCATCGATTTTTCTGATCTAAACAAGGCTTGCCCCAAAGATTGCTTCCCATTACCCAGGATCGATCAACTGGTAGACGGAACTGCGGGACATGAATTGTTATCCTTCATGGATGCCTACTCCGGTTATAACCAAATCATGATGCATGAGCCGGATCAGGAGGATACAAGCTTTATCACAGATGTTGGACTTTATTGCTACAGAGTTATGCCCTTCGGATTGAAAAACGCAGGGGCAACCTACCAAAGACTTGTTAATGCTATGTTCAAACCGCAATTGGGCAAAACTATGGAAGTCTACATCGACGACATGTTAGTGAAGTCCAGGAAAGCAGTGGATCACATTGAACACTTAGCAGAAATGTTCGCAGTCCTCCGTAAATACAAAATGAAGCTTAACCCCCTGAAATGTACATTTGGGGTCGAATCCGGAAAGTTCTTAGGTTTTATTGTCAGTGCTAGGGGCATAGAGGCTAGTCCAGCTCAAATTACTGCCTTGAAAGAAGTCAAAGCTCCTAGAACAAAGAAGGAATTGCAGAGTCTCAACGGAAAGATCGCCGCCCTGAGTCGGTTCATTTCCAAAGCTACTGATAAATGCATCCCATTCTTCGATGCCCTGAAAAAAGGAAAGAAGAACTTTGAATGGACTCCCAAATGCCAAAAAGCCTTTGAAGAGTTGATCCGTCATATGGAAACGCCTCCGATACTTTCTAGGCCAGGCAATGGTGAGGATCTTCTTATATACTTGGCAGTATCATCTCATGCTCTAAGTGCAGCGCTGATACGGGAAGACAAAAGGATTCAACATCCAGTTTACTATATCAGCAAAAGACTCACTGGGGCAGAGCTAAATTACTCCAAGTTGGAAAAACTCGCCTATTGCCTACTAGTTGCATCGAGGAAACTGAGGCAATATTTCCAAGCTCATTCTATCAAAGTACTCACTGATCAGCCTCTAAAGCAAGTCCTATTTCGCCCTGAAACTTCGGGTCGTCTTCTAAAATGGAACATTGAACTTAGTCAATATGACATCACCTATCACCCCCGAAAAGCAATCAACGGACAAGCTTTAGCTGATTTCATTGCAGAATTCACAGAGAAAGATAATGGTGAGGAAAAAGCGATCAATGATTCTCCAATCCAGTGGAAGATGTATGTTGATGGCGCAAGAAATGACTACTGTTCTGGAGCCGGAGTGGTACTTGAAACTCCTGAAGGTCGATCATTATGTTATGCACTAAGACTGGAATTTCCTTCAACAAACAATGAAGCTGAATACGAAGCTCTTATTGCAGGTCTGAAAATCGCTAAAGAGCTAAACATTCGAGCACTACAAATTTTCAGTGATTCCCAGCTTATTGTATGCCAAGTCAAGAAGGAATTTCAAGCAAAAGGTGGAAACCTGCCTTCCTACTTGTCAAAGGCTTGGGAACTCCTATGTGAACTCGATCACTATTCAATAAGCCACATTCCTCGGGAAGAGAATATGAAGGCAGATTCCCTCGCAAAATATTCAAGTTCTGGTGAAGCTCAACTATTGGGATTGGTCCCTGTAGAAGTCCTTTCAGCGCCAAGTATAGACGAGATGGATATAGACTGGATTATGAATGTATCTCAAGAACAAGAGTCATGGATGACTCCAATACTGGATTACCTACTCAAAGGTTCTCTGCCAGAAAACTCGATAGAAAGACGAAAGCTACTAAGGAAGGCCTCCCGCTATGTGATTCAGGATGGCCGATTGTACAGACGGGGATTCTCAATGCCATTGCTTCGATGTGTATCCCGGGAAGAGTCCAAAACAATCCTAGCAGAAGTGCATGGAGGAGAATGCGGTGATCATTCAGGTGGACAAACGTTAGCAAAGAAAATTCTCCGATACGGATATTTTTGGCCAGAAATTACTCGGGATGCTGCAGATTACTCCCGAAAATGTGACAAATGCCAAAGATATGCCAAAATTCCTAGAGCACCTTCTACCGAACTCACACAGATGGTCAGTCCATGGCCATTTGCAATTTGGGGAATGGATCTCATTGGGCCGCTACCAACTGCTAAATCAGGGATTAAATATGCTATTGTTGCAGTTGATTATTTTACTAAGTGGGCTGAAGCTGAACCATTGGCTACTATCACTTCTAAGAAAATGATAAGCTTTGTGACCAAGAATATCATTTGCAGATACGGTGTGCCTCAGAAAATAATCACAGACAATGGTACTCAGTTTGAAAGTGAGGAATTCCAGGATTTTTGCAAACGATTCAAAATCCAGAAAAGCTTTTCGGCAGTAGCTCATCCGCAGGCAAACGGGCAAGTGGAAGCAGTGAACAAGATCATCAAATCAACCATCAAAAAGCAACTCGAAAGAGCAAAAGGTGGTTGGGTCGATAAACTACCACTTGCACTATGGGCATACAGAACTACTCACAAAACTGCAACTGGGCATACTCCTTTTTCGTTAGCATACGGATCGGAAGCAATGATCCCGGTTGAAACAGAGGTCCCTTCACACAGAAGAATCCATTTCAATCAAGCAGAAAATGAAAAGCTGCAACTTGAAGCGCTGGATCTCCTTGATGAAAAAAGAGATGAAGCTAACCTCAGAGTTGCAGCTCATCAGCAAAGGATAGCCAGACATTTCAATTCCAAAGTTCGTCAACGCAGCTTTGAAATTGGAGATCTAGTCCTGAAAAGAATTATGACTGCGACAGGTGTGTTTGGGCCAAATTGGGAAGGACCGTATGTAATAGGTCAGAAACTTCTTGACGGCACATTCAAGCTCACCACTGTTGATGGAGATCAAATTCCAAGGGCATGGAACAGCAACCATTTGCGTCCATATCTTACTTGAAAATTTTGTTGAAACATTGTGAAAAGAATTATGAATATATGATTCTTGTAATTGAAAGCAGTTGTGAAACTGATGCAAGTAAATAATGAAAGAATATAAAGTGGATGTAGGCCCAATTTCATGGCCGAACCACTATAAATCTTGTGTTCCTTATTATCATTATATGTTTGCTTTGTTTTCGATATAAAAATACGTAAAATGTATTGCTGAAATGTCAATTTAAATTTCTGCAGACAATGGAAATAAAGCTTGCGCATAATAAGACCGAGCGATTCTCACCATCATTCAACAAACAAATTTCAAGTCACAAAGACCCCGAATTCAAATCCTAGATAGGAAATACTTCAATTGAACGGCTAATGATTTCGATAGAAACGAGCCCTTGCTGATAAATTGAGATTGTTTGAACAGACAAACATCTAATTAGGAAGCTAGTGCCCGTTCTCACGAACTTGCCTGGCAATGAAGTACACTTCCTTGGATTAAACAAGCCACTTGCGAGAAGAGGGGGATGAAAACTTGAAAAGAAGAAAGGGGGATCGCTGAAAAGGTATAAGCAAGTGAACAAAGGAACAACCAAAGCTACCATCAGTAGCACAAGTCCTCTTCGGAGGCGCAACTCTTCGGAGGATAAAAGTCCTCTAATGGGTCATACGCCACAAAAAAGAAAGTTCCCTACTCAACAAAAAAGATTGGAGGAGTCATGACCCTCCAACCATGAGGGAGTAACTTCCAGGCGATGAAAACCCTCTCTGAGGCACATTTCACCAGGAGTTGAAGTGTTATAACCGCTCTTCGGAATTTCACTTCACCAGAGTTGAAATGCAGACAAAATAAAAGCCCTCTTCGGAGGCCAATTTCACCAGGAGTTGAAGTGTTGTGACCGCTCTTCGGAATTTCACTTCACCAGAGTTGAAATGTAAACAAAATAAAAGCCCTCTTCGGAGGCACATTTCGCCAGGAGTTGAAGTGTAACAACCGCTCTTCGGAATTTCACTTCACCAAAGTTGAAATGCAAAAACAAAGACCTTCTTGAAAGCACACGTTTCACCGAGATTGAAATAAAACTTCCAAGTGCTGAAACGTGAAAAGGCTTTCTTCGAGGGCACAACTCTTTGGGGGTACACGTTTCACCGAGATTGAAATAAAACTTCCAAGTGTTGAAACGTAAAAAATCCCTCCTTAGAGGTACAACCCCCTCCCGGGGACACAATTAAGAAGAAAGACCTCTTCGGAAACCCACGTTTCACCGAGATTGAAATAAAACTTCCAAGTGTTGAAACGTGAAAAGGATTTCTAAGGCATAACTCTTTGGAGGTACACGTTTCACCGAGATTGAAATAAAACTTCCAAGTGTTGAAACGTGAAAAAATCCCTCCTCAGAGGTGCAACTTTCTATATATAAAAAAAAATCCTCATCAAAAGCGTACTTTAACTTTCAAAGGAAAAGTAATTTTCCTACTATGGGAAATGATCGTAAAAAGAAAAGAAGTTAAAGTACCCTTCAGAGGTCCGCTTTACCACATAAAGGAATTCACTTGGTGAAATATGCACATAAGCAAAAGAAAAAAGTGATTTCTTCGAACGACAAAGCGTAAAAACTTATACGAAGGGAGTTGTACTCTATAAAAATTTTCTTTAAAGAATAAAATAATTATTCTTTAGCAAATAAGAGTGCAAGTCCCCTCGAAGTATAAAATATTGCAGCAAGCTTAAGGTATGGGGGCAACATGGTATAGTAGTATGGCTGCATCAGTAAAGTACTACTCAAACAACATACCATAAGCCCGCTGCAATATTATATAAATAAACTTGTGCAAAAATAAATAGTAAATGCATTCTCAAATTCAAACAGGAGTTTGTACAAACGAAGAATCATTTTATTCAACTATAATGCAGATACAGGTTTTCAAAATAAAAGCGGGCGCCGATACCCGCACAACTCTCGGCCAGTTCATATAAAAGACAAAAAGCTAAAATCTTCACTTCTTCTTCCCTCCTTTGGACCCTTTACCCGGTCGAATGACCAGCTTTCCAGGTCGGCCAGTGGGTATAAAGGAAGTAGGAGAGGTAGGTGTAACCGGTTCAACTTCCGGCTCCTCTTCAGTGGCGGTGATTTTCTTCCCCCTCCTCTTTGATGTCCCACGCTTCTCTCTCCTTTGTGAGGAAGACTCACTCCCCGGAGTGACAAGTTTTGATAGAACAATGTCATCAGAAGGAGTCCGTTCCGGGGATATGTCACCTCCCTCAGGTCTCTCATCTTTCTGCTCTTGCGAAGCGATGGGATCATCCAAGCCGTGAAGAGCCTCTATTTGTTCCTCCTGCGATCCAGGTTGCGAGGCAGAAGGAGGCACCGCCTGAAGAGATGAAGGAAGGATGACCGGAGGAGTAGAAGTTTGAGCAGTGCTTGGTACTTTCTCTACAGAAGAAAAAAGGTTAAAGTCAGTAAAGAGAGGAGATGAAGGCTCGTCAAGGTTGAGAAAATAGTCAAGGAGCTCGTGAAACTCATGCGAAATAAACGAGTAACCAGCTTGAGCAGAATTGACAGTAGCGAGATTAACAGTGAAGTTACCTGGAGAAGCCGGTTTCCTGATATCGACTTCATAAGCTTGCGCATCAGCGCTCTCTTCACCCTCGTCTCCGCCTTGTGTGCTTGTAATATCAGCGGTAACTTTGGTGGGAGATGCGAGATGGGAACTGGAACCAATAATGTCGACTTCAGACGAAGAAGGTGGCTGGACTAGAGTAGTTGAAGTGGTTTTCCCCAGCTGGTCCCCTTCCGTCACTTCGGTTCTTAGTTTGGCAAGTTGTTCCTTTCCTCTGGCGAGAGCAGCGCGAGTGTCTTCATCAAAATAATGCCTTTCCAGGGCTGACTCGTCATAACCAGCACCGTCAGCACCAAGCATATCGAGGGCGGCCTCCCACACTTCAGCTAAAGTGATCTCATACTTGGGACCAAGAAAGGCGAGGCTTCCACGCCCCAAGACGCTATGCAAGTAGAAGACGAATAATGTTGAGCCGAAGCTGTTTTTGGTCGCCTCATGAGATTCTTCGGCTGCGATTTTGCCGGCGACAGCCTCATCGCGCTCCCTTTCAGTTTTGGCAAGCTGAAGCTTAAGCATTTGTATCTCCGCCTCCTGGGAGTTGTTTTTCTTTTGAAGCTCAGCAATATCAGAGACATAGCCGTCACTGATTCTTTTTTGTGCTTCAAGCCTGTCCTCAGCGTCCCTCTGACTGGCATGAGCATCTCTAACTTGTCTGAGAAGCACTTCTTCTTTTTGAGAGTATGAAGTAGAGGAAGCAGCAAGCTCATCTTTCAACTTCTCAACCTTTGCTTCGAGCTCCTCGTTGTAGGAAGTAATGCTCCTCATTTCAGTGTCGTGCTGCTCAAGGACCTTTTGCCACTCAGCCTTATCATTTTCCATGGTGAGCATGGCCTCTAGGTTGGCACGGTTAACTCTTTGAAGCTCATCAACAAGCTTCTGCCAGTTTAACATCCTCTCGATATCGAGCTTGACTGCATCAAGATTGCGCAACATAGCAGGCTTGTCGATGGGGACCAAGTCTAGGTCGAATCTCACACCCTTCAAGCACCATTGTGGAAAACGACTTTGTAAAGTGGCTGGGCCAGGTCCCACTTGGAATTTAGGCCTGCTTATTATTGTCTGGATGTCCTCCTTTCCGAGAGCAGGAGAGTCGGAAGTAATGTCGAGAGGGGCAGGGGCAGTAGGCTTTTCGGGAATAGTGGAAGCATGTCTCTCACCATATCGGGCTCGTTTGCCTGAATCTTCAGCTGCATGACCCTTTCCTCGGTCATCGTGAGATTTCCTTTTGTAAGAGTCGTCACTTCTCTGCAGGGAATCATGGTGCTCATCCCTATCCCTTCTGTCATAACGCTCTTCTGCATCCCTCCTTTCACGAGCCTTTCGAGCAGCCCTCTCTTCGTCAGACTCTCTATAGGAAGGAAAGTAACGCCGATAATCATATTGACCACGCCCCCCATAGCGTTGGAAATCCTGATAATATGACCCGCCGCGTGTCATTGAAGAATCTGAAATAAGAAAAGATAAGCTTTAGAAATCTTTAAAGTATAAGAAGATAAGTGCATAAATGTGCTGGAAAATCCTAAGTGTTGTGTGATGTGCAAGCTACACGCATTAAGCTACAAACCACTCTTTGGTGCAGAGGTGATGATAGCTTGGGTATGAGGAGTTGATGTTTGTGTTGGTGTTTGTCGAAGAAGAGACGTCGCCTCAATTACGGGAGAGATAGTTTTAGATACGTCATCTCTAAAAAGCTCCTGCGAAGTCACTATTATGTCGCTCAACCCCTCGTAAACATCGTCACCATCATGCTTGGTGGGACTTGTTTTCTCAATTCCTACATCAGCTAATTCCCCGAGAGGCCGTGAAGGTTCTTCTTCTTCTTCCTCGATCGGGGCAAGCACCGTCTTACTGGATGACCCCATAATGTCGGTAGGAGTGGAACACTTCACCAATGAGGTTTCAATATTAGACTCTTTTGATGTGAGTTGTTCGACAGTAACCGGGGCGTCAGGGGTTTTCATCGGAGAATCGGGAACTTCTGTTGGAACTTCATGAGCATGCGTAGAACGAGAAGCGTGTAGAAGCCCGTATTGGTGTAAAAATTCATCCTTCAGCAGAAATTTTATGCTCCTTTCTTCCGCAGCCACGGCACTCAACCTCTCAAAAACTTGTTTATGAATCGGATCTCTAGAAGGGAGAGGAAGTGCTGAAAAGAGCAAAGAATGAAGTTAGCAACTGAAAGTTCGGATCTCGAAAAAAGTTTCAAAAACGAAAAAAATGGAAACACTAGTCTTACTTCCTATTCTCCAGATGGCATAAAACCCTGGAGGACAGCGAGCAAAGAAAAACTGGTTCAAAAATCCATGAACACTTTCAGTGAGATCGGAAAGGAGCTTGCGGTTTCTAGCACTTCTCACAATAATGAGTGAAGGATGATCTTTACTCTTTGTAAACGAGCACAGATAACGAATTTCTTCAAAACTCGGTAGGCGATCAAGAGTTCTTCTAAACAAAACACACAACCCCATCAAGATGGCATAACCATTAGGATGAAGTTGAAATGGAGAGATTGTCAACCGGAGAAGAAGAGTTCGAAGAAAGTCATTAAAAGGAGGAATCGCCCCACTTAAGCACATGTGGCGGTTGACTGCAACGAAACCATAGGGAGGATTATCAGCAGTATCATTTGACCCAGGGAATAGGACATCGTTTTCAGCAAAGCCAAATTGAGTGCGCAGCTGAATAAATGTTCTCAAAGATAGAATAGTCGAAGTTCTTTCCGAAGGATTCTCTATCGGAACTGCTATCGGGAAAGTTTCTTCTTCTTGAGTTACCACTTCTTCTTCTCGGTGGGAAGTCATTCTACATAAACAACTGGGTATTCAAACATGAAGGTGCACGTTTCCTAAAGTGTGTGAATTGTTGTGTAGAATCAATCAAGCGGTAAACAAATATAACTGGAATAAAAACTAGCAAACATTTGTTAGTTATGAAATTCAGGGGTTATTGTTTTAAGCCTAAATATGCAAGTAAGATGTTGATGCAAACAAATCAGTTCAAATTGTTGATACTTCGCATTAATATTTTACTTTAGTCGATTAATTCACAACATTTCATGCAATATATTCATGTCTCTTATCTTGTCTTGACTAATCTGTCATTTGATATGGGCAGTCAATGGCAGTATGTGCGCCTTGGTTTTCTTTGTTTGTCTGTTATTCTCAACAGGTTTACAGCTTAAAAGTGAAAATGATCTGTGAAGTAACACAATGACATTCAAGCAAATTTAAAGTTGGGGCAGTTCAAAGTTTAATCCCTGTTCAAAGTTTGATCATAGTTCAAAGTTTATTCCACTTAATTTGGCAGTCCAAGTCAAAATGATTAAAGCTAGTTAACACTCTCAAGTGTCAGCATGTCCAAGGCCTAAGTCGTATCTCGGCTACAACCTAAAAAAAAAAAAAGAGAGAGAAAGGCTAAGTCTGAAGTTGGCCAAAATCATAGCAATTCGATTCGGCAGGCTTGGTTAAATGCTTAAGTGCTAACTCGGTTATGCCTTAAGAATCTCCCACACATTAATGTTGGGTTCCTACTCCTTTAACTCGGCAGTTCCCTAGGTCGCAAGAGAGAGGTGGGGAGGCAGGCCCTGATTCAAAAGGAAAAAGTTTCTCCAAGTATTAACTCGGTCGCGGTTCAAGCCTTAAAAGTTAGGTCGGTAGGTTTCCCTATGTGTTGGCTCGGTCCCGACCTAAAGCTTACATCCCCCAAATCAGATCGGCCATAAGAAAAGTCATCCAAAATCACCGAATCACATTCAAGCCAACTTCTTACTCAACCCGATAGCCCGATAATCGCTCCACCAACACGGACCCCTACTTCATTCATACCATTTCATGTTGCCGGATCATCCACTAAACCAAATCGAAGTCGTCTCAAATTTATCACATGATAATCCCGAACGGTCAGCCTAAAAACGACGAACCACCTTCATTACTTCATCGATCATTTAAGAGAGCAACCTAAGCATGGCAGGACCTGTAATGAAGCACCGTGCGAAGAGGCGGTTCGAATTTGAGCGACATAGTTCGTGATTTGGTAGTAATTTGCAGTCATAAGAGGAGTAGAATCACTTACGCACTAAAGAGTAGGAGTGACTGGTGATCAGGTGGGATGAAATCGCCCTAAGGAACTCAAGAGTACTTTAATGGCGGAATTGAGCAGGAAATTAAGTGAAGAAGAAGAAGGAAGAGAGCCTGTTTATATCCCACGGTGAAGAGATGCGAAACGGCGCTAACTGATAGGTCGTGCGCGACCTACCGACCTAGGAGGAGCCGAGCTAAGAGGTTTCGAAGCACACGACTTAATCTTAAGGCATGTACTTCGAGGGGCAAATGTTAACCCTATCTCGGTTATGGCTCACCGGTCTAAAGCTTGGAAGGAAGGCCGACCTAACCATTCGCATTACTTGCCGACCCAATGGATGAAGGCGGGCCGACCTAGCATCTCAAAGAGGGTTGCCGACCTAAAGGATGCGGGGAAGGATCCGATCTAACTCGATGCCGACCTAACTGGTTAAGAAAGCGTACCGACTTAACGCTGCAAAGAGATTCCGACCTAAGGTTTGAAGTAACCCACCGTCTTAATATATTCACCGATCCAACATCTTAAGAGTGATGCCGACCCAAGAATGGCCGACCTAAATAGCTCAGGAGAGGTCCCGACTTAACTCTCAAGAGGCGTACCGACCTAATGGTTAAAGGGAAATCCCGACCTAGAGACTTACATAGCCTACCGACTTGACATACTACCGATCTAACTACGATGAACCGCAACCGACCCAGGGAGATGAAGGGTGAAACGGTGCAACCATTTAACACGTAGCACGTTAGACCGGCGGCGACTTAGTCTAAGTCGGAAACGACTTAGGACTTGTGTGAATCCATCGAAGACAGGTAAACACGGCTTGACCATATCAGGGCTCTTATAGGTCGGCCATGACTTAACTGGGTCGGTGAGGAGTTAAGACCGAGCTTAGGTCCAAAATCTTTGCCTATAAATACCAACCTACCTCCAACATTAAAAGGACTTTTGGTCAATCAATTTCAAGCACCATTACTCTGCCGAATTCCAGACTACTTCAACACTTAAAGCTTTTGAGATTCAAAGAACGTCTAAAAGAACTTCATGAAGAAATCATCTTCATCCACCATGGATTTGAAGATTTTTGTCAACATCGAAGTTTGAGCTACTTGTTCTATGTCTTTTGTAATTCAAAGTGTGTTGTACTTGAGAAGATTTGTATCCACTTGTAACGTGATCATCAATAAAAGTACTTAAAGTGGACGTAGGCTATATCCATAAGCCGAACCACTATAAAATTGCTGTTGTTTACTGCTTTTCCGCTATTACTTGCTTATAATTCTTTCCCGATCTATCGGGTGGTGCTTTCACAACTACACTTCACACACCGGGGTGTTAGCTTTCAAAATTTAAGCGTTAACAATAATAATATTCTTTATTTCATAAGTTATAATTTCAACTTTGATTTAAGACCATTTTTAACCTATCATTAAATCTCTTATTTCCTTTAGAGGTTTTAATTTATTAATTACCTATGTTTCGATTCACTACAATAATTAAAATAATTAATTAATGGAAATTTAAGAATTTAATACCGGGTTAAATTTTCACTCTATTTTAAAATAATAGATAAATATATACTTAGAACTTATATATCTCTAATTATTTTAAAACAATTTAAAATTTAGATATTTTAAAAATGAATCTGTAGCAGAATTTACTACAGTGGCCTTTCCCCTTCGAAACTCGAAAATGAAAGTCGATGATGCGGCCGCCATCACCGAAATTATTTTCCAGCGACAAAGAGGAAAGTACAAAACTTTTTCTTCAAAATCTTCTTTAAAACAATTCTTCCGAATTATATTGAAATATTTATATCAGAAAATACTTATAAGCAATATTATTATATTTCAAAATTTATTCGAAAGAAATTTCAAAACCCCGGAATTTAAGTTCTAAATTTCCAAATTTCATTCATCTTATTTTTCAATCTTATTTCTATTATTATTATACACTTTAATACCTAACAACCAATCTATGGCAGCCAAATATATCTTTATAAAATATTTTTATATATAGAAAATATAATAGGCAAAATTATTTCATTCACCTATATCAAAACCGATATTATGTTGGTCTGTCCTATTAAGTGTTTAGAAATCCCTATTGATGTCACAGCGTCCCATGCACTAACCAGAATTTATAAATACAAAACGAAACAGATTAACACAACATTAAAATCTTGTTATAACCCTAACAAATACGCTCTCTCATATATATACACTCAGCGACTCCCATAGGGTATTACTACCCTATTAACAAAAGAGTCAGACCCCACAAGCTAAGGTTTTTCGCTAAACCAAAGCTCTGATACCAAATGTAACGTCCCGCTTTTTCATACACTTTAAATCGACACACGTGCCAATTCAAACCATACGGAAGGGAGGATTGTTATGGGGTAAATATGAAAAAAACAGAGAAGAAAAAAAAACTAAACAGAATCTCACAGCGGAAGGATAAAATATAATAATCAAATATACAGTTTATAAATCTGTTTACAAAACCATTTATATAATACATATCAGAGTTACACATACCAATAACAATGCAGCGGAACAGTGTGTAGTGCACTAGTATAAATAATAATATAAATCTTCGTCTTCGTCTCCTAGAGCTAAATCTTCCAATCCTGAAACGCTCGGACTGACCCGAGCGAATTTGAAAAGACAAAAACATTCGAGTCAGAACTAAAAGATCTTATGCGAGTTAAATTAACAGAAATAAATATGAGTGCAGTAACTCAAGAGATGCTCGGGATTTACATCTCCTAAGGATCCGTTAAACTATTTACTATATAGTATATTACGCTATTATAATAGTGTCTATTTGTAAAATAAACTTACTTTTAAATAGCGTTAAGGCTTTACAATTTCCACCTTAACACGTAATAGTCCCAGTAGTCCATCCAATATCATGGTCCCTCCTGATCGGGAAGCCACCAGAGGATACCACACGGGCTACGGGGGAAATCCAAACTCGTACAAGGCGCGATAGGGTAGGTGACACGGCACAACTAGGCAATTCCAAGGTAGATATACCAATTGCTATCCGGGCTGGTGGAAACGCGCAGCGCGCAGATACCGCCCACCTCGAACAAACTCCCCCAAAACAAAAATAAAAGTGGCCACTGAATCAATCCAAAGTCAAAGTATAATATCGAAGAGGAGTGTCCGATCAGAGGAATGACCAAATTGGCCCGAGAATCGCTCCTGTTTTAGCCACCTTATGCCAACTCACGGGAGTCGGGTCCACGTATTTACCTTACAGGAAACGCCGCCACCAACCTACTTCATTCTGGAATCTCCAACGTGTACACGGTTAGTCAAAGTGATTTTCGGTATCGACAGAGAGTATGTCCATATCCGATCCCGGCCTCTTTGCCAACCAATCGTTATTATAACACCGCGGTCATTTAAAAATAATTATACTTTTAAAACAAAAATAAAATATCCATTTCAAAACCATATAATATGATATCATTTCCTTTTAAAACCCAAAACAATATAATATCATCTTTATTTTCCAATATATTCTTTTCCAAAATCATATGATTTTCAAAGTAAAATATTTAGAAATCAAAACTCTTGAATAAATATTTTCAAATTATACTATCTTGAAAATCATAACTTTGAAACAAGTTCCATTTCTCAAATGGTTAAATATGAAATTTCCTTTATAAACCAAAATAGCTTCTTTAGATTTCACAAATCAATTTCAAATATCGATTTAAACCACCAAATACCATTTCAATTCTTATGTTTCAAAGCTTTAAATTTTTCGCCATTTCAAAAACAAACTCATTTGACAAACCCATATATATCAAATTCAATTACTTATTATTCAGACTTGAAATGTTTACTTAATGAATTCAATATAATTTAAGTAAAACCTTTAACTTCACATAATTGGAAAATCTTTCAATTTATTAAACTTGATATATTCATTTAAATCAACCTGATATTCATTTAAATCACTTTACACAAAAATCAAGTTATAAAAATCATATCCTTTAAAAAATTTAATTTTTATTAAATTTCAATTTAACTTAATATTCATCTTCCAAATCTTATTCTCATTTAAGTCATAAAAACTCCAGAAATTAGATTTTAAATAAATGCTTAATCGTATTTGATCTTAAAAATCAAACTTTTTTTGTACTACAAATCAAATTTATACAAAGCTTAAACACGAAAATTACTATATATATATATATATATATCTATATATATAAATAACTAATTCAATATCCCATAAACCATATATATATAGCTTTATAATACCATAAAAAACATTCCAAAATATATTATATATATATATATATATACCGCGGTGCCTGTATAAAATTTTCTACCCTATGGTCAAGTGATACGGATGTTTATCATTTCAATCCGCAATTTAAAATAAAATGCGGTTGTATATCATTTCAAACCGCAATCCCGAATGAATGAAATGCATAGCAACTTGCAATTAATAAAATAAATCATCCATTCATCCATCAAATCATACATCCATTTATCACAGTCATCATCCAATTTCAAACAATCATCAATATATAACAGGTGATAAATAATGGTATCAATTATCGGTTTATACTCAAAATAAATTTAATAACTGTTGGCAGTTTATATGCAAAAATAAATGTAAACTTAACTGGTAGTTAATATGAAATAAAATTTAACATAACTATGCCCGGCAGTTAATATGAAATAAATAAATTCTAATTGTCAAATTTATATGCAATAAACAAATAAATTTACAGTTATATTAAATAAATGCGTTTAAACAGAAATAGTGAATAAAACATGCCAAACAGTCATAAAAAAATTTCTACCCACATCTAAAATTAATTTAACAAACACAAGAAATTTTAGAAATTGTGAGTGGGTTAAAACACTCACCTTTTGAATTTAAATCGAATATAAATCCGATTTAAACCCAAAAATTCGACGGTCTCCAAATCTGTCCAAACCAGCATCAAAAGATCTGGAATTTAATTACGATCCTAACAAAAAAAATCGCGCGTGAACGGAGTTCGTATGTGGAAGTTAAATGTATTAACGCGTTTGAAAAGTCAAAATTAAATTAAATTCAAACAAAATAAACCTACCTATTACCACTTGCCATGTCAGCTCTGCGCACCCCTAGTGACTAATCTCACCAAACCAATGTTCCAATTTTGCAAATAGATGAAGAAATCAAAAAGCCCCAATTCAACCTTTTGAGTTTCGAATTTTACACGTTTGACTGTGATTTCTGGTTGTCTCAAGCGACTATTGCAAAAACAGAGACTGCGCTTAGATCCGTAGATGAAAACTACAACATAATTTTTTTTTTTTTTTTGAGAACTTTGAACTTTTTTTTTGATTTTTGAATAGAATTGGATCTGAAATTTGCATCCATTTAGGAAGAGAAAGAATTGAAGAAAATGAACGCACAAATAAAAGAGAATAGATGGAGGCTAGGGTTTATAATTGGGTTTTTATAGATAGGTTAGAATTAGAGTAGATGGATCTCATAAACAAACGCGCTTAACGATGATGTAAATTAACGTAATAATTACAAATCACCATACTATGAAGACATTTACGTTATTTCCCATTTATTACTTTATTTAACACAAACCTTAATTTACATCTATTGCAATGTTTTCAAATTTAATTGAATGAACTAATTATATCACTTCTAATAATTCTTGTAAGACTCTAAATCCCACATTTGTAAGTATATATTATTTCCACTCAAATATTATAGTTATATACAGAGTATAGGTTTCCATTAAATCATTATTTATTATATATTCAAATTAACTAAATTCACTATTGAAGTCCGTTTATATTTATTAACAAATATCCATTTACCTTTCCCAATAAATTTGAATCCATTCATTTAATATAACAAATCAAATTTCCATTCACACCTTATTATCAACCCACAATTTATTGCAATTCATTATCTTAGATTTTATATAATTAATATCAACTTTACATTAAATTTCTATCCAATGAATACTTATTCATCAATCAATTCAATATTTACTTTTCTTTCCCTCTATTTGATACTTAACCTAGTATACATTTAATGGGTAAACATAACATTGAATTATAATGCATTTCTCATGCATGCTTCATTTCATATAAATTCCACTTTATTAACAAAGTCACATTAACAAAACAAAATAATTTTTTTTATTTCAATCGATTACCAGTCTAGACTTAATATATTAAATAAACGGTTAACCTAAAACGATTTTTACCCCTTTAGCATTCAAATTCACTTACGACTATTATTAACACAATGTTGCCATTTGATTTATATATATTTAAATAAATTATATGAATGGGTAAAACTTTGAAATTTATCTTACCTGCAAATTTACTCACAAACATCCTAAATTACCAACTTGCAATTTATTTTTAATTACTAAATTTTCATTGATTATATCAAGTTGAGATTTAATACGTATTATTTCCTCAAATAAATAAATCTTTGGATTTAAATTCCTAAAACCATAAATTATGTCCTACCATAAATCTATGCTTTTATTATTTTACGTTCACACTCCCGTTACTCCATAATAAATCACCAAGTAACGATATCCTAAACTAACATTAATTTATATATCAATCCTTATAACTCAATACATTTGTCAAATATGAATAACCTTAACAATACTTACACATATTATCTTACTTACAATAATGTAATATTAAACGTTGAATTTCATTTATTTTGCAATATTTCAATTCAATTAATAAATACTGCTCCTATACTCAAATCTATATTAACAAATAAGTAGATTTAGATCGATAGAAATCGGTTTACCAAAGCTTACATACACATTACGTAAATAAACAACTATATAAATTTGCCACCTATCAGCTCTAAATTTTATTCTTAAGTTTGTTACCTATCAATTAAATTATACTTCCATCTATAATGCAAATCTAAATCTCCTCTAACTGCATAAATTAGGGCAATTTATTGCAATTGATTTCCCATTAAACATCATAAATTAACAAATTGAAACCTAAATAAAAACGTTTATTTATTTAAAAATCTTGTTGTTTAATTGAATTGACCATCCACGGTGTTAACTCCATTTAGGCAACGAGTTAAGGCCTGGGCCGATTCACGACTTAAGGTTC
Organism: Allium cepa; assembly: GCA_030765085.1. Taxonomy (NCBI): domain Eukaryota; kingdom Viridiplantae; phylum Streptophyta; class Magnoliopsida; order Asparagales; family Amaryllidaceae; genus Allium; species Allium cepa. The sequence continues at coordinate 68,957,141 of CM060928.1, forward strand.
TTAACGGTTCAGGAGGGACCCACTACTCAAGAAGCCTCACGACTTAAAGGGTGAACCGACTCAACAAGCAACCGACTCAACAAGCTACCGACTCAACAAGTTAACGAGTTAAAGCTTAAGGCGACTTAGAGGAGTGGAGCGACTCAAGGGATTAACGGTGTATGGAATAGACCGACTCATCGAGTCACCGACTCATTAAGTTAACGACCTAAAGTTGAAAGCGACTTAAAGTGTTACGACTCAAGGGGGTTAACGGCTCACAAGGCAGACCAACTTAGAGCATTACCGACTCATCAAAGGAATTGCTTTAACGACTCAAGGACTGGACTGACTCATCATAAGAAACGACTCAAGAGGATTGACGACCTAAGAAGTGACTTGACGACTCATAACTCAGGACGACTCGTCCGCGACTTAAAGCCACTGAGTCGTATTCTGTCCCAGTGAGAGTTGACTCGCCAACGACTCAGGACTTGGCTTAGAATCCAGCTAGAGAATGAGCTAGTGAAAAGACCAAATGCAGATAAGCCGGCCACGACTCAACTTGACTCGGCCACGGCATAGCCTGAGTCGGTCACGACTCATGACTTAACAATTCCAGCCCAGAAATTTGCCTATAAATACATGGCCACATCCAACATTCAAGGGACTTTTCTGCTCATTCATTTCAAGCGCCGTTACTCTGCCGCATTCTGAACTACTTCAACACCTTCAAGGAACTTCATGAAGAAATCAAACATGTCTAACCTGTGTTCAAAGATTCGGATCAACATTGAAGTTTAGACTACTTGTTCTAAGTCACTTGAAATTCAAAGTGTGTTGTAACCAAAGTGTAACTGCATTGATTTGTAATCGAATCGTCAATAAAGATATTCAAAGTGGACGTGGGCTCTCTCTTAAGCCGAACCACTATAAAATTGCTGTTGTTTACTACTTTTTCACTGTTATCTCCTTATAATCTGTTCCCGAGCTATCGGGTGGTGCTTTCACAATCTCACTTCATACACCGGGGTGTTAGCGTTCAAATTTTAGCGTTAACATTTTTGGTGCTTTCACTGAGAATTGAGCTCAGGAGAGTTATCATCATTGCTTCACAGAGGCTTGTAGAGAGAATTTCCTTGAAAACCAGAAGTCTATCCGAGATTATGGCTCCTGGAAGGAAAAGTAGATCTGTCAGATCTGGGAATATTCAAGAGGGAACCTCCGCTTCCCCTATATCAAATCAAGCCACTCCAGTTGTCGGAGTTACAAAGGCAGAGCTGAATGCTGCAATCTTAGGGCTGAACCAACAGATAAATGCCCAAAATGCACAATTCGAGGCTCAGAATGCCCAGAATGCCCTAATTCTGAATAGGTTGAACGATTTGCTTGGGGCAAACCGTCAACCGGCAGATAATGAAAGGAATTTTGCTGGCAACATTCGTGATGCTGAAGAAAGAGATGCTCCTGAAAGGGCTGCTAGCCCCTTTGAACGAACACTTCCAGAGGTTGGTGGATCTAGAACTCGAAATGATGAGGAGTATCTTTCTGGAATGGTCCGACAAATTATGAAAGAAAGTATGCAGAGGGTTGAAGACGAGAAAGAATGGGGTTTCGCCCCAAGTAAAACTCCTTTTACTGAGAAAATCTTAAAGGCTGAATTCCCAAGGAAGTTTGTCCCACCAACCATTCCAGCTTACAGGGGGACAAGCGATCCGAACGAATTCTTATACAAGTATGATTGGCACATGACAGGTGCCAGAGCCTCTGATGAAATAAAGTGCCGATATTTTCATGTGTATCTCGAAGGTGTGGCTCTGCTTTGGTTCACCAAACTTCCAGTTCGATCTATCGATCAGTTTTCTGACTTAACCCGGAAATTCAAGGAACAGTTCAGACTATACGCCTCAAAAGCCAAGGATATCATGTCACTGTCAAGTTTGGAGCAGAATCCAGGGGAGACTATCAGATCTTTCTTAAACCGCTTTAATATAGCGCTAGCTGAGGTGGACAATGCAGAACCGCGAATGATATTGACTTATCTGATGAAGGGGATTGACAGGTCGAGCGAGTTTGGGAAATGGCTAAACATGAAGGAACCAAATTCCCTTGAAAAGTTCTATAAAAAAGCATATGAATTCATACGCTTAGAAAGCCGTCCCGTACCGGTAAAGGCAGTGTTGGAAAAAGCCGAAGATAACACTGTTGCTCCACGCAAAAATGAATCTGTAGGGCAAAAAAGGGAAAATAACAATGGGAAGAAGCAGAGTAATCTGAAGAAACCCCGATCCTTCAAGCCATCAGAATATACTCCTTTATCAGATACGCCGGAGCGTATCTACCTTGCCACTAAAGATTCTGTTGACTTTCCTAAACCTCCTCCTCTAAGGACCGGGAAAAAGGCTATACAGAGTGGGAAGTTCTGCCGCTTCCATAATCAACCCGGTCACGAGACCGACGAATGCCGTCAGCTGAAAAATCTGATTGAAGAGTTGCTAAGGGAAAACAAACTACAACAATTTGTGAAAAAGAATAGCAACAATCCTGCTTCATCTAGTCAGGGGCAACAGGCTCCTACTCATCAGCCTAGGACGATTGAGAAGACTTCAGGGCATGAATCTGGAAGGCCCATTATCAATGTCATTACAGGAGGACCTCACCTAGCGGGCAGAAGCTGGGGTGAGATGGAAAGGTATACTCGAGCTTTAAAGTATGTACCGACCGAGGAAGATGTATTCGTTTTGGAAGGTGCTACGCCCTTGAAGCAACAAAGAACTCTTGATGATGATATTGTATTCAAAGCTAGGGATTCTGCAGGTATTGAAGCTCCTACCTTGGATCCCTTAGTCATCTCGGCTGGTATCGGGCCAGCTATTGTCAGAAGAGTTCTCATTGATTGTGGCGCATCCTGCAATATCCTCTTCAAGAAAACATTCGACCAAATGAAGATCCCTATGGCTGATGTGCAAGCTTCATCGCATAAAATTGCTGGCTTCACTGGGGAGCCAAAACAGCCGGTAGGAACCATTGATTTGTTTGTGGAATTTGGAGAAGGAGAAAGAAAAATGGTCCGCAAGCAAACTTTTGTGATTGTCGACGAATTTTCTGCTTACAATGCTTTCCTTGGTCGTCCAACTCTGGCAGCGTTCAAAGCTGTTCTTGCCCCGTGGTGCCTCACCATTAAATTCCCTACAGACAATGGAGTAGGAGTTATAAAAGGGGATCAAAATGCTGGTCGAGAGTGTTATCTGACAGAGCTACGAGAAACCAGAAAAAGAGAAATGGGAAAGAATGCGGCAGCCCCAGTCCGCATCAAAGAACCAGCCTTGTAGCAATTACAGGGCGGACCCTGCACTGGCGAGCACAGCGGAGCAAGGAAAGAGATGGACCCTAGAAAAGTCGGTGCAGGGGAAAATAGAGTGGTACCAGTGGAAACGACAATACCAATACCTGTTGACCCAAAGGACCCAAACAAGGTGTTGAATGTGGGATCACAACTTAATGTGTCAATTCAGAGTATCTTGATATCTTTTTTAAAGGCAAATCTGGATGTTTTTGCTTGGACTCATGCCGATATGTGCGGAATATCCCCAGAAGTTGCAGTGCATGCTCTAAATATTGATCCAAAATTTACACCTGTGAGACAAAAGAGGAGAACTCAAGGTCCAGAAAGGTCAGCAGCGTTAAAAGAAGAAGTTGATCGACTCATGGAGAATAATTTTATCAAAGAATCTACCTATCTGAATTGGGTTTCAAATCCAGTGCTGGTTAACAAAGCAAATGGAAAATGGAGAGTATGCATCGATTTTTCAGATCTAAACAAGGCCTGCTCCAAAGACTGCTTCCCATTACCCAGAATCGACCAATTGGTAGATGGAACAGCGGGACACGAATTGTTATCTTTTATGGATGCTTACTCCGGATATAACCAGATCATGATGCATGAGCCGGATCAGGAGGATACGAGCTTTATCACCGACACCGGTCTTTACTGCTACAGAGTTATGCCCTTCGGGTTGAAGAATGCAGGGGCAACATACCAAAGACTTGTTAATGCTATGTTCAAACCGCAACTGGGCAAGACTATGGAAGTCTACGTCGATGACATGTTAATAAAGTCTAAGAAAGCAGTAGATCACATAGAACACTTAGCAGAAATGTTCGCAGTCCTTCGGAAGTACAGAATGAAGCTCAATCCTTTAAAATGTTCATTTGGAGTGGAATCCGGCAAGTTTTTAGGCTTCATCGTGAGCGCTAGGGGCATTGAGGCCAGTCCAGCTCAAATTACTGCATTGAAAGAAGTCAAAGCTCCTAGAACAAAGAAGGAATTGCAAAGTCTCAATGGAAAAGTTGCCGCCTTGAGTCGGTTCATTTCCAAAGCCACAGATAAATGCATCCCATTCTTTGACGCCCCAAAGAAAGGAAAGAAAAACTTCGATTGGACCCCCGAATGCCAAAAAGCCTTTGATGAATTGATTCGCCATATGGAAACGCCTCCAATACTTTCTATGCCTGGCGATGGCGAGGATCTTCTTATATACTTGGCAGTATCATCTCATGCTTTAAGTGCAGCGCTGATACGAGAAGACAAAAGGATTCAACATCCAGTTTACTATATCAGCAAAAGACTCACTGGGGCAGAGATGAACTACTCTAAGTTGGAAAAACTTGCCTATTGCCTACTAATTGCATCTAGGAAGATGAGGCAATATTTTCAGGCTCATCCTATCAGAGTCCTCACTGATCAACCTTTAAAGCAAGTCCTGTTTCGCCCTGAGACTTCGGGTCGTCTTCTAAAGTGGAATATTGAACTCAGTCAATATGACATCACTTATCATCCCCGAAAAGCAATTAATGGACAAGCTTTAGCAGATTTCATTGCAGAATTCACAGATAAGGGTAACAGTGAGGAGGAAACAGTCGATGATTCCCCAATCCAATGGAAGTTATATGTCGATGGTGCAAGAAACGACTACTGTTCTGGAGCCGGAGTTGTACTTGAGACCCCTGAAGGCCGATCATTATGCTATGCACTAAGATTGGAATTTCCTTCAACAAACAATGAAGCAGAATACGAAGCCCTTATCGCTGGCTTAAGGATTGCTAAAGAATTAATCATCCGAGCGTTACAGATATTCAGTGATTCTCAGCTTATTGTATGCCAAGTCAAAAAGGAATTCCAAGCAAAAAGGGGGAATCTGCCCGCCTACTTGTCAAAAGCTTGGGAGCTCCTGGGTGATTTCGATCATTACATGATAAGTCACATTCCTCGAGAGGAAAACACGAAAGCAGATTCTCTCGCAAAGTATTCTAGCACAGGCGAAGCCCAATTTCTGGGATTAACTCCAGTGGAGGTCCTGTCGACTCCTAGCATTGATGAGATGGATATTGATTGGATCATGAGCATGTCTCAAGAGAAAGAATCATGGATGACTCCGATAATAGAATATCTGCTCAATGGATCTTTACCAGGGAACTCAAAAGAACAACAAACGCTACTGAGAAAAGCCTCACGATATATAATCCAGGATGGCCGATTATACAGACGGGGATTCTCAATGCCATTACTTTGATGTGTATCCAGGGAAGAGTCCAAAGCAATCCTAGCGGAGGTGCATGGAGGAGAATGTGGTGATCATTCAGGTGGCCAAACATTAGCAAAGAAAATTCTCTGATATGGATACTTTTGGCCAGAAATTAATCGAGATGCAGCAGAGTATTCCCGAAAATGTGACAGATGTCAAAGATTCGCCAAAATTCCTAGAGCTCCTTCCACTGAACTCACACAGATGGTCAGTCCATGGCCGTTTGCAATATGGGGAATAGACCTTGTAGGACCATTACCAATTGCCAAATCTGGAATTAAATATGCCATTGTTGCTGTAGATTATTTTACTAAGTGGGCAGAAGCTGAACCACTGGCTACTATCACCTCAAAGAAGATGATAAGTTTTGTGACTAAAAACATCATTTGCAGATACGGTGTGCCTCAAAAAAATAATTACAGACAATGGTACTCAGTTTGAAAGTGAAGAAGATTTTTGCAAGCAATTCAAAATCCGGAAAAGCTTTTCAGCAGTGGCTCATCCGCAGGCAAACGGGCAAGTGGAAGCTGTGAACAAAATTATTAAGTCAACCATCAAGAAGCAACTTGAAAAAGCAAAAGGTGGTTGGGTTGATAAGCTACCACTGGCACTATGGGCATACAGAACCACTCACAAAACTGCGACTGGGCACACCCCGTTTTCATTAGCATACGGGTCAGAAGCAATGATTCCGGTAGAAATAGAGGTCCCTTCACACAGAAGAATCCATTTCAATCAAGCAGAAAACGAAAGGCTACAGCTCGAAGCGCTAGATCTCCTTGATGAAAAAAGAGATGAGGCTAATCTCAGAATTGCAGCTCATTAGCAAAGAATAGCCAGACATTTCAATTCCAAAGTCCGCCAATGCAGCTTTGAGATTGGAGACCTAGTCCTGAAGAGAATTATGACAGCGACAGGTGTGTTTGGGCCAAATTGGGAAGGACCATATGTCATAGGTCAGAAGCTTCTTGACAGCACATTCAAACTCACCACTGTTGAAGGAGATCAAATTCCAAGGGCATGGAACAACAACCATTTGCGTCCATACTTTACTTGAAAATTTTGTTGAAATATTGTAAAAAGAATTATAAATGTATGATTCTTGTAATTGAAGGCTATTGTAAAACTGATGCAAGTAAATAATGAAAGAATATAAAGTGGATGTAGGCCCAATTTCCTGGCCGTACCACTATAAATCTTGTGTTCCTCATTATTATTACATGTTTGCTTTATTTTCGATATAAAAAGTACATAGAATGTATTGCTGAAATGTCGATTTAAATTTTTGCAGACAATGGAAGTGAAACTTGCACATAAAAAGACCAAGTGATCCTCACCAAATTTCAAGTCACAAAAGCCCCGAATTCAAATCCTAGATAGGAAGTACTTCAATTGAACGGCCTATGATTTCGACAGAAACAGGTTTTTGCTAATAAATTGAGATCGTTTGAGCAAACAAACATCCAATTAAGAAGCTAATGCTCGTTCTCACAAAATTGCCTGACAATGAAGCACACTTCCTTGGATTAAACAAGTTACTTGTGAGAAAAGGGAATGAAAGCTAAAAAAAAAAAAAAGAGAGCAGAGGATCATTAAAAAGGCATAAGCAAGTGGACAGAGGAATAACCAAAGCCATCATCGGCAGCACAAGTCCTCTTCGGAGGATAAAGACCTCTAATAGGTCATACGCCACCAAAAAGAAAGTTCTCTACTCAACAAAAAAGATTGGAGGAGTCATGACCCTCCAACCATGAGAGAGTAACTTCCAGGCGATGAAAACCCTCTCTGAGGCACATTTCACCAGGAGTTGAGGTGTTACGACCGCTCTTCGGAATTTCACTTCACCAAAGTTGAAATGCAAACAAAATAAAAGACCTCTTCGGAGGCACATTTCACCAGGAGTTGAAGTGTTACGACCGCTCTTCGGAATTTCACTTCACCAGAGTTGAAATGCAAAACAAAATAAAGACCTTCCTGGAAGCCCACGTTTCACCGAGATCGAAATAAAACTTCCAAGTGTTGAAACGTGAACAGGCTTTCTTCGAAGGCACAACTCTTTGGAGGTACACGTTTCACCAAGATTGAAATAAAATTTCCAAGTGTTGAAACGTGAAAAATCCCTCCTCAGAGGTACAACCCCTCCCGGGGACACAATTAAAACGAAAGACCTCTTCAGAAGCCCACGTTTCACCGAGATCGAAATAAAACTTCCAAGTGTTGAAACGTGAACAGGCTTTCTTCAAAGGCACAACTCTTTGGAGGTACACGTTTCACCAAGATTGAAATAAAACTTCCAAGTGTTGAAACGTGAAAAAACCCCTCCTCAGAGGTACAAATTTCTATTTAAAAAAAAAATCCTCATCAAGAGCATACTTTAACTTTCAAAGGAAGAGTGATTTACCTGTTCTATAAAAAAAAAAGGAAGAAAGTTAAAGTACATTCAGAGGTCCGCTTTACCACATAGAAGAATTCACTTGGCAAAATGTGTACATACGCAAAAGAAAAAAGTGATTTCTTCGAAGGACAAAGCGTAAAACTTATATGAAAGGAGTTGTACTCTATGAAAAATTTCTTCACGAATGAAATAGTCATTCTACAGAAAATAAGAGTGCAAGTCCCCTCAAAGTATAAAACATTGCAGCAAGCTTATGGTATGGGGGCAACACGGCATAGTTACATACAAAATGGTATAGCTACATCGGTAAAGTACTGTGACGCCCCACCTCTATACCCACGCTAGCCAAGAACACTCCGGAGTAGTGTTGTCAACTAGCACGGAGAATGAAGCTGTTGAGGAGCGACCATCCATGTAATTGCTTATCACACGGTGGCTATAAATAATCTTCGGAAACAAACATAGAAATAATCATATCACAAATCAGTCACAGACATCCATATCACAAAGGCGGAAGAAGATATGAATATATAACTAACACATGAAAGTGTACATCAGAGTAGTGGTCAGTAAGTTCCACGATAATACAAAAGAATAGCAACACGTGCTATACAAAAGAATACAACTATGAGTCTATATCTCAAGTGTATACAACAAAAACTGCTAATCTAAACAGTTAGCCAAAAGTCAGAGTGATGAATCCCTGGGAAGAAGTCAAGCAGAAGCACCTGTACCATCTCGGTCTGACCCGAGTATTATTTAAGAAAATAATAAACGGGTCAGTCTAGCTATAAATATCAGATGACATGATATAACATAAAAGATATGGCATAAACATAAACATCCATAATGACATACCACTATAAGTATGTAAATAATGATCAACAGAAGATCAATCAATAAGAGATAATCAATATCACAAGAATCTTCTCAAAGATTCGAAAAGGGCATCATACCCCAAACTTGTACTCATAACAAGTCAATGATATAAATTCTAGAAATCAATGCAAGAAGTTCAGAAATCATAGAAAAGAGAAAGAGGCCTATCACATGACGGTCCGAAGACCAAGGGGAGCTACCCCACATGTGTGAATGGAATCACACAGATTAAGGTCCAGACTAACCAAAAAGCAAAAAGGTATGTGTGAGTGGAATCACACAAGTGGTGTCTAGTCTAACCTCGCAACAAGAGACATCGCACAGTTGCTAGTCTAAATCATCAGAATGATCGTCATGATCAACGAGAAGTGTCAATTACACTAACTAGTAAATATAGAAGTTTAGCTTCATGTCCCATAACCACTTGCTTAACTTAAATATTTACGAACAAACTGTAAATCTTCACTAATAAAATTGTCACAAGAGGTTCAATCGAACAAGTCCAAGAATTAACCGACGAAGTGAACGCAAGCGTTTCATACCACTTGTTTTACTAAGTCGTTTAATTAGATTTCTCATCCGAGTGAGGTAAAGGTTTGTATATACTAATAGATTGGAAAACGGTTTAAGTAAAGAGCTTTGTTATTAAAAATAGAGTTGAAATTGTTTGTTAAAAGAGTTTTGATCTTTACTACTAGTATTGAAACCTTTATATTATAAAGTGACAAAACACAGAAGCAATTGTAGAAACAATCAGTCACAAAAATCGCATACGGAGATGTGAATAAAATCCAAGGAAATCAGCTCAATGTTTTTCAGATAAGATCCCCTACGGAGGGGGGGTCCAGGGGGGTGGCAACCCCCCAAGGTGGGGGTGCGGGGGCAACGCCACCGCTTACGGGGTTCGACCTGCCCGGTCAGGTCGCGGGGGTCCAGGGGGCAGCGCCCCGACCAAAACGGTACGACCTAGTGAAGACAAAATGAGGTCTAACGACCTAACGACTCAAGGGTCATACGACCTAACGGCTTCGACCTAGGGGTCTAAGGGGTCAAGCGACTTAGTGGTTGCGACCTAGAGGTGTTCGCGACCTAACGATGACTCACGACCCAACATGGCCGACTTAACAGAGGTCGCGACCTAACAGGATAACTCGTGACCGACTTAAGAGTTGCGTGACTGAAGGGTTCCACGACTTAAGGGTTGCACGACTTAAGAGTTGCACGACTTAAGGGTTGCACGACTTAAGGGTTACACGACTTAAGAGTTGCACGACTTAAGAGTTACACGACTTAAGAGTTGCACGACTTAAGAGTTGCACGACTTAAGGGTTAGGCCAGGAGCGACCTAACGAGATAAGGTCCAACGACCTATCGGGATAACTCGTAAACGACCTATGGATGAACGACTTAACTCCGAACGAGCTAAAAATGGCCAGAACGACCTAGGGTTAACTCGTGAACGACTCACGACCTAGGGACGAACGACTTAACTCCGAACGACCTAAAAATGGCCAGAACGACCTAAGTTTAACTCGTGAACGACTCACGACCTAGGGACGAACGACTTAACTCCGAACGACCTAAAAATGGCCAGAACGACCTAAGTGCAGAAAATTCACCAAAACGCTAAAAATTGGAGTTTTTCGCCAATCCAATCCAAACCAAATGCAAATGTGCATGCAAAAGTGATAGGGAATCATTCCCAACAGTCCAATATAGTTATAGACTAGATTTGTGAGATAAAAATCTCACCTTTGCACCAAATATCAATGAAAATGAAGTTTTAAGCAAGCAAGAATCAATCCTTCTTCTATCTAAGCACAAGAAGCTTGAATCCAATGTCTTCTTCTTGAATTTGGAGTAGAAAGATGGATTGCAATTGAATTTGAGTTTTGGAATTTTAATTTCCCATTCCCTCCACCATTAATGCCAAAGCTTGATTAGTTAGGAAATTTATGAAGAGTGAGGAGAAGAGGGTTGGAACTTGGGCTTAATAGGCTAAACTAACCCAAAGTCCAAAGCGGGAAAAGTTAGTGAAATTTCATTAACTCCAAACCTATCGATGTTTATACTTAAAAAAGTTGTAAACGACATTTCGAACTCAATGGAAGTGGTCTCGAGTCCTAATTCGACCGTTTGCAAAAAGTAGCTTTTCGGACCAAAATCCGATTAACGAGTTAATATTTAAATAAAATATTTAAATACAAACTCGATAAATATGCGGGTTGTTACAAGTACGCTCAAACAACATACCACACGCTCACCGCAATATCATATAAATAAACGTGTGCAAAAATGAATAATAAATGCATTCTCAAATTCAAACAAGAGTCTGTACGAATAAAGGATCATTTTATTGCAGATACAGGTTTCAAAATAAAAAAAGCAGGGGCCGGTGCCTGCACATCATCCGACCATTACACAAAAAAGGAGTCAAAAAGCCCGAAGTCCGACTCTTCACTTCTTCTTGCCACCTTTGGACCCTTTGCCTGGCCGAATGATTAATTTTTCAGGTCTACCTATAGGCATAAGGGAAGAAGGAGAGGGAGGTGCAACCGGTACAACTTCCGCTTCCTCTTCAGTAGTGATGATTTTCTTCCCCCTCCTCTTCGATGTTCTGTGCTTCTTTCTTCTCTTCGAAGAAGACTCACTCCCTGGAGTAGCAAGAGCGGACAAAACTACGTCATCAGAGGGAGTCCGCTCCGGAGAGATCTTTCCTCCTTCAAGTCCCTCGTCCTTCTGCTCTTGCGAAGCGATAGGGTCATCCAAGCCATGAAGAGCCTCAATCTGTTCCTCTTGTGACCCGGGTTGTGAAGCAGAAGGAGGAGTCACCTGGAGAGATGGAGGAGGAATAACCGGAGGAAGTGAAGTCTGCACAGCACTTGGTGTTTCAACTGCAGAAGAAGAGAAATTAAAAATATTAGTATCTCCCCAAAAGAAGGGGGATATGGGTTCGTCGAGATTCAAGAAGTAATCCAGAAGCTCATCAAACTTTTGAGGAGTAAGCAGGCAATCCACTTGAATCAAACTGGTATCAAAATTACCTGAAGATGTTTGCTTCGTTAGTTCAATCTCATAATTCTGAGCCCCGATATCCTCCAAAGCTTCATCATCAGTAGGGGTGATTACCCCGGTTCTTGTAGGAGGCAGCGAATGAGCACTGGAACCTGTAATGTCCACTTCGGAAGAAACTAAAGGACGTTCAGAAGTGGTAGGTGGTATTTCTTTCTCAGAACGTTCCCCTTCCGCCATTCTGGCCCGTACCCTGGCGAGTTGCTCTTTTCCCTTGGCAAGAGCGGCGCGGGCATCATCATCAAGATAATGCTCTTCAAGAGCAGACTCAGCGTAGCCAGCACCTTTACCACCGAGCATATCAAGTGCTGCCTCCCAAACTTCAGCTAGCGTAATTTCATATTTAGGGCCTAGAAAGGCAAGGCTGCCACGCCCCAAAATGCTGTGCAGATAGAAATCAAATAATGTGGAGCTAATGTCAGCTTTGGTTGCTTGATGGGCCTCGTCGGCCGCGAGTTTACCAGCAACAGCCTCGTCACGCTCCTTTTCGGCCATAGCAAGTCGAGCTTTTAGCATCTCTATCTCCAAGCTTTGAGAGCCGGTCTGTTCTCGCAGCTGTAAAGTTTCAGCGCGATATTCTTCTATGACCTTCTCCCGGTGTGTGAGCTTATCTTCGACTGCCCTTTGACTGGCATGCGCATCTCGTACTTGTTGCTGAAGCATGCTCTCCCTTTGAGAATGGAAAGTAGATGAAGTAGCTAATTCTTCCTTAAGCTTTTCTACTTCCGCTTCCAACTTTTCATTATAGGAAGCGATACTTCTCATTTCGGCGTCATGCTGTTCGAGAGTCTTCTTCCACTCAGCCTTATCATTCTCCATTGTGAGCATGGCCTCGAGATTGGCTCGGTTAACCCTCTGAAGCTCGTCGACAAGTTTTTGCCAGTTCGACATTCTTTCAATATCGGTCCTGACAGTATCAAGATTTCGCAGCATAGCCGATTTGTCGAGAGGAACCAAGTCGAGATCAAATCGAACCCCTCTCAAGCACCACTGAGGAAATCGACTTTGAAGAGTGGGAGGACCTTGCCCGACTTGGTATGCGGGCCGGTTGATGATTGCTTGAATGTCGGAGCGAACGGGAGCAGGAGATTGAGCAGGAACATGTTCAGAAGCTGTCGGCATTGTTTCTTCAGTAAGTCTAGCCCGCTTGCTAGAAGAATCGTCCAAGTGACCTTTACCTCTCTCATCGTGAGTCTTTCTTTTCTGGGTATCATCATCTCTGTGGGGAGGGTCATGTCTTTCTTGTTCTCTTCGGTGACGTTCTTCATATGCTCGTCTCGCATCTACTTTCCTGATGGCCCTCTCCTCATCGGATTCTCTGTAAGAAGGGAGGTAACGCCTATAATCATACTGGCTACGCCTCCCGTAGCGCTGGAAATCATCATAGTACGAGTCGCTGCGCCCCATAGGAAAATCTGGAATAAAAATAATAAGCTTTAGAAATCTTTAAAGTACAAGAAGATAAACGCGTAGAAGTGATGAAAAATCCTAAGTGTTGTGTAACGTGTAAACTACACGCATCAAGTTACAGACCACACTGTGGAATAGAGGTAGTGATAACTTGAGTAGGAGGAGTTGACATTTGTTGTAGAGAAGATGTCGCCTCAATTACAGAAGAGACAGTTTTGGAAACATCATCTTTGAAAATTTCTTGAGAAGTCACAATTAAATCGCTCAACCCCTCGAAAACATCATCGCCATCATGTTTTTTGGGGCTGGCTTTTTCAACTCCTTCGTCGGCAGATCTTCCGGAAGATCGTGGAGTTTCTTCCTCTTCGATAACTGGGGCAAGTGCAGACTTATCAGACGGCCCCGCAACGTCCTTCGGAATTGAACATCTCACTAGTGGAGTTTCTATAGAGGTTCCTCCCTGCATGTGCTCTTTAATAGAAACCGGGGCATCAGGGGTTTCCGCCGGAGAATCGGGAATTTCAGTTGGGACTTCACGAAGTTGAGTAAAGCGAGAGGAATGAAGAAGCCCGTATTGATGTAGAAATCCATCATTTAACAAAAACTTTATACTCCTCTCTTCAGCCGTAACGGCGTTCAATCTCTCGAAAATTTGTTTATAGCATGGATCTCTAGAGGGAGGAGGAAGCGCTAAAACAGGAAAAAATAAAGAAGCCAAGTTAGCATTTAGCAACTCAGATTTCGAAAAGCCCAAGAATGGAGAAATAAAAACAGGAAAATCTTACTTCCTACTCTCCAGATGGCATAAAACCCTGAAGGGCAACGAACAAAGAAATACTGGTTTAGAAATCCATGAACACTTTCAGGAAGATCGGTGATGAGCTTGCGGTTTCGAGCACTCCTTATAACTACGATAGAGGGATGATCTTTAATTTTTGTGAATGAGCAAAAGTAGCAGACTTCCTTAAAGCTCGGTAATCGGCCCAGAACTCTATTAAATAGTACACATAACCCCATCAGAATGGCATGACCATTGGGGTGCAATTGGAATGGAGAGATAGATAATCGAAGCAAGAACTGCTGAAGGAAGTCATTGAAAGGTGGTATGGCACCGCTCAAGCACATTTGGCGGTTGACAGCAATAAAGCCAGAAGGGGGCCTATCTGCAGTATCATTTGGCCCCGGCAGTAAGGCATCAGCTTCGGCAATGCCAAATTGGGTGAGCAGTTGATTAAACACCCGCTGATTCAGGGTAGTGGGAGTTCTCTCAGGAGGATTATCCAACAAGTTGGCTACTGGGAAGACATCTTCAGCCTGGCCCATCGGTTCTTCTTGTTGAGATGTCATTCTACACAAGCAACTGGGTGTTCAAATGCGAAGGTGCACGTTTCCTAAAAGTGTGAAGTGTTGTGCAGAACTAATGAAAATAACAAGTAAATATAACTGGAATTAAACTGGTTGACGATTGATCGACTATGATAATTTCAGAACTTGTTGATTTAGAGTTCAAGCATAATATTAGTGCAGGCTGGTCAGTTACAATTGATTGTTTCAGTGTTGCTTTAATATTCTACTTGAAATCGATAGCACTTCGTTCACACGATTTGTTTAAATTAATTATCTGTTATTAACTAATCTGTCATTTGATATGGGCAATCGATGACAGTATATTCGTCCCAGTTTTCTGTGAATGTTGTATTGAATAGGTTGTTAGCCTGCAAGTCAAAATAACCTGTGAATGAATGCAATAAAATTCAACAGTTCAAAGTTAATGCAATGGTCCAAAGTTCAAACAGAATTCACGCAAGTCATAACTCGTCAACGGTTCAAAAATTCTGAGTCGGCAGTGCCCTAAGTCATGAGTCGTAGAAATAAGGAGATTATCTCCAAGTCTTATCTCGGCCACGACTCAAGGTTTAGGTCGTGGAGTATGTTAAAGAAGCTCTGGTTCAAAATAATAGGAAAATCTCCAAGTCTTATCTCGGCCACGACTCAAGGGTTTTATCTCGGCCACGACTCAAGGGTTTTATCTCGGCCACGACTCAAGGCTTAGGTCGTGGAGCATGTTGAGTCGTATCATGGTTAAATCGCAAAGGTCGCTGGATCATACAAAAATAGCCGAGTCATACCTACGGCAATGTTCGAATCAATCTGACCCATTAACCATCTAACTCCTAACCCATTAACCATCTAACTCCTAACCCATTAACCATCTAATCCATAACCCGATAACCCAATAACCTCGCAATGGTTAACCCCAGTTCCATCACACCACTAGGTCGCCTCAAATCTCGAATCGTTACAAGTGAGATCAAATCGCCTGCCTTTAATCCATCAATGTCCGATGTAATAATATTCGCAAGGATCAAGTGGGAAAAACAGAGGCGGAGATCGGCAATCATCAGCAATTGAAAAAAGATGCAAAATCTCTTACATGGTGTGATGCTAAAGATGATCGAAAATAAATCAGGTTGGAATCGCCTTTGAGAGCTCGAAGATGCGTTAATGGCAGACACGGTTCAAAGGATAAGAAATGAGAAGAAGGAAGTAAGGGGAACGACTCAAGTCTTTTATAGATTTGAGCAGTGGCAGTTGAATCGGCACACAAGTTAAGATGAGTCGAAGCACACGACCTACGACTTAGGCGTGAACTTCGAGGGGCAAATGTTAACTCCGTTTAGGCAACGAGTTAAGGTCTGGGCCGATTCACGACTTAATGTTCTTAACGATTCAGGAGGGACCCACTACTCAAGAAGCCTCACGACTTAAAGGGTGAACCGACTCAACAAGCAACCGACTCAACAAGCTACCGACTCAACAAGTTAACGAGTTAAAGCTTAAGGCGACTTAGAGGAGTGGAGCGACTCAAGGGATTAACGGTGTATGGAATAGACCGACTCATCGAGTCACCGACTCACTAAGTTAACGACCTAAAGTTGAAAGCGACTTAAAGGGTTACGACTCAAGGGGGTTAACGGCTCACAAGACAGACCGACTCAGAGCATTACCGACTCATCAAAGGAATTGCTTTAACGACTCAAGGACTGGACCGACTCATCATAAGAAACGACTCAAGAGGATTGACGACCTAAGAAGTGACTTGACGACTCATAACTCAGGACGACTCGTCCACGACTTAAAGCCACTGAGTCGTATTCTGTCCCAGTGAGAGTTGACTCGCCAGCGACTCAGGACTTGGCTTGGAATCCAGCTAGAGAATGAGCTAGTGAAAAGACCAAATGCAGATAAGCCGGCCACGACTCAACTTGACTCGGCCATGGCATAGCCTGAGTCGGTCACGACTCATGACTTAACAATTCCAGCCCAGAAATTTGCCTATAAATACATGGCCACGTCCAACATTCAAGGGACTTTTCTGCTCATTCATTTCAAGCGCCGTTACTCTGCCGCATTCTGAACTACTTCAACACCTTCAAGGAACTTCACGAAGAAATCAAACATGTCTAACCTGTGTTCAAAGATTCGGATCAACATTGAAGTTTAGACTACTTGTTCTAATTCACTTGAAATTCAAAGTGTGTTGTAACCAAAGTGTAACTGCATTGATTTGTAATCGAATCGTCAATAAAGATATTCAAAGTGGACGTAGGCTCTCTCTTAAGCCGAACCACTATAAAATTGCTGTTGTTTACTACTTTTTCACTGTTATCTGCTTATAATCTGTTCCCGAGCTATCGGGTGGTGCTTTCACAATCTCACTTCATACACCGGGGTGTTAGCGTTCAAATTTTAGCGTTAACACACGGATGTAATTTACATTGTTCTCCAATTATTACTTAAATACATCAAACAACGTTAAATCTATATTCAATACAATTTGTTACCAAAATTAATTTAACGAAAACAGTTACGCCCTTAAAATTTCTCTTCATTCATTAATTGCTAATTGTTATTCAATTAAACCCATTCATTTGATTTCCCTATTATGCATCAATTATAAACCCATCATCTTAAAGGTGGTGTCTACATTTTATACTATAAATTTACCCCTTTATATTCCAATATCAATGAATGCTCACATACAAATTTAGATCTTAAATCCAATTTATTATTCCATTTAATCCATTAATTACTAACTTTAATTATTGAAATTTGATTGTCTAACATAGAATTTGAACCTATTTCCAAATTTTCATAATTAATTAACCCTTACAATAGTTTACAAATAAAAGGGATTGTATTAAATAAATTATTTATTGTCTTGCATTTCTTTATTTCACCCATCTACATTCAATACCCATAATCAATATTTTATTTCAATGTTTAATCCAATACTTGCATTACTTTACTTATTCTAACTTATGTCCAATGCAAAAATTTCCACTATTTCTATTAATTACAATATATAGTTAAATTTGTAAATTCTAATTTCCCTTGGTACATCAAATTTCACATACTCTTTCATATAAATAACTAAGATTTTTATTCCTTTCTAAATTTAAATTAAAAATCCTATTAATTATATTCATTTTAAACATTGAATTTACACGGGTCGTTACACTGAATATACTTCACTGCTTCCTCTTGAAATCGTGACACAATTGACCTAGAGACATAAATCACATACGAACCTGAAACCGCCTCTCAAAAATCCTTCGACAATCGCGACTTGCCATTCCACAAATCCGCCAAACTCTATCATCGACCTCCAGCTACCCTCCAAGACTCGTGCGATTTGCGATCGCCACCCTTATGAGCGAACATTACTCCCAAAAGTAAAGCCCAAGCCCTAGCCTCTGCTAGAGTTTCCCCCCTTATGCGCAATGCTCTCGGGCTATGCTTCTTCTCGACCGTGAGTTCGATTCGAGGATCGATAGGATCGAAATCGAACTAATTCACACCGAAATTTTTTGCTTCGGCTGAAATGAATGAGAGGAGGGGTCGCATTTGATTTGAACGCTGCTTTGATTATGATTTCAATTTTGGGGAAAAAGGGAACTTCGGCTTGTATTATATTTTCGAATTGCCAATTCATTCCACTGCCATTATTTTCTTTTAAAGATTAAAGGCCTGGAAAGTTTAATCTGCTGTGCTCTGCAATATTTGAGGTGAGTAAACGTTTTGAATACATGTTTGTTGCCTGTGAAATTCTGAAATAAGTGATGCATGCATATGTAAACACAAGTGTACTATATGTTTGTTTATGTTTTGAAGCTGGGCATGTCTGTCTTCTCTGTCCCAAAAGTTTCAGACTTGAAATTAAATCAACATTCAATATATCTCTATTTGATCTTTGTTGGGTTCTAGTTTTCAAATGATTTTTATTTGTTTAAAACATATAGTAAGGTTTATAATTTGATTGATGTAAATTAAAAAGGGTATATATCTAGGAAATAGGAAGAACAGTAAGATCTTAAGAATAAGTTAAAATCCATCATGCAAAGCTATGGTACCAAACAAAAAAAAGGGGGGAAGGGTTATAAATTCTGATATACATCTTGATGCATGTGTGAAATTGTTTATATTGATATAAATGTTTGAATAGGAATGTACGTATACATATGAATAAAATGTATCTGTATATGTCTGATAATACTTCTCTGTTGACCACAATATTAAAGAATCACATCCTAAATACATTTCATCTTGTCTAAATTGATTCAAACCGTGGGAAAGTTGTCTGCAGCAATGAAATATCATTCTTAAATTTTGTTGCAGTGAATTATATTTAAGGGAATGATCTAGAAATAGAAATTTTAGTAAAATAAATCAAGGTCAATAAAAATTCAATGTTCGAGATTCATTTGTTTGATTTTATAACCGTGTTTGATCTTGAAAAATATGAATTTTACTATAGAAAATTGGATTTATATGTTTGTGTGTTTTGGGAATTTCTGAGTTGATCAGAAATGGTATTTAAGTCGATTGCCGTTAAACGGCGTTGAAGCTTGGGATGAGGTTCGATCTGAAAGGGGTCGGAGTACAGTAGATTGAAGGAAAAAGAAGGTTGTATTTTTTATTGGTCTGTGGTGACCGGAGTATGGTGAAATAGGGTTTTGGGAAGGGTCTGTTCCTTGGGTAATTATGAAGTCGGGTTAGTGTCGAGTTGGACAAATGGTGGGGGAAATTGATGACGAAGGTCAGGCGAAGGAACTAGCTTAAGAAAGACGTCCCTGGTGGTCGGAGATGGTGATGAAGGGTGGATTTAGGTGATAGGGTCTGGAGTTTATTGTGGCTGGACTGTTCAAATCTTATTTTCGTGATGATTTTGTCAATCGGTGATGTGAGGCGACTCGGTGAGAGGCAGTTGACTTGTCGATGATCGGAGCTAGTCTTGAAGCCTGCCGTTCGACGTGTGCAGGTGCACTGTGTCATGCGTGAAGGTGATCGAAGCATCAGGTTGTAGAAGGTAGGTTTCTAGGGAGGCTTTTGCTCGAGTACTTCGGGAATTCTATAGTTTTTCTCGAATGAAACTCCGAGTTTTATTTGTGTGCGTTTCTGGATTTAAGTTAGGGGTTTTGTACTTATAAGATAAACTTAGTAAAAGAGAAAAAATGATGAATGATGGGTAGAAACAGGTTTGGTTGTGAAATATCATGGAGCTGCTCGGGAAATTCTGTGTTAGACACTGGTTTCATCTCGGAAAGGAAGTGAATAAGGTTCGGGTTTTGGATTGCGATGTTCGGTTAGAACAAAATAAATAAATAAATAATACATTATAACTTATACAACATTTGTTTGATAGGTTTGTTTTAAAATGAAATTTGAGTTTTGTAAATTAAGAAATGATTAAAAGTTCAAATAATTTTAAATCCTAAAATTTAACCTTAGAGTTTAAGTTAGTAGAATGATTGACAAACTAATGTAAAATTAAAGGGTAAATGGAATAAAGTATTAATCAATTAAATGACTAATAAGGAAATTAAATATGGATTAGATAATAATGAGCAAGAGGGAAGTAAATGATAATTTATCGATGCAAATGATTTTTGGAAAAATTAATTTGAGTTATTAATTTTGGACAAATGTAATAAATGTGAATGTATGATAGTTAAATTAATTTGTGTAATTAACTAAAGGCTAATTACTTATTGTACTCAAAAGTGACAATTAAGGATTGACAAATCAAGGTTAATCAATTAAGGGGTAATTAGGTGATAATTAATTAAGAGGACTATTACTTAATTATTATGAATATTACTTAATGATGTAATTAAAAGAATTAATTACTCAGTATAATTAAGTTGATTGATGAATGTAATTAAGTTAAAGGTTAATTATTAAATGGAATTTAAGAATAATTAACTAATGGAAGTAATTAGAGGATCATTAATTAATGTAATTAATTAAAATAGTCAATCTTGCTTATTAATGATTGAATGATGATGAATACTATAAATTGGTGATATCTCCGATATGAATTGTATTGTGTTATGCTATGTCGAACGGACGATGATAATATGATTATTTATCAATTATGAATTGCTATGTAAAAAGGTCATCTGAAAATGGAAGTTGAGTAGTATTTAATTGAATAACTTGAATTCAGATGAAGTTGAATTCGAAGAGACCGGAGTCGGGTATTAGTTAATATCCGAAACCACCTCGATTCTTTGTAAATTGATATGTAAAACTAATAGACTGAAATGGAATGACTTATGTGAATTTGATCATTTAATCTAAGTTTTGGCACTTAGAAAATGATGTATGAAATAAGTGATGTCTATAACACTTTGTGAAGTTGTAAATTGATATAAGTTACCCCGGGTTTATATTAGTTGCATGCTTTTGTATTCCATGTTAGATGAGTTACTCACGCTGGTTTCCAGCCTAACCCGGGTATTACTTTGATGTAATGCTCGGGTCAGACCGAGTATTACAGATTTTCAGGTAAGGACTTTCTAGAGCTCAGGAGGCGAGCTGGAGGGCGGAATCGTATGGTGTTTCCCGCTGTGATATGCTATGTTATAACTAGAACATGTTTTTTTTTTAAATTGCCCAATGTTGTGTATATGTTGTAACTTTGATGTATAAAAATGAAAATATACTGATAAGTTTTTCTTTGTAAAACTATTATCTATGTGACATTATATTTTATCCGCTGCGAATGTGAGACTCTGAGTTTGAGTTCTTTTTTTTCTGTTTCTTCTTCTTTCTTTTTCTTCTTTTCACTAACTATTTGGAAATTTCTGGATCGAAATTTTTGGGTCGTTACATTTGGTATCAGAGCTGAAGGTTAAGCGAGAACCTTGGCTCTGGTGGGATTAATCATTAAAGATAGGGTAAGTGGTACCCTAGAATGAGTTGAGTGTATATATAAATATGAGAGAGCGTACTTGTTATTTTCTCATATATAGGTTTTTAAACGATTTCAAAAGTAAATGAATCTTATATAAGAAATAGATTATCTATTATATTAAGGAAATTGGTTGTAATATTAATTAAACTAAAAGTAATAGTAAGAATTAAGTGGTAATAGAATTACAACCAAATTGAAATTAAATTAAAGACAAGTTTGAAGTGGATTCAAACTAAAATTGAAATCTTGAATTGGAGAAGAGTTTTAGAATAAGATAATTATAATTGGAAATGATAAATAATGAGGGAGTTACTTAATGAAATAACCGGAGGTAAGTAATTTAAGGGAAAATTACTTAATAAAGGTAATTGAGAAATAAGTTAATTACTGAATGTGATTAATTAATGATGTAATTAATTTAAAGAAATAATAAATGATATTTAATGCATATAAATGAAATGGTCCTATTTCAAACAAGAGTTGTTTGAAAATTTAAAGGGAATTAGTTTTGAATTAAAATCAAAGGTGGTTTAAAATTTTAAAGTATAACTTGGTATGTAAAAGAAATTAATAAGTATACATGTGGATATACATAATATCAAAGGTGATTGGAAATAAACTCTAAATGGTGAGTTTTGAATTTGGAATAAGATGTGATGCCCAAGGTGATAAGTTTTTGAACTTATTAATGAAAAGATTACTAATGTGAAATTTAGAATTTGAAATGGAAGTTCATATTGGGTAAGGTTAACTGGATTAAGTAGATTGAATTTGAATTGGGAAAAGTTAAATAAGTTTGAATAATCAATCTGATTTGGAAATTTCAAGATGAAATTGAGATTTAATTTGGGGAGTTAAATGGTTAATCTGAAATGGGAGTTTGTGTGATCTCAAAATGGGATTGAGATTTGGAAATTGTATATTGATGAATGTTTTAAGATGAATTAAATGATATCATCCTATTATTGTTAAAAATCCTTAAGTTTTGAATTGGATTTGTTTGAATGAATGAGAAGTGAAGTGTGGTAATATATCCATTATAGACATAATTTTAAATGGAATTTTGCAAATTTGACTCGAAATTAAATAGTTTAAAAGCTTTTAATAAAGGTTACTTGGTTTAAAGGGTTAAACCAACCTTAGTAAATTTAACTCGAATTTATATAATTCGAGATGGTTTGAATTTGAAATTTGAAATTAGTTCAATTTGAATTTGATTTGAATTGATTGAAATTGTGATTGAAGATGTATGAGTATAAAATTCGAATGGAAAATTTGAATTAGATTAATTTGAAATTATAATTAAAGTTGAATAATTTTAAATTCAAATGGAATTTGAATTGAATTTGGGAAGAAATCAAGAATAATTCAACTTGATTTGGAAATGGAGTTTGAAATTGAGATTAATTCAAGCTAGAGTTGAAATGGATTGGAATTGAAGTGGGTTCAATTGAATGGATATTAGTCCAAAGTAATTAGAATAACTTGGCATTGTAATTAAAGTTGAATATATTTAAAATCAAATGGAATTTGATTTAAATTTGAAAGGGAATTGAGAATTAATTTAGCTTGAATTAAGAATAAATCAAGTCCAATGGAAATTGGAGTTATTTAAATTGGAATTGGGTCAATTTAAGTGGAAGGGAAATTTAAATTGAAATGGTAAGTATGGAGATTGGGAAGAGAACAGTTTTGACTCTGGACTATTTTCAATATAAATTGTTTTAATATAAACCTATTTTTCCAAGCTATTCATTATATATACAACCTTTCTTTTAAAAGCCAAACTATCTTATACTTGTTTTACAATTATTTTTGAAATTGTTTTCCAACTATTTTATAAACTAATTACTATATTTCAACTGTTTTACAAAACTAATTACAATTCTCAACTACTAATGTAACAACTAGGTATTTTCAACCATTCGCATCCATTATAAGTGTATAGGTACACACTCATGCCGGAATTGGATAGCACAAAGTACCGCGTTGTAAATAAAAATTTGGCAAATCTCAGAATATACAGTAAATAAAATCAGAGATCACAGACACAGAGTATATAAAAATGCAGCGGAAGAAAAAGAGATAGTAGTTGTAACAACCCGCATATTTATCGATTTTATATTTAAATATTTTATTTAAATATTTTATCGTTCGTCAGATTTTGGACCGAAAAGCAACTTTTTGCATACGGTAGAATTAGAACTCGAGACCACCTCCATTGAGTTCAAAATGCCGTTTGCGACCTTTTTGAGTATAAGCTTCGATATGTTTGGAGAAAGTTGAATTTTGCTACTTTTTGCTTAGGGTTTTGGTTTGGGCTTAGCCAATTAACCACTTATGTATTCAGTCCCAATCCCCCTCTCCTCTTCATTACTTCATTCCAACTCCTCAAACTCAAGCTCCAACAGAAAATGGTGGAGAGGAAAAAGAATTAAAACTCCAAGCCCTAACTTCCTTAGCAAATCCATCTCCTTGCTCCAAACTCAAGAAGAACCCCTTGGTAAGCATCTCCTTCTTCTTCTCCAACTCTTTCTCCATTCAATTTCAGAAATTTCCTAAACCTAATTTTGGGAATGTTTCTCTTTTAAGCTTAGATTCAAGCTTCTAGTGTTGAGATTGAAGAGTGCTTGTTCTTGCCATTGCTTTCAAGCTTCATCTTCATAAATTTAGTTCAAAGGTGAGATTTTCATCTCACATCTATGACTATAATTATCTTTGGTTGTTGGGTATGAATTCCTAACACTTCTTCATGTGCATTTGCTCTCGATTTGGATTGGTTTTGTGAATACTCCAATTTTTGGGTTTTTAAGTCAAATTTGTGTGAAATCCTTTTATGGATGTTTGATCATGTTTTTGGTGATGCACCGAGGAGCATATAGGGCCGGGTTGCCGATTGGCATAAACCCTTAGAGCCATTGTTCGTCCGGTCGCATTTTGGAAGAGTTTGCTCTTCATTTGAATAAGGCTAAAAAACAGCACAGGCATGATTCATTTGACTGAAAACTCTGTTCAGTCGACTGAACCTGAAACCCGAGAGTTTCCAGGCATGATTCAGTCGACTGAAAAACTCTGCACAGTCGACTGAAACTGGAAACAGAAAGTTTCCTGAACCTGGAAAATTTCCAGGTACAGGGTCAGTCGACTGAAAACTCTGTTCAGTCGACTGAACCTACTGTTTGAGTCCAATTTGCCTTTTTGGATTGAAATTCCAATTTAAATCGATTCGTGATAATCCTATTTGTTGTTATCCTCTATTATGGCTTTGATGACTCTTTTTAGGGATTTTTGAATATCCATTTCGATGGATCCTTTATCGATTTCTTTGGATTTTATTCACGTCTTCGTATGTGGATTTTTGTGATTGATTGTTCTTACAATCTTCTTCGTGATTTGTCACTTTAAAAATATAAAGGTTTTCTATACTAGTATTAAATATCAAAACTCTTTCCTCAAACGATTTCAATACTATTTTAATACCAAATTCGTTTATAAAACCGTTTTCCAATCTATTAGTATATACAAACCTTTACCTCACTCGTATGAGAAATCTAATTAAACGACTTAGTAAAACAAGTGGTATGAAACGCTTGCGTTTACTTCGTCGGTTAATTCTTGGACTTGTTCGATTGAACCTCCTGTGACAATTTTCTAGTGGAGATTTTCAATTTGTTCGTAAATATTTAAGTTAAGCTAGTGGTTACGGGACATGAAGCTAAGCTTATATATTTACTAGCTTATTGTAATTGACACTTCTCTTTGATCATGACGATCATCTTTGCGGTTTAGACTAGCAATGTGCGATGTCTCTTTGTCTATGTGGAGGACTGTTCCTCATTTTATTGAGTTTCGTCTCAATTTATACATGGGTCGTACCTTTTTAGGTGCGTCATTGTTTTATTATGCATGGGGTGTACCTTTCTAGGTGCATCGATGTTTGTTTACTTCGTGGAGCAATCGGCTCAATAAGTCGGGACATGGGGCGTATCTTTTTAGGTGCGTCGATGTTCGTCTATGCATGGGGCGTATCTTTCTAGGTGCGTCGATGTTCGACTTAGCATGGGGCGTATCTTTCTAGGTGCGTCGATGCTAGAGCATGGGGTGTATCTTTCTAGGTGCATCGATGTTTATTTATTTGTGCATGGGGCGTATCTCTCTAGGTGCGTCGATGCTAGAGCATGAGGTGTATCTTTCTAGGTGCATCGATGTTTATTTATTTGTGCATGGGGCGTATCTCTCTAGGTGCGTCGATGCTAAAGCATGGGGTGTATCTTTCTAGGTGCATCGATGTTTATTTATTTGGGCATGGGGCGTATCTTTCTAGGTGCTTCGATGCTAGAGCATGGGGTGTATCTTTCTAGGTGCATCGATGTTTATTTATTTGTGCATGGGGTGTATCTTTCTAGGTGCATCGATGTTTACTTATTTGCGCATGGGGCGTATCCTTCTAGGTGCGTCGATGTTCGACTGTTCATGGGGCATGTCTTTTTAGGTGTGTCGATGTCCAATTTTTTTCTGGGGATTAGCCATCCTTTTTATTGTGATTTGGTTCATCGGATGTCCCACTGTACGACGTCGTTGTTCCTTTTTATTGTGATTTCTGGATTTCGTGTGTTGATTTCTGGAATTTATGTTTCACCAACTTTTACGATGGGCATTGATATATATGCCATTTATTGTGGCTTGGTGAATGAAATTAGGAGTATGACATTCCTTTTATCTTGAGTAGATTATTGTGATATTGATTAATCTCTTGTTGATTTTCAATTACTTATTTATCACAGCTTGGCATTGAGATTATTATATGTTTAAGTCATATCTCTTATTATATATCACTTCATCTGATATTGATAGCTAGACTGATCCGTTTATTATTTTCTTATTAAATAATACTCGGGTCAGACCGAGATGTTACAGGTTCTTCTGCTTGACTTCTCTCTTGGGATTGATCCCTCTGACTTTTGGCTAACTACTTAGATTAGTAGTTTTTGTTGTATACATTTGAGATATTGACTCCATAATGTATACTTATTCTTTTGTGTAGTTCATGTAACTATTTCTTTTGTGATATGTGGATCTTTTTAGACCACTACTCTGATGTACACTTTCATGTGTAATATTCATATCTATTTCCGCCTTTGTGATATGAATTGTCTGTGACTGATTTATGTTATGCTTATTTCTATATTTGTTTCCTAAGAAATTATAGCCACTGTGTAGTAGCTTTGAGTTTGTGTCGGTATGTCGGATTTCCTCTTGTGATGAAAAGTTATATTTTTATCTGGCATATCGGTACTCGCACAAAGCAATTTCGCTCCTCAACAGCCTTATTCTCCGTGCTAGTTGACAGCATTCACAGTAACGTTCTTGGCTAGCGTGGATATAGAGGTGGGGCGTCACAGCTTGGTATCAGAGCCAAACTTTGGAACAATATGGAATATTATAACAAGGATCATCGTCCTAAGTCCACCTTAGGAGTCGTGCTTTAGGATTTTATTCGGGTCTTCGTACCGTTCTATCCTACTTTCTTTTATGATTCCTTGTTTTATCTATCAAGATCGCTTGATATTCATTTTGTGAATAACCTTCTTCTTCTTCCTACTTTATTTCTTAAGGAAGAGAAATGGTTAGACCAGGCCGTTCCAGCGCCGGTCAATCTAGTGCTACTCCTCTGGATGGAGTATTCATGTCTGCTCAGCAGCTTTTGGATCTCGTGAAGAACGCTCAAGCTGCCGGACCCAATCCAGAGCCTACTCATCCTAGATCCGGTTTTGCACGCTTGTGCAGAGACTACACCGATTTGGGGGGAGGGCCATTCAAGGGATCCGAGAGTGTTATTGAAATTCAATCTTGGCTCAAATCATGCGATCGCATCTTTTCTCGCATTTATCTTATTGACCTTCATCGAGTCCAAGTAGCTTCTAGTATGCTCCATGAAAGAACAATAGATTGGTATGAGCTTTTAATTTCTGAAATCGTTGAGGCGGATCTCACTTGGGATCAATTCCGGGAAAGATTCGAATCGAAATTTGTGCCGGAGGCTGAAAAGGTAACTTTAGCCCGGCGTTTCATAGACCTTGTTCAAGGTGAATCTTCTGTGACGGACTACGTCGCATCTTTCGAATCTCTCTCTAAGTACGGGGTTGAGTACATTAATACCCCATTGAAGAAAAATCAGAGATTTGTCTATGGCTTGAATAAGAATCTTAAGAAGCCATTACTCCTGAAACTTGAGGTTTCATTTGATCAGCTTATTGATATCGCTCTTCGTCTTGAAGAGGCCGATAATGAAGGTGATGTTGAAGTTGTGCGTGCCCAACAGAACTTCAACAATAACTCGAAGAGGCCAATTAAGTTCAAAGGCCCCAATTCTAATAAGAAAGGGAAGCAGCAAAATCCGGTAGCAAAGACTCCTACCTCTAGTAGTGGACAATGCTACAATTGTGGTTCAACAGACCACTATGCAAGGGAGAGCTCAATGTAGTGCAAGCTCCTAGAAACACTTCTCGTGGTCAAGGTATTACTCATTTAATCATTGATTACATTTATTTCATGAACTTTCTATTTGAGTTCTTTTTGATATGGGTTTCATCTCATTATTTTTATATCAAAAGAACTTGTTGATTCTTTTCTTTGAATATTTTGGGCTTATTGACTTCATTGAGAATTGCGAATCCGGATGGTAGATCCGCAACACTCAATTTGTTTTTGTTTAGATATCGAGATTGTTTTATGTGACTTTTCTTTCCGAGCGGATATTTTTACTTTGGCTTCGGAATTGACCTTTCTCTAAGGATTGGCTTAATCATTGTGAAGCCCATATCCTATTTTTCCGAGTGGATTATTCATCTTCGACATTTTCAGTCTGTTAAGCAGATTTCTATTTTTCTTTGTGATTTTGATTCCATCTTGATGGCATCATTTTATTCTTTAAAGTCCTTATTGTGAGGAAAGTGTTATTTCTCTCATCTAAATAGTTTGAGAAATTTCCGGTATATTTGACTTGTCTTAGGATTATCACCTAAGTAATCTTTTGTGTGGTTCTAAGGTCTTTTTAGTTTGACTTTACCACCGTTTTCATTTGCTACAAGTTGCGGAAGTTAGCATTTCACTTATCGCATTCCGCACTTGTTATGATTCCTATGAATGAATTATTATGTCATTCATTTTGTCCAGCTTGTTTCATCCGTTTTATAAATCCAATATTCTATGAAAATTTCAATGAGACCATTCTTATTTATGGATTTTGGATGGAAATAGAAATTTAAAATTTTGCAAATCTTTTTCATAAGATTTAATTATAAGTGCAATTTGATTTTTTGCTCTTAAAACAAGCAAAGAATATTCTTAAATCTTTTTACGAGATTTATTTATCCTATAAAAGATGATTTTGTGATTGTATTGCCCGTTGAGTGCTTTAAGAATTTTGGTCGATGCGCTTGATCAACGTTATCGATAGGAATTTCATAAACGCTTTGATGTGACAATCAGACACGATATATTGACCTGTAAAAATGTAAATTTTTGTAGAAATATTATTACATAAAAGTAAAAATGTAATTTTGAAAGTTTTAACTTTTCGGGGAAGAGAATTATTTAAAAGAACCCTTCCTTTCAATACTCTTATTCTTGTGATTCCTGAAGGGGAACCAAGACTTTGCTATTTGTACCGATACTAGTCGTATTGGTTTGGAATGCCATTCTCTTGCAAAAGAGAACGTGCTATAACTTGTGCTTCTAAATCTTTTTAGCTTATCGAGACTAGATATGCCACTCCTGGTCTAGTGTTCGCGGCTATTGTTTTTACTTTTGGAATTTGGCATCATCACATTTCGATGAGAAATTTGTTCTCTATCTCGATCATAAATCTTTGGAATATTTATGTTCTTTTATTGTGTTCGGTTCATTGGACGTACCGTTTTTGTACTACGTCGGTGTTCCGAAATCATTCGGGCTTTGATTCATCGGATGTACCGTTTGTACTACATCGATGTCTTTGCTTTTGATTCATCGGATGTACCGTTGTACTACATCGATGTCTTTGCTTTCGATTCATCGGATGTACCGTTTGTACTACATCGATGTCTTTGCTATTTGATTCATCGGATGTACCGTTGTACTACATCGATGTCTTTGCTATTTGATTCATCGGATGTACCGTTTGTACTACATCGATGTCTTTGCTATTTGATTCATCGGATGTACCGTTGTACTACATCGATGTCTTTGCTTTTGATTCATCGGATGTACCGTTGTACTACATCGATGTCTTTGCTATTTGATTCATCGGATGTACCGTTTGTACTACATCGATGTCTTTGCTATTTGATTCATCGGATGTACCGTTGTACTACATCGATGTCTTTGCTTTCGATTCATCGGATGTACCGTTGTACTACATCGATGTCTTTGCTTTTGATTCATCGGATGTACCGTTGTACTACATCGATGTCCTTGCTATTTGATTCATCGGATGTACCGTTTGTACTACATCGCTGTCTTTGCTATTTGATTCATCGGATGTACCGTTGTACTACATCGATGTCTTTGCTTTTGATTCATCGGATGTACCGTTGTACTACATCGATGTCTTTGCTATTTGATTCATCGGATGTACCGTTTGTACTACATCGATGTCTTTGCTATTTGATTCATCGGATGTACCGTTGTACTACATCGATTTCTTTGCTATTTGATTCATCGGATGTACCATTGTACTACATCGATATCTTTGCTATTTGATTCATCGGATGTACCGTTTGTACTACATCGATGTCTTTGCTATTTGATTCATCGGATGTACCGTTGTACAACATCGATGTCTTTGCTATTTGATTCATCGGATGTACCGTAGTACTACATCGATGTCTTTGCTATTTGATTCATCGGATTTACCGTTGTACTACATCGATGTCTTTGCTATTTGATTCATCGGATTTACCGTTGTACTACATCGATGTCTTTTCTTTTGATTCATCGGATGTACCGTTGTACTACATCGATGTCTTTGCTTTTGATTCATCGGATGTACCGTTGTACTACATCGATGTCTTTGCTATTTGATTCATCGGATGTACCGTTGTACTACATCGATGTCTTTGCTATTTGATTCATCGGATGTACCGTTTGTACTACATCGATGTCTTTGCTTGGGTTCATTGGGCGTACCGTTTTTGTACTACGCTGATGTCCCAAATTGTTTTAGTTTCTAGTTTTTTGGGCGTACCGTTTTGGTATTACGCAATTGCACCGGCTCAATTTTCTGCTATTCTTGACGTTCCCCACGTCTTTTATCTACGGGAATGCCTTAGGGATTCCGGTTTTCATTCTTGAGCCCGGTGTTATTGTGGAAATTGAAGTTTAACCAGATTTCTTGCTAACTCTTTTGTGCACTTTAGGGTGAACTTCCTATTTCAAATTTTCTTTTGTGTTGATATGCTTCTATGGTTGTTACTTCTTATATTTCCTTCTTACTTATTGTGAGGATGCAATTTCATTAAGGAGGGGAGTCTGTAAGAACCCGCATATTTATCGATTTTATATTTAAATATTTAATTTAAATATTTTATCGTTCGTCAGATTTTGGACCCAAAAGCTACTTTTTGCATACGGTAGAATTAGGACTCGAGACCACCTCCATTGAGTTCAAAATGCCGTTTGCGACCTTTTTGAGTATAAGCTTCGATATGTTTGGAGAAAGTTGAATTTTGCTACTTTTTGCTTAGGGTTTTGGTTTGGGTTGAGCCAATTAACCACTTATGTATTCAGTCCCAATCCCCCTCTCCTCTTCATTACTTCATTCCAACTCCTCAAACTCAAGCTCCAACTGAAAATGGTGGAGAGGAAAAAGAATTAAAACTCCAAGCCCTAACTTCCTTAGCAAATCCATCTCCTTGCTCCAAACTCAAGAAGAACCCCTTGGTAAGCATCTCCTTCTTCTTCTCCAACTCTTTCTCCATTCAATTTCAGAAATTTCCTAAACCTAATTTTGGGAATGTTTCTCTTTTAAGCTTAGATTCAAGCTTCTAGTGTTGAGATTGAAGAGTGCTTGTTCTTGCCATTGCTTTCAAGCTTCATCTTCATAAATTTAGTTCAAAGGTGAGATTTTCATCTCACATCTATGACTATAATTATCTTTGGTTGTTGGGTATGAATTCCTAACACTTCTTCATGTGCATTTGCTCTCGATTTGGATTGGTTTTGTGAATACTCCAATTTTTGGGTTTTTAAGTCAAATTTGTGTGAAATCCTTTTATGGATGTTTGATCATGTTTTTGGTGATGCACCGAGGAGCATATAGGGCCGGGTTGCCGATTGGCATAAACCCTTAGAGCCGTTGTTCGTCCGGTCGCATTTTAGAAGAGTTTGCTCTTCATTTGAATAAGGCTGAAAAACAGCCCAGGCATGATTCAGTCGACTGAAAACTCTGTTCAGTCGACTGAACCTGAAACCCGAGAGTTTTCAGGCATGATTCAGTCCACTGAAAAACTCTGCACAGTCGACTGAAACTGGAAACAGAAAGTTTCCTGAACCTGGAAAATTTCCAAGTACAGGGTCAGTCGACTGAAAACTCTGTTCAGTCGACTGAATCTTCTGTTTGAGTCCAATTTGCCTTTTTGGATTGAAATTCCAATTTAAATCGATTCGTGATAATCCTATTTGTTGTTATCCTCTATTATGACTTTGATGAATCTTTTTAGGGATTTTTGAATATCCGTTTCGATGGATCCTTTATCGATTTCTTTGGATTTTATTCACGTCTTCGTATGTGAATTTTTGTGATTGATTGTTCTTACAATCTTCTTCGTGATTTGTCACTTTAAAAATATAAAGGTTTTCTATACTAGTAGTAAATATCAAAACTCTTTCCTCAAACGATTTCAATACTATTTTAATACCAAATTCGTTTATAAAACCGTTTTCCAATCTATTAGTATATACAAACCTTTACCTCACTCGTATGAGAAATCTAATTAAACGACTTAGTAAAACAAGTGGTATGAAACGCTTGCGTTTACTTCGTCGGTTAATTCTTGGACTTGTTCGATTGAACCTCTTGTGACAATTTTCTAGTGGAGATCTACAATTTGTTCGTAAATATTTAAGTTAAGCTAGTGGTTATGGGACATGAAGCTAAGCTCATATATTTACTAGCTTATTGTAATTGACACTTCTCTTTGATCATGACGATCATCTTCGCGGTTTAGACTAGCAATGTGCGATGTCTCTTTGTCTATGTGGAGGACTGTTCCTCATTTTATTGAGTTTCGTCTCATTTTATACATGGGTCGTACCTTTTTAGGTGCGTCAATGTTTTATTATGCATGGGGTGTACCTTTCTAGGTGCATCGATGTTTGTTTACTTCGTGGAGCAATCGGCTCAATAAGTCGGGACATGGGGCGTATCTTTTTAGGTGCGTCGATGTTCGTCTATGCATGGGGCGTATCTTTCTAGGTGCGTCGATGTTCGACTTAGCATGGGGCGTATCTTTCTAGGTGCGTCGATGCTAGAGCATGGGGTGTATCTTTCTAGGTGCATCGATGTTTATTTATTTGTGCATGGGGCGTATCTCTCTAGGTGCGTCGATGCTAGAGCATGGGGTGTATCTTTCTAGGTGCATCGATGTTTATTTATTTATGCATGGGGCGTATCTCTCTAGGTGCGTCGATGCTAGAGCATGGGGTGTATCTTTCTAGGTGCATCGATGTTTATTTATTTGTGCATGGGGCGTATCTTTCTAGGTGCGTCGATGCTAGAGCATGGGGTGTATCTTTCTAGGTGCATCGATGTTTATTTATTTGTGCATGGGGCGTATCGTTCTAGGTGCGTCGATGTTCGACTGTTCATAGGGCATGTCTTTTTAGGTGTGTCGATGTCCAGTTTTTTTTCTGGGGATTGGCCATCCTTTTTATTATGATTTGGTTCATCGGATGTCCCGCTGTACGACGTCGTTGTTCCTTTTTATTGTGATTTCTGGATTTCGTGTGTTGATTTCTGGAATTTATGTTTCACCAACTTTTACGATGGGCATTGATATATATGCCATTTATTGTGGCTTGGTGAATGAAATTAGAAGTATGACATTCCTTTTATCTTGAATAGATTATTGTGATATTGATTAATCTCTTGTTGATTTTCAATTACTTATTTATCATAGCTTGGCATTGAGATTATTATATGTTTATGTCATATCTCTTATTATATATCACTTCATCTGATATTTATAGCTAGACTGATCCGTTTATTATTTTCTTATTAAATAATACTCGGGTCAGACCGAGATGTTACAGGTGCTTCTGCTTGACTTCTCTCTTGGGATTGATCCCTCTGACTTTTGGCTAACTACTTAGATTAGTAGTTTTTGTTGTATACATTTGAGATATTGACTCCATAATGTATACTTATTCTTTTGTGTAGTTCATGTAACTATTTCTTTTGTGATATGTGGATCTTTTTAGACCACTACTCTGATGTACACTTTCATGTGTAATATTCATATCTATTTCCGCCTTTGTGATATGAATTGTCTGTGACTGATTTATGTTATGCTTATTTCTATATTTGTTTCCGAAGAAATTATAGCCACTGTGTAGTAGCTTTGAGTTTGTGTCGGTATGTCGGATTTCCTCTTGTGATGAAAAGTTATATTTTTATCTGGCATATCGGTACTCGCACAAAGCAATTATACAGATGGTCGCTCCTCAACAGCCTTATTCTCCGTGCTAGTTGACAGCATTCACAGTAATGTTCTTGGCTAGCGTGGGTATAGAGGTGGGGCGTCACAGTAGTTCATGAAGCTACTATATAAATATGAGATACATCAGAGTTAAATAAGATACAACAGAAGAGTAACAAGATACATCACTGAAACACTGGATACTGAAACAAAATAGAAGGCTGGATCTTGAAGGAAAGCTCCAATGCCGAAGGTGAATCTGCAATGCGAACTCACTCAATCTGACCCGAGCATAAAGCAAAACACAAAACCCTCGATTCAGGACATAAATACTTATAAACTGTAAATCAACTCAAGTGAACAGTAACAAAATGCATCAGTAACTTAAAGGATGCTTGGAACCGCCCATCCTCTAAGGATCCGTTAAACTATTTACTATGTAGTAATATACGCTATATACGGTAGTGTCTAATCAGTAAAGTATAATCATATAGAAAA
Organism: Allium cepa; assembly: GCA_030765085.1. Taxonomy (NCBI): domain Eukaryota; kingdom Viridiplantae; phylum Streptophyta; class Magnoliopsida; order Asparagales; family Amaryllidaceae; genus Allium; species Allium cepa. Next base: position 68,991,896 of record CM060928.1, read on the forward strand.
TAGCGTTAAGAGGATGGTGAACCTTAACGCGGTCGGATCTTTAAAACCAAAATCGTAGTGGGCTCGATATAAGGATATGACACGGCACGCAAGGAAATGCCAGGGTGGATACACCGTTTGCACTCCCGGACCGGTGGTGACGGCAAGCCAGCAGCTTCCGCCCACCTCGAACAATACCCCCGAATCAAAGTGGCGTCACCGAATCGAATCACAACAGTAATAGAATAGTTTCCGATGGAGCATGCTCGATGAAAGGGTGCGACCCTTTGTGTAGCCCGGTATAGCTCCTGTTTTAGTCATATATGCCAACTCACGGGAGTTAGGTCCACGTAACATACCTCGAGAACGTCGCCACCATCCTACTTCATTCTGGAATCTCCACCGCGTACACAGTTGTTAAAGTGGTTTTCGGTATTATCGGCTATAAGACAATATCCGATCCCAGTCTCTTTAACAACCAATCGTTATTATAACCCATGGATATTTATTTCAAATAATTTATACTTTCAAGACCAAAATATCATACTCATTTCAAAACAATATCACAATTGTATCATTTCCATTTCAAAAATAATTCAATATTATATCACTCAAATAAAACCCAAATTTTCAAATCATTGAATATTTCTTTAAATTTATTAAACTTGAAATATTCCTTTAAATTATCATAGCATTTTGGAAATGTTACCTTAAGGAATCATAGCATTTTTGCAATGTACTACTTTCCACTTTACATTGTATATAATCAAAGTATTGATAAGCTTAAAATTTTAACATGTCAATTTATCATAGCCTTATAGTTAAATAAACTTTCTTACTGTAATATACAATTTAAACCGAAATTCTTATGTTAAGTTAAAAGCACCTTATTAACTTACATTATTATTACAATAAAGAAACTTTATTATTTTAATCATTTAAAGTATGCCATTCACATAAATTAAAACTTGCTTATCAGATGTACATTATCAACTTACATTTTATTATTAATGTAAGTAACATTTATCATTTTAATCAATTTAAAATACACCATTACATTGATTAAAATCTACGCGTCAAATGTACGTTTTAAATTTTATATTCCTATTACAATGATGAACATTTATTAATTAAATCAATACCACACTACTTAAAACTTTACATGTTTCTTTCTTAATTAAAACTTTACATGTTCTTGCATTAATTAAAACTTTCATGTTCTCTCATTAATTAGGACTTTACACGTTTTTCATTAATTAAAAACTTATACGTTTCTTTCATTAATTAAAACTTATACCTTTCTTTCATTAATTAGGAATTTACATGTTCCTATCATTAATTAGAACACCATACGTTCTTTAATTGATTAAAACCTATACGTTTCTTTCATAGATTAAAACCTATACGTTTCTTTCATAAATTAAAACCTATACGTTTCTTTCATAAAATAAAACCAATACGTTTCTTTCATAAATTAAAACCTATACGTTTCTTTCATAAATTAAAACCTATACGTTTCTTTCATAAATTAAAACCTATACGTTTCAACCTATACGTTCCTTTCATTAATTAAAACTTAACATTTCAGATTTATATTACCATTTCACAAATTTAACTAAACTTCCAGTTTATTTAATTTATTTAACATCTTTAGTTAAAACTCAAATTTCACATTTTCAAGTCAAGTTATATCTTAAAATTTCATTTTCAACAGTCATTTATTCAACCACTTAAATTTATAGAAAATCAATAATTCTTTAATAAATCACTTAAATTAAAATATAAATCAATTTATCATATTTACCATTTTCCAAATAAAATTAAAGTCCATTTTATTCATGTAACTTAAATATCATTTTTAGTCAAAATTCCAAATTTCAAACATAAGTTATATTTCAAAAATCCAGTTAATCCATTCATAAATTACATTTTTAACACATAGAAAAATCATAATTTATTTATTTTAAAACCTTTCAAAATCTATTTAAATCAAATTTCATAATTTTATATTTTTAAAATACTTAAAATATTCAAAGCACTTTATAGAATAACCACGGGTCTGTATATAGTTTTCTAACCTAGGTCAAGTGATACAGATATGTATCATTTCAATCCGCAGTTTAAAAGGTAAAAATCCGGGTTCTATCATTTCAAACCCGCAATCCCAAGTATAAATAAATAAATAAAATAACTCAGGCCTATCATTTCAGCCCATAATGATTTTTATCCTAACAGGGAACTTGCAGTGTGATCATATACAGAAATAATATAAACAATGTCAATATCACAATATACAGTCATGTATCAGATGTCAGGTGAAAATTAACAGTTTTAACATGGTAATAACATGGTAATAACACGGCATAGCATATCATATGATCATCATTAACTTGCATAAACATTTTACATTACTAAACACTTGTCATCAATCCACTTTTCATAAGTATATATGTGAGAGTGAGAAAGACTCACCTTTTTCAAAGCTAGAGACCAAAACAACATACAAGCACGACTCCAAAGGCACGACAAGCACAATTTCACGACTTTTGATTTGAGTTGAAAGATAGCCAAGATATGATTTTGTATCAACAACCCAAAACAAAACAAACCAGACACTATATAAACATTCAACATAAAATAACATCGAAACAATTTTGAAATACAAAGCGAAATGAACAAGATAGATTGGACCTTGCTTCAACCACTTCAATGCTTGGCCTAAGGGACACTTATGCTTGGCTATGATAATGCTTTGGCTCAGGTATGACATCATATAGGTCAGGTTTAACATCATATAGGCAAGGCAACAAGTGGAGATGAAGGAAATGAGGCAACAATGGTCAAAAACATTGTTTTTAGGCATGTAGGTTGCAATTTGAAGGGTTTGGCCACCATAGATGGCTCCGCCATGGTCATGGTTGGTGGAGTAGATGGTGTTGGAGGCATGGAAGAGATGTAGGAGTTTGTGGCTACGGCTATGGAGAAGAGGCCGATCCAAACTTAGAAGAGAAACAAGGCAAAATTGCATAGAAAAGTAAGAAAAGTAGAAAGAAGAGAGGGATTTACCTAAGTTTTTTTATTCAAGGTGGAGGCTGTGCTTTTTTAGGGTTTTGGGGCTTCAAAAATTCGTGAATGACAAGAGAAAGTCGGCTGCAAAGGATGAGGAAAGGAATGGCTAAGATGAATTGATGTATTAATGGCAGAAGAAACTGCAAAAGAAACGGATAAAACGTTTTTCCGTTTCTTAGCTCTTAACCCTTTCAAATTTCTCATATATATTTATATACATCCAAATAACTGAAAATACTTAAAATCTTAGTTAAAATTCTAAAATATAACAGATAAACAAAATATTAAAAATTAAATATTAATTAGATATGATTAAATAAGAAAAATAGCACAGAAAAATGAAAACTAGACTTAAGAATTAGAAATAACTTCAATACACTTTGGAAAAATTTACTTTAATTTAAATACATGTAAAATGAATAAAATAAATTAAAACATAGAAAATAAAAGCGAGTGCATAAAATAAATAAATAAATTTTAATTATATATAATTAAAATAAGAAAATAGCTTAAAATTGTAGACTAGGCTTTAAAATTAGAAATAAATCCAAATGAACTTTAGAAAATCTTCATGGACTTGTAAAATATTTATAACAAATAAAATAACAAAAAATAAAAGTGCATTCACAAAAAAAAAATATTAAATATAATTTATATGAAGAAAATGGCAGAAAATTAGAAAACAGCCTTTAAAAATAGGAAATAAATACAGTAAATTTTGGAAAAATTCTATTATCATTTAAAAATATTTAAAAGTCGAAATATACATAACAAAACATATTATCACATATTAAAATAAAATATAACCAAGAAGAAGTAATTTATACAATTTAAAATAGTCATTGCTAAATAACCCTATATACGCACAATATTGTAAAGGGTATAACTTTCACAATTTACATCCAATTTCAACGAAACGAAAAGTGGTGTTCTTATAATTTTATGTACTTTCATAATAAAAGAAAAAAAATTAAAATTTTAAACTTTTAAAATTTTAAGTTGAAAGTCACAGTTTGACTATTTTGACCAAAATCAGCATTTCAGGCAAATATTTCAACTTACACAAGTTTGGGATTATAACTCATAAAAATCAAGATTATATTTAAACAATAAATTTAATCATTTCAAATAAGTAAAAATAAAAGTTTTTTTTTCTTTTTTAAACCAAAATTTTACAATAAAATATAAAATAAAATAATTACAAAATATAGGGTTGTTACAACTAATTACTATTTTATTGCTATTTTGCAATTATATAAAATTTCTATGACTATTTAACTATTTTCCAAATTATTTTACAATTGCTGAACTATTTTACAGCTATTTTACAAACTAGTAATTATTTTCCAACTACTTATCCATTTTTAACCTTTCAAGCTATTTTCTAAATTTAAACTGGACAGAGTTTGAACTATTATTGTTTGAATACCCAATCGAGATAAGAACAGAGGTGATAATCCAAATGGATTGAAGCAATTGTGAGTAAGTGAATGAAAATAAAAGTGAATGTGAATAGAAATGGAATTGATTTGTCTAATAACCAATAAAGGTAAATACGTAGGGTTGTACGTATGTTATTCTATTCGCATAGTAATGTGATCCAGATTCGAGCACAGAATTTCGAGATAATTTTATCGATCCGAGTGGGATTTTTCACTCGATTTTTGATGGCGAACCTGGATATGGATTGTTGATTGATTCTGGATGTTCTCTATCATAGTTAGGCTATGCAAGGAGAATGACGGTTTCTGGTCAAGAAACCAGATCTGTGTCCGCACTAGAAAGTCGGGTGGACGATACTAGTTCGGAAGTGAAGTTGTGTGATCGAGTGAGTGATCAGATTGGTATAGCGTACGGATGATATGTGTACATCGTACGGATTTGAATGAATATGATATTGAAAGAGTAATCAAATTTGAATATCTGATTTTGAGTAAACAAAGTTAAATATCTTTGAATGAAACTCCCCTTGATGAATCTTCTGCCGGAAGAAAATTGTTTTTGGAAATGTTTGAAGTATAAAAGGGTTTTATACAAGTTTAAAATGATCCAAAGATTTTTATCAAGAATTTTATATATATCTATATATATAGGATCATATGAGGATTTTGGAAAAGGGTTTCAGGAACCTTTGGATTTGGAAAGGCTTTTGATTGTTAGGTAAAATCAATATTGAAATTTGGAAAGCCTAGTTTGAGAATTATCGATTTTGGGATAATAGATTTTGTATAAAGGAGCTTTGAATGAGATCATACTTGGTGTATGATTTAAAGATACTATATATATAGTATAAAATGTTTTGATGATGCTCTGGGGAAAAAGGCGCTCCCTTGGAATGGACTTCTCAAGAGTACCACCGGGTGGTGCTGCCTTGAGCCTCAAGAGGGGGTTCTAAAGTTGATCCTGTGAGGAGTCCGGACAAAACTAGTTCCTGAGGATTATTGGGTAGCGAAAGTCGATGGCGCTGATGCCTACAGGGGCATTTGGGTTATGCTGTGACGACAGTGTAACTCGATGTCACTGCGATCTACTGTGGGGACCATAGCGAAAATCGTGTGGAGGATGAGTGTCAACGGTCTACACTTGATTTTGCCGGGAAGGCAACGCAACATCGGTAGACTGCAATCTATGGTTAATTGGAGAAGTTTCATTCTTTTGGCAGCGAAATTCGAGGGCACTGATGCCTACAATTATATGGGTTTTTGCTGTGATAGCTACGTAACCCCAGTTGTAGCTGCGATCTGTAGCGGGTTCCATGGTGTAATCGGGGGGCGCGGAGGCCTACAGTTATCTGTGGATTTTGTCGGGATGGCAACGTAACCATCGGGTTAACTGCGACTATGGATGGGGGTGATGATTTCCAGAGCATTCTTACTAAAGATATATCCTCTATTTTCAAAAACTGTTTTCTATATTTTCAATAAAATTATCTTCCAAGTATTTTCATTGGGTGTTGAAAACAGGTCTGCTAAGTACTTATAGATTTTCAGTATTACGCCTGATCAACGTATGACCGAATTTCTGTGAGAACGATGTTGGACTTGTTGAGACATCGAGATATAAAAAGTATTTTTACAAAACTATTTTATGATATTTTAAATTCTGGTTTCATTCCTTTTCGAGGAGGAAAAGATTCAAAGGGGTAGGAATGTAATAACTCGGATTTCTGGGCATTGTAATTAATAATATAATTGGGTTAAGTGGTAGGAATACAGAATTTATAAATTGGACAAATAAATCTGATCAAATAAATATTTATATTTGAAATTGTGTTGTGTATATATATATACATAGATTTTGAATAGAATTATTATATACAAGTTGAAAATTGTATTTGTTTAAATATATGTATATATCAAATTAAATCTAAAATTTAAATTGAATTTTGAATTTTAATTAGAGTTATGAAGTAATCAATGGTTAATTTTTGAATTTAATTATTTAATCAATGTTTTAAAGTAATGTTTTTAATAACAAAGTTTTCAAATTTATTTTGAAAATAAATAAGTTTAAATTAGATGTTAAATTGTTTAAATTTCAAAATTTATTTTTAAATTCCTTATTTCCAAATAAGGTTATTGTTATAATGTTGAAATCAAAATAGAATAATTTATTTATATTTATAATTAGTTTTAGTAAATTTTCTTTTAAGAGGCGTACATAAGTATTTATTAATTAAGTAACTTTAAGTAAGTTATATTACATTTTAAAATTTAATAAAATTTATTTAAATACTTATGTACATATATGACCATATTGTCACATTTTAATAACACATGTAAAGCTATTAAGCTAATTAAAATGACAAGTGTAAGTGTTAGTGACAAATGTTTATCAAGTATCTTTATTTTAACAATTTGTTTTTTTTCCCTTTAACTTTAATAAACATATCAAGAAAATTGTTTTCCTTCTTCTTCTCATTTCCTTTTCCTTTCTTCATTCTTTCAAATTAATGTCAATCTAAAAGTCAAATTTACAAGCATTCTCTTAACCTTAAAACAAAAAGCAAATGAAAATTTAAACCTGCAAATTCAAATGAATGGCAATTCAATTGGAATGAAATTCAACTGCAATCAACATTGTTTCAACCTGCTTTTGAAAGGAAGATCAGCAATTTCAACACCAGTTCAATCTTTTAATCAACAAATTGATGCATGCAAAAGGATTTTCAATCAAAAAGCAAATCAAAGCATATCAAAGCCTTTTCAAATTTAAAGATTAAAGGGCTGGAAAGTTTAATCTGCTGTGCACTGTAATATTTGAGGTGAGTAAACGTTTTCAATACATGTTTGTTGCCTGTGAAATTCTGAAATAAGCGATGCATGCATATGTAAACACAAGTGTACTATATGTTTGTTTATGTTTTGAAGCTGGGCATGTCTGTCTTCTCTGTCCCAAAAGTTTCAGACTTGAAATTAAATCAACGTTCAATATATCTCTATTTGATCTTTGTTGGGTTGTAGTTTTCAAATGATTTTTATTTGTTTAAAACATATAGTAAGGTTTATAATTTGATTAAGGTAAATTAAAAAGGGTATATATCTGGGAAATAGGAAGTACAGTAAGATCTTAAGAATAAGTTAAAATCCATCATGCAAAGCTATGGTACCAAACAAAAAAAAAGGGGGAAAGGGTTATAAATTCTGATATACATCTTGATGCATGTGTGAAATTGTTTATATTGATATAAATGTTTGAATAGGAATGTATGTATATATATGAATAAAATGTATCTGTATATGTCTGATAATACTTCTCTGTTGACCACAATATTAAAGAATCACATCCTAAATACATTTCATCTTGTCTAAATTGATTCAAACCATGGGAAAGTTGTCTGCAACAATGAAGAATCATTCTTAAATTTTGTTGCAGTGAATTATATTTAAGGGAATGATCTAGAAATAGAAATTTTAGTAAAATAAATCAAGGTCAATAAAAATTCAATGTTCGAGATTCATTTGTTTGATTTTATAACCGTGTTTGATCTTGAAAAATATGAATTTTACTATAGAAAATTGGATTTATATGTTTGTCTGTTTTGGGAATTTCTGAGTTGATCAGAAATGGTATTTAAGTCGATTGCCGTTGAACGGCGTTGAAGCTTGGGATGAGGTTCAATCTGAAGGGGGCCGGAGTACAGTAGATTAAAGGAAATATAACGTTGTATTTTTTATTGGTCTTGGTGACCAGAGTAGGGTGAAATAGGGTTTTGGGAAGGGTATGTTCCTTGGGTAATTACGAAGCCGGGTTAGTGTCGAGTTGGGAAAATGGTGGGGGAAATTGATGACGAAGGTCAGGCGAAGGAACTAGCTTAAGAAAGACGTCCCTGGTGGTCGGAGATGGTGATGAAGAGTGGACTTAGGTGATAGGGTCTGGAGTTTATTGTGGCTGGACTGTTCAAATTCTTATTTTCGTGATGATTTTGTCAATCGGTGATGTGAGGCGACTCGGTGAGAGGCAGTTGACTTGTCGATGATCGGAGCTAGTCTTGAAGCCGGCCGTTCGACGTGTGCAGGTGCACTGTGTCATGCGTGCAGGTGATCGAAGCATCAGGTTGTAGAAGGTAGGTTTCTAGGGAGGCTTTTGCTCGAGTACTTCGGGAATTCTATAGTTTTTCTCGAATGAAACTCTGAGTTTTATTTGTGTGCGTTTCTGGATTTAAGTTAGGGGTTTTGTACTTAAAAGATAAACTTAGTAAAAGAGAAAAAAATGATGAATGATGGGTAGAAACAGGTTTGATTGTGAAATATCATGGAGCTGCTCGGGAACTTCTGTGTTAGGCACTGGTTTCATCTCGGAAAGGAAGTGAATAAGGTTCGGGTTTTGGATTGTGATGTTCGGTTAGAACAAAATAAATAAATAAATAATACATTATAACTTATACAACCTTTGTTTGATAGGTTTGTTTTAAAATGAAATTTAAGTTTTGTAAATTAAGAAATGATTAAAAGTTCAAATAATTTTAAATCCTAAAATTTAACCTTAGAGTTTAAGTTAATAGAATGATTGACAAACTAATGTAAAATTAAAGGGTAAATGGAATAAAGTATTAATCAATTAAATGACTAATAAGGAAATTAAATATGGATTAGATAATAATGAGCATGAGGGAAGTAAATGATAATTTATCGATGCAAATGATATTTGGAAAAATTAATTTGAGTTATTAATTACGGACAAATGTAATAAATGTGAATGGATGATAGCTAAATTAATTTGTGTAATTAACTAAAGGCTAATTACTTATTGTACTCAAAAGTGACAATTAAGGATTGACAAATCAAGGTTAATCAATTAAGGGGTAATTAAGTGATAAGTAATTAAGAGGATTATTACTTAATTATTATGAATATTACTTAATGATGTAACTAAAAGTATTAATTACTCAGTATAATTAAGTTGATTGATGAATGTAATTAAGTTAAAGGTTAATTATTAAATGGAATTTAAGAATAATTAACTAATGGAAGTAATTAGAGGATCATTAATTAATGTAATTAATGAAAATAGTCAATCTGGCTTATTAATGATTGAATGATGATGAATACTATAAATTGGTGATATCTCCGATATGAATTGTTTTGTGTTATGCTATGTCGAACGGATGATGATAATATGATTATTTATCAATTATGAATTGCTATGTAAAAAGGTCATCCGATAATGGAAGTTGAGTAGTATTTAATTAAATAACCTGAATTCAGATGAAGTAGAATTCGAAGAGACCGGAGTCGGGTATTAGTTAATATCCGAAACCACCTCGATTCTTTGTAAATTGATATGTAAAACTAATAGACTGAAATGGAATGACTTAAGTGAATTTGATCATTTAATCTAAGTTTTGGCACTTAGAAAATGATGTATGAAATAAGTGATGTCTATAACATTTTGTGAAGTTGTAAATTGATATAAGTTACCCCGGGTTTATATTAGTTGCATGCTTTTGTATTCCATGTTAGATGAGTTACTCACGCTGGTTTCCAGCCTGACCCAGGTGTTACTTTGATGTAATGCTCGGGTCAGACCGAGTATTACAGATTTTCAGGTAAGGACGTTCTGGAGCTCAGGAGGCGAGCTGGAGGGCGGAATCGTATGGTGTTTCCCGCTGTGATATGCTATTTATAACTAGAACATGTTTTTTTTTAAACTGCCCAGTGTTGTGTATATGTTGTAACTTTGATGTATAAAAATGCAAATATACTGATAAGTTTTTCTTTGTAAAACTATTATCTATGTGATATTATATTTTATCCGCTGCGAATGTGAGACTCTGAGTTTGAGTTTTTTTTTTCTGTTTCTTCTTCTTTCTTTTTCTTCTTTTCACTAACTATCTGGAAATTTCTGGATCGAAATTTTCGGGTCGTTACACTAACCGTGCGATATAATTTAAAAAAATTAAAACACAATTACATATTATGTTGTATATGGATATAACTGGAAAATGTTGTGTAACAAGTGACCAGCACTTACAATAAGCATTAAAATTTTGCTTATTCAATTAAGTGAATATGAAAGCTTAATGAAAGCATTTATTGGAAAACAAACATGACAACATCCACTTATCACTTATTTAATTAAGCATTCATCTTTTTTTTCCTTTAAAATAAACATATGCTTTATGTTTTAAAGGGGGTAGTGGCTTTTAATTCAACTGGGCCGGTTCAACAAAAGAATTCTTTCATTTAATTATATTTGTTTTCTCTTCTTCTTCTTGTTTATTTAAAAAAGTCTGCAGAATTTTATAGGCTTGAGTGAACTTCTTCTTCTTCTTTTTTTCTTTTTTTTTGTTTTAGCTTTATTTTGTTCAAATTTCTTTAAAAAAAGATTAGGCTTGCTTAATTTGTTTTTAGTTTTGTTTAATCCATTTTGTTAAAAACCTATTTTTTTTTTGTTTTAATCATTTTGAGTTTCTTCTTTGATTTAAAAAAAAGGATTTTCTCAAATTGTTTTCTTCACCTTCAAGAAAAAAATAGTTGTAAATTTGTTTGTTTTAATGTTTTTTAAGTTTCATCCTTATATATTAAAAAAAACTTGTATATATCTTGTTTTTATTTTCAGGTTGCCAAAGCAGATAGGAAGAGTTGATTACTTCGCTTAGATTGTCAAAAAGTAATTACTTGCTTGCTTATAAAAATTTGCTGCTTTTAACCCTTATCTATTCTTTTTATTTTTCTTGCATTGTTGATTTCTTGCATTTTAATTTGCATACAAAAAAAAATCAAAAATTCAAAAACAAATATTCAAAAACAAAAACAAGACAAAAATCATTTGTAGTTGCATTGTTAATATATGTTTAATTTCTGTTTTGCATTTCATTTTAAAATTTTGATTAATATAATGGTTAGACATTGATGACTCTTAATTGTATATTGACAAGCTGTCCTCTTTGGGCAATTAAATCTCTTTGTGTTTAGGCTGCGACAGAGCAATAATCGGTTATAAATATTACAGTTATTCGTAAATATTATACTGAATTGTTTCTATGATGGTACTTAAACTTTCGGCTGCATTGCTACGGTGATTCATGATGCACCGATAAATCATGTCCTTTACCTAGCTGAGAACTATCTTACTGGATTAAAACAAAGTGTGATTATACAATTTTGGGTTAACTTTGGTAAATAATTTTTAATTAAACCCTTGCATTCATTTAGTTGCATTAGTTCATGCATATTAAAAAAAAATCAAAATCAAAAACTAAAAATATTTGTAAATATTTTCTAACTTAGTTTTTTTACAAACCCTTTGGAAATTTCTAAAAAAATCAAAAATCCAAAAAAAATTACTTATGTGTTTTTAAAAAAATATTCAAAAAATATAAAATCTTTTCAAAACCGAAAAAATTGAAAAACTATAATACAAAACAAAAATCAAGTTTCCCTTTAGGAAATAAATTTCTTTTAGTAAATAGTTTTCCTTTATTAAAAAATATTAAAAAAAATCCAAAAGAAAAGAAGAAGAAAATAACAATAAAAACTTCTTGGAAATGTCCGATTTTCCATTTTCTTCCTCGCCAGATATACAATAGTTGTGCAAATCAATATAATCCATATAATTTCACACCAAATTCTAATGGATATTTCAATGACAACTATTATACAAACAATTCAAATTTTGAACAATAAAGTTTTAAAAATAATGAGCAACTCTCAAACCTCGAAATTAGCATTGAATGATATCATCATTATTTGAACTCTCTATATAACTAAATCAAAGGATAAATGAATTATGTAATTCATATTTGTGTAATAATTCAAGTCAAAGTTTTCAAGATGACAAAAATTTGAATTCAATTCAAAATTCAAATGGTTTTGAGTATAACCCATGCCAATTCAATTTGGAACTCCAAAATGAATTATAAAATCAAAACGAAAATGTGTCCACTTTTCAAATAATTTTGTTAATGGGAATAATCTCGACTATAATGCGAGTGAATGTTTCTGTTCTCGAAAAGTTCAAAACGATAATTCACAAGTTAGTAATTATAAATTGGATTTTGTTGAGCAAATGAACGAGATTTATGATCACACAAATTTGTTACTTGAAACCAATAAAACATTTCATGAGAAACAAATCAAATCTCAATGTATGAAGAATCAAATAATAATCCACCATTTACCAAAATTGAAGATTTCCAAATAACAACTTTTGAAATTAAAAACGACAATCTTAATGAAGCTGTTGAAAAAATAGTAATTGAGTTGGATTTCATTTCTTTTGACGGTAAGAATTTAATTTAAATTTCGATCTTTCTTTTTTTGATTTCGAAAATTTGAATACAAAAATTTCGGATTTTGAACTTGAGATACACAACGAAGTTGTTGATAATCCAACAAAGGAAGACGAATTTAACGAACATGATTTCTTTGAACTTTTTGAAAACGAGATGTCAAATACTAAAGGGGAAGATTTAAATCACAATTTTGATTATAATTCTGAAGAAGTTATCCGTAACGATCCTGAATTTTGAACAATTTAAATTGAAAATATTTAATTAATTTTAAATATTTGGATGATGGTTTAAATTGAATTCCCAATATAACTAGGATATTGGCGATTAAATTTTAAAATTTAATCTATAAAAAGTTGAATAAAAATTTAAATTTGACTTTGGAGTTGAAATTGAATATTGAATTTGTATTTAAAATTCAAACTAATGACTTAGGAAAATAATTTGGATACAAGTATTATTTATGTAAATTTATAAATGGATGGTTAGTTTTAAATAACATTTTTTTTCTTTTCTTTAAAATAAAAAGGAATAAAATTTTAATCAATACAAATTAGATAAATAAACACACGTAGTAAAAATTTAAACAACATATTTATAAATTTTGAAAAATATTATGGAAATTTTAACAACATAATTTAAACAAAAACATAACAAAGCAAAGTAATAACAAAACCAATTGAAATTCAAAATAAAAATATAAAAGGAAAATTTGTTAATTTTTGTTTGGGCTTTGAAAATTTTGGCCAGCCCACGTTTGATATTGATGCCGTGATTAAGTATACCCGTCTCCTTTTACCCATTTTCATTTTTTTTAAACCCTAAACAAAATAAACGAACGAAAGAAACAACAATGGCGGCTTCGCGTTCCTCTTTGCAACAGAAATCAAGGCTCGTTGAATTCGAAGGCGCCGGCTTCGATCTGCTGCTTCGTTCTCGTTCATCCTCTTTGGAAAATTTTTGGGTTTTAGTATTCGCTTCGAAAAGGTGAGTTTTTTTTCTCACGGTTAATTTTTATTCAAGTTTTTAGATTTGTTTGAATTGGGTGCTTGGTTGCATGCTATGATTTGGGGTGTCATTTGTTATCATTTGCTCGGTTATTTGAATTTAAACTAATAAGAACAGATAAAACACTGCATGTTTGTTTGTTGGGTGTTATTTGCTATCATTTGCTCTGATAATTTGATTTAAACTGATGAGAACAGATGCTATAAATTTTGTTTTCAAACTGATGAGAACAGATGCTATAAATTTGTTTTTAAACTGATAAGAACAGTTTGTTGTGGCTGATGTGATGGATCTTGGAATCTAGATGAGGAAAATTTTGTTTGCCTGTACTTGTTTGAACTTCAGTTCATATGTGATGTATGTATGTGTCTGTAAAACCCCCTATTCTTGTTCTCAGATGCAAGCTATTTCAAAACCCAAATCATTTCCTCTTTTACCTGTCAGTCTTAAGTTGTTTAAGGAAAATGTAGTAAGGAAATAAAAATACTTTAGTTCTGAAAATACTTGTGAGCAAACCACCTTTCTAAATTCTTTAAGTTGATATATATGAACTGCTTTGTGGTGTTCTTTGATGTTTTGCTGTGTATTATGCTTGCATGCCTGTATAAGAATGATCCCAGTTATAAAGGTCTGTGAACATCCTATAATCTGAAAGTAACAAAATTTACAAGTTCAAAACAATTGTTTGATGAATCTGATGCATTGCTAAAATTCTTGAATCCATTATGTGATGCTTGAATGTTTGTTTAGGTATGGAATTGAAAGTATGTATGTGAATATGTATTTATGCATATACATGTCACTGTGAGTAACACCTAATTTAAAATAAATAAGTAGGATTTCATGCTGGTTTAAGTCTTAGCTTTGCATTGATCAAAGTGTTCAACTGGGTATAGTTCTGATGCATCTAATTGAATAAAAGAAATTTTTTGAATTAAACCCATGAATGCACGCCTGGAAAATGACCTTTCCCTTCACTGTTCATTAGCTTTCAGTTTTACAGTAAGAGAAAAAAAACTATGGTTAAAATCCCAATCTTTTCTCTACTCATTCTTTCTGAAATAAATTGTAACAAGTTGAAGTTTGTGTTTGAGCTGCACATGAATGAAGTGTATGCTTGAACTAGGTAGTGAAACTAATGCTTGTTTGGCTTGCAAAGGAAAAAAAATCTTTGAATCTGGTTAAGGAAAATGTACTAAGGAAAATGAATACTTGTGAGTAAACCTTGGTTTCTCAATCTTTTTGATTGCTTTGTGTATGCTTGGGTGATATAGGAAAATTAAACTTGTTTGCATGCAAGAATTTTGATATATGATTTGTTGCTTGATTGTGCATGTTGATGTTTCCAAATAATGGTTCCTGTCTGATTTCAGGAAAGAAAAAAAAAGGAAAAAAAAATAGTCAAACATGTATATATACACATAGTAAATGGAAAGCAAGAGTGTATAGGCATTTATTATTATTGTTTGATTTGACTAGTACCATAACCAAAGTTTTGTTACTTCTTGCCTGCACATATTTTACCAAATAAGTGTATATATAAGTTTTGAAGGTTTCATGTTGACTGTGTACTTTTTAATCTCTGGTTTTGTGCCTTAAACTTGCACCATGTTTAGTAACAAACTAAGTAAGTTTTGAAATTTTTCTTTCTTTTACTGGAAAAAAAATGTAAGCCCAACCTTTCTGTAAATTTCCATACTATTGTTACAAGTTTGTGGCACTATATTTGGACTTATTAATGAAATTTTTTGAAATCACTTAAAACTGGTTCTTGTCTTACCTGTGTTGGTATGCTTTGACTTGATTCCACTCTATCCATATATGTTTAACCCTGGTGCTGGTCTGCATACTTCAGTGCTTCATTGTTGCACTATGTAGGTATAACTGTTGCATTTGGTTTATTTTGTTTGCACTCATTTGTAGTCTGCACCTCGTATGTTGTTGCATTGTTGCATTGGGTTTGTCTCAGCCTTGAACCTTTGTGGTTGTAGTCATGCATTGCATGTTGTTATTTCCAGTTGCACTTGGTTTTTGATTTTGTTGGGCCTTGTTCTTGTGCACTGACCATATGGTCTTTGCTTATTTGTAGCTGGTATCACTTGTTCACCTGCATTTGTTTGGCTTTGCGGTTCATTTTGTCTGCACTGTCCACTACCCTTGTGTTGCTCACCATGTTGCATATATGTTTTCATTCACTTGAGTCTGCCTTGTTGAGTTCTGTTGCACTTGTTCATTTTCACTATGTTGCACATGTGTGTCTGCTGTCATGTTTGCTGTGATGTCATCTATGCATTGATACTATTCTCTGAAATAAGTGCACGAATGAATATGATGAAATGCTTTGAATGTAAATAGGTATAATAATGATAAACATATATATTTGCTTAATTGTTGACCTTGTTGCCTCATTTACTTATTGCCGTGACTTTGTAAATTGTATGGTTGTGTGAAATGTGTTCACTCAAGTGGCTCATGTGCTTATCTGCCTCTCACCTGAAATTTAATATGATCATCAGTTGGGTGTTGTTTTGTAACACTGAATTACTCAGTTTTGTACTTGCTGGGCTGATATGTGTGTACTCCTGTACAATTCTTATGCTCATTTGTGGGCATTTACATTATTTACACTATTTGTTGATCCAATTTGTTTTGTTATCTCTGCTGCTTGTACTGCACTATTAACCCTGTTTGGGCTGTTACCATTTTATTTCAATTCATTGCAAATTTAATCACTTGAATTAAGATAAATCCTGACTCGAGTGTTTTTTTGTGTTTTGCAATAAACGCTCGGGTCAGACCGAGTATTTTTACAGCTTGAAGATTTTCAGGCAGCGTAGTTAGAGAGTGGGGGATTACCGCATCACTAAAGTTATTCAAGAGATTTTTCTTGTACTTTAAAAAGATATATGTATATTCCGCTGTATTAAATGTAATTCATTGTATAACTCTGATATTTGTATACAAAAGAAAAGTTCTTTTATGGGAAATATGATTATTATTCTGTGATTCTTTAGCTGATTCTATTTAAATGTTATAAACTAAATAACAATCCAGCATTTTGGCGTTTCTAGTTGGTTTAATTACCGACTAGAGCGGTCAGAGCGGCGGGTCGTTACATTATCAATGGTTATGGTAAGTTTGAATTTCAAATTAGTGAGAATAAACTTAAACTCAATCAATTGTTTTATCAACCCCAAAAAATCATCGAAAATAAAACAACTCATTCGATTTTTATTAAAACGACATTCGTTTTTCCAGATCAACATTCAATTTCGAAATCTTTTATAATTTAGTTTTTCGAGCTCAAACAGTGTCTTGCATTCTTAATGATACAAAAGAACGGTATTTGGAAGACCGTTTCATTTACTTTTTAATGACATACTTTCTGATCTCATGTAAATACCGTTCATTTTCATGTAAATACATGTCATCTTTTTATTTTTCTCCTTCCACTTGGGTTGATCGTGGGGACACAGTCAAAATTAAGTGTGGGGAGACTCATCTTCATTTTTAATTTTTCATGGTTTATGTTTTGCATTTCTTTAAAAAAGCAAAATGAAAACGAAAAAATCCAATTTTTCTTTCATTTTTAGTTACTTTTAATGAAACACTATAGGATAAATATATTGTTTTGGTTAATTAGTTTTAAATTTTTGAAAATTTGTTTGTCTTAACAAAAATGAAAATAAAGTTTTATTACAAGTAAAATTGTTTAACAAGTACATAAGAAGATTTATGGAGATAATTATGAAATATATTCTAATTGAAAATCTTTGTTTTAAAAAGTGGTTGATTTAAAGTAAAGGATATAATATTTTTTGTCTTCTAAGTTAAATGGTGCTGAGATGATTTTGCAAAACTCTCTCTTCAAAAAAGAAAACAAAAAATTCTTGTACATATGTATATTTTTTTTAATAAACACCTAGAGACATGTGTTCACACTCGTGTGTTCAATCTCTATGCACTATACCCTTCTCATATAAGCCCGAAAGGCAACGCACGATCGGTATATCTGGCCTCAGTTTATCTGAGTTAGGTGTGTATATATATAAATTCTTTTTAATAACGCCTATAGTCGATAGGTGTTAACATTCGCGTGTTCACTTGTCATGCTCTGTATTCCCCTCACATAAGCCCACAAGGCAGTGCATGGGTAATATACCCGGCCTCGGTTTACCTGAGTTAGGCATATGTAAATATTGTTAATATCAATAAAATTTTCAAATAATGGGGGGTAAGCAATTGAAATCCAAGCATAATTTTAACTTATTTGATTTGACTTGTTATTAAAAAGAAATGAATATACCACTTTGATAAACTTTGATAATCAACTAAGGATCTATTTCATAGTTACACTTTGTTATCAATTGAAACGGCGAGTTAAACTATATTTTATTTGTTATGATAACTTCGTTTTTATTGGAAACTTTGATGAGTAAATGATTAAAATTTTCAAGATAATAATCAACATCGATATTTAATTTATGTTTGTCGATTTAAAAGTGACTCCTTCATTATAAATATTTTCAAAAAGTCGCTTTCATCTCTTTGTAAATATTTTCACTTTTCATTTGGATTTTGTGGGTAGTATACGCTGAAAACCCACAAGAGACAACACTCATCCTACTGGGGACACCCAGAGGTTTAACGGCTTGTTACATACGCTCAATGCAATTGTGCTCCCTATGAAAACAGATTTATCTTAGTTTTTCTTTATTCCAGGATGAATAAAAAGATAAGTGTGGGGGTAATTGATGTGCACGTAAATGTGCGTATTTTTACCACTATATTTAATCTAATTAAAATAAATAAATGATCATATTGGGTATTTTAACTTATTTAAATCAAAATTCAATTTATTTTCAAATCGTCATATATTCATCTCCATATAAGAACAAAATGGTCATTTTTGTGCATAAATTAATTTGTGAAAATTTACATGGAAGTTTCTATGTTGTTTTGTAGAAATTAGGCTTCATATAAAGTGCTTTCATGAAGATATATGCATAAACAAGATGAATACAAAGGAAGGGAAATGGAAATAATTCATTTCATGGATAATGGAGGACTCCACCCATCTAGCTTAATGTACAAATTAGAGCTAACCTACATGTTACAAGGCTATTAAATCTTCATGCAAACATAACGGATGATTATTGGATGCAAATGGTAACTTGGTGGCCAAACTTCCTAGAGGGGTAATTTAGGCATTCGCCAAAAATATGGGTTAGGGTATCAAACATGTATAAATACCCCTTATCATCATGTAATTATCCTCTCTTCTTTAGTCTCTCTTAGGCTCTCTTCTCTTAATTTAGTTTAGATCAAAAATAAAATGAGATCTCTCTTTCTTTTCATGGCTACTTAGAAATTTCTTTTATGTAATTTTTTTTTTATGCAATTGTAATTCAAATCTATTCTTGTTTATTTACTTTCATGTTCTTAGTGTAGATCTTCTTTTATTTTATGCAAGTAGAATAGTTCTCTTTTCTACTTTATTTTATTTTATGCAATTTTTTGTTTCATGTTGCATGCTGCTTATGTTGATATGATAACACAACTGAGAGGCTAAACCCTTCAATTTATGAGTAATAAAGCTCTCTAATTATATAGCTTCAACATTTCGATAATTATTTCTCTTTTTTGTGCTTGATAGAAGAATGAATGTCGATGTAATTTATTGTTTTATGTTGAATTTGATAGTCTATGTTGTTCATAACAAATAGGCTATGTTTAAACAATCATAAAAAAATTACCTCTTCATTTACCTATAAATATGGTAATGAAGTGAATGTTGAAATTAAAATTTGATGGGCTATATTTCTAATTAATAATTAATAAGCCAAACTTGAAATAGATTTTATTTTCTACTTCATTGACATTTTTCATGAGAATTAACACGTGGTTTAAAAGTTGGGTTATAGTTTGATGGCTTATGTTGAGCTAATTAATATCAAAAATAGACCATACGTTGAAAAACACATCAATTAAATTCACTTGTGATAAGAAAAGAGAGATCGTAATTTCATAATTTGTTGAACTATGTGATTTAGAGAGTAGAAATTACCTCTAAATAGTCTTTAAACTCTCATATTTTATCTATTTTCTTTTGCTAGTTTGTTAGTTTTCTCATTTTCGAGCTTAAAGCTCTCTTCAAATTTGGTTTAATTTGATTGAATAGAAATTTTAAAACTAATAATTCCCTACGGATCTATCTATACTCGCCACGTACTATCATTTATACGTCGAGCGCTTATGGTTATTTTTATTATAAATTTGTTTGACGGTTTTCTAAACTGATAGAATTTCCATCGACGAACAACACTATGCCGAGCCCATCACATTATATACTTTGCCGACCCTTGCCATTTCATATGCTATGTTGAACTGACCTCTACTATGCTGGCCCCTATGAGTTTCATTGAATTTTTCTAATCATCCCCTCTATTTCCCAATTCATCCAAGCTAAATTCTAAGACTATGACATCCAATGATATACTTTTTCAACCTTATTTAGCCTAGGCTGGATAAAACTGTCCTTATATCATAGTTTGGTAGTATTGACGTCGTCTTGTGGTCATCTTTCCCATCAATAGTCAAGTCTGGTCCTCGGAATCTCCATTGTGTAGCCGGGCCAAGGTACTGGTTAACATAGGCAGAATGAAGATTCTACCATAATATAAGCACATCTAAGTGGTAGTGGCATCCACTATGATAAGCCTACTGGTAGTAGAAATTTTTGAAACAATACAGGAAGATCGATTATCCATGATTTTATAATATAAGGGCAAACTCTAACTAGTTTTAATTCATGCAGAAGCAATGAGAGCTCGAAGATAAATTTCATTGGCATTCATAGGAGATAAAGTTGACATTTAGATGATATTAGCCTTTTGAGTCTCAAAAATTCCAACAGTCTTGTTAATGGATAACCCAGTTATAGTATAAAAATTGTCGAATATTGTCATAATACCACTTATAGATTTGTAATTTGGTTTAGTAAAAAGCATCAAATCATCAAAAACATCAAGGTAGTAATTCTAGCAGACTTTCATATAAGGTGAAGCACAATGGTTTCCAAGAAAACAGCCTTGTCTATCTAAGAAGTACCATCACACAATAAAGTGGTAGGGTAATAAATGGTCTTCCTACCTTAATTATGCCCTATGTACCAGCAAAGTAGCCAAAGATACCACCATTCAATCTTATAGATTACTTGACTATAGAAATGCAACTCTATAACCAGACTAAAAAAGAGGTAGTGAACACTACGGTTATTCACCCCCCGTTGCATCTGTTCTACAACCGATGCACATGCAACCGATGCACATGCAACCGATGCATTAAACTAATTTTTTTTGCACCGGTTGTAAAACCGATGCAAATAGTCATCTTTTGCATCAGTTGTTAGTAAAAACCAATGCAACATCAGATATTTGGCTTAAAACCAGTCCTTTATATTGCACCGGTTGGCAGTAACAACTGATGCAACAAGACATTTTTTACATCGGTTGTTACTGTCAACCGGTGCAACATTGGGGCAATTGGCTTTAAAAAGTCGCATATTTTGCATCCGTTATTTTTAACAACGATGCAAAATACCATTCTTTTGCTTCGACTATTGATAACTGATGCAAAAAAACACCTTCTCACATATTACCAAAATACTCGAATATATACATATCATAACAAAACAATTATTTCATGCGATATTATAGTCATTTAAAATCAAATTGGACGCCAAATACATATTGAATAAGGTAATACCAAATAAGTATATTCAATTATAGTGTTCATAATCCATATAAAATAGTGATTCATACATTTGTTTTAGTACTACAATTCAGATCTTTAGTACAAGTAATATAGTCTAGATTGTTAAGTACCCTAATGCACCAACGGTTCCACCATCATCCTCAACATTAACTTTGATCCAAAACAAGAACCTGAGTTAAAATAATTGATATGATGTCAATAAATAAAAATGTATTTAAAGTTAAGTAGTGTATAAAAGAACAAATCTATTAATAAAGATTGGTGATATCAAGTCAATACCAAAAAATATTAAGGTTGATTTCCAATGCTGTATTGATTATCAGACATAGATAGCGTGTATATAAGAAACTAAGATAAACGTGCCATCTAATATTTTCTTTTAAATATGTGTAAGCAGAGACCACATTGTGCAAAAATAAGAGATCACATTGTGTAATTGGGTAGAAATTACTAACAATTCTACTCAAAGCAAAGGAATATAATTCCCTATTACAAGCAGTATATGACAAACCTGAAAATCTGGACTTGTATGATAACATGTTAGCAATCAGGAGAAGCTTTCAGGAACAATAGCATAAGACTTTCTGGACCAATAGATAGAAATCAAAGGTATACTCAACTATAACCATACCTAGATGTCCTTACTAAGAATCATGCCAACAAAAGAAAATAAAGTCGCAAACAAACCCATAATCATTTGCATCTCCATCATCAATCTGTAACTCACATTCTTAACCTTTGCTTTTATGTAAGTCAATTCGATCAAAGGCAGATCCAAAACATACAACAAAGCTACTCCTACAATCAAAGAAAAGCCAAGATAATACTATCCTTTTGTCACCCCATTCGGTCTATCAAAACTCGCATGAGTTCCCAATATAATTGCCCCAACAGTCAGTAGACCAATGGCATTTATGAAGAAAGGAGTGAACTTTCAACTATATTTTCAGATCGGTATTTTCCAAAGTAATTGTTCCATGCCTTTCGACTATAGAGCTAATGTATAAAATAGGAATCCATATCTTTTCGAATCATACAACGCAAATATTCACAAATTGGAAACAAATTAGAAGTAAAAAACAAAGTATGCAACGTCACGAATACAAATATATCATGTGCGTATAGGTAACACATTATTTTAAAATACAACATCACTAATACAAACATATCGCCTCTGCATAATATAATTTTAAAATAAGTATAATGACCAAGGAGATTGCATAATTATTTGATAATAGAATTGATCAGAGATATTTAAATGTGTAGTCTACTTTAATTGATAAATAAACACTTCTACATAGGTAACACATGATGAATAAAGAAGTATAAAAAAATTCAGCGATATTTTGAAAATTTTGAACCGAATGACTAATTCATGATTATGATAATCTAATACATATTACTTATTATTATTTTTTATTATTCATACCTAATGACTCAATTTAAGGTGAATCCTTTTCCTCATAAATTGTGATTTCGATAAAGAACATACGATAGTGTGCAATAATGATCTACCAAGCAATATGAGGGATTAAAAGATAGTTAGCATACTTAAGATGGTGATCAGTATCCGGATGTGTATATTACATAAAGTAGATATTGATGTCAGGGTGATTTTTTTAATATTCATGCTTAAAGTTGCACAGATAATCTTTTTGATTTGAATATGCTGTTGTGTGTGTATCAAATTGGAACTGGTAACAGACAATCTTAAGAAATCATTTGAATTTTTTTTAACTCATTGGTGAAATGAACTAAAAAGCAATATAATATAAAAATAGAGTTAATAAACAGTTTGAAAATAATCTAATTCATTAGTGGTTCAACTGTGAAATGAACTAAAAAAGGTATAATAGAAAAAATTGTGTAAAAAACGGATGTTGTATGGTCTAGGAAATATACTCAACAATTTTACAACGGAGCAACCGAGAAAACTTCACATGTTTCATAATTCAGTAACTTCTTTTTATGCAAACATTACAGATTTGAGCAACCCCTTTGGGTATAAAAATTTAAAAATGAAAAATATATACTTACAAAATATAAGTGCAATAGTTTGTAACTTGAGCTGTACGTAAACTATGGAATAATGTAAATGTAAATCACTGTGGCAGATCACTAGATTACACAGTACTGGTCTCATATATCCAAAAAAGCTGAGAATACACACTCAAACACACATGCACATACATATGTATGTATGTATATGTAGTGTAACGTCCCGCCTTTCCGCACGATTTAAACCGACACACGTGCCAGTTCAAACCATACGGAATGGCGGATTTTTATGGGGTAAATAAGAAAAACGAGAAGAAATAAAACAAAACAGAATCACGCAGCGAAAGGATAAAATATAATAATCAAATATACAGTTCATGAAATTGTTTTACAAAATAATTTATTTTTCTTGTGCAATAAATATCAGAGTTACACATACCAATACAACAATGAAGCGGAATTAAATGGTGTAGTGGAATAATATAGTAGATACTAGTAATACAAATCTTCGTCTTCGTCCTCCAGAGCTAAGTCCTCAAATCCTGAAACGCTCGGACTGACCCGAGCGAATTGAAAAGACAAAACACTCGAGTCAGAACTAAAAGATCTTATGTGAGTTAAATCAACAGGAGTAAATATGAGTGCAGTAACTCAAGAGATGCTCGGGATCTACATCTCCTAAGGATCCGTTAAACTATTTACTATGTAGTATATTGCGCTATTATAATAGTGTCCAATTGTAAAATAAACTTACTTTTAAATAGCGTTAAGGCTTTACATTTTCCACCTTAACACGTAAAATGCCAATAGTCTATACAGTACCGTAATACCTCCTGATCGGGAAGCTACCAGAGGATACTCCATAGGTACGACACAAATAGAAACTCGTAGTAAAGGCTCGGTATGGTAGGTGACACGGCACAACTAGGCAATGCCAGGGTAGATATACCAATTGCTATCCGGGCTGGTGGAAACGCGTAGCCGCAGTTACCGCCCACCTCGAACAAACTCCCCCAAAATCAAAAATAGAAGTGGCCACTGAATCAATCCAAAGTCAAAGTATAATATCGAAGAGGAGCGTCCGATCAGAGGTATGACCTCATTGGCCCGAGAATCACTCCTGTTTTAGCCACCTTATGCCAACTCACGGGAGTCGGGTCCACGTATTTACCTTACAGGAAGCGTCGCCACCACCTACTTCATTCTGGAATCTCCACCGCATACACGGTTAGTCAAAGTGGTTTTCGGTATCGACAGAGAGTATGTCCATATCCGATCCCGGTCTCTTTGCCAACCCATCGTTATTATAACACCGCGGTCATTTAAAAATAGTTTATACTTCAAAACCAGAATAAAATTTCCCATTTCAAAACTATGAATACGATATCAATTTAAACCCAAAACAATATGATATCATTTTATCTCAAATATAATTCTTTCCCAAATCATGCTGGTTTAAAATTTAAAATATCTGGAAACCAAATATTTGAAATATACTTTAAAAGCATAATATTTCGAAATTCAAAATTTTAAAACCATAACTTCTAAAACTTGAATGGTTGGGATATTCAACGGTATACAAATTAAATGGTTTAACTTTAAGGTTACTTTGTAAAGAAAAATAATTTCCATGGCTTTACAAATATATTTCTTTATTTAAAGTCTAAACCATAAATTTAAATATCACTTTCAAGTTGCAAAACCACTTCAATTTCTATATATATATATATATATATATATATATATATATATATATCCATTTGGAGTATTAATATTTCAAAACCAATGTTGGAATTTATTCTTTCAACAAATTAAATGTTCTATTATTTAGTCTTGAATAATCACATAAAATAAATAAATAAAACTCCAATTTCTAGCAATTAAATATTTTCTTCAATTTAATTATACTAGAATATTCATTTTAAATTTATCTTGGAAAAATCCAGTTATAAATATCATACCTTAAAAATTTCCAAATTTAAACACATAATATAAATTTCAAATTCCATTTTCTAGATTTCCATTTTTATTCAACAGATTTATACACAGCTTAAATTCAAAATTTTTAACTTCATATGTATATATATAGAAGAATAATATTTATAAAATATCAAAATTTAAAATTTTTATAAACCGTATCCCATCCAAACCATAGAAATCACTTTAAAATAATTTATATATAGACCACGGTGCCTGTATATAATTTTCTATCCTATGGTCAAGTGATACGGATATTTATCATTTCAATCCGCAATTTAAAAATAAAATTTGCGGTTGTATATCATTTCAAACCACAATCCCGAATTGAAACGAAAATGCATGATAACTTGTAGTTTAATGATAAAAAAAAACATCCATCACCCAAATCACAATCATCATCCAATAATAAATCAATATCAATATATATCTGGTAATATATAACAGGTAATAACTGGCAGTTATATTCAAAATAAAATTTAACAACTATTAAACTAACAGTTTATATTCAGTAATAAATTTTATAACTGTTTACTAGCAGTTTATATGCAAATAAATTAATTCTAACTATCAATTAATATGCAATAAATAAAATAAATTAACAGTTAAATTTAATAACACGATTTAACAAATATGATGAATAATCATGCCAAACAGTCATAAATAAATTTCTACTCATATCTACGATAAATTTAACAAACATAAAAACTTTTAGAAGTTGTGAGTGGGTTAAAACACTCACCTTTTGAATTTAAATCGAATTTAAATCCGATTTAACCCAAAAATTCAACGGTCTCCGAATTGGTCCAAACTTGTTCCAAACTGTCCGGAATTTAATTATGATCCTAACAAAAAAAGTTTCGCGTGAATCCGAGGTCGTATGAAAAAGTTATGCGATTTAAACGATTTGAAAATCAAAATAAATTATAAAACAAAACAAACCTTAATTAAATACTCGCCACATCACTATCGTGTTCCACGCACTTTGGCTACAGGAGCACGCGAATATGTTTCCAGACCGAACCCAAAACGGAAAACGAACACCACCAGTAGATTGCGTATTCTGAGAACTCCAACATATAATTTTTCTGGAATTTTTAGAGGAGTTTGAATTTTGACTTTTATTTGGATTGAAACTGGATCTAGAAATTGTCTGTTGCCATTGAAGAAGAGAAGAAGTTGAAGAAGAGACTATACAGAGGAATGAAGATGGAGGCTAGGGTTTCACCGCCTATTTATAGATAGATCGCAAAAGAATAGGTGTGCACGAATTTTAACGTGCAAACGGAGGTGGTGCCAAAAGATAAATAATATTAATTACACACGTTATGGATTTAGGAAATAAATAAATTCCTTATCATTTACATTTTATTTTAAACGTATTTACAAATGTAAATCTAGACGTTTCGTTTACGTTTCAAAATATATCCACAATTTTATTAATTTCCAAATTGATCTAAACAAATTTAGATGTAAATTAAGAGATGATAAGTCTATCCATTGCAGTGTTAATTTCTCCACTTCCTTATATTTAGAATGGAAACGTTCACTTTATTTCCTCAACATTCTTTTATTTTCCTTAAAATGCTTATTTGTTACTTGCAATTCATAATGTAAACATTCTTATATTCTAAAATGATCAACTTATACAATATTAAATCAATTCTTATATTTCCAAATAATGTACATTCGTAATGAAAACATTCTTACATAAATTTTATTAATTGCACTTTGTTTCTTTTCCTTTTTCAATTGAAAGATTTTAATAAATTTATTTCCAATTAATTTTAATCTTCCACTTCAAAACAGACCTTAATTGATGAAATCAATTAAATAAATAGGTGAACATTGTAATCCTTATTTATAGTCAAGCAAACATGTTTATAAAATTACAGATTTCAACAAGCATTAAATTACATACTAAATAAATCTTTTTCTCTATTCAATTAAATAATCAAATGTTTATTCCATCTAAAAATTTTAAGTAGAAGGATTCCATGTTGGGTTCAAAATCTATTATTTTAATATCCTTGAATTTTAGTTTAATCTCTATAAACGAAATATTTAAACGTTAATTTCATTTATTTTGCAATACTTAATGAAACCAAAATATCATTTTCTAAACTTAAATCTATGCTCCCATTGATTCATTCAATTTGCACTTATTATGTATTATTTTAACAACTCATTTATAACTTTGAATCTATTCCCCAAATTTCACATTTCTATCGTTATATACATTTAATATTTCAAATATTACGTCATTATCATTAATGAAATAAATATATTGTTAATTATTGCAATTGATTTTCTGTTATAACTTAATATACTAAATAGGTGGTAAATCTTAAATACTTGTTCTCATTAACGATTTATTTCTACTTACAAATTAATGCAATTATTACCTATTTCCATCTTTATCTCCAATTAACGTAAAATGTTATATTCAAATTCCATAAATTTCAATAGATTCAAATTATCATATCTATGAAGAACATTTACGTTATTATCCATTTATTACCTTAACTTATTCAACGTAACATTTGATTTATATTTAATGCAATGATTTCCAAATCAATTGAATTGAATTAAATATATATGTATCACTCATAATTACTTGTGGTCACAACTCTTGATCACCATTAATAAGTTTATTATTTACAATCCAATAATCGCCATTCTATATATATATATATATATATTTATATATATATATATATACGAATTAACTAATTCAATATTTCCATTTCGTTTTCCTATCCTAAATTTATTACTAAGTGTATTTACTCCATTCCAACAAGTTGGAATTCCATTTTTACTATACAATCATTTCCCTATTCACTTTTATTACTAACCCATCATCATTGCATTTATTGTCTTTTATTGATTTAATCAATTTACCCCATATTCCCTTAAACTCATACTAACGAAACATTCAATTCTATTTATCTCATAAACTCCATTTCATAAATCTACCTGCAATTTCTACCTAGAAATAAGGTTACATTTCCGTTGAAAATACATTTACATCTTACGTTACTACATTAATAGTTAGTAACGTTTATATCATCAACCATCACTTATGAATAATTAGCGTTTCCTATTTATTTTGTTACATTCACTTATATTCATTTATGAATAAATTGGTATTCCCTTTAACCTATTAATTACTAACTTTAATTATTGCAATTCATCTATCTAACATAAATTTTGAATCTATTTCCAAATTTTCATATTTCAATTAATTAACACGTTACAATAGTTTACAAATAAAAGGGATTATACTAATTACATTATTTATTTTCTTGCATTACTTTATTACCTCCGTTTATATTCAATTTCCGTAAATTTGTATTGCATTGTCATTTAGACTTATTAGCTTGCACCAATACTATTATCGTTAATTGAAAAAAAATGGATTTCAAATTGAATATTTCTATTTATTATTATTGCTTAATGATAAATTCAATATTTGCATTGGTTTTGCTTACATAAAATAAATTATCCATTTTAATTAAGGTTTCAAAACAATTAATACGTTCCCTTCAAATAAATTCATGATTCTATTAATACATACGTTTACTCCTTATCATAAATTTAATATACCAATCCTAACAACTTTTAACCCCTTTTTTTACGTTTCACACACATGAAATTTTTAATTGCATTAATTACCATTCAATGTTGGCCTTTATCCCTATAATTTATTAAATGTTTACTGCCCTTAGTACAATTTCTTTCATTTATGGTTATGACTTTACTATTCACAGTTACCTTTATATACTCCTTCCCTATTTAAACCAAATATAACCAATTCTAATTAACTCCAATTATTACCTTTAAATAAGTCATAACATTCAAATGTCTCTACCAAATTGGAATGTTTCATTTTAGTTTATAAATGATCCGCTTGCATAATTCTTTAAATTTATTGAATCTTATGCAATTTTACCATAAATAAGTTTTAAATTACCATTAACTGTACATTCAATTTACTATTCAATGCATATTTATCATCAATCAATTTGATATTGACTTTTCTTTCCTACTATTCGACAAATAACCTAGTATACCTTTACATACGGTCATTTCATCCCATTCATTTATGGGTATTGCATTGAAATCAAATTTATTAACTTATATCAGAATATTACCATTTATCACAATTGGCTTATAAATTTTTATTCAATATCCTAAATAAATAACATATTATTAAATACTTACTCTTGTTTTCTCATATTCCATTAAAAATCAAATCACAACTTTTTACATTATTTTATTGAATTGGAATTTCATTTTTATATTGTTAACCTTTAATTACAACTTATTTATTTAACCAAATTAAATATACGAAATTTACGGGTCGTTACATGTAGTGTAAAACAATGGATACATGTAAGTCAATTTTAAAGTACAGATGTAAAATAGTGGATACATGTAGTGTAAAACAGTGGATACATATAATTATTGTCTAAGAATAGTGTACAAAATGTAGATTTGCTAGAATTTCCAAACATGTACTAATAGTAAAAGCAACTAGGAATTATGAATATTTAGACAAAAAAAAATCGAACCATACACAAACAACTTAAACATTATAATGAACAATCGACGAATTTATGAATAACTAATGTTTGTGCCAAATAATTCTACATAACATAACGAGCTCCAGTAAATTAACAACAATTCTCTTTCCTTCTAATTGTAGTGCAAGCCACATATTATATCTTAGCGAAACGTATCAAATTAGATATTATCCACTCAAACCCAAACTTTTTTTAACTACACAACGTAATATCTCATCCTTCTTTGAAGCATGGTATACAATGAACATAATACGTCAACAAGCTTTATTCTTCTTCCAAATATCTATACATTTAAATTTGATTTTCACTAACTACAACTATGTATTGAACCTTTCAATATGCACATCGCTTGTATTCTGAAAGATTAACAATTACTATGCTATGGAAACAACTAACTATGTGAATACTTGTCCTTTAGCTCAACGAAAAAACATGCACCTTTTATGAATGCAGCAGCATATATGCAAAATAAATGTTGATATAGATTTGGCTGAATACTTTTTTGATATGTATTCCCATTTCGGTCAAGTTGTTGGTTTGCACATCAAAATTTAAGCCTCAAGACAAGTTATAAAATTGCAGCTAATGATACTAGAGCAAATAATGGCACTAGTGTGCTTTCTAGATATAATATTTGGAAGCATATCAGTATTGCAACTACGCTATTAAATGACGGTTAAGCTGTATGATATTTAAAAATATGCACAATTTATTGCGTTAACATGCATAAATAGTGTAATATCCCGGAATTTCTAGGAATTTAAAATGTGATAATCTCTTAATTTAATTATTTGAAAGTGATAAAATTGTTATTTTCAAAAATAAATGAGCTTATTTAAAATTGTTATTTATTTATTTAAATTGATTTTTAGATTTGGATTTTTAAATTTGACTTTGAATTAAAATATAAATTTGAATTTAAGAGATATACATGGATCTTGAAATAAAATGATAATATAGTTTGGTTTTAAAAATATATAGATAATGTTTTTGATTAAAAATAAGATTTGTTTTATTTTTCTTTTTATAGAAATTTATCTTAGAAATTTGGATTTGTATTTATTTAATAAGAATAAATACAAGGCTTTTTGAAACAACATTTTAAATGAGTTTGCAATGTTTTATAATTTTATTTAAATTATATTTGGTTCATTCTTTTCAAAGATTGTATTTTATATAGATTTAGCAAACATTTGTAAATTTATAAGTGTATTTGTTTATTAGATATTTAATTAGGGAGTATTTTTAAAATTAAGAAAACATGTTTGTGAATTAGGAAAATAATTTTAAAAGCTTTTAAATTTCTTTTAAAATTAAAACAAACTCAATTTGACAAATGTTTTTTTTTAAAAACTTTGTTAACAAGTGCTAAACATTGAATCTAATTATAAGACAAGTGTCCATTTTCTTTTTAATTTTCTTTTTAATTTAATAAAATCCGAAATTACCTATATAATCACCTTTTCTTTTCATTTTTCTTTTTCTTTAAAATCTTTGTTTCATTTCTAAAAAGAAACTCGAATCATCAGCAAACACTCAACCACCAAAAATCAGAAACACTCCTCAATTCAAACCATGTTCAAATCAAAAACCCGAAATAATCCTCAAAACAAATTTGCAAATTTTGTTTTCCTGTAAAACATTTTCCCAAACATGCATCAATTCCTCAAATTTAATCACCAACCTCTGTTTACAGAAAATTGTAAACATTCTTTTCAGTTTGCCGCAAATAGAAATCTGAAAAATCATCGCTCAAGTAAAAAACCTGAAATATTGTGCAAAAAAAAACTACATGCCTGTAGTTGTTTTCAAAACAAAATCTGCATATGTTTTCAAAAGTCTGATACAAGTTTTCAATCCCATGTCAGCATTAATCTTCAAATGCATGCAGGCACGAATCTGGTTCAAAGGCTTCTCTGTTTCAAAAGAGGCTTCATCATCAAGTTCAAAGCATTACAGTTTTGAGGGCATTTCTATTTTTAAAAAGCTTCAAGTTCAAATGTTTTTGCAAGTTCCAGTACAAAGTCTTTTGCAAATTTCCAGTTCAATATCTAACCTCTACATCTCCTTAAAAAGGTGAGTAACATTCTAATTCAATGCTAAAGTAGTTTAAAATTTGCTTTCATATGATTTCTGTGACAATCTATCTTTGCATGTGAATATATGTGTATGAACACTTTATTGATGTTAGTTTTAAACTGTGCATGTTGATATGACACTGTTCCAGGTTGCAATGTTAACAAATAAAATTAAAATTTCATATCTTTTATTTATTCACTGATGATACTTGGATCACAAACAAAATAGAGTAGTTTTGGCATAATATAGATACTAAAAATGTAAACAAGCATGTAAGTGGTGAAATACACTTGTATTTGGAAATATCTACAGGAATCTTTTAAAACTTGTAAAAATCAGATGTTATAGTTCACTGATTCAAGTTTATGTTTGGAATAAATAATGGAAAATAAGATTTTTTAAGACAGGAATCACACTTTTTAGAATCATATTGAGTAAGAAATTGGGTATTATCTGGAAATTGGGTTTTTTGAAAAATCAGTTGATTTATGAATCTGGGGTGCTCGGGGTTCATGATGCAGCTAGGGGTTGGATTGGAGAGTATGGCAAAAATGGTTGAAGGGTTACTAATCCACTGTGAAGTTTGAATTTGCTCGAATTTGGTTTTAAACCTAATTTTTGGTTCTTGCTGTAAAGTAACTACTGCAGCTCCGTTTCTGCATCGAGCTTGATATAATTCTTGGAGAAGAAATTGCGGTGGGTCAACAGCCCATGGCCGGAGTTGTAGCGGATATCATCGATCGAAGGCGAGTGATTTGGGGTTTTCTGATGATTGGGTTTGAGGTTCTGTTCAATCAGGGTACTCGATTTTGAATCGAGGTTTGTGTTGATGTTTGGTTGATCGTGGATGCTTGTAGGGTTGTTGAGTGATGTGTCGGTGGGTTTGACGATGACCGGAGGTGGTTCCGGCACTGGTGAAGATGCACGTATGAGATGTGGTGTCAGTGGGTTGTATTTTTGTTTTGGGTTGCTTGATTTTCTCGAAGCAGGTCTCAGGATTTTAGGAAGATGGCTCGGGAGGGAACTCGTGTGGGTTCTGTGGTTTTTGCATATGGGTTTATACTATTATATTTTAACAGTTTTTTAAGTTTTAACTAAACAGTTTTTAAATTTATAAAGTCAAATTGTTTTAAAAAGAAAGAAAGAAAGAAGATGTACTTTGTACTTGAATTCAAATATACATGGGTTGAACCCAAATTAATGTTCAACCAGATTTTTAGTTTAAAATAAAGTAAGTTTTAAACTTTAAATGATTTAAGCTAAATTAAATGCTTATAATTCATTTCTATGAATTAATGTGTTTGTACAAATGAATTTGTATGAATGGTATCAAATGTTTTAAGTTAAAAACCTTAATGTTATTTTCAAAACTTACTTTGGAAATATAAAAAGGAAATTTATAAGGAAATGTTTTTATTGGTTAATGAAAATGATTTGTAATTAACAATTAAAGATTTAAGAAATTTATTAACTTGAAACTAAGGAATTGTTAATTAATAATTAAGGGTAAGTAATTAATGATTATTTTATATCTTAAACTAATTAATGATTAATTTAAGTAAAGTTTTTTTTTAAGTTAATTAAAGATAATGTTTATCTTAAATGTTAATTAAGTGCTGATGATTTGTAATTAATTAAGTTGATTAAGAATTTTAAGTTTAATTAATTTAATTAATTATTTTAAAAGGATTAATTAAGTAATTAATTAAGTATAATTAATTAACTAATAATTATGATGATTAGATTAATGACCAATGATTAATTAAATTGTAATTACTTATTAATTAAGTAATTAAGGGTTAATTAAAATGGTAGTTAATTAATACTTAATAAAGGTTATATTAAGTAATAATTGGGTTTTCTTAATTAATAATTAAGAAGTTATTAATCTATTGTAATAACCCGCATATTTATCGATTCTATATTTAAATATTTTATTTAAATATTTTATCGTTCGTCGGATCTTGGTCCGAAAAGCTACTTTTTGCATACGGTAGAATTGGGACTCGAGACCACCCCCATTGAGTTCAAAATGCCGTTTGCGACCTTTTTGAGTATAAGCTTCGATATGTTTGGAGAAAGTTGAATTTTGCTACTTTTTGCTTTGGGCTTTGGTTTGGGCTGAACCCACTTACTAACTCAGTCCCAATCCCCCTCTCCTCTTCATTACTTCATTCTAACTCCTCAAACTCAAGCTGCAACTGAAAATGGTGGAGAGGAAAAAGAATTAAAACTCCAAGCCCTAACTTCCTTTGCAAATCCAAGCTTTAGCTCCAAACTCAAGAAGAACCCTTTGGTAAGCATCTCCTTCACCTTCTCCAACTCTTTCTCCATTCAATTTCAGAAATTTCCTAAACCTAATTTAGGGAATGTTTCTCTTTTAAGCTTAGATTCAAGCTTGTTGAGTTGGAATTGAAGAGTGCTTGTTCTTGCCATTGCTTTCAAGCTTCATCTTCATAAATTTAGTTCAAAGGTGAGATTTTTAATCTCACATCTATGCTTATAATTCTCTTCTATTGTTAGGTATGAATTCCTAACACTTATTCATGTGCATTTGATTTTGATTTGGATTGCTTTTGTGAGTATTCCAATTTTTAGTGTTTTGAGTTCAATTCATTAAAAATCCTAACTTTGATGTTTGAACATGTTTTTGGTGATGCATCGAGGAGCTTTTAGGGCCGGGTAGTCGATTGACATAAACCCTTAGCGCCGTTGCTCGTGCGAATGCAATTTGGTCAAGATTGAACCTCATTTGTAATAGGCTTGGATGAGGCTGGAAACAGGGTCGGCCGACCGACCCCCCTGGTCCGGTCGACCGACCTGCTTCCAAGTGCATAAGCACTTTCTGTTTTAAGGTTCGGCCGACCGAGTACATGGTTCGGTCGACCGACCTGCTGTCCCGAGAGGTTTCCAACCTTTGGTTCGGTCGACCGACTCAGGGAGTCCGGTCAACCGACCTGATGATTTTTGCCAGATTAGCCTATTTTGCTAATCCGTTTGAATATCCCACTTTAATCGATTCGTGTGATCTCCCTTTTGTTGTTGTCATTTATTATCGACTTTGATGACCTTTTCTTTGGGAATTTTAGATATATCCACTTTGATGGATTTTATATCGATTTAATTGGATTTTATTCAGTTTTCGAATGTGAATCTTTGTGATTGATTGTTCCTACAATCTTCTTTGTGATTTGTCACTTTAAAAATATAAAGGTTTTCTATACTAGTAGTAAATATCAAAACTCTTTCTTTAAATGATTTCAACATTATTTTATAACAAAGCTCGTTTTCTCAAACCGATTTCCAATCTATTAGTATATACAAACCTTTACCTCACTCGTATGAGAAATCTAATTAAACGAATTAGTAAAACGAGTGGTATGAAACGCTTGCGTTTACTTCGTCGGTTAATTCTTGGACTTGTTCGATTGAAAACTCTTGTGACAATTTTCTAGTCGAGATCTACAATTTGTTCGTAAATATTTAAGTTAAGATAGTGGTTATGGGACATGAAGCTAAGCTCATATATTTACTAGCTTATTGTAATTGACACTTCTCGTTGATCATGACGATCATCTTTATGGTTTAGACTAGCAATGTGCGATGTCTCTTTGTTTGTTTGGTCAGGCTAGACACCACTTGTGTGATTCCATTCACACATACTTTTTCGGTTAGCCTAGACACCACTTGTGTGATTCCATTCACACATACTTTTTGCTGTTTGGTTAGGCTAGACACCACTTGTGTGATTCCATTCACACATACTTTTTCGGTTAGCCTAGACACCACTTGTGTGATTCCATTCACACATACTTTTTGTTGTTTGGTTAGGCTAGACACCACTTGTGTGATTCCATTCACACATACTTTTTCGGTTAGCCTAGACACCACTTGTGTGATTCCATTCACACATACTTTTTGCTGTTTGGTTAGGCTAGACACCACTTGTGTGATTCCATTCACACATACTTTTTCGGTTAGCCTAGACACCACTTGTGTGATTCCATTCACACATACTTTTTGCTGTTTGGTTAGGCTAGACACCACTTGTGTGATTCCATTCACACATACTTTTTCAGTTAGCCTAGACACCACTTGTGTGATTCCACTCACACATACTTTTATTGTGATTTCTGGATTTCGTGTGTTGATTTCTGGAAATTTTATCCTTCACCTATTCTTGTGATTTCTGGATTTCGTGTGTTGATTTCTGCAATTTATGTTTCACCAACTTTGACGATGGGCATTGATATATGTCATTTATTGTGGCTTGGTGAATGAAATTAGGAGTATGACATTCCTTTTTATCTTGAGTAGATTATTGTGATATTGATTAATCTCTTGTTGATTTTCAATTACTTATTTATCACAGCTTGGCATTGTGATTATTATGTGCTTATGTCATATCTCCTATTCTATATCAATTCTTCTGATATTTATAGCTAGACTGATCCGTTTATTATTTTCTTATTAAATAATATTCGGGTCAGACCGAGATGTTACAAGTGCTTCTGCTTGACTTCTCTCTTGGGATTGATTCCTCTGACTTTTGGCTAACTACTTTAGTTTAGTAGATTTTGTTGTATACATTTGATATACAGACTCTATGATGTATGCTTATTCTTTTTTCTAGCACGTGTTGCTACTCTTTGTATTATTGTGGATCTTTTTAGACCACTACTCTGATATACACTTTCATGTGTTATATTCATATCTATTTCCGCCTTTGTGATATGAATTGTCTGTGACTGATTTATGTTATGTTTACTTCTACATTTGTTTCTCAAGATATTATAGCCACTGTGTAGTAGCTTTGAGTTTGCGTCGGCATGTCAGATTTCCACTTGAAAAGAAATGCATGCTATACTATCTGACATATTGATGCTCGCACAAAGCAATTACATGGATGGTCGCTCCTCAGCAGCCTTATTCTCCGTGCTAGTCGACAGCATTACACCGTAGTGTTCTTGGCTAGCGTGGGTATAGAGGTGGGGCGTCACAGCTTGGTATCAGAGCCAAACTTCGGAACAATATGGAATATTATAACAAGGATCATCGTCCTACATCCATCTTAGGAGTCGTGTTTTAGGATTTTATTCGAGTCTTCGTACCAATTCATCCTATTTTCTTTATGATTCCTTGTTTTATCTATCAAGATTGCCTGATATTCATTTTGTGAATAACCTTTTTCCTCTTCTTTCTTTATTTTTTTAAAGAAGAGAAATGGTTAGACCAGGCCGTCCCAGCGTCAGTCAATCTGGTACTACTCCCCAGGATGGAGTATTTTTGTCTGCCCAGCAGCTTCTTGATCAAGTAAAGAACGCTCAAGCTGCCGATCCCAATCCAGAGCCTACTCATCCTAGGTCCGGTTTTGCACGCTTGTGCAGAGACCACACCGATTTGGGTGGAAGGCCATTCAAGGGATCCGAGAGTGTTATTGAAATTCAAGCTTGGCTCAAATCATGCGATCGCATCTTTTCTCGCATGAACCTTATTGACCTTCATCGAGTCCAAGTGGCTTCTAGCATGCTCTAAGAAAGAATGTTAGATTGGTATGAGCTCCTAATTTCTGAAATCTTTGAAGCGGATCTCACTTGGGAGCAATTCCGGGAAAGATTCGAGTCGAAATTTGTGCCGGAGGCTGAAAAAGTAACTTTAGCCCGGCGTTTCATAGACCTTGTTCAAGGTGAATCTTCTGTGAGAGACTATGTCGCATCTTTCGAATCTCTTTCCAAATACGGGGTTGAGTATATTAATACCCCATTGAAGAAAAACCAGAGATTTGTCTATGGCTTGAATAAGAATCTTAAGAAGCCATTGCTCCTGAAACTTGAAGTTTCTTTTGATCAGCTTATTGATATTGCTCTTCGTCTTGAAGAGGCCGATAGAGAAAGCGATAATGAAGTTGTGCGTGCCAAACCCAACTTCAACAACAAAAAGAGACCCAACGAATTCCAAGGCCCTTATCCCAACAAAAAGGGTAAGCAAGCAACGCCTGCTGCAAAGGCTCCTTCTCCTAGTAGTGCGAGATGCTTCAACTGTGGATCTGGGGATCATTTTGCTAATAAGTGCTCAAAGCCCAAATCGTGTCGCTATTCTAAGAGCCCAGAGCATTTCATCCATCAATGCCTCAAACGTGAAGGCAAGAGGGAGGGAAAGTTGAATGTGGCTCATGCCCTTGGCAACACATCTCGTGGCCAAGGTATTTCTCATTTAATCCTTGATTACATTTTTGTGATCTTCTTATTTGAGTTCTTTTTGATATGGGTTTCATCTCACTATTTTATATCAAAAGAATTTGTCGATTCTTTTTCTTTAAATATTTTGGGCTTGATGACTTCTTTGAGGATTGCGAATCCGGATGGTAGATCTGCAACCCACAGTTCGCTTTTTTATTAATGTCGAAATTATTTTATGTGATTTTTCTGTCCGAGCCGATTTTTATTTAGGCTTCGGAATTTACTTTTGTAAGGATTGGCCTAAATTGTGAAGCTCATATCCTATTTTTCTAAGTGGATTATTCATCTTTGACATTTTCAATCTGATTAAGCAGATTTCTATTTTTCCCTTGTGATTTTGATTCCAATTTGATGGCATCATTTTATTCCTTAAGCCCACTTATAAGGAAAGTGTTAATTCTCTCGTTCATGTAGTTCGAGAAATTTTTCGGTATTTTTAAGCTTGTCTTAGGATTATCACCTAAGTAATCTTTTGTGTGGTGCTAAGGTCTTTTCAGTTTGACTTTACCACCGGTTTTCGTTTGCTACGAGTTGCGGAAGTTAGCATTCCACTTACCGCATTCCGCACTCGTTATGATTCTTATGAATGACTTATTATGTCATTCGGTTTATCCAGCTTATTTCATCCATTTTACGAATATTTCGATGAGACCATTCTTGTATATATTGATTTTGGATGAAAATAGCAATTTAAAATTTTGCAAATCTTTTTCATAAGATTTATTTATAAGTAAAACTGGATTTTGTTCTTGAAACGAACAAAGAATATTCTTAAAACTTTTTAAGAGATTTATTTATCCTATAAAAGATGATTTTGTGATGTAGTGCCCATTGAGTGCTTTAAGAATTTTGGTCGATGCGCTTGATCAACGTTATCGATAGGAATTTCCTAAACGCTTTGATGTGACAATCAGACACGATATATTGACTTGTAAAAATGTAAAATTTTTGTAGAAAGATTATTACATAAAAATAAAAATGGAATTTTGAAAGTTTTAACTTTTCTGGAAAGAAGAATTATTTAAAAGAAATTCTTTCTTTTCGATACTTTTATTCTTGTGATTCCTGGAGGGGAACCAAGACTTTGCTTTTTGTACCGATACTAGTCGTATTGGTTTAGATGCCATTCTCTTGCAAAGGAGAACGTGCTATCACTTGTGCTTCTAAATCATTATAGCTTATCGAGACTAGATATGCCACTCATGATCTAGTGCTCGCGGCAATTGTTTTACTTTTGGAATTTGACATCATCATCTTTGGGGGAGAAATTTGTTCTCTACCTCGATCATAAATCTTAGGAATATTTATTTCTCATAAGGAACTTAATCTGCGTCAACCTCGTTGACTCGAGTTCCTGACATCTTATGATCTTGATATTCTTTCTATTCCCGACGGGGAAATCATGTTGCCAACACGTTTTGTCGTAGGCAACAAGTGTTGATTCTTTGATGATGTCTGAAGGGAATTATCTCTTTATCAAGTTCATCGAACATTTTGATGTACTTCATTTTATTGAGCTTTATCTCATTCCTTTTATGGATTAGTGTCCGCTGTTCTTTTATGGTGTTCGGTTCATCGGATGTACTATTATTATACTACATCGATGTTCCGTCTTATCTGGATCAATGGATGTACCATTATACTACATCGTTGTTCCGGTTTATCGGTTCATTGGACGTACCGTTTTTGTACTACGTCGGTGTTCCAAATTATTCGAGTTTCTAGTTTCTCGGGCGTACCGTATTTGTACTACGCCGTTGCACCGGCTCAACTTTCTGCTATTCTTGACGTTTTCCACGTCTTTTAACTATGGAAATGCTTTTATGTTTCCGGTTTTTATTCTTGAGCACAGTGTTATTGAGAAATTGAAGTTTCACCAAATTTGACTTTTGAGCAACATTCTATTCGCATCATTGCTTCGGAGGTTGAGCGCCTTCGATATAAAGATATTCTTTTTGATAGAAGTTCAATGGTTCTCAAATCCTAAGGATTTTTCATGTGAAATCTTGAGAATTCATCAAACGAAAACTTTCGGATTTATTACTTCGTGCTCTTTATGGTGAACTTCTTGCTTCAAATTTTCTTTTGTGTTGATATGCTTTTATGGTTGTTACTTCTTATTTTCTTCTTAAGTATTGCGAGGACGCAATTTCCTTAAGGAGGGGAGTCTGTAACAACCCGCATATTTATCGATTCTATATTTAAATATTTTATTTAAATATTTTATCGTTCGTCGGATTTTGGTCCGAAAAGATACTTTTTGCATACGGTCGAATTGGGACTCGAGACCACCCCCATTGAGTTCAAAATGCCGTTTGCGACCTTCTTGAGTATAATCTTCGATATGTTTGGAGAAAGTTGAATTTTGCTACTTTTTGCTTTGGGCTTTGGTTTGGGCTGAACCCACTTACTAACTCAGTCCCAATCCCCCTCTCCTCTTCATTACTTCATTCTAACTCCTCAAACTCAAGCTCCAACTGAAAATGGTGGAGAGGAAAAAGAATTAAAACTCCAAACCCTAACTTCCTTTGCAAATCCAAGCTTTAGCTCCAAACTCAAGAAGAACCCTTTGGTAAGCATCTCCTTCACCTTCTCCAACTCTTTCTCCATTCAATTTCAGAAATTTCCTAAACCTAATTTAGGGAATGTTTCTCTTTTAAGCTTAGATTCAAGATTGTTGAGTTGGAATTGAAGAGTGCTTGTTCTTGCCATTGCTTTCAAGCTTCATCTTCATAAATTTAGTTCAAAGGTGAGATTTTTAATCTCACATCTATGCTTATAATTCTCTTCTATTGTTAGGTATGAATTCCTAAAACTTATTCATGTGCATTTGATTTTGATTTGGATTGCTTTTGTGAGTATTCCAATTTTTAGTGTTTTGAGTTCAATTCATTAAAAATCCTAACTTTGATGTTTGAACATGTTTTTGGTGATGCATCGAGGAGCTTTTAGGGCCGGGTAGTCGATTGACATAAACCCTTAGCGTCGTTGCTCGTGCGAATGCAATTTGGTCAAGATTGAACCTCATTTGTAATAGGCTTGGATGAGGCTGGAAACAGGCTCGGCCGACCGACCCCGTTGGTCCGGTCGACCGACCTGCTTCCAAGTGCATAAGCACTTTCTGTTTTAAGGTTCGGTCGATCGAGTACAGGGTTCGGTCGACCGACCTGCTGTCCCGAGAGGTTTCCAACCTTTGGTTCGGTCGACCGACTAAGGGAGTCCGGTCGACCGACCTGATGATTTTTGCCAGATTAGCCTATTTTGCTAATCCGTTTGAATATCCAACTTTAATCGATTCGTGTGGTCTCCCTTTTGTTGTTGTCATTTATTATCGACTTTGATGACCTTTTCTTTGGGAATTTTAGATATATCCACTTTGATGGATTTTATATCGATTTCATTGGATTTTATTCACGTTTTCGAATGTGAATCTTTGTGATTGATTGTTCCTACAATCTTCTTTGTGATTTGTCACTTTAAAAATATAAAGGTTTTCTATACTAGTAGTAAATATCAAAACTCTTTCTTCAAATGATTTCAACATTATTTTATAACAAAGCTCGTTTTCTCAAACCGATTTCCAATCTATTCGTATATACAAACCTTTACCTCACTCGTATGAGAAATCTAATTAAACGACTTAGTAAAACGAGTGGTATGAAACGCTTGCGTTTACTTCGTCGGTTAATTCTTGGACTTGTTCGATTGAAAACTCTTGTGACAATTTTCTAGTGGAGATCTACAATTTG
This sequence comes from Allium cepa, assembly GCA_030765085.1. NCBI lineage: Eukaryota > Viridiplantae > Streptophyta > Magnoliopsida > Asparagales > Amaryllidaceae > Allium > Allium cepa. The sequence continues at coordinate 69,034,089 of CM060928.1, forward strand.
TTCGTAAATATTTAAGTTAAGCTAGTGGTTATGGGACATGAAGCTAAGCTCATATATTTACTAGCTTATTGTAATTGACACTTCTCGTTGATCATGACGATCATCTTTATGGTTTAGACTAGCAATGTGCGATGTCTCTTTGTTTGTTTGGTTAGGCTAGACACCACTTGTGTGATTCCATTCACACATACTTTTTCGGTTAGCCTAGACACCACTTGTGTGATTCCATTCACACATACTTTTTGCTGTTTGGTTAGGCTAGACACCACTTGTGTGATTCCATTCACACATACTTTTTCGGTTAGCCTAGACACCACTTGTGTGATTCCATTCACACATACTTTTTGCTGTTTGGTTAGGCTAGACACCACTTGTGTGATTCCATTCACACATACTTTTTCGGTTAGCCTAGACACCACTTGTGTGATTCCATTCACACATTCTTTTTGCTGTTTGGTTAGGCTAGACACCACTTGTGTGATTCCATTCACACATACTTTTTCGGTTAGCCTAGACACCACTTGTGTGATTCCATTCACACATACTTTTTGCTGTTTGGTTAGGCTAGACACCACTTGTGTGATTCCATTCACACATACTTTTTCGATTAGCCTAGACACCACTTGTGTGATTCCACTCACACATACTTTTATTGTGATTTCTGGATTTCGTGTGTTGATTTCTGGAAATTTTATCCTTCACCTATTCTTGTGATTTCTGGATTTCGTGTGTTGATTTCTGCAATTTATGTTTCACCAACTTTTACGATGGGCATTGATATATGTCATTTATTGTGGCTTGGTGAATGAAATTAGGAGTATGACATTCCTTTTTATCTTGAGTAGATTATTGTGATATTGATTAATCTCTTGTTGATTTTCAATTACTTATTTATCACAGCTTGGCATTGTGATTATTATATGCTTATGTCATATCTCCTATTCAATATCAATTCTTCTGATATTTATAGCTAGACTGATCCGTTTATTATTTTCTTATTAAATAATATTCGGGTCAGACCGAGATGTTACAGGTGCTTCTGCTTGACTTCTCTCTTGGGATTGATTCCTTTGGCTTTTGGCTAACTACTTTAGTTTAGTAGATTTTGTTGTATACATGTGAGATACAGACTCTATGATGTATACTTATTCTTTTGTCTAGCACGTGTTGCTACTCTTTCTATTATTGTGGATCTTTTTAGACCACTACTCTGATATACACTTTCATGTGTTATATTCATATCTATTTCCACCTTTGTGATATGAATTGTCCGTGACTGATTTATGTTATGTTTACTTCTATATTTGTTTCTGAAGATATTATAGCCACTGTGTAGTAGCTTTGAGTTTGCGTCGGCATGTCAGATTTCCACTTGAAAAGAAATGCATGCTATACTATCTGACATATCGATGCTCGCACAAAGCAATTACATGGATGGTCGCTCCTCAACAGCCTTATTCTCCGTGCTAGTCGACAGCATTACACCGTAGTGTTCTTGGCTAGCGTGGGTAGAGAGGTGGGGCGTCACATCTATAATGCAAGTTAATTAAGAATTAATTAACAATTATTAAACGATAATTAATTGTAATTAAGAATTAATTAATTATATTTATGGATTAATTAATTTATAATTAAGGTTGTTAATTAATGATTAAGTTTTATAAATTAATGATTAAGAGTTGATTAATTACTTAATTAAGGTTAATTGATTAATTATAAAAGTAATTAGGGATTGATTACTTTTTATTAAAGGATTGATTAATAATTAAGGTTTGTTAATTAATAGTTGAAGGTTAACTAATATGTAATTGAAGATTAATTGGTTAAGAGTAATTAAGAAATGAATTACTCAATTTTTTTTATGATATGAGTGTGATCAAGTAAGTTAATTAATTTGTTAATTAATAAAAGGAAGTCACTTGATAAATGATTAAGTATGTTTACTTAATAAGTTTTGATAAGGCTAATTACTCAAGAGAAGTAATTGACGAATAATTACAGGGGTAATTGAGATAGATAAAATTACTTATTGGGAAGTAATTTTAAAGTGGATAATTACTTGTTAAGTAATTAAGGGTTTATTACTTGGTGTAATAATCAAAGAATTTATAAAGTAATTAGAAGTAATTAAGAATAATTAATTACTGTTTATCAAATTTGATTAATTGAAAGTAATTAATTTAAGCAGGATTAATTAATATAAATTAATTAAGAAAAATGTAATTAATTAATGGAAGTAATTAATTAAGGTTCATTAATTAATATGATTAATGAGAATAATGAGGGATTAATTACTTGATTTAGAGTTAATTAATCAAGTTTGTTTAATTAGGATGATGATTAATTAATTGGTTTAATTAATGAATAAGTAAGCAAGATTTATTGTGATAAAGGTAGTTAATTTAATTAATTTTAAATTAATTAAGAGATGAAGTAATTAATTTAATTCATTTAAATTAATTAGAAATAGAGATAGTTAATTTAATTCAATTTAAATTAATTATGTTGTGATAAGTAAATCATTGCTTATGTATGAATGAATGACATTGATTGTCTTGTATGGATGTAATCTCAGAAATGAGATAAATAATGTTGTGTGGTATGAATGCTTGGATTGCATTGTGATGATAATATAGATTATCTATTGTGATAATGATATGGATTACCTATTTTGTTACGGATCATCTGTTTATTTTGATAATGTGATTATCAATTGTGACTTGTGAATTATCTATTCTGTGTGTATATAGATAGTTGAATTTAATTGAATTGTTTAATTTAAACAACTTGGACCTAAAAGACACGCTTTGGATTTCGATGAGACCGGGATCGGATTTCCATATTTGGATATTCGAAAACCACATCAATCCAAATTAAACGTTAGGTCGTGAATGAAAGTGGAGCTTTGTGAAGACTCGAGGTGTAAGAACTATTTTTCAGAATAACTCTGAGGGTGATTCCGTGATGAGTTTGACGAGTAGTACTTATAGGTTCGAGATGGTGATTTAGAGTGCAAGGGTTATTGTCATTAACTCTGAGGGTGATTCCAAAATGAGTGTAACGAGATAATGCCTTCGGTTTCGTTCGAACCCGGAACGAACTTGTATGGATTGAATGCTTTCAGAACATCGTTAGGTGGACGATGAGCATTCTAAGATAGATGTGTTCTATAAAGGTAATCGTAGCCTCAAGCCTCATCAACCGGGAATGGCTAAAACATGGGAGGTGCAGCAAGGCTTCATGGGTAGCCCATATTTGAGAGTAAGATTTACCCCTGTCTAGAGTCCCTTTATTTCGGCTGTGTGGGCGGTTGAATAGCTACATCCGTCGGGGTTGTCTTATTCGGAGGAATGGGTCCGGTCTTGTGTTGCAGGGGAGTTAGGGTGGCTCCTCGTTACGGTGATCTAGGCCACGTACTGGGACGGGCGGTACCCCAGTAGCCCTGCCATTGTATGGAATCCAAAATCCAATAAGTGCCAACGGTTTTGATTGTATTACCCACTTTTGTGGCTAGAGCTGGAATTTAATGAATGTAACAATTTCGGCTATTTCATATTTACTTGAAAACCCTAGACCTATTATAATATCACTTGATTTCCTATAAAATGTTTTGGTTAGCGTAAGGTAAAAACTTTTCCATGTTTATGTGTGGGAAGTCATACGTGATACCTTTTCTTTCAAAAGGTTTTTAAAGTTAAGCAACTTTAACCCGTTTACTCACACCAGACCCATGTATGACCCGGAGTTTATTCTGTTTTTCTTAAACTCTTGGGTACTCAAATTTTTACGAGTAGCCAAGGGATTCAGGTTAGGTTTGACGAATTCGTGAGGTGCAATGGAGCACGAGGCTTCTGCGTATAGCTATATAGTATTCCACTGTGTAGTTTTCTCTGAGTAGTTCTCTCTGTTGTCTTTGAGTTGTATTGAGTTGTAATAACTAGACAGGTGTTTATGACTGTCTATTATGTGCTGTATAAGCTGTGTAACTCTGATGTATATGATACTATGTAATATATTATGCAATTAATATAATTTATTCGTTCCGCTGTTTAGATTCTGATGTTGTTCTTTCTTCTTCTCTTTCTTTTCTCTTTTCTATCCCTTTCTTTCTTAAAAATGATGCGATTTTCTGTGGTAAGAAAGTCAGGTTGTTTCAGCTGGTATCATAGCATTAGGTTGAGTGAATACCTAGGCTCTGTAGAGGTGTCTTTCTTGAGAGTGCGTACTTTTAATTTTTACATATAACTATATATATATATATATACACCTATCTGTTGGGTTACCTATTCGGGTATTCGAATATTAGTTATAAAGGTAGATGAGGTAGGGGTGTGTGTAACACGACTACCATTGGTTGGAGTTTGAACGTTTGAGGTTGGAAGTATATTTGTCGAGACTGTAGACCTAGTACCATCTTGAGTAATCTTTGTAGTTTGGTGTAAGATTTCATTGATCTCTGAAGGAAACCTGTTAAGGTTCGGAGTTCATCTTCGAAGTGTAAGTTTGATCGCGCTCGTGTGAGCAGATTTTTGACAGTTTCGATTTGTTGGTTAGGCAGAAGCGTGTGATGGTATCTTGGCAACCTCAGGAAGTAGTAGTTGCGTGATGAGATGCAGTGACTTTGGATGTCTCCGAAGATGTTTTCTTTCGGAGCAAGTTTAAGGAAGTATGTCTGCTTCGGAGTTGTAGCTGAGTTCAGCAGGATGTTTGTGTTTGGTTGGAGGTCCGAGTTTCTCAAAGAACTCTGGATAAGAAGTCTTTGGCATCTGTGCTAGCGGTGCAGCTCGGGAGTGTTCTATATTCCGGCAGGAAGATCTTTTTGGCTTACCGTTTCCTGAAGGTGGAATTCAGAAGTAGTAGTGAGGATCTGTTTCTTCGATGGATTAGTTGATCAAGGATAAACTGTTCTGATTAGTGGGGAGAGAGAGAGAGAGCAGTATTTTTGAAATATAGGTTTGGTTGATCGCAAAAGTGACTTGCGATGGTTTGGTGATTATCTAGATAATATTTTGCTTGGATTTGTGGCATTTCTAGAAGATGTAGAAGTTATGGAATTATCGAAGATTTTTCTGGATATATCTTCAGGGAAGTTAGAGATTTGCGCGCATTGGAGTTTAAGTTCTGAATCAACTTAATGTCAAGAGTGATACCGGTGATTCAGCTAGGTAGAAGGTTGTCTCCTAGGTTGATTGTTTGGTGAAGCAGCTTTGTATTTCTTGGAACTTCCGTTGAACCTTATTTTCGAGTTGTGATGTTGAGTCTGTGCCTATGTTCATTCAATGGCATTTTCAACTGCTCCAGATTAGAGTTGTGCAGCGAAAGCAAGGTGGCTGTTGTTCTTGAGTAGAAGCAACTAGAAGTTGCAATTTTTTGGATTAGAGAATTTCTACTAGAATTTTTCAGGATCTGAGGAAAGTTAGCGAGTGATCCTGTTCTGTTCTTTTTTGGATAAGAGGAGTTGTTTTCTACTTTTTATAGTAAAGTTTGGTTTTGATTTTGGATTGATCTTGTGAGGATCAATTTGTTGAATTATTTTGATCCAGTTTGTTTGTAGAAGCATCAGCGAAGGTTGAGCTGATCGGGAAGGATCTGTAGGCAGCCGGATCATCCAGGAAGTTTTTGAGGTTAAGAGACGGAAGAATTTGGAATTTGAAGTGGGAGACTTTGATATTATTGAGATTTTCTCTGGTAATGGGAGCAATAAGATTTGGTGAGATTATGAGGTGATCTCTGAGGTATATTGGATTCTTCTGAGTTTTTTTGTAAAGATCAGTTCTTTGGTTTGAAGAGTTGAATTGCCAGTTTGGAAGACTGGAATTCAAAATATTTCACGTGTCTTTGAGGGAGTACGTGTTTGGTCCATCACTGGTTTTGAGACCAGTAGTTCTGTGAAGGTTTTAGTTGTTAATCAGACTGGTCTATGGTCTGGTATCTTGTGCAGATTGTAGATCAAGATGAGTAGGAACTCGGTAGCTTAGCAGTATAGCTAGTTTGGATTTAGTAGAGCGAGTATCTCTGTGTCTGTACCTGGGAAACTCGAGATACTTTTAGGAAGCTTATCCGGATTGTATCGGGATAGCTAGTGTTATTTATTTGATTGAATTGGTTGTTTGGATGAAAATGTTTGTTTGATTGATAGTGTATGTTTGAATTGGTTGAAATAAAATAAAATTGTGGATTATCTTTGTTTTAAATTTCGAGGATAAAATTCTGTTAAGGGGGAGGATTGTAATATCCTGGAATTTACAGGAATTTAAAATGTGATAATCTTTTAATTTAATTATTCGAAAGTGATAAAATTGTTATTTTCAAAAATAAATGAGCTTATTTAAAATTGTTATTTATTTACTTAAATTGATTTTTAGATTTGGATTTTTAAATTTGACTTTGAATTAAAATATAAATTTGAATTTAAGGGATATACATGCATCTTAAAATAAAATGGTAATATAGTTTGGTTTTAAAAATATATATATAATGTTTTTAATTAAAAATAAGATTTGTTTTATTTTTCTTTTTATAGAAATTTATCTTAGAAATTTGGATTTGTATTTATTTAATAAGAATAAACACAAGGCTTTTTGAAACAACATTTTAAATGAGTTTGCAATGTTTCATAATTTTATTTAAATTATATTTAGTTCATTCTTTTCAAACATTGTATTTTATATAGATTTAGCAAACATTTGTAAATTTATAAGTGTATTTTTTATTAGATATTTAATTAGAGAGTATTTTTAAAATTAAGAAAACATGTTTGTTAATTAGGAAAATAATTTAAAAGCTTTAAAATTTCTTTTAAAATCAAAACAAACTCAATTTTACAAATGTTTTGTTTTAAAACACTTTGTTAACAAGTGTTAAACATTGAATCTATATATAAGACAAGTGTCCATTTTCTTTTTAATTTAATAAAATCAGAAATTACGTATATAATCACCTTTTCTCTTCATTTTTCTTTTCCTTTAAAAACTTTGTTTCATTTCTAAAAAGAAACTTGAATCATCAGCAAACACTCAAACACCAAAAATCAGAAACACTCCTCAATTCGAACCATGTTCAAATCACAAACCCGAGACAATCCTAAAAAAATCTACAAATTTTGGTTTCCTGTAAAACATTTTCCCAAACCTGCATCAATTCCTCAAATTTAATCATCAACCTCTGTTTAGAGAAAACAGTAAACATTCTTTTCAGTTTGCCTCAAATAAAAATCTGAAAAATCATTGCTCAAATCAAAAACCTGAAATATTGTGCAAATAAAAACTGCATGCCTGCAGTTGTTTTCAAAACAAAATCTGCATATGTTTTCAAAAGTCTGATGCAAGTTTTCAATCCTATGTTTGCATCAATCTTCAAATGCATGAAAGCATGAATCTGGTTCAAAGTCTTCTCTGTTTCGAAAGAGGCATCATCATCAAGTTCAAAGCATTTCAGTTTTGAGGGCATTTCTGTTTTTAAAAGCTTCAAGTTCAAATGTTTTTGTAAGTTCCAGTACAAAGTCTTTTGCAAATTCCAAGTTCAATATCTAACCTCTGCATCTCCTTAAAAAGGTGAGTAAACATTCTACTTCAATGCTAAAGTAGTTTTAAATTTGCTTTCATATGATTTCTGTGACAAACTATCTTTGCATGTGAATATATGTGTATGAGCACTTTATTGATCTTAGTTTTAAACTGCGCATGTTGATATGACTTGTTCCAGGTTGTGGCGTTAACAAATAAAATTAAAATTTCATATCTTTTATTTATTCACTGATGATACTCGGATCATAAACAAAATAGAGTAGTTTTGGCACAATATAAATACACTTGTATTTGGAAATATCTACAGGAATATTTTAAAACTTGTAAAAATCAGATGTTATATTTCACTAATTCAAGTTTATGTTTTGAATAAATTAGGGAAAATAAGGTTTTTAAGACAATAATCACAATTTTTAGAATCATATTGAGTAAGAAATTGGGTATTATCTGGAAATTGGGTTTTTTGCAAAATCAGTTGATTTATGAATCTGGGTGCTCGGGGTTCATGATGCAGCTAAGGGTTGGATTGGAGAGTACGGGAAAAATGGTTGAAGGGTTGTTAATGCACTGTGAAGTTTGAATTTGCTCGAATTTGGTTTTAAACCTAATTTTTGGTTCTTGCTATAAAGTAACTACTGCACCTCCGTTTCTGCATCGACCTTGATATAATTATGGGAAAAGAAGGTGCGGTGGTTCAGCAGCCCATGGCCGGAGTTGTAGTGGATATCATCGATCGGAGGCGAGTGATTTGGGGTTTTCTGATGATTGGTTTTGAGGTTCTGTTCAATTAGGGTACTCGATTTTGAATCGAGGTTTCTGTTGATGTTTGGTTGATCGTGGATGCTTGTAGGGTTGTTGAGTGATGTGTCGGTAGGTTCGACGATGACCGAAGGTGGTTCCGGCAACGGGGCAGGTGCACGTATGAGCTGTGGTGTCAGTGGGTTGTATTTTTGTTTTGGGTTGCTTGATTTTCTCGAAGCAGTCTCGGGATTTTAGGAAGATGGCTCGGGAGGGAACTCGTGTGGGTTCTGGGTTTTTGCATCTGGGTTTGTACTATTATGCTTTAACTGTTTTTTAAGTTTTAACTAAACATTTTTTAAATTTATAAGTTCAGATTGTTTTTTTTTCAAAAAAAAGAAAGAAGATGTACTTAGTACTTGAATTCAAATATACATCGGTTGAACCCAAATTAATGTTCAACCAGATTTTTAGTTTAAAATAAAGTAAGTTTTAAACTTTAAATGATTTAAGCTAAATTAAATGCTTGTAATTCATTTCTATGAATTAATGTGTTTATACAAATGAATTTGTATGAATGGTATTAAAGGTGTTAAGTTAAAAACCTTAATGTTATTTTCAAAACTTACTTTGGAAATATAAAAAGGAAATTTATAAGTAAATGTTTTTATTGGTTCATGAAAATGATTTATAATTAACAATTAAAGATTCAAGTAATTTATTAACTTGAAACTAAGGAATTGTTAATTAATAATTAAGGGTAAGTAATTAATGATTACTTTATATCTTAAACTAATTAATGATTAAGTTAAGTAAAGTTTTTTTCAAAGTTAATTAAAGATAATGTTTATCTTAAATATTCTAAGTGTTAATTATTTGTAATTAATTAAGTTGATTAAGAATTTTATGTTTAATTAATTTAATTAATTATTTTAAAAGGATTAATTAAGTAACTAATTAAGTATAATTAATTAACCAATAATTATGATGATTAGATTAATGGTTAATTAAATTGTAATTACTTATTAATTAAGTAATTGAGGGTTAATTAAAATGGTAATTAATTAATACTTAACAATGGTTATATTAAGTAATAATTGGGTTTTCTTAATTAATAATTAAGAAGTTATTAATCTATAATGCAAGTTAGTTAAGAATTAATTAAAAAATATTAAAGGATAATTAATTGTAATTAAGAATTAATTAATTATATTTATGGATTAATTAATTTATAATTAAGGTTGTTAATTAATGATTAAGTTTTATTAATTAATGATTAAGAGTTGATTAATTACTTAATTAAGGTTAATTGATTAATTATAAAAGTAATTAGGGATTGATTAGTTTTTATTAAAGGATTGATTAATAATTAAGGTTTATTAATTAATAGTTGAAGGTTAAGTAATCTGTAATTGAAGATTAATTGGTTAAGAGTAATTAAGGAACGAATTACTCAATTTTATTTTATGATATGAGTGTGATCAAGTAAGTTAATTAATTTGTTAATTAATAAAAGGAAGTCACTTGATAAATGATTAAGTATGTTTACTTAATAAGTTTTGATAAGGCTAATTACTTAAAAGAATTAATTGATGAATAATTACAGGGGTAATTGAGATAGATGAAATTACTTATTGGGAAGTAATTTTAAAATGGATAATTACTTGTTAAAGTAATTAAGGGTTTATTACTTGGTGTAATAATCAAAGAATTTATAAAGTAATTAGAAGTAATTAAGAATAATTAATTACTGTTTATCAAAGTTGATTAATTGAAAGTAATTAATTTAAGCAGGATTAATTAATATAAATTAATTAAGAATAATGTAATTAATTAATGGAAGTAATTAATTAAGGTTCATTAATTAATATGATTAATGAGAATAATGAAGGATTAATTACTTGATTTAGCTTTAATTGATCAAGGTTGTTTAATTAGGACGATGATTAATTAATTGGTTTAATTAATGAATAAGTAAGCAAGATTTATTGTGATAAAGGTAGTTAATTTAATTAATTATAAATTAATTAAGAGATGAAGTGATTAATTTAATTCATTTAAATTAATTAGAAAAGAGATAGTTAATTTAATTCAATTTAAATTAATTATGTTGTGATTAAGTAAATCATTGCTTATGTATGAATGAATGACATTGATTGTCTTGTATGGATGTAATCTCAGAAATGAGATAAATAATGTTGTGTGGTATGAATGCTTGGATTGCATTGTGATGATAATATAGATTATCTATTGTGATAATGATATGGATTACCTATTTTGTTATGGATCATCTCTTTATTTTGATAATGTGATTGTCAATTGTGACTTGTGAATTATCTATTCTGTGTGTATATAGATAGTTGAATTCAATTGAATTGTTTAATTTAAACAACTTTGACCTAAAAGATACGCTTTGGATTTCGATGAGACCGGGATCGGGTTTTCATATTTGAATAACCGAAAACCACATCGATCCAAATTAAACGTTAGGCCGTGAATCAAAGTGAAGCTTTGTGAAGACTCGAGGTGTAAGAACTATTTGTCAGAATAACTCTGAGGCTGATTCTGTGACAAGTTCGACAAGTAGTACTTATAGGTTCAAGATGGTGATTAGAGTGCAAGGTTTATTGTCGTTAACTCTGAGGGTGATTCCAAAATGAGTGTAACGAGATAATGCCTTCGGTTTCGTTCGAACCCGGAACGAACTTGTTTGGATTGAATGCTTTCAGAACATCGCCTAATGGACGATGAGCATTCTAAGATAGATGTGTTCTATAAAGATAATCGTAGCCTCAAGCCTCATCAACCGGGAGTAGCTAAAACAGGGGAGGTGCAGCAAGGCTTCGTGGGTAGCCCCCACTTGAGAGTATGATTTACCCCTGTCTAGAGTCCCTTTATTTCGGCTGTGTGGGTGGTTGAATAGCTACATACGTCGGGGTTGTCTTATTCGGAGGAATGGGTCTGGTCTTGTGTTGCAAGAGAGTTAGGGTGGCTCTTCGGTACGGTGATCTAGGCCATGAACTGTAACGGGCGGTACCCTAGTAGCCCTGCCATTGTATGGAATCCAAAATCCAATACGTGCCAACGGTTTTTATTGTATTACCCACTTTTGTGGCTAGTAGCTGGAATTTAATGAATGTAATAATTTCGGCTATTTCATATTTACTTGAAAACCCTAGACCTATTATAATATCACTGGATTTCCTATCAAATGTTTTGGTTAGCGTAAGGTAAAAACTTTTCCATATTTATGTGTGGGAAGTCTTACGTGATACCTTTTCTATCAAAAGGTTTTTAAAGTTAAGCAACTTTAACCCGTTTACTCACACCAGACCCATGTCAGACCCGGAGTTTATTCTGTTTTTCTTAAACTCCTGGGTACTCAAGTTTTTATGCGTAGCCAAGGGATTCATGTTAGGTTTGACGAATTCTGGAGGAGCAATGGAGCAGGAGGCTTCTGCGTATAACTATATAGTATTCCGCTATGTAGTTTTCTATGAGTAGTTCTCTCTGTTGTCTTTGAGTTGTATTGAGTTGTAATAACTAGACAGGTGTTTATGACTATCTAGTATGTGCTGTATAAGCTGTGTAACTCTGATGTATATGATACTATGTAATATATTATGTGATTAATATAATTTTTTCGTTCCGCTGTTTAGATTCTGATGTTGTTCTTTCTTCTTCTCTTTCTTTTCCCTTTTCTATCCCTTTCTTTCTTAAAAATGATGCGATTTTCTGTGGTAAGAAAGTCGGGTCGTTTCAAATAAATCCGAACAATCATAAGTTTGAGAACTTCTAAGTTACCTTGGGATTTGTATTTCCATCACTGTTTCAAGCATACATACATAACAGTAGAATACAACAAGGGAGTGCAAACTATAGGTTGATAGCAGTGAACCACTAGCATCACGACTCATCTCAGCAACATCAGATTGACATCCGAAAATCATCTTCACGTCCATTATAATCTGACATAGCATGAGGCACAAACATCATCAACCCATTGATTAGGAAAGCAAAACCCGAATTAGAAAAACGATTTTCGAACAAAACGGTTTCTAAATCTTGTTTTCTAAAATTTGGTGACATCACGGTTTTCATTTTTTTTATTGATTTTCGAATTGATGTCAAAATTAAACATAACCCAAGGTAGGCCGCTCCATCTGGACGAATAACTCTTGACCAGATCTAGACATCATGAGCAAATTAAGATGCGGTCCAAAAATGATCGATAGCGGCCTCTAGCTGAAGGTAGAGCAAAATGTTGAAGCCCGATTTTTAGTAGGAGAAGAAACAAATTTTATAGCGATGATCTGTTTTAGGTTATGAAGTGAGATTACTTTTGAAGATGAAGAAGAGTTGAAGGAGAGAACTCGGCGATTTTAGATTTTGATTTGGGGTTGCGAAAGCGGTAAGGAAACTAATATAATTGAAAATTTAGGGAGGGGCGCCTAAATTTTGGATTTGGAGTCAAATAACTTTTGTTGGAATCAAATAAAAATTTATATATGAATATCCAGTAATACTTTGGTTGCGTTTGCAAGTATACACTGGCAAGTGGAAATGAAGTGGAAACGAAGTGTAAACTAACGTGTGAACCGAAAATGTTTTGACCCCTAAATACTTTTTATCGCCTTAGCTAGTGAACTGATGTAAAAGAAGTTAACTTGGGTCCAACCACAGTAAAATAGCATCGGCTACAAAATATTTATGCAAATAAAGGTAGTTGCACCGATTGTAAATAAAACTGATGCAACTAATACTATTTGCATCGGTGTATTTTCTTCGATTATTGACGATAACCGATGCAAATTGTATTTTTGTACTATCTACTGCTTTCCACATACCAAATGCACTGGTTGTTAAAAAGTAATCGATGCAAATACTTCTATTTGCATCTGTAGTGGTAAAAACCGATGCAAATGAGGCAAAGCAATATGCGTATTTTGTACTAGTGGAAGTTCATAAATTGCAAAATATAAATGTTTATCTTTCATTGCACTGCATCAAAAGCCTTTTGAATATCAATCTTCATAGCACACCTAGGAGAGTTGATCTTTCTATTATAACCCCTTAATAATTCTTGATATAGAAGAATGTTATCACTGATATTCCTAGAGGGAAGGAAAGCATTTTTTTGGAGGAAATAATAAGGGATAAAATATTCTTCAGTCTAGTAGCCATTATCTCAGATATGCACTTGTAAATTACATTGCAACAAGCAGTAGGCCTGAAGGCAACAACAAAGGATAATTAGGGGATTTTAGGGATAAGGGTATGTTTTGTAGCATTAACGCCAAACAACATTTTATTGTACTTAAAAAAATTCTTACTAACTTTGATAACATCAAAACCGATAACGTCCTAAGTGACTTTAAAAAGTATGCACTAAAACCAATAGGTCCTAGGGAACTGGAGGACTTCATGCTGAAATTTGTATGCTTAATTTCTTTAGAGGAAACTTCATTAATTAAGAAGAGGCTATCATCACTAGAGATAGAGGAAAGATTGAAATGAGGTACATAAAGGAGAAAGAAGGGAAATTGGAATAGGGTTTTGGTTGGTAAATAGGTTTTGATAATAACCAAAAGAATCATTTTAAATGGAGAGGAAGATGTACAAGCATGGACATTCATATCAAAATTTTCAATAATATTAGAAGTAGCATGCTTAATTTCAGAGAGCTGTGAAAGAAAAAGGAATTTTTATCTCCATAAATTTTCAATTTGGATTTTAATTTTTATTGATCATTTTATTTTCCTGAACAACAGCTTTAGATAGCTTGACCTTCAAGTTATGTTCCTCATTAGTCAGAACAGAGTTCATAAGATTAGATAAAATATCATATTCAAAAATATAAAGCCTACCTCTAATACTAAAAGAAATTTTAGATCCATCACCAAAGTGGAAAAAATTGCCCAATTCTTTAATGGGGATTTTAGGCTCAAGGAAAAAGTTGCAGAAAAATTTAGTTCTAAGTACAAGAAGTTTGCTTTTTAGGCCGAAGGACACTTTTTAGTGTAAATTACTGAATGATAGTTGTAACTATCATTTTCTGTTTACACTAACAGATGTCCTTCAGATTAAAAACCAAACTTGTTGTCCCTAAGACTAAATTTTTTCGCAACTTCTTCCTTACGCCTATTTTCCTGTTCTTTAATTTGATTTTGAGATTCTTCATTTTGACTTACATGATATACATAGGATTCCCGACAACCATATTTTTCTAGGAATCTACAATAATGTTAATAAAGTTAGGATGATCAGACAAATTATTAAAAAATGAAAATAAAGGATGGCCTCTGATGGCAATTTTACCCCAATCCAAGATAAGTGGAGAACGGGTAGAGGGAGATGGAGATGGAATTTAAGTGATAAGATTAGCTAATAATAATAAGGAATGGATATTAAAAAAAATTCTATTAGGTCTAAAGAAGGTTCTGATCCCAGTTCTGTAACTATTATTCCAAGTATAGAAAGAAATTGTAGCACTTATAGTGATCAGATCAAAGGAGTGTGTTGCATTATTAAGGGATTTGATGGAAGTGAGAGATAAAGGGATAACAGAGACAACACAAGGATTCGTAAAATAAAATGTCTACCAAAAAGAGCTTTAGAAAGATTGCAAACAATGAACCATGCACGAGCAATATTAGAAGCAACATTAAAAGTCGAAGCATAATTCATCTTAGATAAGCAATGATCATGAATTGAATATTGTGGAAGTCTATTAAATTTTTAATTTCAAGTTGCTTTGCAATAGAATTTGCACCCTTGTTATTCCAGAATCCAATTTCATCTATCAAGATTAAATAAAGAGTTGCTAACTGATCTAGTTTTAACACCAACAGAAGCAGTTTTTTTAGCATTTGATTGACATTAAGTAGCTTGATCAGAATTATAAGATATCCCTAATCCAGATCAGAAGTAGGGATAAAATGGAGATTCTGTAAAATTGGAAATGGGCTAGGAAAGTTTCACCATTGCGTTCGTGGTAGAATCTTGGTCGATTTTCGTCTATTATGCTAAACAAAAGCTCAAAAGATTAAGTTACAAGCGTTTAATGTTTTCAAATTTAAATAATTTAAATTGAATTCAAATTCCAATAAATAATTAAATCTGAAAATTAACTGAGATTGGCGGCTAGGTATTTTTAAGGATTAAACGACCCACTTCTTCCATTTTGGACCTATTTTCAACCTAAGGTTGTAGTTTGTTTCAAGACATATAAATAGGACACCACTCTCTGTGCTATTAATCATAAAAATATTTTATAATTCAAAGAACCTCTGCCATTCTTGTCTCTATAATAGATTCAGAAACTCCATTAGAAATTTAGGTAATAATTCTATTTAGTTTTCTATTAATTCTTCCAACCTATTCTTCTCCAACTTTTTTGAATCTAACAAATATATACCTATCCTGTGCTGTATGTGTATGTGTGTGTATAATATCAAACGAGAGATCTGGAAGGGGTTAAAAAGCATTACGAATCCAAAGAAGATAAAAAAGCTAAGGATATTCTATGAGTTGAAATACTAGCATTTTTAATTAGTAATTGATTAGTATATCATGGATTTGAATATACCTTAGGGGTTTTGGGTATGCGAAAATAAAATAAAATGAAACTCCCAAAAATCCTTCACTTCCCAATGTTAATCCATGTTCAAATTCTTGGTTGTTTACATTAAATTTTTAGAATTATATAGTTTTTGTAGTTTTCGTATTTTTTTAGTGATCCCAAATTATATTCAACTCCTTTTTGATTCTACTTTGATTATGAAATCCCTACAGCGGAATAGGGTGTAAAGTATAAAGTTATGCATAGTTTACACCATTTATTCCATATGAAAATAAAAGAGAAGTTACATTGTTTATTTCTTTATAAAGAAGGATCGAATAGAAGTTGAAACTATAACTTATATTTTTATTTTTGATAATATTCTATTGATTTGATTGATAGATTAAATTAAAAAATTATTATGTACAAGTCTATTTATGGAAATTTTTAAATATGAATATTGAACCCTTTATTAAGGACATTGAAATCCCTTGTAACATATACTAGAAATTTAGCATCATCTATAATATGGGAAAGGTTTTATTGTTGTTGTTAAAAAGGAATTGACAGTAATGATATTTAAGGCATAATTTCCACAACATAGAAATTAATAAGTGCATATTTATTTACATATTAATTACCGTAAGTTGTGTATAATTATAACATATAATTGCATAGTTAATTACGTAATAATTATCACTAAATCCCCCATAGGAAGGTAATTAATTGTTGAAGTAAAATAAGGAATTATCTTACAGCCTAATTAACGGACACAGTGAGATGTGTGATAATATATTAAGAATATTATATATATGATAAAGTATAGGATGAGAGGTTAGTCAAGAGATGCACGAAAGTCTACCTAGCTAATCTATGTACCAATAGTGTGACATTGTGGCTGATTTGAGATATTGACTATGATATGTAACTATAGTGACGCGAGGTTAGTCCTAATTCTATAGGATAAATCGGTCTAGTTAATTTGGCTATCAGTGTCTATGATAGTCAAGCTAATATGAGATGTCACAATGGGGTACCTGTCGTAAGACCAAAGACCTACTTTGGGGTTTTGGAGGTATTAAGTTGTTTTTGGGCCTACCTCTTTTCCCTAAATGAAGTACTAAATGGCCAAGGGATGTTATTTAGGTATGGTAGATGGTATCCTGGAAAGGGTCCGCTTCGGGATAAGGTATGAAGTAGTTGTTTAAGTGTTCGCATTCCCATAAAGAAGTATTAAGTAGCTTAAAGAGATTCCATGCGATGTCAACTAGATGGCCGCCTGTGAGTAGTCCGCCTTGGAGATAGGAATTAAATTGTGGAGGCCTACCTCAATTGAGGCCCTAAATGGTCATAGTCTGTCTATTTCCAAAAAATTGTATTAAGTGACTTGGGTGTTGTCTCTCGCATTGTTAAACATTTATGGTGATTGATATGGCTTATAGGACTGGGAAACCTGCTTAGAGAATGGAAGGTACTAAGTGGTCGACTGAGGGCCTATCTCCTTTCCTCATATGATTTATTAAATGGTTTAAAAACTCATATGATATATTCCTATTTTGACATATATTGCCTAAGTACTGGAATAATAAGGCTCGAGGATTTTATTCATCGAACAATATTGTTCTTACTCCCTCCTCATTACAACATAAGTTAAGGAAAGAGTGACGATATTAATGATGTTTGAAGAAGGCATGATCAAAGCTTGTGGTGGTTATTATTATTTATTTATTTATGATGCTTTTATTTACCTATATAAGAATAATTTGGAACAGATGAAGTAATGGTAATTGTTTGTGACTATGTTCTATATTATGACATTTGAATTTATCTTGAAATAAATGGGTACAGTTTAGTATTATGTTTTGTTCCTTCCACTTCGTGTTCTAAAAGAATAGTTATAGTTTGGTATTGTTTTCTATTTTACCAACCAATAGTTAGCTTTGGAACAAGTCCAAGTTTCGATGGGCCTTTTTTGTGTCATAATTTAGGCATGTTTCAAAGGCGGGTGGTTACAGAATTTTCTTAGGTGTACCCCTCTTATTCTTAAAGGAGGATGAGACAATGAGGACAACAAGATTAGGAGAAATATTAATGGCTTCAGGGAAGATATCAAGAGGAAGATTAAGAGTTGAGTAAGGGGGTTTAATCAGAGGAGAAATTGAAATAGAAGGAAGAGAGGATGAATGCTGTAAAAAGAGTTATGAGATGAAGGGGTAATGACATATTTAGGAGATTGAAAGTTTTGCTTATCATTGTGCATGTCAGTGCACAATACAAAAAGTTGTATTAGAGAATTGAGGCATTCTTGAGCTGAAATGGTAGCAGAGATTATAACATGGTCGGACAATATAAAAGGAAAGGAATTTTTAGCAATGTCATATGAAGAAATCAAAAAAGGACCAGCAGCAATTGTTAGGGATAATTCCCTCTCTTTAATGTCATTCAGCACTAAAAATTTATTTTTTCAGAAAGTCTACTGTTTTGGTGAATATATCACCTGATCATTGTAACTAGAATTTGGAGAATTGAGCCTATTACACCACACTCATTTGCTGAGAGAATCAGATGCTCGTACAAACTCTCTGTAATATTTGAATTCACATTTTCTTGGTTAATCACCTCATCCATAAAAAAAAACGACTTTTCTATAATCATTGGAAATCATATTCACATCACCATTTTTCATCATCAATCACATTTCCATCATGGTCAGAATCATTATTCTTCTTTGCATTAACATTTGCATCCTTATTTTCCTATAAACCTTTTGAAAAATTCCTGTTCCTCCTAATTTGAATAAAATTAGTATTATCATATTTATAATCTTTCGCTTCCACACAATCAAAATCATCATCATTAACCTTATTATTTTTTACATCATTGTTGTTACCTTTTGAAGTTTCACAACTTTTCGTAGCATGACCAAAAACCTCGCAATGAGTACAAATCAAAAGTTTCCATGAATTTTTAACTATGACATTTGGGCAGTCATCATCACCAACTAAATATAATAGGAAGCTCTTTGTCGCGTTTAACTTCTATTAAGCACTTTGCAGTTCAAATCCCTTCGTCTTTTCAGTGTTTTCATCATAACATATCAATTTTCGAGGACTACAGGATAACCAGTGGATTCCTATAAGTGTCCATGTCAATAAAGGAATTTTATAAAGATGTAAGCAGAAAGGACACTCTTAATGGATGATTGAGCCGATCCAAAAGAAGGATTTCGTGAAGTAATGATGAACATTTGGCCTCTAATAAACACTAGATCTCTTTTTAGAACACTTAACCTATCTTCATGGTTAAAGAATTTGAAATAGTAGTTTTGTTTATCAAACAACATCTCAAATGCACCTTTTAACTGCCAAATTTTTTCTAAGTAGGCTTTAACAGCCATTTATTCAACTGTTCCAACAAGAAAGAACCCGACAAGATAATATGACTGTAACGTCCGCGGATTTTCGTTCTTCGAAAATTCAACATCGACACTCACTTTATCGACTGCCGAGAAATCGAAGGCCGAAAACCGAGAAGTTGTAGGTTTTAAAAAGAAAAGAAAAAGAAAGAAGAGAGAAAAGTAGATAAGAAGATAGAAAATAGAGAGAGAACAGAAATTTAAAAATTAAAAGATAGAAGGATTTTAAAAATAGAAAAAGAGAATTTGAAAATAGGACGGACAGAAAGGAAACAAAAGAACAACAACAGAATCTCACAATTCGCAGCGGAACAACATATAATAATAAATGAATAATCTTTAAACAAAGAACTATATCAGTTATTACATTTCATTTCATTACATCATATCATATCATCAGAGTGTACAACATCATACAACAACAAACAGTGCAGCGGAAAAAGAAATACTATATAAACTAGTAATACGCCATGCCAATCCAGCTTGCCTCCAGCAACTCCAGAATATCCAGAATATCCTGATAAACCTAACTCTTAACTGCCCGTGTGGAAAATTGGTGGGCACCCAGAGTTTAGGAAGGAAAACAATAAACTCCAAGTCAGTCATGTGACTGGTGTGAGAACTCAAAACAGTTTGTTTATCTTTAAAATCAAAATAGAGGAATATTTTTAATCAATTCGCAATGCTTTTAAAAAATGAGACTACCATAAGGCCTCCCGCACACACACACATGCAAACGCAGAATCGGAGGAGATTTCTCCTTATGATAGTCAAAGATGCTTGATACGCATTTAAAATAACATTTGATATTATTATTAGTGTATAGTGTAGGAAAAATATTTCGGAAGTAGAATATAAATCTTAGCCAACATAGACATTTCGAACTATGCCTACTATAGCTACCATCCAAACAGTGGTGACCACCATAAGTGAATGGCAGGTTCTACAACTAATACCGTACAAGTTTCGTATTGGGAATTGGATTTCCAACAAATGGTCAGGCCAAGGAACTTCCCATTGCCACTGAGAATGCCTCTGGAAAGACATCCCCGAGAACCAAACCGGAACTCTGCCAACACAAGGCCGGGTTACCCCTTAACTGGGTAACTACTGACACGAGCACGCCATTCCCCGGTCCTTTAGGACCTTTTCAACCGAGCGCTCGATATCCAACATCACACCATAATAAATAGAGTGTTTTCAACATGAGTAAGTATCTGGGATCCATACCATGATACCACCCCTTTCCAGAAGGAAATGCACATACCCTAAGGGGAGCTACAGAAACCCCTAATAACCTTGCCGCATCTTTTCCTGTTTTGACCATTTCCGGGATGTGAGGCTCGACGAAGTCACGTCCACAAAAACACACTTTGTACAAAAAGCCGTGCTTTGGGTCAACAAATGATCAACACAATGATCACTAAGATAGACGATCAAATAAATGATCCTATCACAATAATCAACACAATGATCATTTCAGCATCACTCAGCATGTCACATTACCAAAATGGGATATATCGCTGATAATTTCAACTATATAACCTTTGAGCTCGTACGTCTCAAAGAAGGGTGTTAAGCAAAGAATAAATTCTTCGCCACCAACAGAAATATATTTGAAAGAAATCGGCTTTATATCTCAACTTGTAATGTCAGACATACAATCCATACAAGTCTGTTCCGGGATCGAACAGAACCGAAGGCACTTACAAAGAAGTCCTTGAAATCCGGATATTCACAATCCTGATCGAATTTCCCATCACTTATGGAATCTCTATACCAGGTGCGACCCAGTGCAGAGACAATCGATAGGTCATCCTATCGCTCTCGCAAATACCGGTCTTCAACACCGATCTTCAAATGCAATTCATAACGACGTATCACATATTCGGAATGGGTTATACGACCCCATGGTCCTTTCCCGGTTAACCCGAATAGTGAGCGCTTATTCAAAAATAAGTGTGCATTCAAATTCAATCAATTCACATCAAATACCCATTCAAAGGGAAATACTGATAGTCGGCTATTGAACTATCAATTGATATGCATACATCACCAGATTCCAAATAATTTTCCAAATTATTTATTTTTCAAAAATATCTTCACTAGATATTAAATTCCAACACTTCAAAAATAAATCAATATTTATTTTTAAACAAATTTCACTTTCACATATAAATTCCATAATGAATTTATATTTTAAAACATCCATGCATATACGATTTCAATAATTCATTTCAATTTATCTTTAAAAAGATAAATTCTAAATATTCACTTCATATTGGAAAACATTTTCATACTTATTACTCATAAGTAATTCACAAATCTTTTTATTTTCAACACTTAGAAAATATTCAATATACTTAAATCGAATTAAGTATATATTTCATTATATTAAGAAAACCCTTTCTTAAACATATTTACTTGGGCCAAAACGAATGTTGCGTAAAACATCGTTACGACAACCCAAAATCACTAGTATAGGGATTCGAAATTAAAATAGATATATATACATCCCAATACTATTCAAAACATTTCCTTTCGGAAATCATTTACTATAACAACAGTGTTATAGTCCACCATTTCCTTTTATTTCTCGAAAACGTCTATTTCAACAATAAATGTTGAAATCTATGGTTTCGAATCTCAACATGTTTTAAACCATCGTTAGATCGTTTTAATTCTATTTAAAACATCACATTCAAAAACATTTTATTTAACGTGTTATTCACTATTCAAAAACGTGAATAAACCATGTTCACAAATTCCATTATTTCTATTCTTTTTAACTTAAAGGATTATTCACTGTTTATAACGTGAATATAACTCCATTAATAGGTTATAACAATTAACTTATCAAAATAAGTCGTTTGCGAATTTATAAAACAACGTTTATAAATTCCATATTTATTTATTTATAAAAACTTCCTTTTTATAAATTCCTTTATTAACCTATTCCAGTTTATAACTAAATTATAAACTAAACGTTCACATTATAAGTTAATTACTTATAAAACGATTATTTTACAAAATCGTTCATTTAACTTCCCAAATTATTAATCTTAACTTATAAGATTGTTTATTTATCCAAAATTTATTCTTTCGATAACTTTATAAATTTTATAAACCTATTGCTTATAAAATTTCATTTATAACTTCACAGTTTATAATTTCATAAATTTCATTCATTTAGGAAATTCATTTTCACTACATTCAAACACTTATAAAAACTCGTTTTATAATGTCCATAATTCAATTTATAAATATCCATTTATAAATCTCTTAATATAAATTAATTTATATTATTCTTTTAAACGTCTTTAAATTCCTTTAAAATTTCACCGTTCTCTTGATTTATAAAATAATCAAATTTTATAAATCTTATATTCAAACTTTTAATAATAAACTCAAAAATCCAGTTTAAACCATTTTATAAAATCATTGGTTCATATTTCTCAAAAACCAGCTTTTAACTATATTTCACAAAACCATAATTTTATAACTTTAAAAATTATAACGTTTATTTATTTATAATGGATCAATTCCAAAAATATAGTATATTTTCAAAATCACTTTTAAAATCATTTTAAAATCCCAAAATCTGGGTCCAATGATGCTACACACCAAATAGTCAATCACGACTACAACGATATCATATATCAATATGAAAATCCATCAAATATCAAAATATCTGAAATAAAATAAAAACTGTTGAGGAATCCTGTTGGATCCCTCCAACCTGTTTCCTGCATCCAAAAACATTAGCACAATACCAATTTCGCTCCAGTACGAAATTATCGCGGTATATGTTTTTAATAAATATTATCCGCTTACTAACGGCGTAATAGGGTCTCATCCGCTAAACAAAAAAATGCGGGAAATCAATCAACTGCAATATATACATATGCCAATATATATATATTGATATTATATATAATACCAATTCCACTGTTTATGAAATATTCGCGGTATATGTTTTTATTAAATAACATCCGCTTACTAACGGCGCATAATGTCTATTTTAACAATCAATAATTTACAGTCATCATTCAAACATGCATTCAAATATTTTAAATCTAACTATTTAAAATAAAATCGAAACCTATTCGATTGAGTGAGAAATTCTCACCTTGGTTTTAATTTCCGTTTTAGCTTTTATTTCGAATAAAATTAAACGCGCGTTTAATTTTATCCGAAATTCTCACTAACTCCAAACGACTCCAAACCAACTCCATCGCGTAGTGTTCGTCCATACGATTCCAACGCAACTGATTTCGCATTTTTTCGACCTCGTATGAAAAAGATATTGATTTTTGAAGTTACACGAATAAATCTATATACAAATTACAATATAACTTAACTAATATTAAACCTAGCTTGCATCCACCATCCATCACAGATCCAACGGCCCAAACTCTTCATCTCCCTCACGCGCAACATCTCCAGTACGCATATGCTATGGCCGAACCCAAACATTAGAACTAGGGTTTGCATTTGCACTCCAATCACTCAACTATACATCATCATACCACTCCCATGTCGAAGCTCTCCTCCTCCTCTACACTCGCCCCCCCTAGGTGAAGCTCGGCCACCTGTAGAGCACGAAAACACGTGCGAAAACTGATGGGAACGGCCACCTCTAGCTCCCTCTACGCAACTCCAAACTCCATCAAATCCGTATGGATTTAAAGCTCATCTCGTGCTCTTCAATCTTCGTGTTGAACACCTCTCCTAATTCTTTGTAGATTGGAAGAGATTGAGAGTTTAAATTGGGCAATTTCTGGCCATTGACAAATTAGGGCCGGCTAGGGTTTAATGTTTGTTATTTTTTTTTTTTTATTTAATGAAGGGTGTGTCTCCTTTTATAGAAAAAGCAAGCGTAAACACTATTCATCCCGGGAATTCCGAACTCCGATTTAGACGCCGTAACCAGCGTACCTAGGGTTTATCCCTCATTCCGGACACAATGGAACAGGTTTCGGAAGCTAATTCGGAAGTATGTGCGAGTTATGGCTGTAAACGCTCAATTTAAATTAAACCGATTTAAATCGATTTCTAGGCGTTTTAATTTGTACCGGACAAACGGTAAATCCAATTGACTTGAAATTTGAAACCTTACAATAATATCACATTACGGATCCGATGAAACTAGTTTCGTCGAATTCCGAGACTTTTTGAAAAATGGCTATTTTGACTCGCCAAATTTAAATTAAAAACGATTCGATGCGTTTCGAGCTGCCACGATCAAACGATAGCTCCGATTGACACGAAAATTGAAATCCGGTAATAACTAACTATTACGGATCCAATGAAACTGGTTTCGTTCAATTCTGAGACTGTCCAAAAATTGGCTATTTTACAGTCGATTATTAAATATTAAAATATTCAATTTTCACAAATTAACTTTTAATTCGATTTTAAAAGTTCAAAAATATCGTTCTAACTTCAATATGATAAAATAAAATTTTACAAATTATTTACAATCATTTTTAACTCAATTTTCAATTATTTCCATAATTTAACATATTAAATTATCGATTTAATAATCCAATTAAATCCAATAATTCAAATTAAAATTTATTTGACTTATAAATTCATTTATAAATATTTAAAATTAATTAAATATTCAAATTTAAATTATTAAAAATTCTGGGTCGTTACTATGACCATGTTTTGATACCAGCATTAGTAACTTCCTGAGGATGGGATATAGGGTTACCAGAGAAAGAAATATCAAAATGGACTGGAACATAAGCACCAACATTCCTTGGCTTGCCATGAAATAGAGAAGACCATTGGGAAGATAAAGCGGGAGGAATAAAGAACTGATCACCTAAAGCAATAGTAACTTGATTGACATCATAACTAACAAAGGAGGAAGGAAGAGAAGGGAGAGAAATGGTAGTAGAGGTCGTAGAAGCAGAAATAAGAGAAGAAGAAGAAGAAAGAGGAGGGAATGGGTCCAAGGGAGTAGGTTGGGGGACAGACAGAGGAAAAGGGGTAGGAGAGTGAGGTGGGAGGGATGAGGAAATAAGGCTAGAGGTAATGGGAGCAGTAGAGGAGGTAAGGCTAGGAGTACGGGGGAGGGAGGGGGAAGGGATGGGATTGCCATTAGAGACCATGCTAATGATGAAATATATCTTGGTATTAGATGTTCATTGAAAATAATCGATTAATCTACAGGATCGTGGGTCAAGCTAACTTGCAATGACATGAAATTTTATACTTAATCACCCATGAGAACAATGTCGACCGTCAACGGTTGGATTTCAAAATTTGTAATGTAGATAGATCTTATTTCAAACTGATTATTTTCTATATATGTTAATCATAGTTCATTTGAAAACGTCCGGTTCCAAATGGAATCACCACTAATGTTCCATATTTATAAAATCTGACTACATATTTGTCAATACCTTAAGCAAGCTTAAATATACGATTCCTTAACTCTAAGAAAGTTTGACTGACCAACTTATCAGATGTAAATATTCTTAGGTGTTAGTTTAATCGTTTAAGTTATCGGATCGTGGATCAAACTGACTTACAATGACACGAAATTTTATACTTAAGCAGCATGGATATACAATGTTGATTCTTAACTGTTGTGTTTCAGAAAAATTCATAACGTGGACATGTCTGTTGGTTCAGATTGTTCATAATAATGATAGTTTAAGTAAAGAATTTTCATATTCAAATTGTTAACTGCATTTCTGGAATCAAATAAGGAAAGTTATATGGAAGAATTTATATAAAATGGAACAAAACGTTAATTTAGATTATTAAATATATTTTAAAATAAATAAAGTGATGTATTATTCGATATGGATATACCAATAATTAGCAAGGTTTAATAATTTTCGAATTTGTAGTTTTACTTAATAAAAATATGTTGTAAAGTAATTTTGGTCGTATAAAATTTTATTTTTAAAAAGGTATTAAGACTACATAAATGTGATCAAACAGAGTTTCAAATATGAACACAATGAATATTTATTTGAATAAATTTCATATCCAAAATATATTTTATTTAGTTAGTATTGATTGAATAATCAGATTTTACTTTGATGGTTTTACATTAATTAACTCCATTTTGAAGATAAATAAGCTTAAATAAAATTTATGACAAAATATTTTTATGCTGTAAAAAATTTGTATATATTTGAATTATCCTTAAAATGAGCTTAAATGATATTTTCGATTTTGAAATTGTTTAAAATAAATATAATGTGGTGTTATTTGATATAGACAAATCAATAAACAAATAATGTGGGATACTTATTAAATTCAGTCACATCTTTTATCTTGTATAAATATATTTCGTTAAATATCTCTTGCTAAATTGAAGAAATGCTTTCTTGCTTTAAGGATTACAATTATTCCATGATTGTTTGCATCAGATGATACGATTTTTTAGGTAAAATTTTCTACATTATAGGTATTATCAATTGGAGATTTTTACTGGAACCATTTCTTGAAGTGATAGGTGAAGCACATAATGATCCACTTGGAGAAGCGGGGGCATTATTATCAGTGGATCGTTCTATCACTCACATTTATACTTGCCTTTCTGCTATTTGTAATTGTGTTACGACTCTTTTTTGTTAGAAAATACATCTTAACTATTTGCATTTGGTTGACAATGCAGTATTATGATTTACTTTTTGGTATCCTCCTTCCTCTTTCTTAGGTGCAAATACCCTCTTGCCCTCTTTCCATTTCCTTATTCCAAACACATCATACTAATCAAATACTAGTAGATCTAACATTAGCATGTTGTCTGGCTGCATCAAAGAGTGTGGATCTGAGAAATCAAGGATGCTATCCAAATCTAGATGTGAAGCAGAGACAAAGCTTCTTATAAAAAAATTAATTTTATACAATGATATTAATAATGAATTATATATTATATATCACCTTATGTGTGTGCGTATCATCGTTTGTGTGTGTCACCGTCTGTTATATATATTTTATACAATGATTTTTTTTCGAGCAAAAAAAATATTGTAAACAATATATATATGTTTAAATATATATATATATATATATGTGTGTATAACTATATATAATTTACATATTATTTAGTATTTTATATAATATATTTCAAAAGTTTAAAAAAGAGTCGGCCAAATTAATTTAAAAAAGTAATGATATCATATTTTTGGCCAAATTATATTTAACACACATATATTTTTATTTGTATATAAATTCATTTATTTTTGTAAAAAAAACTTTATTTTTGGAATTATTTAAAAAATCAATTGGTTTTTTTCGAAATATATATGCGCATATACGGCATAGACACACATATAGACATGCATACACACATATATCTATATGAAAATTTCTATGCCAAATTATGGAATTTGATTTGATTTTAAGTTAGATTTAATTTGAATTTATTTACTAAGTTAATAGACATTTTATTTTGAAAATCAAAATAAAAAGTCGTAGTCACATTTGGATTATATTTAAAATTGATTTATAAATAATTAATTGATATTTTCAAATTTTGTATACCAATTATATATGTATGTGTTTATATATGTATATGTTTTATTACAAAATATTTGTTCAAGCAATTAATATAATATTGATATTTTAGTGTTAAGTAGCAACGAAAACCATTCTATTCAAAGTTTGTCATGACCAATAGCTCTTTTTACATATGGCTTATTGTTAAAAATGTATTTTTGAATTAAAATTAAGATTATGGTATTTTTGTCGTGAAATTTGTGTTTTCGAAACTATGAAATATTGTGAAGCTGACTATGATGAAATAAATTTGATTTATTAAAAACTGAGTTGTGAAAAATAAACTAGAGGAATTTTGATAGTGTTTTCTATTGATGATGCTTTCCCCAATTAAAAATAAATAGAAATACGATTATGTGGATTTCCATATTTGGAAATAGTCTTGGTGATTTTACCTTTTAGAAGGGATTGCTAAATGTTTTATGACCTATTTGGATATTTTCTACTTTGGTATATAAAGCTCAATGATAATGCCAAATGTGGGTAGAGCTTGGATCATAAGGAGCTGGAATAATGGGTTCCTCCTATAGATGTCAATTTAGATGATTTATTAGACTAGCAATTAGCATATGAGGATATTTTTTGTACTGGGTTTGGATAAACCATATTATGTTGAAGTCTAGTTTTGAAGAGATTGTTTTATATTGCAAAACTGGTTTTGATATATGGAAATATCGCATTTTAAAGAAATAAAGGGGAAATATAATTTTTCTTATTATTTTAGAAAGGTACTTTGAATAAATTGGATTTTTGCAAACTGATTCATGAAATACATTGCAAAGATTGATTTATACAAGCTAGGAATAATTTGACAAATTATTTGTATATAAATTTACATCATTTTTAAAGTAGGCCTCTGGTATATGATATCTATGGATATAGGATTTTTGTGTTAGAGTTATTATATGAAGTAAATTTGGAAGTCCATTTTGAAGTGATTTTGGGGAAAACGATTTTGGAAGAAAAGGAATTTGGTAATATATTTTTAAATGGTTTTAATTAAAATGATATATGGAATTAATTATGGGTGTAGACTATAATGAATAATTTATGTTTTAGTAAGTAGAGTTATATAATATGCAACATATTTAGGCCTTTCACACTCATTATGTTATGTATTGAACACATTTACATCACAGTCGGATTTCTAGCCTAACTCTGGTTTTGTTATGTATTTGATAACCTCGGGTCAGATTAAAGTTGTTTTATAGAACCATATTATGATTGTATATGCTTTATGGGCAACAATATGGAGTTAGAGACGACAACGATGAAGAATATCTACTGGGTTATACTTATATTAGCTTTTTTGTATTAGCCGAGATGATGTTTCTATGTGATGAGTTGTTTATATGAGGTGATGTATCATATTTTTAGATAATGATATAAAATTCATCATTTTTGTCCACTACAGTTCTTGTAATTGGAAATTTTTCATTTGTATCTCCAATACTATATTACTCAGTCCTAACAAATTGTGTATATTACTTTATGCTAAGAAAAGATACATTATATTTTAGATGTGTTCAAGTAATGTAATGTATCCATTTGACATAGTGTAGTCTATACAAGAGATTACTCCTCCAAATGCTTTAATTTAGGCTATTAGATAGTGAATTCACCATATGATAATCTGATCACTGAAACGGGGCATTACAGATTGACCGGCATTGTCTAGGATTATTTTCCGTGCACTAAACATTGATCCTAAAGCTATCTTCATCTGTTAAAAACATCGATACTCAAACCATAAAGGTATAGGGTTCTTAAAGAAGAGGTAGAGAAGTTGCTGGCCAAAGATTTCATCTAGGAGTATCTAATCTTTGTAGCCTACCCAGTACTGGTTAGAAAGCCTAGTGGTCATGGAGAACTTGCATTGACTTCTCCAACCTCAACAAAGCCTGCCCCAACATATATCTTTCCATTTCGTTATATTGTTCATAAAGTACATACGACTAGTGGACATAAGATCCCCACCTTTATTGACACCTACTCTTGGTATAATATAATTGTCATGCATGGCTCAGACCAAGGGAATAATTCCTTTATCACAAATGCCAACCTATATGGTTATAGCGCCATGCCAATAGGGCTACCAATTCGACCAGCCTCTTTTCAACATCTCCTCACCCACGTGTTCTCTAGACAGAGGTGTATGTGGACAACGTGCTGGTAAATTCTGAGATGGCTGAGGAGTATATACAGTGTTGGCTAAGACATTTGGCATATTGGGCCTATACATCATAAAATATTTTGATCTGTAAAATTCCTTTGCATATAGTAAGTGCTAAAGGTTATTGAAGCAAATCATGACAAAATCTAAGCCATCCAAGATATCCATGTCCCAAGACGGTGAAGCAAGTGCAAAGCTTGAATGGGTTGGTTGTAGCATTGTGCGGGTTTATGTCTAAGTCAAGACTGATGTCTCCGTTTCTTCAACATCATGAAGAAAAAATCATTTACATGGAATGATGAATGCACCAAGGCATTTGAGGAACTAAAAAAGCACTTAGCTTATCCTTCAATACCATCAAAGCCTATCGACAGAGGGAATTGTACCTATATCTTATGGTGATTGAATGTGCAATCAGTGATACCTTGATTAGAGAAGACAAGAAGATCCAATAGTCGATTTACTACATCTACAAAAGCTTTACCGGCCTAAAGACATGATACCCAAGGTTGGAGAAGCTTACTATCTTCCTACTCTTCGAGGCCTACAAACTTTGATCATGATTTCAAGCTCATTGCATCAAAGTCCTGACTAACCAACCCTTAATACAAATACTTATTCAACCCGACATTGTGGCTCGGCTACCCAAGTGGGTTATCGAGCTTGGACTACATCGCATTTCCTTCCATCCTTGCATGACAATGGAAGACCAAGCCATCATAGATTTCATTACAGAGTGCTCAAGCCTAGGAAATGGTGAAGAAGGGACCATTGTCAATCAGTAGACTTGGCTCATGTATATAGATGAGGAATCAAATGAGAAGGGGGTAGGGACTGATATGGTCCTTGCCACCTTCAACGGAAAAGAATTATGTGTTTTGGTCCGCCTTACCTTCAATGTTACTAACAAGAAGCTAATTACGAAGCTATCCTTGTTGTTCTCATGATGGTAAAGGAATCGTGAATGGAATTTATTCAAATGTTCGATGACTCTTCACTAGTTATCAAAAAAATTGGCAAGTGCTTCTAAATCAGGGGAAATGTGATGCCTTATAAGTTATAAAGGCGAAGAAGATAATCTGTATATTTGCCAAGTTCAAGATGGAACGAATATGATAGGAGAAGAACGCTAAGGCCGATCAGCTGGCCAAGGAAGTAAGAAGCTGAGATGAATCCACTCCTTGGGTTCTCTTAAAAATTTGAGATACCCCTTGCTATGAGCTACGGATAACCAAAATGGTGATTGGCACACCATTTCAGAAAACTGGATAAAACCCCTAATCAAATACTTGAAAAGTGAAGAATTACTTTTCTACTATAAAGAAGCCATGAAGTTTCTTTATCAAGCTCCCCACTATACAATCATAGGGGGAAAGCTACCACACACCATTAAAGTGGTGTGTGTCAGAAACATGAAAACGACCTAATTGTAAAAGAGCTACATGAAGGATGTCATAGGGATCACGTTGTAGGAAAAATCCTAGCAAAGGAAGTAGCTCGACAATGCCACTACTAACCTATTATAATCAAATATTTAATGCACTACAATAAGAAGTGCAACTGATGTTAATGGTTCGCCAAGATCCTTGGAGATTTTTATACCCTCCTTACCCTTATGACTTCCTTGTAGCCATTCAGTACTTGTGTAATCAACTTGATAGGAAAGATGTGAAACACCAAGAGAAGGTATAGTCATGTTATAATCTCCATTGATTACTGCATCAAATGTGATGTGGCCAAGCTCCTCACTGGGTCACCACCCCCAAGATCCTCAACTTCATTACCAAGAACATCATCCAACATCTCGATGTTCTAAAGAAGATCATCATCGACAATGACACTCAGTTTGAGAGTAGCCTCTTTAAAAAAAATTTAGCAAAGCTAGCCGGTTTTTTAAGTGGACCGTCCACTTCATATTAATAAAAAAATTAAGTACAAGTGAGAGGCAAAGTTACCCCATCAGCTACCATGGACTCACATCACAAAAAACCAACAGACTAGGAAGTAGCTACAAAAAAAGAGTTACATAGGAATAATTTTCCAAAAGGAAATGCCAAGAGAAACCTAAGAAGGAAAAATATCCTCTAAACCAACTCAATACCATCGTCCAGATCAAGAAATCCTTATGATTCGAGAGGAAAAGCTAGCATAATTGGTCTCGCATCTCTACACACAAAATCAACAACAACGATAGTAGGAGCATCATACTGGGAGGGAGCAAAGGCAATATATGACCTCATCCTAAAGAGAGCATCCGGTTAGGGGGATCCGACAAGGAAACATCTGGGTCGTGAACGGACATGACCGTTATTCTCCTATATATACCAGTAGTTTTCAGTGAATTTTTACTTAAGATTTCTTTGTTTTCACTCCTCTTTCTCTTCCATTCTTATTTTCAAACATTCTTAACAAAACTCTACTGAAGTCTTAAGTTAATCACACTCGATCATCTATAATTTGATTCTCTACCACTCTCTCAATGAGCTTAGTGCTATTCAGAGTAATAGGATCATTTGTAACCAAAGATAGAAAGATCGAAGTGTATCGAGTATCTCTATCGAAATGTGATTGGAAACGATGTGATTGTGGCTCGTAAATCAATTGGGTGTGATTGTAGCCCTTAAATAAATTAGGTGATCTTGTAGTCTGGTTAAATCAAGAGAGTTTGTCTTGGACTCGGAGATAGGAGGGTGCATCTGGCCTTGAAATCGAGGTTGTGATATAGACATTATATTTGAAAAGAAATCTGCATAAGAAATTGTATGGGACTGGATGTAAGGTACCTTCGAACCAGTATTAAATTCCGGTGTCTTCTTTCCTTTACTGCTTTAAATAACTATTTTCTTCTATGTCTGGTTCTGTGATTGTTTCTGTGTTTGTGAATTGCATCTATTTTGGTTTAATTTAAAAGAATTCAAAAAAATTATAAAATTAATTAAACACTATTCACTCCTTTCAAGTGTTATGCCTTAACATCAGTAGTCTGCAATTTTTTACGTTTGGTATCAGAGCATTGGTTTTCAAATTTATCATAATCTAAATTTTGAAAATGTTTAAAATGGTAATTTTTGGAGACTCTATTAACACTAGTTTAAAACTATCCTAATCATCATTGTCTCATAAGTCTGCATATTTTTATTATAGAAAATCAAGTTATCTACCGAATCAATATGTTGTGCAGGAACAGATGTGTTATATGGCTTTTGAAGAATCAATAGTCAATGGACAAATTGTGAAAATCAAGAAATATAAATGGACACTTGATAGTGGATGTTCAAGATACATGACCGGTAAACCGAAGACACTGAATAAATAATTTATAATGATGGAGGACTAATCAACTTTGCAGACAATTCAAAAGGATATATGATTGGCATCGGCAATGTCGGTAACTCTAAAATTCCTACCATTTCTGATGTTCTTTAGTTAGGAATCTAAAAAACAATTTACTTAGCATAAGTCAATCACGGGATAAGGGCTGCAAATTTAAATTTGAAAAGGATAAGTGTCACATCGAAGATAATCTATGTCTTTTGGCTAATACAAGTGACCCTTGGATTTGGCATAAATGATTAGGGCATTTGAATTTCAAACTCTTATCTAGATTTTCAAAACATGATATAGTAAGAGGTCTTTCTAAAATGGATTTTAAAGTAGATAGTGTATGTGATGCTTCTCAATTAGAAAAACTTAGGAAGAGTTTATTCGAATTGAAAGATATGATTTTAACTTCAAAACCTCTTTGAGTTACTTCATTTTGATTTGTTTGGTCCATCTCAAATTCAGTCAATAAATCACAGTAAATATGTTTTTGTAATTGTAGAGGATTATTTTATATATACATGGACAATTTTTCTACAACATAAAAGTGATGCTTTTGATTTATTCAAAACTTTTGCAAGAATAATTCGAAATCAACTTTCTTTAAAAATCAAAACTATTCCTAGTGATCAAGGTGGAGAATTTGAAAATAAAAAATTTAAGAACTTTAATAATCAGAAAGGAATAACTCATTATTTTTCTTTTCTAAGAAGCCCACAACAAAATGTAGTGGTAGAGCGTAAAAATAGGATGATTCAAGAGTGTGCAAGAACTATGCTCTCGGATAATAAATTACCAAGAAATTTTTGGGCTGAAGCAGTCTACAGCTTGTTACATTTTGAATAAGATTCCAATTACACCACTAATCAATAAAACACCATATGAACTTCTTTTCAATAAGAAACCAAAGGTATCTTATTTTAAAGTTTGTGGAAGTAAATGCTTTATTCTAAATACAAAGGACAATTTGGTTAAATTTGATCCTAAATCCGACAAAGGAATCTTTTTCAGATATTTTGATAGAAGTAAAGCATACAGAGTTTTAAATTTAAAAACTAACACCATTGAAGAAACAATGCACGTATCCTCTGATGAAATTTTCAAAGATTTTGTTCAAATATACAATAAAGATGATTCTGTTATTTTAAATAATGAATCGAATGACACAAATTATGAGACTGTTCATCTTAATAAAAGTATTAGGCTTTTAAAAGATCATCCTACAGAATATATACTAGGAAATATTGAATCTGTTGTTAGAACTAGAAACCAACTAAACAAGATGAGTAATGTAGGTTTTATATCAACTATTGAACCCAAAATACAAAGGAATCATCATCTGATGATTCAAAGATTCTTGCTATACAAGAAGAACTGAATCAATTCATTAGAAGTAATGTATGAGAACTTGTTCCTAGACCCGAGGACCAAACTATAATAGGAACTAAATGGGTTTATAAAAATAAAATGAATGAATAGGGTGAGGTCATTAGAAATAAAGCTCGCTTAGTCATGCAAGGTTATTGTCAAGAAGAAGGTATATACTTTGGTAAAACTATTGCACCCGTAGCAAGATTAGGAGGCATTAGAATTTTACTTGCTTTTGCAAAACGCAACAATTTCAAATTATTTCAAATGGATGTCAAAAATGCCTTTTAAATGGTTTTTAAGAGGATGTTTATGTTGAACAACCTCTAGTTTATAAAGAAGAAAAGTTTTCAAATCATGTTTACAAAATAAAGAAAGCTTTATATGGTCTGAAACAAGCTCCTAGAGCCTGGTATGACAGACTAAGATCTTAGCTATTATAATCAAATTTTGAAATTGGTAGTGTATATAATACTCTTTTATTAAAAGAAATAAAAATGATAACCAACTAATACAAATTTATGTAGATGATAGTATTTTTGGATCAACATACAATGAAGTGAACAAAGAGTTTTCTGAAATAATGACAAAAGAGTGTGAGATGAGTCATATGGGTAAACTTACTTCCTTTTTAGGATTGCAAATAAAACAATTAGATAGTGGTATTTTCTTTAGTCAAGGAAAGTATACTAGGGATCTAGTTAGTAAGTATGGTATGACCACTGCGAGTGGAAAACCGACTCCTATGACAACCAATGAATCCTTGAATAAGAAAGACTTGTCAAAAGATGTTGATCAAAATCTATACAGGGTAATGTTTGGATCGCTACTCTATATAACTGTGAGTAAACATAATATCATGCATAATGTCCGCCTCTGTGCAAGATACCAATCTCAACCCAAAGAAACCAATTTAAAAGCTGTTAAACATATCCTAAGATATGTTAAACACACTTTAGACTATGACCTATTTTATCCTAAAAATGATTCATTTGATTTAATTTCATATTGTGATGCAGACTACGCTGGTCGTAAATCAGACCGAAAAAGTACAAGTGGAGCTTGTCACTTTTTAAGACATTCTCTTTGTTCCTGTTTAATAAAAAGAAAAATACCGTCTCACTATCAACAACTGAAGCAGAATATATCTCTACTGCTTTGGCTTGTTCTCAAGTTATCTATATGCACCATACCTTAAAGGATTTTGGATTAAATATATCAAATCACCAATTTATTATGACAACACAAGTGAAATATGTTTATCCAAAAATCCTACTCTTTATGACAGAACTAAACATATTGATATCAGACATCATTTTCTCAGAGATAATATAAGTAATGAGATAGTTCCTCTTAAATTTATCAACATTGAGAATCAAATAGCTGATACTCTGACCAAACCCTTGAATTAATCAAACTTTACTAAATTAAGAAGAGAACTAAGTATTCGTTCTATAACTGAAATATATAATATAGATATAGTAACGTATATATTTAAATAAATAGAGAAAAACAAAATTGTCAAAATTTTCAAAGGGATGTTGACATGCCACTACCCCTATGTCGACATACAACAGCCATATTTGAAATTTTGATTTTCCCTATAAAATCAGTTTGGTGGTTATATAACCACAATATTTCAAATTCAACTGTCTTCTCACTTCATTTTCTCTGTAATAAACTTATTAAAATACAAAGTAATGTCCTCCTCTTCTAAATCAAACCAAAAGCTAACCATTTCCTTCCCTTCTCTTAATTCTGGTCCATTCCAACGTACTACATTGGCTCGAGTAATGAAGATCAAAGAAATTATGAAGGATTCTCCGCAAAAGCTTACTGAATAACAAGTCATGCAAATAAGGATGGCAAAGGAAGAAGAGAAACAAGGCAAGATTCTTAGAAATTTGAAAAACTTTCTAATGGATAATCATGCAGACCCTATTGTGATTGAAGATGATTCCTTTAATATACATATTCATAATCCATTAGAGGACGATGAAGAAGAAGAAGAAGAAAAGCAAGAAGCGCAAATGGGTGAGGACGATAATGTTGTTTGGATTGGAGAATTCTATTTTGACAAAAATGGTAGTTTGGTCGAATAACATAGAAACTTTTGTCTCCATTACCCTAGTCGTTTGATTCACAAGTCACCAATTGTCAAGGACACTCGTTAGATTGTTATTATATAAATGTTTTTATCGTGTACTTGTATATATCTGTGTCTATGTTTCATATATATGTGTAATGTAACATCATATATAATAAAGTTAGATTTATGTTTTTCTTATTATACTTCGTTATTAGAATTTAGTTCCATGGTATTAGTTTAAGGAGGAGTTACGTAGTTTAGGCTTAGTTTTTGTTGATGACAAAGAGGGAGATTTATAAAACAAGATAGTTGGGCTATTCGTTAAGCTTAGATTAAAGGGTGGGGGTTACTAGATTAAGAGGGAGTTGTTGGAATAATGGGGAGTTGCAGCAGAATCGAAGTTTGTTGGAATAGATTTTATAAACAAAGGTTGTCATCATCAAAATGGGGAGATTGTTAGATACTGAGATGATGGTTTTGATGACAAAAACCTTAGGACTTGTTATAAAATACAAATACTAGTATCCTTCTCTAAATGTATATATGTATGTATGTGCGTGTGTGTGTGTGTGTATATATGTATGTATATGCAGGTACTTAGAATGAAGACTATGCAGTATGGAGATTCAAGACTGACAAAATCAAGATTTTAAAAATCAAGACTGAAGATTTATGAGTATCAAGATTATCAAGATTTCAAGATATCAAGATTAGTAATAGAGTCTAGATTTATGTTAAAACTTCATAATAGCACTAAAATCTTTTTTTGGATTTATTTGGGGAATGGAATCCAGCTTCTCACTTTAATAGTGGGATGGAACCCACGAT
Source organism: Allium cepa (assembly GCA_030765085.1). NCBI lineage: Eukaryota > Viridiplantae > Streptophyta > Magnoliopsida > Asparagales > Amaryllidaceae > Allium > Allium cepa. The sequence continues at coordinate 69,071,640 of CM060928.1, forward strand.
GTCTTTAGTAGGATGGAACCCGCGACCTTCTCTAGTGGAATGGAATCCACGAAAATTTCAAAATGGCTTATTATTACATTTTTTTTAGAACTATCTTTTTAAAAAGACATCTCTCTCTTGGTTTAAATATTTTAGCCTTAATTCAAAAACTATTTTTAATCATAATAATTTCAATATCATTTCTTGTTTTTAAACTACCTCCTGGTTTTAGTGTTTTAGCTTTAATCTCAAAATATTCATATATATAGTTTTTATTACTTTTATGTTTCATAAGATTACTTTCCAAAGGTTTTTATAATCTCAAAGTATATTCAAAATAGTTTACAAAGTTCTAAGATTGCTTCGACAAACTTTAGAAAGAAAATGTCTTTTAAAATAAAAATCAATTTTCAAAAAATACAAAGGGATGCCAACATGTCTATATCCCCCATGTCGATATGGTAGCCATAAATTTTAAGATTCAAATTTTCAAAAGAAGTCTCTAACCTTTTACGAATGGACATGACCATTATTCTTCTATATATACCAGTAGTTTTCAATGAATTTTTACTTAAAATTTCTTTATTTTCTCCCCTCTTTCTTTTCCATTCTTATTTTCAAGCATTCTTAATACAACTTCGCCAAAATCCTAAGTGAATCTAACTCGATCATCTCTAGTTTGATTCTCTACCACTCTCTTTCAATGATATCAGTGCTATACCGAGTTATAGGATCATTTGTAATCAAAGATTGAAAGATCGAAGTGTATCGAGTCTCTCTCTATCAAAGTATGATTGGAAACGGTGTGATTATGGCCCGTAAATCAATTGGTTGCGATTGTAGCCCATAAATCAATTGGGTGTGATCTTATAGCCTGGTTAAATCAAGAGAGTTTTTCCCTGGACTCGGAGACGGGAGGGTGTATCTCAAGATCTTAAAATCGAGGTTGTAATATCAACGTTATATTTGAAAAGAATTTTGCACAAGAAATTGTATGGGGTTGGTTGTAGGGTAGCTCCGAACCAGTATAATATTATGGTATGTTCTTTCTTTTACTGCTTTTATTTACTATTTGCTACTGTGTTTGGTTCGGTGATTGTCTCTGTGTTTGTGAATTGCATCTATTTGGGTTTAATTTGAAAAGATTTCAAAAAGATTCATAAAATTAATTAAACACTATTCATCCCATCTATTGTTAATTCTGCCATAAGATCCGTAATCTGTATTTCCTACAGGAGTTTGGTAACATGTAATAAACATAAATGCATCAAAGAGATATCTATACAAACTCATAGTGGAATAGTAAAATGTAATAAAACATAGTAAATTTCGCATAAGGTGGTTTATTTTTATGTCTTAAAACAAGATTATTTTGTAAACATAATTTTTACCATCTACAAGGTATGAAAATAGAAAATAAAATAGCTTTTTCCCTATTATTATCTATGTTTTGTATATTTTCACACATATTGAATGGTAAAATTCATATTCACTAACTCATCGGCCCTTCCTATGCAAAGCACATGGCATTTAAATGTTAGAAAATTTTCTCATTTCCTTTCAAATTCTTTTTCCATTTTGATTAAATTCATAAAATACTTTGAAATTTTTAAAACACTGTTTTGTTAAAACTATTATACAAAAGCATTTGCCTTTTCATCCTTAAAATAAATTAGGTCACATCTTAATGTAATCAAGATTTAGTCGATGGGTTAACGTGACCAACCCTAGCATATTGCATGGTTAATATTAAATTTTGGAAAACCTTTTCTTATATTTCAGAACAACAAACAACAGACAAGTATATTTATAAATTTTATCTTTTAAGCCATAGGGATAGTGACCCGTGAGTTTCGCAAAAACCCTTTCATATCCTTTGTTGCTAAAATTTATTTTTTCCAAAATTTAGAAGTTTTTAGGATGCAAGTATTCTTTATTTTTGATTGCTAATTTATTTAATTTTCTAACTAATTTTATAATACTTTACATTCATTGCTAGTTAAGTGTCCTTATGACATTTTCTTATTTATACCTTTTTTCAATAAATGCAGCGGTCAAAGTTCATCCGGAAAATCAACACGATAATGAAGTAAGAACATATCTCATACCATATCATATGAATTTTCAATACCTAAAAAGAGATAACTAACAATTACAACCATAATAACCTAAAAGAAGTAGTGTTTGGAAGTTGCCCTTAAACATCCATCGGTATTAATTATGATGTAGCCTTATCACTTCTTACTCAAATAAATCAGCATGCCATTCTACTATAACCCACTTGTCTTAACTTAACTTTTGTGGTTTCTGGTAAATAAGATCTATCTATTACTTCAATTACAACCAAATATCGGATAAACCTTGCATTTGCACAGTGCAAACGATGCACATTTAGAATTACTTATAGTCAAACTGGCTTGCCGGAATAACTTTCCAAACACCTATCATGCCTTTTGTAATCTTGAGTAAACCAATGTCCTCGATGTGTGTTTTCCACCTCATTACCCTTTTCTTCAATTATATTACTATTTTTTTTAATTAAAATAATTGATGGTATTCTTAAATTTTGGTATTTATTTTCTTTATCTTTAATCTTTAATGCTAGTAATCTCTAGAACCCATAGAAGTGTACTTTGGTACCATTCACCACTCTCTTGTGGGTTCTTCTTATGGCTTTCATACGTATCTAATAAAACATTCCTAGTTTAACCTATATTCCATATATTCAATGGAGGCTCATAAATGTTATACTATATGCATTCGTAGCTATTTTAATCATAACATTAACTTTTACCCCGTTTACCTAGACAATCATCCCTAACTGCTCCGTGTCAAAGTTAGTTTGGTTTCACCACTCGTTATAGAATTATTAAACTTCATAGTCATATAGTTCCTATCGAAAATTTTATCTTTTAAAATATATACTTAGAAACTTTTTATTGAATCCAACAATTGCTTGATTTCCAAAATGAACCATGAAAAAAAAATCCTCATTTTAACAAACTTTTGCTATAGGTGTCATGACTTTTAAAACTATAATTTAGGATATGTAAAGTAATTTTATTTATTAAGTTCAAAAGTCAGTGTTAAAAATTTAATTTAAAAGGATGCTTTCTTTCAAACAACACATTATTTCCTTCTTTTCAAATAGTACGAGTCAGGTTTTTTTTGCATGAATAATCACCAAATCAACTATCCCTTTAAGGCCTTCAATTTACAATAGAGACTTACTTCTTAAAGTTAGAATTTATAACACAAATCATTTATTAAGTTTTGCATTCAAAAACTCAAATGTTATTACTAAACCATTATTGAAAAGTGCACTATTACAGTGTCCTGCAACATCTTTTATAATTTTAAATAGTAAAAACTAGAGTAGACATGGGCAATTTCCATTTTATTATTCATAATATTTCCATTATTAACCTTAGCGGAGGCTCAAATAGCATATGATGGGTATTTTTGAAAGACAAGTGCAATTACTGCACATATTTATGGATATCTAATTTTCATTTGTTTCTAATTAGACTGTTTTCATATAAATTTCTAACGCTGTTTCTGTTTAGGTTTCCCAATGTTTCTACTATCTATATTCCTTTTACTTGACCTGCTCTTATTTAAATTGTTCATCCTCATATATCACTTTTCTTCTTTTATTTGATCGTTTCCTTTATTGGATCATTGCAGTGCATTCGCCTACTATTTTCGCCGTTAGGCTTTTTCATGAAACTATTTACTTTTCTATGTATAAATCTATTTTAGCTATTTTTCCCCAAAGTTTCCTTACATAGGAATATTTTTCAAATCTTCATTATCGTACGCTTTCACTGTCTTTACTCTATTTAAGTCAATTAACATTTCCATTTATCCGCCCATGTAAAATGAATACTAAAACTTTTAAAAATATAGAAAGAGAAAAATCATCGAGCCAAACATACGTATTTTATGTTTTCTTTTAAAATGAGGGACTATCAGTTTCCCCTTATTCTTTACCAAAAATGCTTTTACTTGGAATTTTAGTTCGGTAAGTATTAGCGCCACCAAGAAATTTTCTAAATAACACCTTTAATTAAAAATAATTGAATTTCCAAGTTTTTCAAGAATCTGTTTATAAAGGATATTTTATATGGGAAAAATTTAATATTCACTTATTTTTTAGAAATAACAACTTTTTATTGATAGGTTTATTTAATTTTTAAAAAAGTTCTTTGGAAGCAATTTAAAATATTTTAAGAAAAATTAAAATGTTTTATAAACTATTCCATATGGGGTCGGACGTAGAATTGGATTTTATTTGTGATTTATTTGGATTTTTCTTCTTTTCAAATTATTCTTGACTTTTCCTCATTAAGAAAATATTAAAATCTAATTATCATCTTATGGAAGTAAATGCAAACCTTCTTATAGGAACTTGCTCATTCCTATTTATATTTTAATTTCAAATATTTACAATATATAAGTTCTCATATTCCATCTATCTGGATGAAATGTACATAATAAATCAGCAATCTACCGAAATTCACAATCAGAGGGAAATGTTAGCCCAGCAAAGGTGTCGAGTACCATACAACTTCAACGACCGTTCTATATGCCATGCTCATGCTCTTCTTAATTCAATGTTTTATAGTACGCACTACATCCTGTATGGTAACCGCGGTAGGTATATAGATTTAACTCAATTTATTGTCACAACTCATTGTTTCCTTATCCATTTTTAAGAATATGGTCGCATCTAATAAGTGATCTCCTTTACTAATAGAGGATCACCCATTTCTCTCAAAAAGAATATGGTCGCAACTAATTCTATAGTCAGAATTTATAGAGTTTGGCATGTAATATATAAAGTCCTTGGTAAAAATACAAATACTTCATATGACATATCCTTGTTCTTATGATCGGCTTACTTATAATTTGAGCCAAATGTATTAACCCTCATCTTAATGAGCCTGAACTAAATCGAAAACCCAAGTCCATTAGGGTACGGTTCACTGGTGTTGGTAATTTGTAATAAACATAAATATATATCAAAGAGCTATCTGTACAAACTTATAGTGGAATAGAAAAGAAATAAAACATATATACTGACTAAGGCTACTACCTTGAAACCAATATTTTTCTTTAGATATTTATTTGCCTTGTCAATGTCTAGCATAAATAAGAAGACATATCTACCTACCATTCCCATCTTGTACCATTATGACGTCCCTCTAAATCTATCATGTGGGTTATAACGAGGAGGGAGTCAAAACAATGTTTTGGTGACCGATAAAGTACATACTTTATACATGACAATATTTTACGCCTCTATTTCATTGTTATGTCTAATATATATGGATTTGTCATTTAATTCCATATGCACTTACGATATGTCCAACATACTCTAAGGTGGAAATGTGTGTGTGTGTACAAACGTACACACGTACACATGCACGCATGCATGCCCACACACATATGAATGTCATTGTACTTCCCAAAAAATGAAAACCCTTTGCAATGTAATCGATGGTCAATTAGCCCTAACAATATAGGTCGATGGATCCTAGTCATGGCTTTCTATTTAAATTAGCCATTCCACATCTGAGGCCTTGGAGTAGTGGTAAAAACGCTAGGCTGTTGATGACAAGGCCAGCAGTTCGATCCCTGCCTTTGGCATATTAAACTGTTTGTTACCATGATTTATCGCGGACTTATGCACCGCCTACTATGTAAATATAAGTACTCAGTTTTAAAAAAAATTAGTCGTTTCACTACCGCATCTTAAGGACTCATCTAAGGATTAACTTGCCAACCTTCAACCAAACAAGCGAACACCTAATTTTTGAAGTCAAGACATATCCCATATAGACTCTACACAAGTAGGAAGTGTAATATGTATAGGCTTAACCTAAGTCTTTGCTAACGACCGCTGGTGGTCTGACCTATGCTCAGCCCTACGACATAAATACCGGTTTACCAACAATGCTGACGTAGCACTGACCCTGTAATGCCCCACCCCGAGACCCACATTGATAAAGAGTATTACTGGGTAATACTGATGCAGCGCGAGCTACAAATTCACAAGGCTTAAGTCGGCCACGACCTAAAGGAGGAGTTTTGGGTCATCTGCGACCTAAGGAGTCACGAGACAAGAAGTCACGACTTAACCAAGTCGTAAGTCGCTCGATATCTTTAGTTTGTCTACGACCTATAGCAACGGGAGCTATCAAAGAGGCGGTACGAGTTAACAGCCAACGACCTAACGGTGAAGACCTAAGTCGCTCAGAAGGTGGGGACGAGCTACGAACTAAGTTGAACGACCTAACTCCTAGGTCGCCCGAAGAATTCCTGTGCCGCTTCGTTAGGTCGCGAAGACCTTACTCATAGGTCGCGTGAAGAATCTTTGTTACCGCTTCTATAGGTCGTTAACCCGACCTACAGTCCTATGAGGAGTCGCTGAAGAGTTAAGCCGCTTGGAAGTTAAGTCGCTGAGTTTTAAGTCGCGACCTTTCTTAAGTCATAAGTCGTCCGAGACTCTTAAGTCGTTGTAATTATGTGTTGTATAAATTCTTAAGTCGTTACTGTTTAGGTCGTGGCTTGTCTAAGTTGTATGTTGCTAAGTTCTTAAGTCGTTCGTGTTTTAGGTCGTTTGTTTTAAGTGCCACTGTTTTAAGTCGTGTGTGTTGTATATATGTGCTGGTATGTCGTGATGGTTTGTTAATTCGCTAGGGGGTGTTAAGTCGCTGCCGACTTATGATGTATGCCGAACTGTAAACTGCCTATAAATATGGGCATTGGGTCATTGTAATAGGAAGTTCATTTTTAAATAAAATTCCTCTTTTGTTAGCTTTGTGCTTTCATTAAATTAGTAGTTGAGTGTAGTCTCCTATCTCCACTTTCGACATTCGAGTGCGCTCGAATCTTCGATTGTTGAAGCCAATTCGCGGAATCAAGTGCGCTTGATCAACGCTCGAAGAATTGTAGACCTCTTTTCACGGTATCGTGCACGATCAACGTGTCCGAGATAGCTAGAATTCGGTATCTTCGGATCAACGAATTTGGGCCTTTCAGTATTTCTCAATCCACCGATTGCTACTTTCACCGATTCATTCGTTTTCGTAATATCCACTGCGCCAGTTTTGGTATCAGAGCTTGAGTTAGCCAATTGTGGCTAAGACGAGTCTTGGAGCCAAGGATTTTGAAGTTTGTTGTTCATCGTGTTCATCGTTTGTTGCAACAAGTTTGCGGTTTTTGATCCATTTCATTTTGGATCAAAATTCAAAGGGTGTTTGGATTTTTGCTTGTGGGAAGTTTGCGCGCCAAGGTGTTGAACTTGAGCCGTGCCTTGTTTGTTGAAGTGTGTTTAAGCCGTGATTTGTTTGAAACCGAGCCGACATAAACCTTAGGTCGTTAATCTCATTCGAGCTAGTTAATTCGTGGATTTGTTTTGTTAAAGTTGAGTTGGAGCCGAGCTAGGGATAGCCGTGTAATTGGAGATTTGTGAAGTTTTTGAAGTATTTGTGTTGAATCAATCATGCCACCGAGAAGAGCTAACCGACATCAAAATGTGGAAGCGTTGTATCGAATGGAAGAAGCCGAACAGTTGGAACAACGCGTTAATGAGAAATTTGATGGAAGCATTGGAAAGCTAGAGAAGTTGATGATTGACATGAATCAAACTCAAAGAAGGATATCACCAGTCTCGAACCATGGAGGAAACCAAGTTTCGCCATCGGTTACGGAAGCGAGGAGGGTATCACCGCAAACTTTTAGAGAGAGAAGAGAAACGTCAATTTCATCAAGGAGAGATCACCATGACTATGGACATGAAGAGAGAAGAACTCCACGTGAATTTGAAGAAGAGCCATATAGAGATGAAGAGGGACATAGTAGAAGGGATAATGATGGTCGAGATCGATATAGATGTACATTTGATTTTGATGAAGAGGGTGATAGAGCTAGTATTCACTATCGAGATCGAGACCAAGTTCGAAATTCATATCGGGATTTAGAAGAGGACCGACGATGGGAGTCGGGAATGAAGATAAAAATTCTGGAATTCAAAGGAGGGATGGTTGCAGAGGAGTTTCTGGACTGGTTATCTAATGTTGAAGAAATTTTTGACTTTAAAAAGGTTCCTGAGCATCTAAGAGTGAAGTTAGCTGCTACTAGGTTGAGGGGGAGAGCTTTGGTGTGGTGGCAGCAAACTAAACTTACAAGGGAGAGAATGGGAAAGTCAAAAGTTGAATATTGGAAGAAAATGAAGAAGATGGTGAAAGCTACATTTTTACCTTACAACTATCAGTCACTCATGTACCAGAGATTGAAGAACTTGAGGCAAGGGACGAAGACTGTTAATGATTAAACTGACGAGTTTTATCAACCGATTGCTAGAAATGACATTATTGAGACAGAAGAACAACTGACTGCTAGATTTGTTGGAGGGTTACGAATGCAGATCAAGGATATGGTTAATATGTTTGATCCAAGATCTGTGGCGGAAGCACACCAAAAGGCATTGGCTTGGAGAAGCGGGGAAGGCGTGGAGGTGGTGTGTTTACTAATTCTAACAATCAAGTAAAGGGTGTTAGTGGAAGTTCTAATGTTCCTAAGTCTGTCAGTAAACCAATGGTGAAGGAGGCTGAGAAGGCAAAGGTTAACAGCGGTTTCAAGTGTTACAATTGCCAGGAGTTGGGTCACAAAATCAATGAATGTACGAAGCCAAAGAAGAGAACCATGATTGCCGAAGTAGAGAATGATGATGAAGATGCAGAATGTTCTAATTCTTTACCGGTTGAGGAGGAAGACTTATTGTCCGGGGGTGAAGGATGTAATCTAATGATGAGGAGGTCATGTTTAACGCCCAAGCAAGAAGATGAGTCTAGTTGGTTGAGGAGTCATATCTTTCAGTCAACATGTACTATATTGGGGAAAGTTTGTAAGTTTGTGATTGATGTCGGAAGCTGTGACAATATTATTTCTACAGAAGCTGTGAGAAAATTGAAGTTGAAAACGGAGAAACATCCTAATCCTTATAAGTTAGCATGGCTGAGGAAAGGAGGAGAGGTGAAGGTAGATAAGCGAGTTCGAATTCCATTTTCTATTGGGAAGAAATACAAAGATGAAATCTGGTGTGATGTAGTTGAGATGGAAGTTTGTCATTTGCTTTTGGGAAGACCGTGGCAGTATGATCGAGCAGTGCAACATGATGGTCGGACCAATAGCTACAGTTTTATGTATGAAGGTGTGAAGATTATTTTAGTCCCAAAGAAGAGGCAACAAGGAGAGAGCAAATCTGAGGAGATTGAGGAGCTGAAAACTTTATTGACTTTGAAAGAATTTGTTAAACAAGTAGAAGGGAGTCCAGAGGTATTTTTGTTGATTGGACAAGAAGCTACTGAATCTATTGAAGTTCCTGAGGAAGTAAAACCTGTAGTGGAAGAATTCAGTGACGTGTTTTCGGAGGAGTTGCCAAAGGAGTTACCGCCTTTGAGAGATATTCAACATCAGATTGATCTTGTACCAGGGTCAGTTTTACCTCGCAGGCCACATTACCGGATGAGTCCCAAGGAGCATGAAGAACTGAGAAGGAAAGTGGAAGAGTTGTTAGAACATGGGCGTATTCAGGAGAGCTTGAGTCCATGTGCTGTGCCAGCCTTATTAGTACCAAAGAAGGATGGGACGTGGAGAATGTGTACGGACAGTAGAGCTCTGAACAAGATCACTGTGAGATACAGATTTCCTATACCGAGGTTTGATGATTTGATAGATCAGTTGAATGGAGCAGTGGTGTTTTCCAAGATTGACTTGAAAAGTGGTTACCATCAGATTCGTATTAGACCGGGCGATGAGTGGAAAACTGCTTCCAAAACCAGGGATGGTTTATACGAATGGTTGGTTATGCCATTTGGTTTGTCAAATGCACCCAGTACATTCATGAGAGTGATGAACCAGATTTTCAGACCATTTGTTGGGAAGTTCGTGGTTGTTTACTTTGATGATATTCTGATTTATAGTGGGAGTACGGAAGAACACATCCAGCATTTGCGGGAACTATTGTTGATTCTGCGACAAGAACAGTTCTATGCAGCAGCAAAGAAATGTGTGTTTATGAAGAACAGTGTTTTATTTCTGGGGTATGTTCTGAACAAAGGAAGGAATTCAAGTAGATGAAAGTAAGGTGGAAGTTGTTAGGAGTTGGCCACAGCCAAAGACAATTGCTGAAGTGAGAAGTTTTCATGGATTGGTATCTTTCTATCGAAGACTCATTCCACATTTTAGCAGTGTAATGGCACTAGTGACTGACTGCATGAAAGGGAAGAAGTTTGCGTGGTCGGAGGAGGGTTGCTTTAGAAAAAATCAAGTCACTATTAACGACAACACCAATTCTGGTACTGCCGAATTTTCAATTGCTGTTTGAGCTACATACTGATGCTTCGAAGGTTGGAATTGGTGGAGTTTTGAGTCAGAGTGGAAGACCTGTTGCGTATAGTGAGAAATTGTCAGGGGCAAAGCTGAGATATAGTACATATGACGTTGAGTTTTACGCAATTATTCAAGCCGTAAAGCACTGGAGACATTATCTATTTCAGAAAGAGTTTGTTTTATACACTGATCATGAGGCGTTAAAACATCTACAAGGGCAGGACAATATTTCAGCGAGACATGCTTCATGGATAGCATATCTACAGCAGTTTACTTTTGTGGTATAGCACAAATCCGGGGTGACGAATCGTGTAGGAGATGCTTTGAGCAGAAGGAATAACTTGTTAACAACGTTGAAGGTTGAAGTGACTGGATTAGAACTATTGCCAGAGTTATTTAAGAAGGATCCTTACTTTGCAAAGTTTGCTAAGAAAGTTAAGGAGGGAAATACTGATGAATTTGTGTTGATTGATGGTTTCTTATTCAAGGGGAATCGATTATGCGTACCAGATTGCAGCTTGAGAATGAAGATTGTTAAAGAATTTCATGAGGAAGGACATGTGGGTAGAGACCGAACATTGTAGTTAATCTCTCAATCCTACTATTGGCCATCGATGAGGAAGGAAGTTGAAAGGTTTTTCGAAGATGTCATGTTTTTCAAGTTTCGAAAGGAACAGCTACAAATGCGGGTTTGTATATGCCTTTACATGTTCCTACAAAACCTTGGGTAGACGTTAGTATGGATTTCGTGTTGGGTTTGCCGAGAACGCAAAGGGGAAATGACTCGATATATGTTATGGTGGATCGTTTTTCGAAAATGACACATTTTATTGCTTGTAAGAAGACGGCGGATGTTGTTCATGTCGCCAGCTATATTTCAAAGAGATCTATCGACTTCATGGGTTGCCAGAGTCTATTGTTTCGGATAGAGATACTCGCTTTCTGAGTCATTTTTGGCTAAGTTTGTGGAAGATGGTCGGAACGAAGTTGAAATTTAGTAGCGCTTACCATCCACAAACTGATGGGCAAACGGAGGTGGTTAACAGATCGTTGGGAAATTTATTGAGATGTCTGGTGAGAGATAATCTGAAAAGTTGGGACGTGAAGTCATGTCAAGCGGAGTTTGCTCATAATCATGCAGTGAATCGTAGTACAGGTTTCAGTCCATTCCAGATTGTGTATTCAAGCTTACCGAAGGGACCGTTAGATTTGACAACAGTGCCATATCGGAAGGGAATTGTTAAACGGGCTAGTGAATTCGTAAATGAGTTACAGGAGTGCCACAGAACTATTTATGAACGGTTGCTTGCATCAAATGAAAGGTATAAACAACAGGCGGATAAGAAGCGGAGAAGTGTGAAATACGAAGAAGGTGATTTGGTTTATTCAGTGTTGACAAAAGATCGTTTTCCGGTGGGAACGTACAATAAATTGAAGGCGCGGAAAATTTGTCCAATGGAAATTTTGAAGAAAATCAATGAAAATGCGTATCAATTGAAATTACCAGATGATGTTCGTACTTCTGATGTTTTCAACGTCAAATACCTAATTCTTTATTATGGGAATAAGATTGTTGTGGAAGTAGATAGTGAAAATTCGAGGTCGAATTTCTGTCAACCAGGGGAGGATGATGCAGCGCGAGCTACAGATTCACAAGGCTTAAGTCGTCCACGACCTAAAGGAGGAGTTTTGGGTCATCTGTGACCTAAGAAGTCACGAGACAAGAAGTCACGACTTAACCAAGTCTTAAGTCGCTCGATATCTTTAGGTCGTCTACGACCTATAGCAACGAGAGCTATCAAAGAGGCGGCACGAGTTAACAGCCAATGACCTAACGGTAAAGACTTAAGTCGCTCAGAAGGTTGGGACGAGCTACGACCTAAGTTGAACGACCTAACTCCTAGGTCGCCCGAAGAATTCCTGTGCCGCTTCGTTAGGTCGCGAACGACCTAACTCATAGGTCGCGTGAAGAATCTTTGTTACCGCTTCTATAGGTCGTTAACCCGACCTACCGACCTATGAGGAGTCGCTGAAGAGTTAAGCCGCTTGGAAGTTAAGTCGTTGAGTTTTAAGTCGCGACCTTTCTTAAGTCGTAAGTCGTCCGAGACTCTTAAGTCGTTGTAATTCTATGTTGTATAAATTCTTAAGTCGTTACTGTTTAGGTCGTGGCTTGCCTAAGTCATATGTCGCTAAGTTCTTAAGTCGTTCGTGTTTTAGGTCGTTTGTTTTAAGTGCCGTTGTTTTGAGTCGTGTGTCTTGTATATATGTGCTGGTATGTTGTGATGGTTTGTTAAGTCTCTAGGGTGTGTTAAGTCGCTGCCGACTTATGATGTATGCCGAATTGTAAACTACCTATAAATATGGGCATTGCGTCATTGTAATAGGAAGTTCATTTTTGAATAAAATTCCTCTTTTGTTAGTTTTGTGCTTTCATTAAATTGGTAGTTGAGTGTAATCTCCTATCTCCACTTTCGACATTCGAGTGCGCTCGAATCTTCGATTGTTGAAGCCAATTCGCGGAATCAAGTGCGTTTGATCAACGCTCGAAGAATTGTAGATCTCTTTTCACGGTATCGTGCGCGATCAACATGTCAAAGATAGCTAGAATTCGGTATCTTCGGATCAACGAATTTGGGCCTTTCAGTATTTCTCAATCCACCAATTGCTACTTTCACCGATTCATTCGTTTTCGTAATATCCGCTGCGACAAATACCATCTGCTAATGCGAAGAATAAGGCTGGTTAGGAGCAACCGCCTATAGTCTTATCTTAAATATCTATTGAATACGTCGATTATTTCTTGATATTTTTTTTGATATCTCAATTGCATCGTCATATCCAATAAATGCTTAATACAAAACTACAGATGGCTACAAGATCCTATATTTAGGTACCCTTATGGACTTATCTGCCAGCCCTTTTTGTTGTAGTGTTTTTGTCGCTACTCTGATATGTATATTGTTTTGACTCGTGTGTATATTGTGGTCGTCATACCACTTATGATGTATTATTTGTATTGTATGGGATGTATTAGTGTGTGTGTGTGTGTATATATATATCTGTTTGTTTTTGTGCTGTTTTATGCATTTGGGTTGTCATATTCCAAACCCAAATCATATTTACACTTGCCAAATGGAAATCAAGGAAATACCCACTCTCTTTACTTAATACCTCTGACTTGGATTAAATATACCCCACTTTCCCAATTTGGCACTGTCGTAGAATATTTAAGACCTTCTAAATAGGAAAAAGGCGGACCCAACAGCCATTTAATACCTTAACCCTAAGTAAACCCTTGACCACCCTGAAGATACTTAGCTGTATAATACTTCATATCTAAGGCAAAGCCCTTGGTATATTTTCCCCAAACCTTTACCAAATATATATCCCCCATGGGTCCTATAGATGGAGATGTCCTACGTTAATAGTACGTATAACAATTGCTGGCAATTACTTATGGAGGGCGGGCTTCCATCGTTATCGTTTAACTTTATCGACCTCACATCTCAACTAAGTCATTTATAATTAACCTAGATATCGAGGTAGGCCCACTAAATCATAGCCATCGCAAGCCTATTATTTAGGCCATATATTTTCAACTGTGGGAATTATTGTACCTCCTAAGTTCATTTATTAGTATTCATTTTTATTTACTTTCTATACACTTTCCTTTATTTTATATGATAAATATCTTTAATTTCTTATTTTATTAATGTTATTAAATGTAAATTTAGTGCTTCTTTTACCTCCAATCAATGCGCTTTATAAATGGTATTTTATATTAAAATTGGATAAATGTTAACGAAATTTATTTTTATGTTTCAAATTTAATTTGCATCCCTATTTAATTTTCTTCAACAATGTCATATTTAGTCTCAGTGATTAAATTTGTTAAAAGGGTTTACACCAATTTGGCTTGATTATTGTAATTTTCCATTAATTCCTTAATTTGTCGCATTATTTGTAATTTAGCATTTTTTTGTAATTAATATGATAAGTACACTTAATTGTACATTGCCATACATATAATTTATGTTATAATAGTTGTTTACTTATTTATTTCTTAAAAATATACTTCATATATGTATTCATTTAATTGGTAAACGAGATTATTTACGTTTCTATTTATAACTTTTAGTTTCTATATTTAGAGATCTATGGATATCGCTTATACGTAAATTCCTAAGAAATATTTATTTCAACATTTTAATGCATAAGAGTCATATCTTTTCCAAGAAGGAAATGTTACCATTGCAACTTTCAACAAACTAACAAAAAAAGGATTGTGATATGTTTGCAATTTCAAGGAATTATCTCCTTTCAATTTTATTGAAATAAATAGTGAAAACAATGGAAAAGACACCCCTACTTAGCACATCTCTTTCATTTGGACATACTCCTTGTTGTTTCTAACAACACACTCTTTATATATAGTTGTTAGGTTGGATCGTTTATGGAAATTCATATAGCAAACGATACAACTAATTGTATATTGTACAAATCCAATGAATTAAAATATAGAAACTCCCAAATCAATTTAGAGCATTCCAAATGAATGACTAACAATTTATAATCCAAATATAAGAATCTGGAAATAATTAAATAATTCTATCAATATTATGTTTCATAAATTTTAGGGACTCTGTTCCATAAATTCCAAATCAAGGATTTATATAATATTTCAACAAAGTTAAACAATTAATTGAATATGTGGGCAACGATTTTAAATTCAATTTATTTATTTGAGCCTACAATCAATGGTTTTCACATAGGCATAACAACAAAATATAGAATTTCAACTTTTCACCTTTAGTATTATGTAAACCATATAATTTTCCACTCACCTTTTAGCTTTCAGATCTCTAGATCCAAACCAATTCCTTTCACACCGCTCCTTTTCTTTTAAACTAAAAATATGCATATAATAGTGTATACATACCCATTAAAATTACATATCTGATAAGAGATTTGAGTTGAGTGGAGTCTAAATCTATCTTAAATTTAACTTTTTCGTAGAATTGATTCATTCCTTCTCTTCTTCTCTTATATTTTCTATCCTTCTCCAACACACACGCACACAAAGATATATATATATATATATATATATATATATATATATATATATACAGTGCTATCACTTTTAGTTCTAGAAATAGTGGAGAAGGAGAAATGGCAGAGCTTCGCTGCTCGATCCAGAAAATATGAGAAAAAATCAAGGGGAAAGGCATGTATTTATAGGCACTGGAATCAATTCTATTAGATTGTTATATACAAATCTTGGTTGTTTATGCCTAGGTTAAGGCTATGCCGATGCTATCTAGTCGATCGCCCCAATATAACGGTCGACCGACTATACCCGAAGGTTGACTTATGGCTATCTTAGAGCTTAATTATGCCATTGATGTTTTAACGGCGTTAAATTTATTATTACTTAAATCATTTTGAATTTTGTTTAATTATTTTTGATTTGAAAACTTCAGACACTGATCACTTCTTTGTTTGTTCTCCGATCGTGAAGCTTTATATAAGAAAATTGTTCAAAAAAGCACCTCAAGCGCAATTGTGCAAGTTACATGAATAAATTCTGACATCTGATCAAATTCCATTTTTCGGCATTAATAACTATATATTAATTTTTATATTTAATTATTATTTATTTTATGGAGTGTTATATGCATCCCTACTGACCATTGGTCCTTATGAACCTTCCCTTACACTACTCTTCTTCGAGCTCTCCTCTATATCCCATAAGATGAACGATGTCTCACAATGTGGGATCGGGACATTAACCAACTGTTGTGGGATATACTCCTTCCACTGGGGCATCGGCACTACACCACTTAGCTTACCTAAATAACCATGTTGCTACTGTTCAGGCTCCTCACCCTTAACAATGTCATAATATCCCCTATCCGCATTAATGACCGACCCAACCTATGGGTCTAAGAATATGACATTGGAGTATTTGCTCTTCGCCTTGCTGGATTTACATATGTAGCATCCCACTTAGCTACCATGGTTGTGGGTTACTTTTATCAACCCAACCCAATGAAGGTTTGCATTAGTCACAAAGATCTTCAGGTCTCTGTTTTTGCTGTCGATCACCTTTGATTGGTTGACATATTTAATAAGAGTCCTATAGCTGATGATGGTAGAGTCATGGAAGCTTCTATCAAAGAAGAGCTAAGCAAAGGAAAAAACATATAACAATGGAAAAAAGGAAGGTGGATGACAAAGAAGACTTGTTATGGGTTTGGAAATCATGGTTCCCTAGCTCGTTGTCAATCCAATGGTGGATGAAGAAATACTTGGCCCTCTAGCTCAGGACTTCCTTGTTAAAGATGCCTATAAAGATGATAGGCTTGGTGCTAGCTTGGAATTAGAAGAATATGACTAGGGAGTACACAACCTACTTTTGCAAGCAGAAGACCATATTGACTAGTTGAACGTTCAGCTAAGGAATATTAGCTCAATGCAAGCGACATAGAGCCCATATAGAAAACTCTAGATGTTGGGTATAAGCTGACAGGGGCAATCTCATAGGCATTAATAATGGAAATAAAATAGGTAAAAAAGAGCACCACAACTCCAACTTCTTTTAGCTAAGAGGTAATGCGAAGTAGCCCGTTAGAGGTTGGTCAAGTCGATCGGGAGTAGTAGGGTATCTGGCCATCCCAACATTGCACTCAAGCTTAGTCAGGATCCCAACTAAGTTCGTCGTTCCCTCTAGAAGTTCATAAGATTTAAGGCTAGATACTTCTAATGAAGACCCAAAGATTTCCATATGAGACACAAATGGCATGGTTAAATGACAGCCCTACAACCAAGCCTATGGGCACTGCTCGATAGAAGTTGAGATAACCGCTCCTAAAAGCTAGGTAGTAGGGCTTATGGACCATGCATATTATCCTATCATTTTACACAAAGGCAAAAGTTATCAAACTGGGCCTAATCTAAAGCCCAACCTTAATATTATGATGCAAGCCCACTAGAAAGATCATCAACCTAAATCGACCACTACTAACATTGTAAGGATGGTTGATCAATGTCCAGGAGATGACTAGAAAAGCATGATTCCAACATAAAATTGAAAAGGAATCAAAAATGAAAGCAATGCATTAATGAACAAAAGGAAAAAAGAAAAAACCCATTTTTCATAGCAAATAGGCAACGAAGAAGAAGAATGGAAACTCGAGGGGGACAAACCTTTTATTTTAGAAGAGAGCTTGAAAAAATCAAAGAGTTTAGAAGATTTTTTGAAGCTTTTAATAGAAAAAATAGTTCCAGACATTCGTAAAAAATAAAGAAGAAGATAAAGGGTATTTATAATACCTACCCCATTGGTCATGGCCATTAGATTCAAAACTTTATGTTTATGTATTATCAATGCAATTGTCACTTCACACATGCTAGAAATATGAATCACCACTATCACATCTAAAAAAATGTACCAGTGGCACAACACCACGTGTGGAAAGAATTAAATGCATGCCTAAAAGGACTGGTTAACATGATCTTTGTGATTTGACAAGCCCATCCATATTCATAGAGACAGACATGGAGGCAAGTGTAGATTAAATTCTTTTATGTGTTATAAGCTAGCAAACACGGCAAAGCCCAACCTAAATCAAGCTGGCCCAGCATTCTTAAGCCCAACCCAGTTCACGTCGGCCCACACTCATCTTTGGCCTTATAGTAGATAACCCATATAAGAACACTCAAGGATTATAGTCGATGGCCTTAACTTATGATGGCTTCAATGGCCAACTCGCTCAACCTTGACTGGCTCTATCTCAGTCCACCTTTAGCTAGTCCCAAACGGCCCGTCTCATCATACTAGGACCAGCTCGACACATCCCTTGAAACTTTGTTACTAGAAATTTTCAGCCTCACTTAATAGTATTCACTAATAAGCAACGGACCATTACTGTGCATATAAATCTTCTTAACTGAATTATCACTTAGACAAATAAAAGTAAACGACAAATAGTACAACCTGTTATATGAGGTATTATAGCATGTTTGGCAAAAGCATGTCCACTCCTATAGCAAGTCTCTTTGCTTAGCTTAAAGCACACGCCTGGAACAAAGCGATAGCTGACATGCTTCTCAATCACATAGTCATAATGCCTTTACAACTGTTTGTATCAACCCATGCGACCAATCAATGGCTAGGAGTAGTTCTAGCATATTTTACTGTGTAATCTTAGCCATCGATAATCCATATCAACTATTATATGTACTTCATGCCATATAACATTAAAGGGTTGAAACATAATTAAATTCTCATTATTTTCAGCTCAAAAATACTTTCCATGACAAACTAAAACCCTAAGCGTTTAAGAGTAGAAACTTAGTAGTCTTAAGTATTTATTACTTATTATTCTCTTATAATTCCTTGCGATTATAAGATGGAGCATAGTAAGGTTTTCATAGTAGGCATAGGCAATCTTGGCAAGATTACTATAAATTTTTGTGTCATTTACTTAATTTGCTTGTTTTCCTTTATTTTGCATTTTTAAGCCAAAGTGCTAGCATGTAACCATTACTGTCACAAACACATTGACATAATTTTAGGGTTGGCTAATTTATTCACCAACATTGACGTTGTTCGAAAAAATGGTAAATTATTGGTGAATCGGTCGAGAGAGATAATCACTAAAGTAATTTAATGAACTTTAAGATCGACGCCTAAACAAGAGAATATTGATGTTTGTGAATGTGTGAATGTGATTAATGATTGTATGACTTGGTTCATGGTTTATATATATATATATATATATGGACACATACAAGCATCGGGGTTTTACTGGTCCCTTGTTAGTTTTAGTAAAAGCAAATAAATACAAGTTTGCTCAACGCACAGACCAATAAGATGGTGCATGAATTAAATAGTATAGTTTCAAACTACTCCTTCTAATGTCCATTTTAACTTGCTTTTTAATTATTCCAATGATGGTAGCAGCTCCACTCTGGTCTCGTCCAAAAGCATGTTTGTTTCTTTTCGTCCGTATTGCTATCACAAGCCTCTTGAGGCGTAGTTAGAATGATAAAATCATTAGTCTTTTTCCATCTCATTGCATTAAATATTGTGTACCACTCCTGAGCTATATTTGTAGAGGAGCTTAGACTCCTATTGAAGCATGAACCCTTCTCCTTATTTCATATATAAATCTATAATCAATGAACTAGTGGATATTTGTTTCAGTTAGGCCCGTAAACGGAAACTTTCAGATATGGATATTGCTATACCTGTATCCGTATCTGAAATTATTTTCGGATATTGGATAGCCATAGGATGCAGATGGATATTAGATATTCTTCGATCAATTCACAATCAACAAATTTAAACAAATAAATAGAAAATTTTGATTTATTATAAATTCTTTTTTGTACTAGATATATGGAAATAATAAATACACTAAGACAAATAATTTTAAGCGGTAAAAATTGATTTGTATATACATACTAATTTTTTACTAGGATATAATAACAGACGACAATTATTTTATGCACTAAAATACAAAAAATAATATTTATAATCTTGATAAAAACCGAATGGATAATTATTTAATATGGATATGGCCATATCCGTGTATAACTGTATCTGTATTTTAGATATCGGATAATTTTTCATATTTCGGATACAAATACGGACGGATTTCGAAATTTCGGGTACTCATTGACAACCCTAGTTTCAGCGCCCTATCCACAAAAGTGGAATGTTGTGTTACCAGTGTATCCCCTTTCACTGAGCTTGTCTAGTGTTAATAGACTATTTTCCATTAATTTCCATAGCAAAAGGTTATACTTTATTCGGTACTTGGAGTCCAGGTCCTACTATGCCAAACAAACTTTGGTGCTCGATGAAATGCCTGAGTGAGACTATGTATGCTTTTAATGAAATGGTTCGATGTGGTTCATGTCATGGGAGTTTACATTAGAGGAATGCTGGTATTCATGATGTTATTCCATAGATTCCTGACGTAAGGAGAAGTTGCATAGGATAGGGATACGTTACTATCATTGTAATAAGAACTTTTGCATTCAGAGGGATGCCAGTATGGACTTGGTTATTATAGCTCATTATTGTAGAAAGCAGAATGCTAGTTTCAAATAAGGTATATTCCAAAATGAAATAGGTTGTTCGACATTGATGTTGTATTTTATGAAAGGAAGGAAAGTGGTGCATAATTTAAGGATATTACACCATAACTAGCTAGCAGCTTGAGGTATAGCCATTGTCCAAAATTCCTTATTTCTGAGATTGTGATTTTTTGTCCATGCCACTCGTAATTTTCTTCATCATGGAGGAAAGAACTAAATTTCTTTGAGACAACAACTATATTCCATACCTAAATATACGTTATGCCTAAACCTCCAAGTCTTTTTTAGGGTTCATGAGTTTGGACAAGGAGATTGGCATTGGCTTTTCAAAGAAGGGGTTTCCATGCTATAAGAAATAGTCGAGGGCAGGCTTAATCATGCTGATGAGCTTGGCTGGAATGATGAAGGTTATGGACCAGAAGGTAGTTGTAGTAGTAGCTATGGAGAAGCCTACTACTAGTGTAGCTACTTGGGATAGGAAGTGATTTGGCCATATTTGAAGTTTGTCGTTATGTTTTCATAAAGGGGCATACATTGAGCTTTAATGATTCTGGAGGTGAAAGAGAGGCACCGAGATAGCATGAGTTTGGTGAGTGAAATTTTAGACCAAGAAACATGATAATGACGGGGTCACCGGAAAACATTTGAGTAGCAATAAGAGGGTTATCACATTTAGGAAGCTGCCGATTTTTTTTGCATCGAACTTTTTATTAATTGAAGCAATTAAGGCATTCCATAATTAGTACAAAAAAGTAGGTAAAAAGTAGGTTTCCTTGCCTAAGACCATGGGTTCCTTTAAATATCTATTAAGCACTATATTTCTAAAGATGGAATAGGAGGGAGTCGATGTGCATGTGTACACCCATGCAACGAAAGGTAAGGAAAAGTTCATTCACGTCATAATCACTACCGCCAAATGCCAAGAAACCATGTCAGAAACTTTTTAGATATCAAGCTTCAACATACACCTTAGAGATATCGCTTTCCTATTGTAGTCGAAAAGGAGCTCTAGCATTAGAAGGATGTTATCTAAGATTGATCCAAAGGGGATGAAAGCCGCTTTGGTGAGGCCAACGAGGCTAAACAGAACCAGCTTGAGCCTATTAGCTAGGATCTATGATATAGTTTTATAAGTGACATTGCAGTAAGATATTGGACAAAATTTGAGGACTTTAGTTGGTGATGTGATTTTGGGGACTAGAGTGATTATATTAGAGTTGTTTCCACCAAGCAGTTTGTTTGCCTTGAAAACATGTTTAAGTGCTTTTGTGAAATCTGCATGTATTACAGGCCAAAGTATCTGGAAGAACATAAATTGTACCCATCCAGACAACTAAAACAATTAGGAATAAGGGAGAACAGAGCATCTTTAATTTTTCTATTAGTCACCTCAGCATCTAGTATGTCACTCATGTGCTGGCTAAGTGATGGGGTGTGCGAGGAGAAGATAAGGAGAGGTCTGGTTGGTGAGAGTTTGGATTGGTGAGGATATGAGTGCAATCTTCAACGAAATCATGTATTGTAGCCTCTTGGTCATCGTGCTTGCGCGTTGTATGATCTACAATTGTGTGAATATAGCTTTTAGCACTTCTATACTTTAATGCTTGATGAATGATTTTGTTGTTTATGTTAGCCATAATCTCATCATTGTTTTTATTATGTTGCTTCATACTTTCAAATTCAATGTAGAGTTTTCTTGAAGTGCATTTTGTCATTCCACTTTATGCACAATATTCCTCATTTTAAGGGCATTGTTCCATTAGATACTCGCATACTGTATCACAGGCCAAAGTATCTAAATCCTTGTTGGATAGTCTTTAGAGCAGTAGGAATATCTCATGTTTAGCTAAGGTAGCATACAGTTGGTAGGATCTTGGTCAAGTGCTTGTTATGCATTTGCTAGCTGCTCTCTAAGTTGAATGATGCTAGTATTTGTACTGATCTATCTCTCTTTTACCCATGTCTTTAGTTCATTCTTATGTAACTTGAGAATCTTAGATAGAACAAAAATGGGGGTTGCCATGAAATGCAGTGTTCCAAACCTGCAAGAAAAGTGGTTCAAAGGTAGAGTCCTTAAGCCAATGGTTCAAAAATTAAAATTAAAATGAGGAGATCGATTTTTGGGTTCCTGTAACATCCCCAATCTTGAGGCCTATGGCTAAGCGCTACAAATGGTGTAGTCATTCATAGTAATAACTTATGGTGATGAAATACGGTAATGTTAATGGTATTCATAATATCAAAAGCACGTGAATATGAAATAAAATCAACATGGATTTTAAAAACAACTTTTTTATAGCATTTCAAATCAATATTTCATATTTAGTTACGTAATCCCAAAATGATACCTAGGTTTTGGTCAAATATAATTATTACAAATTATGCCAAGAGCGACAATATGAAGATGCCCTCTTGGATGATCAGAGTAATAACCAGACATTCAGTCATAAACACGTCACATCAGAAATGGTACTAAATAGCTTCTACATAGCTAACTTTGCCCCCTTCATGTCTTTGAAAGCTTATTCGTCCAACTTACTGAAATTAAAAGATTTTAACTCTAAATCTACTCAAATTAATTTTTGAGCATCTAAGAATTTTAAAGGAAAACATAAAATTTGAATCAGACTTAAAGCCTAGTGTGAATAAAACTATTACATCTCGATTTACTGATATTAAGTGAGACCACGTCGTTTAGTGGAACGGGTTTCCCCTCACTAATATTCTTTTAAAAGCATATCTATTCCAAATCAAAACATTTCAATCAAACTGATTATAACCATAATAGCAAATATTTTTTTTTTTTTTTTGAATTACCTAGAGAACCAAGCTTCGCTTGTAAGCTCTAGGGAAGTATGTGCCTGCCAAACACATACTTCGGGTACTTGTTACAGGGTTGTCAGTTTCGGGGCTCGAACTCGTGACCTTCGATCACGCAGTCCGGACCATCAACCAACTGCGCCAACCCTGTTGGCAATAGCAATATATATATATATATATATATATATATATATATATATGTATGTATGTATGTATATGCATGATAATTAAGAAATCAATGGGCCATTTGTCCACATTATAGTTTTATTTGGCTACTCGAGCCTACAAGACATAATCTACAATCTAACTTCTGTTAGACACAAAACTGGACTGTCTTCCCTTAACAATCTTATTCTAGGGTCAACTGATCCTAATGCTTTTGTGGGCTTACTAATAACCTATCTTTGCACTGTATATTCTCTTCTATATGTAAATTTTACTTTAGTGCCATCTATGACCCAGCCCCACACATTAGAATAGCGGACTTAATTTAGCTAGGGGCTAATAGCTAAAGTATTTGACGCGACCCTACACCAGTCACATTTGGCCTTCTAATATCTGAGTCATAAACTTACAGTTACTACACTATTCATATTTCATTTTCTGTCATATACTTAGGGTTAATTACCCTATTCAAATTTCATTTCCTTGCAAATAATTTTTACAAATGATTTACCCTCGGAATCATATCTTTATAAAACAAGAAAATCATATACTTTGCTTTACTCAAAACACTTATGTCATGGTATATGCTTTAGACAAAACAATGTTGACGAAATCTTATCGGGATTATCTATCCCTTCATAATAAGTTAAATCCTCTTTCCAACTTAGAAAACTCTAGGCTCTAAGGCTAAAACATTACCTTCGAAAACCTTTGTTTAAGACCTTAAATAATCCCTTTCGAATCATTTAAAATACCACTTTCAAAACAAGTTAACTACTTTAACTTTGGAAACACTAGGCCGGAAGGCCAAAACATACAAGTCGAATGCACTGAATATAGACCTTTCGAGATCATTACTTAAATCCTTACTCATCCCCTTCCAAAATCATTTAAACTTGTCTCTCGAAAGCGTTGGAAAGCTTCCATTTAGACATTTAAATTTCCCTTTCTAAAACATTGAGGACCACCCCTTCAAAATATTTATCTCATACCTTTTGAAAGCATTTGGGTTCAAGTAAGAGTTTGTGGAAATATAGCTTCGAAACCATTTAAATCATTCATTTCGAAACCATTGGGCTTAACATATAATTTACTATAGGAGTCATAAAGAACTGGGGTGAGCATTACTTTCGAATGCATTAATCCCAAGTAAAAAATGTGGATCGTTTCGAAAACCACCATTTTGAAACCATTGCCTTTGAAAGCATTTTGAAAGAAGCTACACGACCATTTCGAAAGCATTAAGAATGCGAATTCAAAGTAAAAAGGCAAAAGCACCCTTTCGAATATGTTGTTTTAAGGCTACGAAGAAAAGGCCTTAGTTCAGAAGGTATGAATGCCGCATCATGGATTTCAAATAGGTTCAAAGAGGCTTTCATTACGACAGCTTCTTTTAAAACAAATGGCTGCAACTCTTTCGAAAGCACTTTTCTAAAAGAAGTTCGAAAGCTTCATTTATAAACAGAAGTAAGTAAGGAATTCAAAAGATTATAAGAATAACTTCTACCTCTTTGAAAGCATGGTTTCGACATGATCCCTTCGACCTTTCTTCAATGCGCTACGTATCAACTGCTTGAATCCATATGCGTTGATTTAAATGGTTTCTTTAGTAGAGGTATGGTGACGAATGCCAACAAATGAAAGTGGCAAAGTGGTAAGTTAAAACAAAACTGATTTTGTGCCTTATAAGGAAATTTCTTCCCATCTAACTTGCCTTATTTGTCAAAACATAATTGCTTGTCATTTCTTATCAAAATCTTTTTTTAAAAAGGCTGCTAAATTCAAAATTATCAATTAAAAACATTTTAATAAATAAGACCTTCTCCATGATAACATCTAAAATATATAAGTTCCTTAACTTGAATATTTTTATAATCATATAAAATATCTAGGAAAATTCCCCAAAATTATCATAATTCACTTTCATTATGTTTTCTAGCTATTTAAATTTTAGACCCGAATCAATATATAATCAGCTTAAAAAATCTAAACCAATACTAGCTATTTTATCTCATAAAAAATTCATAATAAATCCACAATAACTTAGAAAATTATGAAACTTGAAATCTACTTTAAAAATACTATTTTTGACCATATATAAAAAATGCAATTGATTTGGATGTCATTTAATAGATTTTCCAATCTAAACTTATCATAAAATATATATGAAACTATATAAATCACCAACGAGCATATATATCCACTTAAACAAACATAACATGGCATATAATCTTTCAAAATAACTCGGCAATAATCATCATAGTCAAAATGAGATGTAAACCTATTATTCACCTTAGCTTGGTGTTAAGAAGGTTGAGATCTACCCTATGATTAATTTCTTCAAACTTTCTGCTTACTTCCTAACCTACCTTCTTTTGATTCTTCTCAGTGGCGGCCGGGCGAGCTTATAAGTGTTTTGTTTTTCTTTTTAAATGTTGAAATGAATAAGAAATGAAGCTAAGAAGGGTTTAGGATATAAGAACAAAGACTATTCCTATTTTTCCCTTACAATATGCCTCATA
Source organism: Allium cepa (assembly GCA_030765085.1). NCBI lineage: Eukaryota > Viridiplantae > Streptophyta > Magnoliopsida > Asparagales > Amaryllidaceae > Allium > Allium cepa. The sequence goes on from CM060928.1 coordinate 69,097,634, forward strand.
CTTACTTAATTTTGTTCCCTGTTGCTTACATGTTCATTAAGGCACGACCCCTTATTAATTAACAAATCTCAATCCCATGACCATCTACATTATTTCATTTAATTTATATAATTAGATATCCTAAATAATGTTATTTAACATTATGGACCTTACATATTCCCGTCCTTAAAGAATTTCGTCCTTGAAATTATGATAAGGAACTTATAACCATCAAACATAAAGGAAAAACATACCATGACACCAGTCAGGATAAGTATCTCTAGTATTACTTTCGGTTTTCCAAGCACAGTCTCTCTCATCATCAATCCACTGGAATTTTATTAATTTATCTGTGTTGTTCCTCGGTCTCTTCTCATCTCTCACAACTATACGAACTGATTTTCTAACTATAGGGCATGTCCAGTTCCACTACTAGATCATCTAGCACAATAGGTGTACTAGTAGTAATTGGATCCTGAATACACTTTCTTATATGAGAAATATGAAATACGTTGTGGACTTTTGTCAAACTATTCTATAACTCTATTCTATATGCAATTTTCCCGATCCTTTTAATAATACGAAATTGTCCAACGAATCTTGATGCCAATTTTCCTGACTTTCCAAGTCGGATTACACCTTTCATTGGTTTACACCCTTTATTAGTGACACCTTGACGAAAACATGATCTTCAACTGAGAACTCTAAGTCTTTCTGTCTCCTATCAGCATAAATCTTCTTCCTAGGACAAGCTTCCTTCACTCTAGCTCGTACTAAATTAATCTTTTCTATAGCCTCTCTAACCAAACTTGAACTAAGAACTAACTAATCTGCAGTCTCTATACAGCAAATGAGAGATTTTCATGGCCTTCCATATAAAGCTTCAAATGATGTCATCCTTATACTAGACTGATAACTGTTTTTATATACAAACTCGATTAAGTGTAGATGGTATTCTGATGATCCTCTTAAATTTAGCAGACAAGATCTTAACAAATCCTCTAAGACATTGTTAACTCTCTCTGTTTGCTCATCCGTCTGCTGATGGTAAGCGGTACTCATCTTGACCTGGTACCTAAAGTCTCCTGTAGACTCTTCATAACTTGCTAGTGAATAAGGAGTCTTTATCACTTACTATACTACTAGGAATTCTGTGCGGTCTAACTATATTCCTCATGAATAACTTAGCTAAATTAGTTGTTGGTATGGTCGACTTAACGGGTATAAAGTGTGCATGCTTAGTCAATTTGTCCACTATAACCCATATATTATCGTTTCCTTTACTCGCCCTTGTCAATCCATCTATCAAATCCATTTAGAATCCTATTTCCAAACTGGAACATCTAAAGGCTGAAGTAACCCACTTGGTTTTTTGATGTTCATCATTTACTTATTGATAGTTCAAACACTGTCTCACCCATAAGCCTACACCTCTCTTCGTACCTTCGTAGAAGAAACTACTTTTTATATCCATATACATCTTAACTCCTCCCAGATGAATAGTGAACTTTTAACGATGGCATTCTCCAAGAATCTCCTTCCTAATGTTTCCCACATTTGGAATACATAGTCGTCCTTTCTTCCTCAACTATTTATTCCAGTCAAGACTAAAATGTTTCAATTCATTTTCGTTTGTTCCATTGCTCAATTTCCTGATCCATTAAGCTAATAATGGATCCTCCCTTTGCTTACAAGCAATCCTTTCGGTCGAACTTCTAAACATGACAATATAGCAGTTTCTTGACTTAAACTACTCTTAGATCTCTATTGCAGTCCACATGTGTTCAATACTTCTAAATCTTTACACTCAGCTATAATTTCCAATACTACATTCTGATACTTTCTGCTAAGTGCATCTACAACCTTATTGCCTTTTTCTGTTGTGTACTCAATTCTAGAGTCGTAAGCGGCTAAAAACCATAACCACCTCTGTTGCCTCCTTCTGAAAGAATAAATATCTCAATGACTTATGATCCATATACAACCCGAATCTTTCTCCCAAAAGATAACACATCCACACCGTCATTGCAAAAAGTACTTTGGCTAAATCATGAGTGGGATATTTAACCTCATGTGGCCTGAGCTATCAAGAAGCATGGGCAACCACTTTACCTCTTCATATCATCACAACTCCTAATCTAGTTCCACATGCATCCGTGTATATAAGTAAGTCCTGATTCCCTTCTGGAATAATTAACACTTGTGCATTCGTTAATAAATACTTTAGTTTTCGGAATGCCTTCTCACACTTATCAACCAAGACAAACTTCACATCTTTTCGAGTTAGCTTAGTCATTGGAGCTGCTATCCATGAAAAATCCTTAATAAATCTCCGTTAATAACCGGCTAGTCCAAAAAAACTATATCACAATCACTATCTCAGGTCTCTTCTAGCTATTCACTATCTCGATCACAGCTGGATCTACAAACAACCCTTTCTCTGAGATTGCATGACCAGAAGCTTCACTTCCTTCTTCTAAAAATGATACTTTGAAAAAGTTTCTTTTAGTTGATGCTGCCTCAACGTCTCAAACACCACCCTAAGATGAACTTCATGTTATCTTTCGCCCTTAGAGTATACCAAAATGTCATATATGAAGATTAACATGAATCTATTTAGATACTCTTGAAAGATTATGTTCATCAAGTCCATGAAAAAAACTGACGCATTAGCTAGTCTGGACGGCATCACTAACCATTCAAATCATCCATGTCTTATCTTAAACGCCATCAAAGGAATACTATCCTCTACCAATCTAAGCAGATTGAACCCGGTTGCCAAATCCAACTAAGAAAATACTATCTCCACTCAATTGGTCGAACAAATTGTCAATTCTAGGTAATAGATATCGATTCTTTATCGTCTTCTCATTCAACTCACGATAATCAATATATAACTTTAACAATCCATCCAGTTTCTTTGCAAACACTACATCTGCTACCTAGGGTGAACTTCTTAGTCTAATAAAGTTCTTTCCTTCTAAATCTACTAACTGCTCCCTTAGCCCCTTCATCTTAGTAGGTGTTATTCCACTCGATTATCTACTCATAGGGTCAATTCCTGATACTAACTCTATTCGTAATTCAATTCTCGTTTCGAAGGTATCCCTACTATGGGATCAAAGACATTAGCAATTTCTCTAACAATGAGGACTCGATTCAACTTGTGTGCCGCCTTTGTAACACCTAATAAAGCATTTACATCAAATCTAGGATTTTCTATAGAGTATATAACCCAATCATTAGAACTAGGGGTCTATGTTATATTTTTCTATCATCGCAAATGCCCTATCATCATACTTAGTTAACCAATCCATTCCCAAAATAATTTTGAACCCTATGATACATGCAAACTACAAGAAAAAATATGACCTAACAATTCAAACTCTATATGATCACATTTCATCTCAAGAGTCACATACCCTCCTATCGGATTCGCAACTCTTAAGGAAGTCGCTAGGTATGAGGGTTCTACAATAAGCTTGTCTACCAAATAATGAAAAAAAAAACCCAATGGGATTCACCAGCATCAAACAGAATGCTAATTGATACACCGTGAATCAGAAGCATACCTCGCACTATAGCTTTTAGTTTTTCCTCAGTCTTGAGGTAGCAGGTTCCAATGTATGCATCTTGCCATTTCCATCCTTGGTTGTTTCCTTGCACTAGTTCATATAATGTGCAATCTGATCAAATTGAAGAATCTCACATCCTTCTTGTCAGTAGCCTTCTTTTCTTTGCCTGTTCGATACACATCAGCATAGTTTTCATTCTTGTCGCACTTATAGCAAACAACATCAGCCTTCCTTTTCCTGGCTACTACTCCTTTCTGAATGCCTTTTTTATGGAAAAACTTTCTCTTCTGGCTCTACCCCACTTGAACTTCCCCTGCTTTGTTACCTTCAAGAATAACAAGCATCTCCTCTTGCCTCAAAGCCATCTCAACAACTATATTGCATGGATACCTAATATGTGGTTAAGTTTCTTTAGTTAGCTCGAATTTCAGTCCATGGATGAACTTCTCATTTCTTTTGATAGCCGCATCAACCGTAGCATATTCGTATCTTGATAGCTCCTCAAATCTTGTTGCATACTCAAGCATGGTCATATCTCCCTACACCAAATCCGTAAACTTTCTGAGCAGAGTTGACTTAGCAATCTCCGACATGAATCATTCCTCAAAGCTCCTTTTGAATTCCGCCCAGGCCATGGTCTCTTCATTAACTCCTATAGCAATACTATTCCACCAGTATCATGCTACTCCTTGGAACTTTCTGGAAGTAAGACTCCTCTTCTACACATTATTAAGCTCTAAAAAACAAAGATTTATTCGCAATGAAACAGCCAATTCTTCACTTGAATTGCGTCTTCAGTCCCGATAAACGGTTTTCCTCCAAGCCTGGCATAATCTCTACTTAGTACTGCATAGTTATTAACCACCGAGGCTTCCTGATATCCTCCTTCGACATTTCCTTCAAATAAATCCATAGCAGCTCCAACTTACATCAAGCTGATGAAGAACTGATACATAGCTCTCATATCTACTTGCGGCGCTCCAGCATCCACATTAGCAACTTATGTCCCACTTGGATTCCTTTTAGTATTTGGTCTGGCATATACATTAGTTGTGGTGCATCCTCCACCAATGTTAACTCTTCAACTCCTAGCATCCATATATTACTTCCTTAAAGTCTGCATTCGTGCCTTCGTAAGATATAAAAGAATTACATAAGAAGGATGGTAGAATAGAAATAAAGCATATACTAATATATAGAAAATACAAGTACATTACTATTGCGTTATCCTTTATCCCAATCTTTTGTAAATTCCTTAGGAATATGTTTTCAAAATTATTTTAAGTTTAAAACTTCTTTTAAGTTCTCATAAATCTATCCTTGGATACAATGTTGTAACATCCCCTATCTTGAGGCCCGAAGCTAAGCGCTACAGATGTTTTAGTAATCCATAGTATTAACTTTCGATGAAAAAAATATGATAATGTTAATGGTATTCATAATAATGGAAGCACATGAATATGGAATAAAATCAATATGTATTTCAATAATAACTTCTCTTATTACATTACAAATTAATATTTCATATTCTATTTCATAATCCCAAAATAATTCCTAAGTTTTGATCAAATATAATTAATACAAATTATACCAACACCAATATATGAAGATGCTCTCTTGGATGACAAGAGTACTAAATAGACATATCAGTCATAAATACATCACAGGGGAAATAATACTAAATAACTCCTATGTATCTAACTTTGCCGTCTGCATGTCTTTGAAAGCTTATTCGTCTGACCTACTAAACCTGAAAATACCTTAACTCTTAGTCTACTCAATTTATTTTTGGCACTCGAGAGTTTAAGGGGAAATATAAACTTTGAGTTTGACGTAAAGCTTGACGTGAATAATACTATTACACCTAGATTTACTGATATTAAGTGAGAACACACAACTTAGCGAAACGAGTTTCCCCGCACTAATGTCCTTTTAAAATACATCTTTTGCAAATCAAAACCCTGCAATCAAACTGATTATAACCATAATAGCAAATACGTTTATGCAAAATAATCAGAAAATCAATGGACTATCCATCCATTCTATAGTTTTATGTTGCTAATAGTTAACCATTGGCTGACTTGAGCCTACCAAACATAATCTACAATCTAACTTCTATCGGACACAATACTAGGCTGTTTGCCTTAACTATCTTCTTTTAGGGTCAACCGATCCTAATGGTTTTTTGGGCTTACCAATAACCTATCTTTACTTTATATATTTCCCTCTATGTGTAACACTATTTTAGTCCCAACTATGACCAAGCCCCACATACTGGAATTTTGGACTTATTTTAGCTAGGGGCTAATGGCTAAGTATAGAGCACGACCCTACACTAGTCCCATCTGGTATTATAATATCTGAATAATATACTTAGGGTCGACTACCCTATTCATATTTTACTTCGCTGTAAACAATCTTTACAAATGATTTACCCCTTAAATCATATCTTTATAAAACAAGGAAATCATATACTTTTCTTTACTCAAAACATTTACGCCATGATATATACTGTAAGAAGAACATTGTTTATGCTTTACATAGAATAGTGTTGATCAGATCTTAGCAGTGCGATTACCTATCCCTTCATAATAAGTTAAAACCTCTTGTTAATTTAGAAAACTCTAGGCTATAAGGCCAGAACATTACCAGTGAAACCTTTGTTTAAGACTATATAAATCCCTTTCGAATTCATTGAAAATACCCCTTTCAAAACAAGCTCTACTTTAACCCTGGAAACACTTAGCCGAAAGGCCACAATATACCACTTGTATTGAAAATGGACCCTTTGTTAACTCCTATGATCAGTGACTCAAAAAGGCTCACGACTTACCAAGAGCAACGACCTAATTGATATGCGACTCATTGAGAGATACCGACCTAACAGACTTGAGAGGGATGCCGACTTAATGCCTTAACTAGGTTACCGACCTAAGACTTAACAAGGATGCCAACCTAAGACTTAACAGGGATGTCGACCTAAGGCTCAAGTAAGTTACCGATCTAACTACATAAGGAGGTTGCCGATCTAATTGCCCAGAACAGAGAAAGGTCCACGACCTTTGCTTAAGTCGCCACCGCTTACAACATAGAGAAGTCTACGACTTAACGGTTTCTACGACTCAAGGACAGGATGACTTAACGATTCAAGAGGTGGCACGACTTAAGAGGGAAATGAGTTCACGACTTAAAGCTGTCCGAAACCTACGACCTAGCGTGTGTCATGAACGACTTAAGCAAATGAAACGCTGCTACTTATTTAACACGGTGGCCTACTAGCTCGTCAATGAGTTAAGACTTTAGCAAGCTTATCAGTTAAACCGTGACTCACGACTTAGCTTAAGTCGTCCACAACCTAAAGCCGCTAAGTTATAGCCCGCTGCCACAATACTCATGCCGGAGGAAGTCTCGACCTAGCAGTTAAGTCGCAACTGACCCACGCCTTAGTTTGAGTCGTCCACGACCCAACTTAGGTCGGTTATGGTTTAGGACTTGGTAATGTTTTCTGCCTAGAACCCTCTATATACATTGCCATCTCCAACTTTCAAGGGACTTTTTTGGCCGATCTCTTTAAGCGCCGATACTCTACTGAATTCTCAACTCACCCGACACTTCAAATACGAAAGGCATCTCAACAAACTTCAAGAGGAAATCTAACGCAATCAACACAGATTCAAAGAATTCTTCTACATCGGAGTTCTAGTTGTTTGCCTCATCAGTATTGTAATTGAAGATTGTTGTAAAGTTGTAAATGATTCAGTAATAAAGAGGATTAAAGTGGACGTAGGCTTACCTGAAGCCGAACCACTATAAAAACTGTTGTCTTTTCTGCTTTCTCTGTGGCTTTTCTACTTGTTTTTAGTTCCCGTATTCACCGGTGGTGCTTTCACTCAATCTCTATATACATCAGGGTGTTAGCGTTCGATTTTAAGCGTTAACATTTTTGGTGCTTTCACTGAGATCCTAACTCAGGATATTTCTACCATTGCTCCGCAAAGGTTTGTTGAAAAGATTTCTTTTAAAACCAGAAGTTTATTCGAAATAATGGCTCCTGGAAGAAAACGAAGTTCTGTAAGATCCGGCAATATTCAGGAGAATACTGCTACCTCTCCTCCTTCAAGTCAAGCAGCTCTAACTGTTGGAGTTACGTGAGCAGAATTGGACGCCGTAGTTTTGGGGTTGAATCAACAATTGAATGCTCAAAATGCACAGTTGGAAGCTCAGAATGCCCAGAACGCCCTGATCTTAAGTAAGTTGAACGATCTACTAGGGGCAAATCGTCAACCGGTTAATAATGATGGGAACCCTACTGTGGGAGTTCAGGATTTTGAAGGGAACATTTCTCAAAGAGCCGCAGACCCTGTAGAAAGGACTCCTTTTCGAGCTGGAGGATCAGGGCCGCAGCCGACCCTCCGTGAACGATTGTCAAGGAAGAATTCAGAGAGAGTGGCCGATGTTTTCCCTCCAGAGCCTCTAAATGATGAAGAATATTTTTCGGGTATGGTTCGCCAAATCATGAAGGAAAATATGCGAAGAGATGAAGATGAGAAAGAGTGGGGTTTTGCTCCAAGCAAAACTCCATTTACTGAAAAGATCTTGAAGGCTGAGTTCCCAAGGAAATTCGTTCCCCCTACTATTCCGGCCTACAAGGGGACGAGTGATCCTAACGAGTTTCTGTACAAGTACGACTGGCATATGATGGGTGCCAGAGCGTTTGATGAAATCAGATGTCGATATTTCCCGGTTTATCTAGAAGGAGTGGCTCTATTGTGGTTTACAAAGTTGCCGGTCAGGTCCATTAGTCAGTTCTCCGATTTGACCAGGAAGTTTAAGGAGCAATTTGGATTGTATGCTTCAAAAGAAAAGGATATAATGTCGCTGTCAAACCTAGAGCAAAACTAGGAGAATCCATCAAATCATTTTTGAATCGTTTTAACATAGCATTGGCTGAGGTAGATAATGCTGAGCCACGCATGGTCCTAACATACTTGATGAGGGCGATTGACAAATCGTGTGAATTTGGAAAACGGTTGAAAATTAAAGAACCAAACTCACTTGACAAATTCTACAAGAAAGCGGATGAATTCATGCGCTTGGAGAGCCTCCAAACACCGGCTAAGGCGGTATCAGTGGATGCCGGGAACAATGGTATTGCTTCGAACAAGAAAGAACCTAACACTCAGAAAAGGGGAAATGATGGTGGAAAGAAACAGGGAGATGCTAAGAAAGGCCGTCCTTTCAATTTCACACCCTTGACTGATACCCCTGAGAACATCTTCTTTGCGACCAAGGATGATGTCAATTATCCGACACCACATAAAATGAGAGTTGGAAATAAGATGGAGAGAAGTGGAAGGTTCTGCCGGTTCCACAACCAGCCCGGCCATGACACCAACAAATGCCGTCAGTTGAAAGAAGTAATTAAACAACTTTTGAAAGAGAACAAGCTCCAACAGTATGTGAAAAGGAGTAGAAATGCCCCAGCTTCGTCAACTCAAGGACAACAAGTTCCCACTCACCGTCCTGGCTCAAGTGAGAAGGCCGTAGAGCATGAATCGAAAAGACCTGTCATCAATATAATAACTGGAGGGCCTCACCCAGCAGGCAAAAGATGGGGCGAAATGGAAAGGTATGCCCGGGCCTTAAGGCATGTACCAGCTGAAGAGAATGTCTTTGTTTTAGAAAATGACGCGCCTTTAAAGCAACAAAAGAATTCCACAGACGATATTGTATTCAGTGCCAGAGATTCTTTGGGTATTGAAGCTCCTACCATAGATCCTTTGGTCATATCCGCTGGTATTGGGCCAGCAACTGTGAGAAGAGTTCTGGTTGATTATGGAGCTTCATGCAACATTCTCTTCAAGAAGACCTTTGACCAAATGAAAATTCCAATGGCTAACGTTCAAGCTTCAACACTTAAGATTGCTGGGTTTGCTGGAGAACCCAAACAGCCAATTGGGATCATAGATTTGTTTGTAGAGCTTGGGAAAGGACAGAGGAAGGTGGCTCGAAAGCAAACCTTTTTAATTGTTGAAGAATTCTCTGACTATAATGCCTTTTTAGGCCGACCAACTCTTGCTGCATTCAAAGCTGTTCTCGCTCCATGGTGTCTGACTCTAAAATTCCCCACAGATAACGAAATTTGTGTGATTAAGGGAGGCCAAGATGCGGGGCGAGAATGTTATCTTAAAGAGCTGCGTGAATCAAGGAAAAGAGAAATGGGAAAAGGTGTGGCGACTCCAGTCCGCACCAAAGAACAAGCCTTGTAGCAATTACAGGGTGGACCCTGCACTGGTGAATGTTGTGTCGCACGAAGAGAGATGGATCCAAGGAAAGCCAGTGCAGGGGAGAAAAGGGTAGTACCGGTAGAGGTAACAGTGCCAATACCCGTTGACCCAAAGGACCCAAACAAAATGCTAAATGTGGGTTCACAACTCGGCACAACAGTTCAGAATGTTCTGATTTCATTTTTGAAGGAAAATTTGGATGTATTCGCCTGGACTCATGCGGACATGTGTGGAATATCCCCAGAGATTGCAGTACACACTCTGAACATTGATACAAACTTTTCACCCGTGAAACAGAAAAGAAGAACTCAGGGTCCTGAGAGGACGACAGCATTAAAGAAGAAGTGGATCGGCTCATGGAGAACGGTTTCATCAGAGAATCTACTTATCCAAATTGGGTATCAAATCCAGTACTGGTTAAAAAGGCTAACGGAAAGTGGAGAGTATGCATTGACTTTTCAGATTTGAACTTTGTCTATTCGATCCAAAAAAAGTGGAGAATGCGCATTTGCTTGAAATCTTTTCAAGATAATTGCTTCAAACTCCGATTCGTATTTTTCATAGAAAAATCTCTGATCAACGATAGAAAAGGATCCATTTTGCATCATATCTAACGGATTCCTTGGTTTGGACCAAAGCCTGCCCCAAAGACTATTTCCCGCTGCCCAGGATCGATCAGTTGGTGGATGGGACGGCAGGGCATGAATTGTTATCTTTTATGGATGCATACTCCGGATATAACCAGATTATGATGCATGAGCCAGATCAAGAGGATACAAGCTTCATCACAGATGTTGGACTCTACTGCTACAAGGTCATGCCTTTCGGACTCAAGAATGCAGGGGCAACTTACCAAAGGCTTGTTAATGCCATGTTTAAACCACAGATTGGCAAGACAATTGAAGTTTATGTTGATGATATGCTAGTGAAGTCTAAGAAAGCAGAGGACCACATGGATCACTTGGCAGAGATGTTCCCAGTACTCCGAAAGTACAGAATGAAGCTTAATCGCTTGAAATGTTCATTTGGAGTGGAGTCCGGAAAGTTTTTGGGTTTCATTGTGAGCGCTAGGGGCATTGAAGCTAATCCAGCTCAGATCACTGCCCTGAGAGAGGTCAAGGCTCCTAGAACGAAGAAGGAATTGCAAAGTCTCAATGGAAAGGTTGCTGCCTTGAGTCGGTTCATTTCGAAAGCCACTGACAAATGCATTCCATTCTTTGATGCTCTGAAGAAAGCAAGAAAAAACTTTGAGTGGACTCCTGAATGTTAGAAGGCATTCGATGAGTTGGTTCTCATATGGAAGTGCCTCCGATACTTTCAAATCCTGACAATGGTGAAGATCTCTTCGTATATTTGGCAATTTCATCTCATGCTCTCAGTGCAGTATTGATACGAGAAGACACAAGGATTCAACGCCCAGTCTATTATATCAGCAAAAGATTCACTGGGGCAGAGATGAACTATTCAAAGTTGGAAAAGCTCGCCTATTGTTTGTTGATCGCATCAAGAAAATTGAGGCCATATTTCCAAGCTCATCCCATCAAAATCCTCACTGATCAACCTCTAAAGCAAGTCCTATTCCGTCCTGAGACTTCGGGCCATCTTTTGAAATGGAATATTGACCTCAGCCAATATGACATCACTTTTCATCCCCGGAAAGCAATCAATGGACAAGCTTTAGCAGATTTCATCGCAGAATGTACGGATAAAGGTGATAGTGAGGAAGAAGTCACTGATAACGTCCCAATCCAATGGAAATTATATGTCGATGGCGCAAGGAATGGTTACTGTTCCGGAGCAGGAGTTGTCCTTGAAACCCCAGAAGGGCGATCGCTATGTTATGCACTGAGACTGGAATTTCCTTCGACAAATAATGAAGCAGAATATGAAGCCCTCATCGCTGGTTTAAGGATCGCTAAAGAACTAAACATCAAAGCATTGTAGATCTTTAGTGATTCTCAGCTTATTGTCTGCCAAGTCAAGAAGGAATTTCAAGCTAAAGGAGGGAATCTACCCACCTATTTATCAAAAGCCTGAGAGCTTCTTCAAAATTTTGACCGTTATTCAATAAACCATATACCCCGCGAAGAGAACATGAAGGCGGATTCTCTTGCAAAGTATTCAAGTACTGGTGAAGCTCAACTATTGGGATTAGTTCCCGTCGAAGTCCTGTCAGCTCCAAGCACAGATGAAATGGATGTTGATTGGATTATGAATGTATCCCAAGAGCAAGAATCATGGATGACTCCGATACTTGAATACTTACACAATGGTTCTTTGCCGGAAAGTTCAAAAGAACGACAGAAGCTGATGAGGAAAGCCTCTAGATATATAGTTCAAGATGGTCGTTTGTACAGACGAGGATTTTCAATGCCATTACTCCGATGCGTGATGTTATCCCATTTTTTGGACAAAACTGGAATATCAAAGTTGAGCGCGTCTCTACCACGACCGAGCTAAGAAGAAGCAATTAGCAAGCGTATACAAGTCGATGATTTCGTTCATGACCCAAGTGCAAAAGCTCATTCGGCCTTAAGAGGTTTAAGATCCATTCGGCATTGATTCATTCGGCATTCATAACGCCAAGTTTCATCCGGCCTCTCCATGTCATGCCGAACCAAAGGACATCCGGTCGAGCCTCCTTCCCTCCAAACTCCATCACCGGATCAACTCCACCACCGGATCAATTACAAGCTCCATCTTTCACCAACCACTACCGGTCCAACATCACCGCCGAACCAGCTGCCCTACATCCCCATGCCGAACCAACCCACACCGAACCACACACAACTCAACCTAACACCGGACCAACCTTCCTCCCACTACCGAACCAAACTCCAACTTCTCCTTGTATGACCGAATGAAGCCTCGCCGAACCAGAATTGCCAGTCTAGATTGCTTCAGCCCAGGCCCACCAGCAGCTATATACGTCCAAGACCCCTGCCCCCTATCTCACTCTATAAATAGAGGGGCAGGGGTACAACAATGGCAGAGAAGTTTGAGAGCTCAAGCCTGGAAGGAACTCTCAAACAACTTTAGATACTTGTAATCAAAGCTTTGTACTTGTAATCTGAAGAAAAAAGGAGAATAACATATAAAGTGGACGTAGGCACGTTCTTGCCGAACCACTATAAATCTGTGTGTCTTTTACATTTTAGTCCTTGCTTTTTACATATTTGCATAAATCACCCAAATCACTAAACACAACATAAAATCAACCAACTCATACGACTTTGGGTGTTTGCGGCCATTTTTCACGCAAACATTTTGGTGCTTTCATTGAGAGTAACCGACTCCCGCTACATCGGATATAAGTTGAATTTGGAAATCTAAGAGTTCAGATCTAAGAGTTATGACGAGACAAACAAGTAGAAGGCAAAGGCCAGAGAGAAGTGAACACCAAGGAAGTCAAGAGGCTTCCTCAGGAGGGAATCAAGCGTCGGTCTTCATCACTAGGGATGAGATGGAAGCCATGATGAGAAGACAAGAAGAGATGATCCAGAACTTACTTCAGCAAATTGGGCAAATTGGAGCACAAATCCAAGGAGCAACTAGAGTTCAGAACGGAGCAGGACCGTCTGGCGCAGCACCAGAGCTAGGGGGCACTCACGCGGAGCATGTTGATCCAACCCCGGGAAGAGAGATGGGGGCATCCGAGCCACCTGGAAGCAATAGAGGAATGAACGTTCAGCCAGAGGGACATACACATGAAAACTCCCATGGACTAGGGGGGCAGGTCGAAGGCAATGAACAAGGACTACAACTTGGAAACAATGACAGATTAGCAGAGATGGACAATGACAGATTAGCAGAGATGGTTAGAAGAGCTATGAGAGGCGGTTTAGTAAACAGAGACTTGGAAGATGTAAACAGGAGTCCTTTTTCTTCTGCGATTAGGATGGCTAGAAACCCACCAGAATTCAAGCTACCATCATTGGACATGTACAACGGGAAAACGGACCCCACGGTCCATCTAACGAAGTATATGAGACATATGGAAGTGCTGGGGGCATCAGACGAGGTTATGGCCCGGTGCTTTCCACTGTATTTGACGGACATTGCAGCGTTATGGTTTAGGCAACTGGAGAGCGGCTCCGTAGGAACATGGGCAGATTTAACTGAGAGATTCATGAGGCAATTCAGGGTTCATATTGCGAGGCCCAAGAATGTGATGACTTTGGCAACCTTGAAACAGAAAACTGGAGAGACTTTGAGGAGCTTTCTAACGCGATTTAATGCTGCAGCAGCATCAGTGGATCGACCAGATCCAGCTATGGTCATGATGGCAGCTGTATCTGGAATAGCTGGTAATACAGAGTTCAAGAATTCATTAACCAAGGATCCGCCTATGAATCTGGGAGAGTTCTATCATGAGGCTGAAAAGTTTCTGCGTTTGGAAGATGCTAGTACAGAAAGAGAGGAAGAAGATGACGTTTACACAATCAAGAGCGGAAACCCACCTGGAAAGGGTGCAGAGACTAGCAAAGGAAAGAGAAAGGCTGAGGATAATGATGACAGGACGAAGTGGCTACGGAGAGAGCCACGATTCACCACCTATTCACAGTTGAATGAGAGTTTGGAACGGATTTATCAAGATACCAAGGGGCAGGTTCCGTATCGTAGACCAATGCGAAGGGATCCAACCTCTGACGAAAGAAAATCAGATAAGTTTTGTGTATTTCATGAATTGAATGGTCATAACACTAATGATTGTAGGCACTTGAAGAACGAGGTGGAAGGGCATATCAGGAACGGTATGCTCCTTCAGTATGTGAGGAGGCGAACTCCAGCGGTGGAGCCAGAGCGACCACCCTCTACATCAGCTAGAGGTGACCCTAAATCAGGGCACCATTTGATTATCCATTGATTGCTTGATTAAAATAACGATGAACAAGTCGTAAGCTTCCACTAAAGCAATTAAATCATTTACACATGTACGAGATCGCGAACGATCTCCAGGCATGCTCTGAATGATCATTGACTGCTTCGGTGTGGGAACTTACACTTTGACATCCTTGCTTTGCTTTTGTTTCGATTTGAACATTTGAACTCTTCATGTTTGGACATTTCTGCTGTAAGGTACTATTGCTTTAACATTTACAATTCTATGAAAAAATTATTTACTTGTATGCCCGTTGGATCGCGAACGGTCCACGAGCACCTATTGCATGGCAACGAACTGCCGAAGTCTTTGATTCGAAAACTCCCCCAAACAATAACTCCAACACTGATAATATTAAGTCCCCCCCGGGCACACTCATTCGCCTCGAACGGCACCCGACTTCGAACAGTCACAATTCGCCTCGAACGGCACCCGACTTCGAACAGTCACAACTCGCCTCGAACGGCACCCGACTTCGAACAGTCACAACTCGCCTCGAACGGCACCCGATCGCGAACGATCATAACTCGCCTCGAACGGCACAACTCGCCTCGAACGGCACAACTCGCCTCGAACGGCATAACTCACCTTACCTCAAATGGCTCGATCGCGAACGGTCGTCATTTGAGGTCCGCCACCTGATCACTAACTGTTACACCTTACCTCAAATGGCTTGATCGCGAACGGTCGTCATTTGAGGACCGCCACTTGACCGCACACTGTCGCACCTTACCTCGAATGACTCGATCACAAACGATCGTCATTTGAAGTTAGGCGCTTGACCTTGAACGGTCGCATTTCATCACAAATGGCTCGGTCTCGAACGATCGACGCGTGGACTTACAGGCTTGACCGCGCACTGTCGCACTTTACCTCGAATGACTCGATCACGAACGATCGTCATTTGAAGTTAAGCGCTTGACCTTGAACGGTCCTCACTCGACCGCGCACTGTCGCACTTTACCTCGAATGACTCGATCCCGAACGATCGTCATTTGAAGTAAAGCGCTTGACCTTGAACGGTCACATTTCACCGCA
The DNA here is from genome assembly GCA_030765085.1 of Allium cepa. Lineage (NCBI taxonomy): Eukaryota > Viridiplantae > Streptophyta > Magnoliopsida > Asparagales > Amaryllidaceae > Allium > Allium cepa. The sequence continues at coordinate 69,113,395 of CM060928.1, forward strand.
GATGACTCGATCCCGAATGATCGACGCATGGATTTACGCGCTTGACCGCGCAGGGTCGCACTTCACCTCGAATGACTCGATCGCGAACGGTCGTCATTTGAAGTTAGGCGCTTGACCATGAATGGCCGCGCTTCATCCCGAATAGCTCGATCCCGAACGGTCGTCGTTTGGGGCCATATAAACTATCAAATTCTCTACAGGTTGATGACAGGATATGAACATCCGGCTCATGGCATTACAAAACACGCCTTCCTACCGCAAGGCATATTTTGGGGGGCAAAGTGTTATCCCATTTTTTGGACAAAACTGGAATATCAAAGTTGAGCGCGTCTCTACCACGACCGAGCTAAGAAGAAGCAATTAGCAAGCGTATACAAGTCGATGATTTCGTTCATGACCCAAGTGCAAAAGCTCATTCGGCCTTAAGAGGTTTAAGATCCATTCGGCATTGATTCATTCGGCATTCATAACGCCAAGTTTCATCCGGCCTCTCCATGTCATGCCGAACCAAAGGACATCCGGTCGAGCCTCCTTCCCTCCAAACTCCATCACCGGATCAACTCCACCACCGGATCAATTACAAGCTCCATCTTTCACCAACCACTACCGGTCCAACATCACCGCCGAACCAGCTGCCCTACATCCCCATGCCGAACCAACCCACACCGAACCACACACAACTCAACCTAACACCGGACCAACCTTCCTCCCACTACCGAACCAAACTCCAACTTCTCCTTGTATGACCGAATGAAGCCTCGCCGAACCAGAATTGCCAGTCTAGATTGCTTCAGCCCAGGCCCACCAGCAGCTATATACGTCCAAGACCCCTGCCCCCTATCTCACTCTATAAATAGAGGGGCAGGGGTACAACAATGGCAGAGAAGTTTGAGAGCTCAAGCCTGGAAGGAACTCTCAAACAACTTTAGATACTTGTAATCAAAGCTTTGTACTTGTAATCTGAAGAAAAAAGGAGAATAACATATAAAGTGGACGTAGGCACGTTCTTGCCGAACCACTATAAATCTGTGTGTCTTTTACATTTTAGTCCTTGCTTTTTACATATTTGCATAAATCACCCAAATCACTAAACACAACATAAAATCAACCAACTCATACGACTTTGGGTGTTTGCGGCCATTTTTCACGCAAACACGTGACAAAGGAAGAAGCTAAGACAGTTCTGACTGAAGTACACGGAGGGGAATGTGGGGATCATACAGGCGGTCAAACTTTAGCAAAGAAAATCCTCCGTTATGGATACTTTTGGCCAGAAATTAATCAGGATGCTGCTGACTATTCCCGAAAGTGTGATAAATGCCAGAGATTCGCTAAAATTCCTAGAGCACCTTCCACTGAGCTAACACAAATGGTCAGTCCATGGCCGTTTGCCATCTGGGGAATAGATCTCATTGGGCCTTTGCCGACTGCCAAATCGGGGATTAAATATGCTATCGTTGCTGTTGATTACTTCACTAAATGGGCTGAAGCCGAACCATTGGCTACTATTACCTCTAAGAAAATGATAAGTTTTGTGACTAAAAATATCATTTGCAGGTATGGTGTGCCTCAGAAGATAATCACAGACAATGGTACCCAGTTTGAAAGTGAGGAGTTCCAAGAATTCTGCAAACGATTCAAGATCCGAAAAAGCTTCTCAGCAGTGGCTCATCCGCAGGCAAACGGGGAAGTGGAAGCAGTAAACAAAATCATCAAATCAACCATCAAAAAGCAGCTGGAAAAAGTAAAAGGTGGTTGGGTCGATAAGTTACCGCTTGCACTATGGGCATACAGTACCACCCACAAAACTGCGACTGGACATACTCCATTTTCATTGGCATACGGGTCAGAAGCGATTATTCCAGTGTAAACTGAAGTCCCCTCACACAGAAGGATCGATTTTAATCAAGATGAGAATGAAAAATTGCAATTGGAAGCACTTGACCTTCTTGATGAAAGAAGAGAAGAGGCTAAGCTTAGAATTGCAGCTCATAAGCAAAGAATGGCCAGGCACTTCCATTCCAAAGTTTGTCAGCGCATCTTTGAAGTTGGGGACCTAGTCCTGAAAAGAATTATGACAACCACAGGTGTGTTTGGGCCAAACTGGGAGGGGCCGTATGTCATAGGCACGAAACTTCTTAATGGCACATTCAAACTCACAACTGTCGAAGGAGAACCAATCCCAAGAGCTTGGAGCAGCAATCATTTGCGTCCATATTTTACTTAGAAGCTTTACTGAAATGTTGTAAAAGAATTACGAATATACGATTCTTGTATTGAAAGAAATTGTAAAGCAAGTAAATAATGAAAATCTATAAAGTGGATGTAGGCCCAGCCTTTGGCCGAACCACTATAAATCTTGTGTCCTCTACTACTATAAACTGCTTTGTTTTATTTCGACATATAAAATACGTTAATTGTGTTACTAAAATGTCGATTTAATAATGCAGTCCATAAAAACAAAGCTTACCCATCGCAAGACCAAGCGATCTCCGACATCACCCAGCAAGCAAACGCTAAACCATTCAAAATTTCCATACTCAAATCCTACAAAAGAAGTGCTTCGAACAAAAGTTAGCGATGTGGATGGAAGTGGACCATTTCTAACTAACTGCGAATGTTTGTACAAACAAGCATCTAGTTAAATAGCCTGTGCCTACCACCACCAACTCACTTAACTATGAAGTATATTTCTTCGGATAAGGAAAATTATTATCAACTAAAAAGGGATGACACTTGCAAAAGATAACGGGGATCGCCGACATGAATAGATGGCAAAGAGACATGGGCGAGCAAGCATCAAACAGCAAAAGACCTCTTCGGAGGCACAAGCCCGCTTCAGAGGCACAACTCTTCGGAGGATAAAGACCTCGAGCGGGCCTCGCCAGAAAAAGAGAGTTCTTTCTCGACATAAAGTTGCGGACTCATCGGTGATACACTCCCGTGAATCCATCCAACTGAGAGAAAGAAACTCCAAACTTCCAGGCAAAAGCCCTACTCAGAGGCACACGTTTCACCGAGATTGAAATAAAACTTCCAAGTGTTGAAACGTGAAAAGCCCTCTTCGGAGGCCCATTTCACTACAGATGAAGTGCTAAAAGACCTCGAGCGGGCCTAACTAGAAAAAGAGAGTTCTTTCTCGACATAAAGTTGCGGACTGATCGGTGATACACTCCCGTGAATCCGTCCAACTGAGAGAAAGAAACTCCAAACTTCCAGGCAAAAACCCTACTCAGAGGCACACATTTCACCGTGATCGGTGATACACTCCCGTGAGTCGAAATGTGAAAAGCCCTCTTCGGAGGCCCGCTTCCCAGCGAACAGGGAAAAAATAAAAGCCTCTCCCAAGAGGCAAAAAAAAAGACCTCTTCCCAGAGGCAGAAACAAAAAGACCTCTTCTCAGAGGCACAATCAAACAAAAAGACCTCTTCCTAGAGACATAACCAAACAGAAAGACCTCTTCGGAGGCACACGTTTCACCGAGATTGAAATAAAACTTCCAAGTGTTGAAATGTGGAAAGCCCTCCTCGGAGGCACAACTCTTCGGAGGCACACGTTGCACCGAGATTGAAATAAAACTCCCAAGTGTTGAAATGTGAAAAAGCTCTCTTCAGAGGTATAACTTTTCAAAGAAGCATTTCATCAGAAATGCAAAGCAAAGATCAGAAAGCCCTCCACCGAGGCGCAATATAAAAAGGAAAAAAAAGCCCTCTTCAAAGGCACACTTTAGCTTTCAAAGGAAGACTGGTTCATCTATTCTTGAAAATACTCTTCCTCAAAAAGAAGTTAAAGTGCCCTTCAGAGGCCCGCTTTACCACATAGGAGAATTCACTTGGTAAAAATGTGTGTATGCACAAAAGGAAAAGTGATATCTTCGAAGGTTGAAGCGTAGAAACTCATATGGAGCGAGCTGTACTCTATTTTGAGCAGAATAATATTCCTCCAAGTATGGAATAGTTATTCTCCAGAAAATAAGAGTACAAGTCCCCTCAAAGTACAAAATATTGCAACAAGCTTATGGTATAGGGGCAACATGGTATAACTACATTGGTAAAAATTACGCTCGAACAACATATCACAAGCTCACTGCAATATCATATAAAGAAACTTGTACAAAAATGAATAGTAAATGCATTCTCAAATACAGACAGAAGTTTGTAAAAACAAAAAGAATCATTTTATTCAATCCTGTTAAAATTTTTTACAGGAACAGGTTTTAAAATAGCAAGATAAAAGAAAAACGGAGGCCAGTACCCGCACAATATCCGGTCGGTACATTCAAAAAGAAAAAAGTAAAAATAAATCGAAGCAGGGCCCCTTACTTCTTCTTGCCACCACCCTTAGAGCCTTCACCTGACCTAATAAGAAGCTTTTCAGGACGGCTTGGGAGAATCGAGGATGAAGGAGAGAGGGTTACTACCGGATCAACCTTCGCTTCCTCTTTAGAAACAAGAATGTATTTCCTTTTCTTCTTGGAAGTGACACGCTTCCTCCTCCTCCTTGAAGAAGACTCACTTCCCGGAGTAACAAGAGCAGACAATTTTATGTTATCAGAAGTGGTTCGCTCCGGGGACTCATTGCCTTCTCCAAGCCCTTCTCTCCCGTGTTCCTGTGAAGCATTAGGATCATCTAAGTCTCGGAGAGCCTCTATTTGCTCCTCTTGCGACCCGGGTTGAGAGGCGGATGGAGGAGTGACCTGGAGAGGCGGAGGAGGAATAATTGGAGGAGGGGGAGTCTGAACGATGCTCGACACTTTCTCTACAGAAAAAAAGAAGTTAAAGTCGGTAAAGAGAGGAGATAAAGGCTCGTTGAGGTTCAGGAAATAGTCAAGAAGCTCATCAAACTCATAAGAAGCAAATGCGCAGTCTACTTGGGCAAGATTAACAGTAGAGTTACCTGGAGAAGTCGGCTTCCTGATATCAACCTCATAAGCCTGTGCTTCGGCGCTCTCTTTGCCTTCATCACCACCCTGTGTGCTTGTGATCTCAGTTGTAACTTTAACAGGGGATGGAGAATGAGAACTGGAGCCGACAATGTCGATTTCGGCGAAGGTGAAGGCTGAACTGGATCAGTTGAAGTAGTTTTTCCTAAACGTTCCCCTTTTTCCATTTCGGCTCTTAATTTCGCAAGTTGTTCTTTTCCCCTGACGAGAGCGGCGCGAGCTTCATCATCCAAGTAATGCTCCTCAAGAGCTGATTCGACATAACCAGCACCTTTAGCACCAAGCATATCAAGTGCGGCCTCCCACACCTCAGCCAGAGTAATTTCATATTTGGAACCTAGAAAGGCAAGACTACCGCGCCCCAAGACGCTATGCAGGTAGAAGTCAAATAATGTCGAGTTGATGCTGGTCTTCGTTGCCTCATGAGATTCTTCAGCTGCAATTTTACCGGCAACGGCCTCATCACGCTCTCTTTCAGCTTTGGAAAGTTGAAGCTTAAGCATTTCGATCTCCGCCTCTTGAGAGTCGGTTTTCTTCCGAAGCTCTGCAATATCAGCAATATAGCCCTCATTGATTCTTTTTTGCACGTCGAGCCTGTCTTCGGCGTCTCTTTGGCCGACATGAGCATCTCTCACTTGTTTCTGAAGCACTTCTTCTTTTTGAGTGTAGGAAGTAGAAGAAGTGGCGAGCTCTTCTTTAAGCTTTTCGACCTTCGCTTCAAGCTCTTCATTATAAGTAGTGATGCTCCTCATCTCGGTATCATACTGCTCAAGAACCTTCTACCATTCAGCTTTGTCATTTTCCATAGTAAGCATAGCCTCGAGATTCACACGGTTTACCCTTTGAAGCTCGTCAACAAGCTTTTTCCAGCTCGACATTCTTTCAATATCAAGTCTGACGGCATCGAGATTTCGCAGCATGTCAGGCTTGTCAATTGGAACTAAGTCGAGATCGAAGCGAACCCCTTTCAAGCACCGTTGTGGAAACCGGCTTTGGAGAGTAGCTGGACCTGGCCCAACTTGATATGAAGGCCTATTGATGATTGTCTGAATATCAGTACGGGAAGGGGCAGGAGATTGAGAAGGAATTGGAGTAGTGGTCTTCTCTGAAATTGCAGGCACAGATTTCTCACTAACTTTAGCCCGTTTGCTTGGGTCATCAGCCATGTGGCTCTTCCCTCTGTCATCATGGGATTTACGCTTATGGGAATCACCCTCTCTGTGGGAAGAATCGTACCGCTCATCCCCTCTTCCATAGCGTTCTTCATAAGAACGTCTCTCCTGAGCCTTTCGAGCAGCCCTCTTTTCATCAGTTTCCCAATAAGTGGGAAGATAGCGTCTGTAGTCATACTGACCACGCTTTCCATATTGCTTGAAGTCGTCGTAATATGAACCTTCGCCTCATTGGGAAATCTGGAAAAAAAAAAAAGACAAGTCTTAAAAGTCTTCAGAGAAAAGAAGCGTAACTGTAGAATCTTCAAAGCATAAAGAATTAGGTGCATGAAAGTGCCGAAAGGTTCTAAGTGTGTGTGATGTGCAAACTACGCGCATCAAACTACGAACCACTCTTCGATTGCGGAGTAATCGTGGGGGTAGTAATTAACGTCAACTCTTGGGTCGACGGAGCTTGTTGCAAAGAAGAAGTCGCTTCCACTACTGAAGAAGAAACCCTAGTAGTGACAGGGTCGTCTTTAAAGAGCTCCTATGAGGTGACAAAGAGGTCACTCAACCCTTCGAAAGTGTCGTCCCCGCTGTGCTTGACAGGGCTTGTTTTTCCAACTTCTTCACCAGACTTCTGTGAATGTTGGGGAGATCCCTGAGGCTCTTCATCCTCAATGACTGGGGCAAGTGCGAATTGGCCAGACGACCCCGCAACATCGATAGTAGTAGAGCACTTCACCAGAGAAGCCTTGGAGGCATGTTCTTTTGGTATGGGTTGTCAGTGGAAACTGGGGTGTCCAATGCTTTAGGCGGGGAGTCTAGAACCTCATGGGGGTGTATAGAGCGAGAAGAGTGTAGTCCATACTGATGTAAAAATTCGTCCCTCAACAAAAACTTTATACTTCTCTCTCTAGCAGTCACAGCACTTAATCTTTCAAAAACTTGCTTATGGCTGGATCTCTAGAAGGGAGAGGAAGTGCTGAAAAGAGCAAAGAATGAAATTAGCAATTGGTAGTTTGGATCTTGAAAAAGTTTGAAAATTGAGAAAATAGAAACAGGTAATCTTACTTCCTACTCTCCAGATGGCATAAAACCCTGGGGGGCAGCGAGCAAAGAAAAACTGGTTCAAAAATCCATGAACACTTTCGGTAAGATCAGAAATAAGCTTGCGGCTTCTAGCACTTCTCACAATAATAAGGGAAGGATGGTCTTTACTCTTTGCAAACGAGCATAAGTAGCGAATTTCTTCAAAACTTGGCAAGTGATCAAGAGTTCTCCTAAACAAAACACACAACCCCATCAAGATGGCGTAGCCATTAGGATGAAGTTGGAACGGAGAGATTGTCAACCGAAGTAGAAGGGTTCGAAGGAAGTCGTTAAAGGGAGGTATCGCCCCGCTTAAGCACATTTGATGATTGACTGCGACAAAACCAGGGGGAGGACTGTCGGCAGTATAATTTGGCCCGGGAAGTAGGGCATCATTTTTAGCAAAACCAAATTGAGTACGTAGCTGAATAAACGCTCTCGGAGTTAGGATAGTCGAAGCTCTCTCTGGAGGATTCTCTATGGGAACAGCTATCTGAAAGGTCTCTCCTGCTTGAGCTACCACTTCTTCTTCTTGGAGGGAAGTCATTCTACACAAACAACTGGATATTCAAACATGAAGGTGCACGTTTCCTAAAATATGTGAAGTGTTGTGTAAAATCAACAAAGCAATAAGCGAATATAACTGGAATAAAAACTAGCAAGCATTTGTCAGTTACAAAGTCCAGGGTTTGTTGTTTTAAATATGAAAGTGAAATGTAGACGCAAGCAAATCAGTTCAAGATAGTGATGCTTTGCATTGATATTTCACTTTAGTTGATTGGTTCACAGCATTTCATTCAGTGTGTTTAAGTTGATTACTCTATGTCGATTAATCTGTCATTTGATGTGGGCAGTCAATGGCAGTATATCCGCCTTTGTTTTCTGTGATTGTTGTTTTCAGCAGGTTGTTAGCCTATAAGTTAATGTGATCTGTGAAATAAGGCAACAAAGTTAAAACAATGTAGGATTTTAGGAATTCAGTCCAGTAGATCAAGTTGAGTATTCAAGTTGGAATTATGTTTTTAAGTGAGAATTCGAGTTGATCATCCAAGTGTTAACTCGGCTGCGACCCAAGGAATCTCTCGCGAGTTAAGATTAAGTCTCTGATTCCTTAAATCGGTGGTTCTTTAGGTCGTGAGGAGTGGTAAGGAGAAAGGCTCCGGTTCAAGAAGTGGTGCAAAATTCCCCAAGTGCTAGTTCGGCCGCGATTTAAGGATTAGGTCGGCAAATTTCCCCTAGTGCTAGTTCGGCCACGATCTAAGGTTTAGATCGTATCAAATTAGGTCGGCCAAAAGATAGGTCGTGTTAAGAATCCAAAGGGTTGAGTCGCTCGTATAACGTAAGTCCTAAGTCGTCAGGAAATCAATACGACTTAAAAGCTAAGTCATGTGCAGCCGAGATTGCAAGAAATTCCTAAGTCGGTAGATTAAAAAACTAACTAAGCCGTGAGAATTTCAAGTCATCCCCTCAACCAGTTGACTCCACTCCAGCCCAATACCCGTTATCGACTAAATAACATCAATCCATCATCCACTCAACTAAGCCTATTATCCATCCACCCCATTAGCTTATCAAACACCAATCTGAACCATCATGAAGTCGCCATAAATCAAGCGCGATGCTACAATCTTGAGAATTGCAACAGCAACGTAGCCAATGGTGATTGGAACCGATCACAAAAGCTAGGTAAGACATGCGGAGGTGATTTGGGAGCAGGAAGTGAAAATTTGTGTTTTAGCAATAGTCGCAGTTGGGTTAGAATTCAAGATCACTTATGCAATGTAATGGAAAGGATGGATTGCTGATTAACTTGCTTGGGCTCGCCTTCAGAAAGTTGAGAAGTCGCTAATGGCGGAGAGGAATGATAAAGCAGTAAAGTGAGAAGGAAGAGGTGACTTAACAACTTATGTAGGAGGCAGGGGAGAAGGTGGAAGGACGAACGAGTTAACAATCCTCTTTGAGTCGTTCACGACTCAAGAGCTAGATCGAAGCACACGACTCACGACTTAAGCGTGTACTTCGAGGGGCAAATGTTAACTCCTATGATCAGTGACTCAAAAAGGCTCACGACTTAACAAGAGCAACGCCCTAATTGATATGCGACTCATTGAGAGATACCGACCTAACAGACTTGAGAGGGATGCCGACTTAATGCCTTAACAAGGTTACCTACCTAAGACTTAACAAGGATGCCAACCTAAGACTTAACAGGGATGCCGACCTAAGGCTCAAGTAAGTTACCGATCTAACTACCTAAGGAGGTTGCCGATCTAATTGCCCAGAACAGAGAAAGGTCCACGACCTATGCTAAAGCCGCCGCCGACTTACAACATAGAGAAGTCTACGACTTAACGGTTTCTACGACTCAAGGACAGGATGACTTAAAGATTCAAGAGGTGACACGACTTAAGAGGGAAATGAGTTCACGACTTAAAGCTGTCCGAAACATACGACCTAGTGTGTGTCGTGAATGACTTAAGCAAATGAAACACCGCTACTTATTTAACACGGTGGCCTCCTAGCACGTCAACGAGTTAAGACTTTAGCAAGCTTATCAGTTAAACTGTGACTCACGACTTAGCTTAAGTCGTCCACGACCTAAAGCCGCTAAGTTATAGCCCGCTGCCACAATACTCATGCTGGAGGAAGTATCGACCTAGCAGTTAAGTCGCAACTGACCCACGCCTTAGTTTGAGTCGTCCACGACCCAACTTAGGTCGGTAACGGTTTAGGACTTGGTAATGTTTTCTGCCTAGAACCCTCTATAAATACATTGCCATCTCCAACTTCCAAAGGACTTTTTTGGCCGACCACTTTAAGCGCCGATACTCTGCTGAATTCTCGACTCACCCGACACTTCAAATACGAAAGGCATCTCAACAAACTTCAAGAGGAAATCTAACGCAATCAACATGGATTCAAAGAATTCTTCTACATCGGAGTTCTAGTTGTTTGCCTCATCAGTATTGTAATTGAAGATTGTTGTAAAGTTGTAATTGATTCAGTAATAAAGAGGATTAAAGTGGACGTAGGCTTACCTGAAGCCGAACCACTATAAAAACTGTTGTCTTTTCTGCTTTCTCTGTGGCTTTTCTACTTGTTTTTAGTTCCCGTGTTCACGGGTGGTGCTTTCACTCAATATCTATATACACCAGGGTGTTAGCGTTCGATTTTAAGCGTTAACACCCTTCGAAATAATTACTTAAATCCTTAGACATCCACTTTCAAAACTATTTAAACTTGTCTTTCAAAAGCATTGGAAAGCTTCCATTCAAACACTTTCGAAAACATTGGGGAACTTCCCCTCAAAATACTTATAGCATACCTTTCGAAAGAATTTGGGTTCAAATAAGAGTTTGTGGAAACATAGCTTTGAAACTATTTAAAATCATTCCTTTCAAAACCATTGGATTTAACATATAATTTAACTATATGGCCATAAAGAACTAGGGAAAAAGCATTACTTTCGAAAGTATCAAGTAAAAGAAAGATGATAGTTTCGAAACCCACCATTTTGAAACAATTGCCTCCATAACCATTTTGAAAGTAGCTACGGTACCCTTTCGAACCAATGAGAAGATGGATTCAAAATAAAAAAATCGAAAGCATCCTTTTGGATACGTTGTTTTTAGGCTATAAGGAAAAGTGGCCTTAACTAGTTTAAAAGGTATGATTGGGGTAGCATTGGTTTCGAATGGGCTCAAAGCGGCTATCATTTTTGAAAAATGCTTTTGAAACAAAAGTTAGCATCTCTTTCGAAAGCTCTTTTCCAAAACATAGGCAAGCGAAAACTAGTGCGAAAGCTTCATTTATAAATAGAAAGTAAGTAAGGGATTCAGAAGCTTATAAGAATAACTTTTACCCCTTCGAAAGCATGGTTTCGACTCGTCCCTTTCACCTTTCTTCAATGTGCTACATATCAACTACTTGATACTATATGCATTGGTTTTGAATGGGTTCTTTAGCGGTGGTATGGTGACAAAAGCTAATGGATGAAAGTGGCAAAGTGATAAGTTAAAACAAAACTGATTTTATGCCGTACAAGGTAATAGCTTCCCGCCTTACTTATCATATTTGTCAAAACATAATAGCTTGCCATTTCTTTCATCAAAATCCTTTTTCTAAAAGGCTGCCAAATTCAAAATTATCAATTAGAAATATTTTAACAAATAAGCTCATCTCCTTGATAAAACATATAAACCATTTAAGTCCCTTAACTTGAATAATTTCATAATCATAGGAAAATACTTCGAAAAATTTCCTCAAAAATTACCATATTTCACTTTCAGTATAATTTCTAAGTTATGTAAATTTCAGAACCGAAATCAAAATGTAATCACCTTAAATAATTTAAACCCAATATTGGATGTTTTCTCTCATAGAAAATTCATAATAAATCCACAATAACTTACAAAATTATGAAACTTGAACCCCACTTTAAAAATAAAGTTTTCGGCCGTATATAAAAAAACGCAAGTCATTTAGATGTTATTTAATAGATTTTGCAATATACAATTATCGTATAATATATATGAAACAATATAAATCATCAACAAACATATATATCCGTTTAAACAAACATAACATGGCATATAATCTTGCTAGATAATTCTATCATAATCATAAAACCGAAATCATAATCAAACTGAGATGCAAATCTATTATTCACCTTGGTTTGGTGTTAAGAAGGTTGAGATTTCCCTTTAATTAATTTCTTCAAGCTTTTTACTTACTTCTTAACTTATCTTCTTTATATTCTTCTTGTTGGCGATGGCTGAGCTTATAAGTGTTTTTGGTTTTGTTTGTAAATATTGAAATGTACAAGAAATCAAATTAAGAAAGGTTTAGGGTATAATAATAAATACTATTCCTATTTTTCCCTTACCATATGCCTCATAATTGCTTAATTTTATTCTCTTTTGCTTAAACATTCATTAAGGCATGACCCCTTATTAATTAACAAATCTCTATCCCTTAATCATCTACATTATTTCATTTAATTTATCTAATTAAATATCCTAAATAATGTTAGTCAAAGTTAAGGTCATTATACATCCATTCTCCATTGGGAATCAATGTGCTATGGTTGGAGATTTCTCACGATGGGATAAGATTATGAAATTGAGGGCATAGGTAAAGTGCCGGTCCATTATAGAAGGCATGGTCAATCTTACATAATTTCCACTTCCCTAACCTACTTCCATTATTCCAGGAATAGTTGCAACCATGTCTAGGGATGGGGCTGAGATAAGAAGAGTTCAAAGTCATGGATTATGGGGCAAGGTGCCCGGGAAAGGGAGGGTACCTCTACTTTTTTGGCTGCTATGGATCATACAATTAAAGTTACCTAGGTAGATCAAAGGAAGAGATGAAGAGACCGCAAGGGTATTGTTTCAAGTAGTTGTTGTAAAGGGTTGACATGATTTTCAGCATATGTAATCATAAGGAAAATGTGGTGCTAGAGGGGAGATGATAGGTTTTAAAGTGAATTACTGGGTTTGAGGTAGTGGTCTTGGTCAGCTGAAAGTGTTTGGATTGAGTAATACAAGAATTCTACCATAAGGGGCTTGCTCTAGATTATTGTCAAATGTCCAGTTTGGAGCTATTTCTTTTGCTACAAGGGAAGTTAGCCTGGTGTTATGTTTTGTTTCCAATAGTCTAACTAGGCATACATATTTCTCTTTGATCAGATGTTTGATTTTAGCTTACTTGTGTTGGTGGTGCATCCCCTCACATTCCATGTTGTTATATGGTCATATGGTAAATGAAGTTAGGAGAGGAGAAGTATTTAACCGAGTGTGTCTTTTAATGCTGGAGATTAGAGTAGCTTCTGAGTCATTCGGTTGGGTTGGATTGAAATCGTGTTCTACACCATTGTCTAGGTCCTCATAACTTTAGTTTCTTTATTTGTTTTCCCTGATGTTCCTTTTCTTTAATGTTCTATAGGCTATAGTTTAAGGATGAGAGGAGAATGGACTAGTAGGTGCATAAAAGCAGGGTGTATGGAGAATGATCTTAGTGGAAGGAGTGATATTAGCGTAAAGCTTGGTTGCTATTGTGATTTCATTTCTTGGGATGTCAGTGGTATGGGTTTGGTCGGAGGTTGGTTCTAGTATGTCAAAGTTGGCTGCTAGGGAGATTTTGAGAATTAAATTTACACATGTATATATTTCTTTTTATTGTTGAGCGGAAGGGACAGTGGAAGCTTCCTCATTATTATTTCCTAGAGGGTGGGTAGCGCGTCTCTTGCCATGTAATCCATATTTATTATTAGTGGTTATTGCATTTTTGCCTTCCTGCATGTTATTTTCTTTTGCTGACATTTGATTTTCACCACTTGCATGCTATTTTGGCTGGCATTTGATTTTGACCACATGCATGCTTTTGTGTACCCATTTTTGGGTAGTGAATACTTGCTGCTTTTCTTTTTGTTGTGTGCTTTCAGCAACTTTTGCAGGTCTCTCAACATGTCCCAGTCTGTCTTGTTTTTTCTATATAGAATTGTGTCATGGCAAAATATACAACACCTTGAGCATATCTTCACCTTTCAGTTGTAGTAGACATGCATGCACGGAAAGCGTTTGTTGGTTTCTTCCATATTAATGGGAGTTGGCCATTCAGTATAAGGTGTACTTAATCTGAATATGATGAATATAAATATGGCATAATTCATAACTGAATGTTAACAATGGGATACACTAATGATTTGAAACCGATGTGAATGTATGCTCATGTTGTGTGCTTATTTATATGATAAGATGTAATATCTATGATGTGTAAGTGCAAGAAAACCCATTCACTGCTTAGCGGCACGGTCTCGCTATTTTTTGCTTAGGGTAAAGCTTTTGCGCATATCAGATTTTATGTCTGACACGTACTTTTATTATTTTATAAAAATTCATGTCTGCTCATTCGATTAGGCTAAGTGTATATCTTAGATAACTAGCCTTTGGAAAAGACAAATCAAGAATTTAAAGACAAAGCAGGAGGCCTATTTAGAAAATAAAAGTTATTTTGAAAATTTCACTGTGTAAAATCATAGTTTATAATTAGTTTAGAGTCATGTCTACATATTCGTAAGTCGGCCATGATATTTATCTATTTCTTATTATATTTACCCCTACGTGGGAATGAGAATGGTTAATGATGACGTAATAAACTATATAAAATAATTTGATGTAGTAAATTTATTTAGTAGCTCTGTTTACTTAATTTTGTGAAAAAATATATACTGAACTCACTTAGTCACTTGAAAATAAATCTTGTGATGACTGCAACATCATCAGCATTCATTTTCGAGTCTTGAAATAGAGAATGTTAAAGCCAAATAATGCAAGATATTTTTTCCTAACATAACCATTACTTAACAAGCGTAAGAAAAAAGCAATAACCTCAAAGTAAGCAAGTACAATTGAACTAGATGAATGAATTCATAGTTAAAATATTCCTGCCATATTCTTTTACATGCATAACCGTAACATCAAAACTTATTCTCTTTAGAAGGGACTACGCTAGAAATCATCATAATTCACTATAGAAAATCACATAAAATAGGCATAAAGGTTAAATCATCATAATAGATGTGCGCCGAGTTCAACTCGTACTATCTAGTCATCTCACATCATATGCCGCTAAGTCCAGTCTCATGGTTCTCAAAATGTTTTTTCAAGAAATTGTCCCAAAATGAAGTCTACTTTCAAAAAAATATTTTTAACAAACACCTCTAAGTTTGCCTTTGAAATCAAATATTTCACTTTTCCAACTATATTTTCTGAATCAAATTATCGCATTTAGTAATATATTTTTCCAAAGTACTTTAAAACTTAATATTTTATAATTCATCCTTTCTCAATCAAACATTTCCTAAATATCTTCACAACAAATCATTTTTCAAACTTGATTGTTTTTCAAGTTAAGAAATTAACCAAAAAAATGTTTTCCATCATAACATCTTGTAAAAATGTATATTTCAAGGAAAATACTGCCAGTCAAAATCAACTTCAAACAAGATGCCTTTTAGGCTGAAAAACATCCCTTAAGTAAAACATTTTTATCTAATGAAATGTTCCTCACGTACTTTACTCAACGAGTTATTTTTCAAATCAGAATATTTCCAAAAAAGATTAAATAAAATATCTATTTAAAATACACTTTCAAATGAAATTAGTTACTTTTCTAACAAAATAGTTTATATATGAAACACCTTTAAAATAAACATCTCTTATATCAGATAGTATTTCATCTAAAGTGTCCTTTAATCAAAAGCATTATCTCTTTTAAATAAGAATTATAATGACCCGCCTTTACCACCCTCGAAAGTCCCCACTTAATACACCCATGATATTAGAATAACAAGCATCCAAGTGCTGGAAAGACGGATTGCTAGGGTAAAATAGAATAAAAAGATTTGGAGAGAAAAAAATCTCATAATAGAATGCTAACATATAAAACAATAAAGACGGTAAACTTTCACTCTAAGATACACGGTATATTAAAGTTAAAAACAAACCCCATCAGCTTGGACACTTATAACTTCCCGACCTGATTACTGATGGGTATACATAATAATACAGTGGAAATAAAAATAATATGGCAGGCGAACATCCAGCCCTACTCCATAAGCTCCATTTCCTACCAACAACAACCTAGAAAAACTCGAGGTGACCCAAGCATTATAATAAAATAATATCTCAATCGGTCTAAAAAACCAGCATGAGAAGACTTATGAAATATGGTGAATATATAATAGTATGGGGGACAACGCCGCTAAACATTGAACGAGCTTTACCTCACAAGAACAACATCCATACATGAAAGAATGGAAACAAATTAGAACAACACCCAAACTTGAAAGAATGGGAATAAATAGGATCAAAATCCAAACTTAAAGAACGGACACAAATAATTAAATATCAAAATGAGCTCCAAGCACTTCTCTATGCAAATAAGAAAGCAATTCAAAGGTCTGAATCAAAAATAAGGAAAGAGAAATTTTCCAGCAATGACTAAGAGGGTGCACTCTTACCAAAAGTATACCTCATAAAAATATACTTGATAACTATGATGGATGTAGGAAACCTCAAAGTTGGACCCCCGCCAACCTTACCGAGTATTCAAGTATTTCACATCTCCATACGCATATAATCGAAACCAATTTATAGTAGATGTGACAATATCCTAATGGGAGCAACCTTATATAGCTTGGCCCTCGCTCGCTCTTTTTT
Source organism: Allium cepa (assembly GCA_030765085.1). Classification (NCBI taxonomy): domain Eukaryota; kingdom Viridiplantae; phylum Streptophyta; class Magnoliopsida; order Asparagales; family Amaryllidaceae; genus Allium; species Allium cepa. The sequence goes on from CM060928.1 coordinate 69,129,807, forward strand.
TTTAGTCATTTCTAATAAAGGACATCAATGCTCAAATGAGCAATAAATCGTCGATCTCAAACTAGTACTATACGGAAAAAACAATGTAATATGATAAGTAAAGGCCATATTGCTTCATGCCTTGTCACAACAACATTTTTAACTTTAAATAGCAGGAGTTTCCTCAATGAATAACAAATCAACTTAGATTGACTAGCACAATGAAGATAATATATGGAAATTAAATCTCTTACACTTATCATAACTCGTCAATTTCGAACTATCACTACATAGCTGAAAATAATGAAATCGGACAAGTTAGGGCAGATTTATTTTCTACCTTATCACGACGACATTCTTAAGTTTAAGAATAGCAAGAATTCCCACAACATTTAGTGGCAAGTGTTTGAATCAAACTTATAAAACATTTGACTCACACTCATGCCTGATTGACACATAACAAAAATTTGCAAAACACTTGAAAACACTCTTTAAAATAACTTTTTAAAAGAATAAATTGTATTTCTGAGTGGACTAAAAAGAAGGGTCAAAACCAAATGCCATTAAAACGTTCTTTATTATAACCTAAAACAATTTGCACTTAGCGTTATTTTTAAACATTCTTTTTCAAAGATATGCTTATTTATAAACTATCATTTGTAACTTTAAAACAACATTTATTAATCGGAGGATAATAAATCAATTTAAAATATCTTTATAACATTAAAACAATGTTAATCATCCTGAAAGATAATTAATCAAATTTATAATAATTTTTATAAAATTTAAAACAACATTAATTACCCATAAGGTAATAATCGAATTTATAATTATTTAATAATTTAAAACAACATTAATTATCTAGAAAGATAATAAACTAAATTTATAATCTTTTTGTAAATTTCAAACAACATTAATTATGCCGAAGGTTAATTAACCAAATTTATAAATCTTTTATAAACTTAAAACAACATTAATTAACCCAAAAGAGAATCAAATTCATAGCCCCCTTTATAAATTTTAGATAAAACTTATCCTTTAATTCAAAATTTAAAAAAATATTTGAAAAAATAGTTTAAACAACTTTCAAAGTGAAAAAATGCGACCAAACATTTATTTTGCAAAGTATATAAGCATAATTTTAGCTCACATAAAGGTTTAAGGAGATGATATTTCATAAATGATGGTATAGCGATAATCTTTATAACAACACTTGCACTAATTAAACAATATGACACAAATATTTCAACCAAAAATTAATATAAGCAACATACGAATATACGTAAATCAATATTGATAAGAAAACCCTAAGGGTCTCTCTATAAAAGTCTCCTATAAATCACACACATATTTGTGTATTTTGAAGTGTTCCGTAGAGAACTATTCGCTACGTATACACTTTGCTACACATACACTTCGACTTCGGTTATCTTTTATTCCCCGCAAAAAAATGGTTATTTATGACATCGGCTTCCAAGTGGGAATCAAACGCAAACAAACAATTAAACAACGATATATAAATTATCATTCAGGCATTCAATAATAATCAATAGTAATAAACATATCATATATTTTATTTGAAGATGAGTAAACTCAGCAAAATTTCTCTTGATGCTTTTGTGTTTTTGTTTGATCTAAAATCAAACGACATTCGATTTTAGCTTGAAATTTTATTTTCTCCAAACTTGATGAATCCAACTCCAATGTGTAGATAACATCAATACAAGTCTAACCCAAATGACACCGCCCAAATCCGACCTCGTATGAGCATGATATTTAATTTATAAGATTGAGATCAATCAAATTAATTAATTGCTCAATTAAATATTAATTGCCCAATTAAAACCCTTTTTTCCCAAATTTACAAATTCATGCATATGTACACACCTGTACACCAAACCCAAATGTCCATTCTTCCATCCAAGATTTCTCCTCTAATTCTCGATGAAACCGGCAATAAACAATTCAAACAAGCTCCGCTTTACTTCCTAAGTGCAACACCCCAAATATAATCCTCTTCGGTGCTCTAGGTCAAAATGCAACCTGTAGCTTGGCCACGCGACATCCAATTGTCATGATTCACTTCTCGATGTCGAAGCTTCGACGAATAACCTGGAAAGGTGTGCCTCCCTAAGAGAATTGCAATTGTTTACACAGCTTCAACCAACTCCATCTTAATCTCCTCCACAACCCAACCGTAGCCACGATAAGGAACTGTCGAGTAACCACAATGTCGTCACAATCAAATTTGAAATTATAGATTTGAAGCTCTTGACCATATGCATCCAATTGATCTAACGACATAATTTATTGTCTTGTAAATCTTTGTGGAAAATTAAATGTTTGAAGCTGGCAACATTGTATCATTCACAAGAAAAGGAAAAGGAATAAAAGATGAAACAGGGAAAGCGATGAAATAGGTTAACTTTTAAGCTATTACATTTTAAAAATTCTGGTACATCGCTGCATAGAATTTCATTTGCATGCAAACTGCCAACGATAAAAAAAATTCGATCGCACATAGTAATTTGATAATCATAAAACAACAACAAAATATACCAGTTATCTTGTTTTGTTAAATTTCAAAAATAACATCATTTGTTAAATAATAAATTAATTTATAATTTAAATAATATTCAAATTAACAGTTATGGAAAAATCGTAGAAATCATTGAAAAATACATCATTAAAAATCAAATTGTTTTATTAACAATTGATTTTCTTGTTGTTTATTCAAGCTATTTATTGTTGTAAATACATTTAAAAATGAATTTAATATGATTATTTATTAATTAAAAGTAGTTAAATATGGCTACTAAATCCATTTAATTAATATTTAATTCGCAATTCAAATATTTAATCCATGGTCAAAATATTTAAATAATCCCTATAATTAAATATAAGTTATTTATATTTTTCAATATGTTACATTCTCCCCCCTAAAATAATTTCGTCTCCAAAATTTCCAAATATTTGGCTTTTAAAATTCTTTTTATTATGGAAAATTTTAGCAGCACCTCCTTCGTGCGGCTAGATCCGAAAACTATAACTTGCCACAACTGATCCAACTCAACATTGAAAATGAATGGCCAATAGTGGCCTCCCATACATCGGGCATAAAATCATTAATCAAACACTAATTGCTAAATCAACTACATACCTTTTTGCATTTGATTTTTATTTTCTTCAAGCAATTTACTATCTGGATGCGAATGCAGTTATGCAAGAAATCAAATATTAATCTCTCGCTTCCCTTTACATATCTTGTGCTTATATAATCTAAAAGAGAACCATGCTGATAAAAGGGCAATAAACAAGTTATTTCTATCATAAGAAATAGAAATATAAATAATATAGCAACCATATGCAATAAGACAATATGATGCAACTTATAATAATGATGCAACTCTAGTGTGATATGAAGCCACATGCAACCAAAAGAATTATAACAACTATATGCAACCAAAGCATAGAGAATATTATATAATAAAATACTAAGCATTAAATCTTTTTCAAAAGACAAATTTAAAAGTAGCGCCTGGATTTTTATATTCAAAATATATTTCAAACTCCTCCAAAAACAAATATATCAAAATCGAAATCATTATGACATGGGGGCCTTCTCCTATCGAAGCATAGTGTAGCTCTAGAATCAAAACAACATGGAGCATCTAGTGGTTTTCCATTTCCTCCAAAACAATAACTAATGTAAACAAATATACCTGATGAGTCTTTCAAATCGGAAAACACTCAACCAACTTTAGTCATATAGAAACATTTGAAAAACTACTTCACAAAACTCTTTTCAAATATCATGGAATAATAATACTTTGCCAAAGGTTTAAAATAATATTATTTTTTCTTTTGAAAATTCTTTCGAAATCAATTTTCAAAAGCACTAGGATTGAAGTCCTAATAAACAACAACTTTATAAACCGTAGAATACAAAATCACACTATCAATCAAATCAAATTCCATAAATGAACAAATTAACACTTAACATTATTCAAAATGTTATACGACTAATAAACAAGATATAGAAATTTTTTACTTCACAACTTTCTTAATCGTTGAAGGATATAGGCAATTTCCTAAGTGTACCAATATGCTCATTAGCCTTTGGTTATTACATTGTAGATTATCTAACCTCCATCAAAAAAATTGAAAGTCACTTTTTGAACTTTCTAAGCCGCACAATCAAATCGTACAACTATATTTAAGCTCGTATAATGTAAAAAAATCGTCTATATGCTGATTGCCACAAAAGTAATCGAAACATTTTCCCTGAACCATCCAAAGAAAAAATATTTTTTCTTAAAAATTCTCTTTGAATTATTTGTACTTATGAATACTTCCAAGTAATATCATTATTACTTTTCTGAATAACTTTTTGAAATCATTTCAAGCAATACGGGGATTTAGAATCTCAAAAACTCTTTGTACTTATAAAAGACTTTATAAATCATATAACTCATTTTATATATACCATACTCATATAAAATGTCCATTTAGAATCATCTTATATCGTAATAACTTCCTTTATTATAATAAACTTTTCACAAATATTTATCCTCTAAATTTTTTATCTTCTAATTTAGATTATATCAAACAACTTTAATAAAAGATGATTTTTAACTTAACATTTTCATCGATAGCCAGATCGTGAAACTCAATTCACAAGAGGTTCATTTTATTGTACTTAAAATTATGAAAACAATAAATGCTCATAAACTGGTTAAACATAAATCAATAAATAACAAATAATAATCAATTCTCCTAAACAACCCAGCATGGAAAATTGGAAAATAATGATAATAAAGAAATATTATCATTAACAAACAAACATACCATAAAGTAGCTGTATGAATTTAAAGATGATTCATTTATATATGTAAAATATATAATCCAAGGTAAAGTATTTCATTAACCAAATTTTCAAAAATCAACATCATGTCTGTTTGCCTTCTTCAAGTGTTTTGAAATCCTTATCGACACCATGGCGTCCTTCGACCAAAATTCAAGCTTAACAGACTTATTAACAAAATACGTTTTTATAACTATAACAAATATGCTCTTGTTATATAGTACTCTCAACTCATTCAAGGGTGGCACTCAATCTCAAATGAGTTTACCCCAAAAAAAACAAGGTTCTCGTTTAACATTCATCCATGCTACCAGATGTACCGATCCGCCTTTCCCACCCTCGAAAGTTGGCACTTAATACATTTACGGTATTATAATGCCGAGCATCCAAGTGATAGAAAGATATATTTTAGAGTAAAATAATTAAAAGAAAGAATAGGGGAAAACAGAATCTCACAACGGAATGACAACATATAATAAAAAACCAATAAACTGTCACTCTAAGATACAAGATACATCAGAGTTAAAAACAAGCCTCGTCGGCCTGGACAGTCATTACTTCCTGAACTTACGATTGCTGATAGGCCCATATAATAATACAGTGGAAATAAAAATACCACAATAGGTGAACATACAGTCTACTCCATAAGCTCCATGTCCTACCAACGTAAACTGAAAAAATTCGTTCTGCCTGAGCATTATAATAAAATAACACGCAGATAAACTTAGAAAACCAGCATGAGAAGATTAAAGAAATATGGTGAACTTATAATAATCTGTGAGACCACACTGCTAAAAATGGATCGGGTTTTACCTCACATGAACAACATCAATGCATGAAAGAATGAAAACAAATTAAACAAAACTATAACTTGAAAGAATGGGCATATACATGATTAAAATATAAACTTAAAGAATAGACAGAAATAATTTAACGTCGAGAAGAGCTGTGGACATTTCTCTGTCCAAATAAGAAAATAATTCGGAAGTTTGAATAAATAAAAAGATGAGGAGAAACTTCCAATAATGGCTGGGAGGGCGTGCTCCCTTACCGAAAGTATACCTCTAGATAACTTACTGATCAACTATAATGTCTCTGGGAAACCTCCAAGTCAGACCCCACTAACCTTACCGAGTATCCAAGTATGTCACATCTCCATGCGCATACAATAGTAACAAATCTAAAGTAGATGTGATAATACCCTAATAGCAGTAACCCCAAAATGCTTGGCCCTCGGCTGCTCTTTATTTATTTAGTTTCGATAAATGATATCAATGCTCAAATGAGTAAAAAAATCATCGATCTCAAGATAATACTAACCTAGAGAAAATAATGAAGCCGAACAAGTAAGGACAGTGTTGTTTCCTACCTTGTCACGATAAAATTATTAATTTTAAAAGTAGCAAGAGTTCCCTCAACTAATAACCTATCGTCTTAGAGTGATGAACACAAAGAAGATAGCAGGATTGATAGTCAATAAATTGACTATTAGGAACAATAAAATAATCGTAGATGGAAATTAAATCTCTTACACTTAACACAACTTGTCGATCTCGAATTAGTACTAATGGGGGAAACAATGAAGGCAGATAAGTTACTACAGTACTACTTTCTACCTTGTCATGACGTCATTCTTAACTTTAAAAATGACAAAAGTTCCCTCAACATTTAGTGCTAAGTGTGAAACTAAATATTTTCAATAAATAAATCAAGCTTTTAAAACATTTGACTCACACTGATACTCAATTGACACATCATAAATATTTGTAAAACACTTTAAAAACACTCTTTAGAATAGTTTTTTTAAGAATAAATTATATTTCTAAGTGTACTAAAAAAAGGGTAAAAAATGAATGTCATTAAAACGTCAACTCAAAATAATTTACACCTAGCTTTAGTTTTGACCTTCCCTTTTTAAATATTTTCTTATTTTATAAACTATCATGTATAACTTTAGAAAAAAATTATTAGCCCGAATGATAATAATCAATTTAAAAATCTTTATAAATTTAAAACAATGTTAATCATCCTAAATGATAATGACTCAAATTTATGAACTTTTATAAATTTAAAATAACATTAATTATTCGAAAGATAATAAATCATATTTATAGTCTTTTAGTAATTTAAAACAACACCAACTATCCCAAAAGATAATAACTTAAATTTACAATCTTTTATAAATTTTAAACAACATTAAATATGTTGAATGATAGTTAATCAAATTTATAAATCGTTTTATCAATCTAAAATAGCATTAATTATCCCAAAAAATAATTAATCAAATTCACACCTCCTTTTATAAATTTTAAACAACATTTATACTTTATTTTAAAATTCCTAAACATACTTTAAAATATGGTTTAAACAACTTTCAAACTGCAAAAACGTAACTAAACATTTGTTTTGTAAAAATCCAAGCATAAGTTCAAAATGCACAAAGGTTTAAGGAGATGATATTTCATAAGTGACGGTACAATAATATTCGCTATAACAATACTTACACAAATCAAATTGTATATCATAAATATTTCAACCAAACATTAGTACAAGCAACATAAATAAATCAATATTAGCGGGAAACCTCCTAGGTTCTGTCTATAAAAGTTCCATGTAAATCACACATATGTATGTGTATTTCAAAGTGTTCTGTAGCGACAATTCGCTATATATGCACTTCGACTTCCTCTTGCTTTTGTTCCCTACGAAACAATGGTTATTTACACCATGCGCTTTCAAGCGGGAATAAACCCAAACAAACAATTAAATAACAATATATACAAACATACATATATATATATATATTATCATCCATGCATTCAACAATAATCTATAACAATACATATATCATATAGTTTATTTAGAGGTGAGTTAACTCACAAAACATCCAATTGATGCTTTTATGTTTTGGTTTGATCGCGTTCGATTTCAGCTCAAAATTCTATTTTCTACAAACTAAACGAATCCAAATCCAATGCGTTGATAACATTGATGCGAGTCCAAAGCAAAAGATAGCTTCCAAATCTGGCCTCATATCAGTAAGATAATAAATTTATATGGTTGAGATTAATCAAATTAATTAGCAACTCAATTAAATATTAATTAACCAATGAAAACCCTTCTTCCCTAAATTTATAAATTCGTGCACACGTACAAGCCTGTTCAAAAAACCCAGATGACAATTCTTCCATCCAAGATTTCTGTAATATCCTGGAATTTCGGGGAATTTAAAATGAGATAATCTCTTAATTAAATTATTTAAAAATTTTAAAATTTTTATCTTCAAATATAAATAACCAAAATAAAATATATGTGATGTTTTTAAATTTAGAGATAAATTGATTTTAAATGGAATAATTATTTAATTTGTGTTATTTTATAAATTTGATTTTAATAGGCTGAACATTTCAATTTAATAAGTGTTGTTTAAATATATATTTATTTAAAAGTTTGAATTTAATATTTCTAAATTTAATAGTGTGTTCGTTTAATTTAGTATAGATATATTTGATTTGATTTTAAATTTAAGTTTAAATTGAATTTAGATTTATAATTTAAAAATTTGAATTGAAATTTGAAATTTAAAAAGAATTTATATCTTGAAATAATTTTGGATATAAAGGATTTATGAATAAAGTTTTTATTTTAAAATAAGATTTGTTTTATATTAATTTAAAACAGAAGAATTTTATTTCATATAAATTTAGAAAATATTTACTTAATAGTAAATAAATGCAAAAGCATTTAAATTAGCAAGTAAAAGTGGATTAAATAATTTTATATTATTTTATTTGGAATCTAATTAGTTTATATCTTATTTTCTTTTGAAAATTTTATTTTTTTAAGATAAGAAAAAGAATTTATAAATTTATAAAAGCATATACATATTAGGAAATTTAATAATAAAGGCTTTTAAAAATCATTTAAATCATTTAAAAATAAGGAATGACATGTGTTAATTTCTAAACCGCATTGAATACATGTGTTATGAGTTAAGCAATGGTTTGTGACAAATGTGTCAAAGTTGAACAAGTGTCTTTTTTTCTAATTTCCTTTTTTCTTAAAATTTAATAAACCAAAAATTACATCATATAAACTTCCATTCCTTCTTCATTCTTTTTCTTTCAATTTAGAAATTAATGGCCACTCTTATATTCAATTTCTCAAAATCAAAACTAAAAATTTTTTTACAAAAGTTCAAACTGAAAACAAAAATCTGCAACTTCCTCAAACAAAAAAATCATTAATTTATCAATTTTTCGATGGTTTTCTAATTCGACGGTTTTGGGATTGAATGCTGGTGTTTTCGCAGGTTGTGGAAGCTCAGTATGTTAGGGATGAAGGCAACAAGAGGGTTGTTGAAATGATGGTAAGGTAAGTGATTATGACAGTGATATTGGTTGTGGAACCAGGAGTTGCAATGAAGGGTTGAGTTGCAAGGTGATTAGCGTCCAGGTGAAATGGTTGGTCAGGGGGCTTGGTGGTGGCTTGAAGAATGATCTGTTGGTGGTTGCAGAAATGAGATGGCAAATCTGTGAGATGGTGAAGGAGTAACACTAATGTAATACAAATTACAAATGTATTATAGCACAGATGTACGCAAACACAGTGTAAAGCAAAAGATGTAATACTTAAATTCAGTAATGTAAAATGGAATGAAATTTTCTTTTTTTATTGATGACACACTTGCACACAACTGAAACAAAAGAACACGGAAGTTACTGAAAACAGAGGTGACAAATGCAAACAAGAATGCACACTATTGAATTGCAGTGTGATGATTTTTTATTTTTTCAATCAAAAGTTCAAATAGAAATGAAACTAGAATAACAAGCACAACAACAAAAGCACACAAAAATCAAACAAACACACTATTTTTTTTTCTCTTTTTAAACACAAAAACACAAAATAAATACACACAAAAATCAAATGAAAATAATTCGAAGAATTGAAAATTAAAATCGAAGCAACTCCCCGGCAACGGCGCCAAAAACTTGTTCGTCGGATGATTTTCTATCGAATTAGAAAACCGTCGAAAATTTTCAATTTAAAAATAACCGCAAGATCACGGTGTACGAATGTAGCACGTGGCGAATACGGGTCGATCCACAGGGAATTGTTGATTCAAATTTCCTACTCAATCAAATTAACCCAAAGTTGAGAGTGTGTTTAGCTAGAAAATGAACTAACTAACAAAAAGAAAAGAAATGCAAATATGAGAGCTAAATGACAATTTAGAGAATAAATCCACTCTCTAGATCATTTAGTTCAACACATGAAATCATGATTTCTCTTTTATGGTCATTAGTGTTTTAATTGATGTGTTTATTATAAGTATGGCATATTTGAGCTATTGATTAGCCAACATAAGCCATCAAACTATAACACACCCCTTAAAACACTTACTAACTTTCATGAAAATTGATAAAGAAAATGGGAATGAAATCTATTTTAAGTATGGCCTATTAACTATTGATTAGATACATAGACCATCAAATTTTAATTTCAAATCACTTTCTTATGCCATAATCATATATTAGTGAAGAGGCATTTGTGTTAGTGATTGTTTAAGCATAGCCTATTTGGTGTCAAAAATATAGACTATCAAATTCAAAGCAAAAACAACAAATAAAACCACTTCCATCATCATCATTAAGCACAAAAAGAGAGCATGAATTAACAAAACGTTGAAGCTACATTAATTATAGAGCTTCATTACCCCTAAATTGAAGGGGCTTAGCTTCTCATATTTGTCATTTTATTAACAAATGTAGCTAATAACATGAAAGCAAAATGAAGAGGAAAAAGAGAGCAAAATGAAAAGATAAGCTAATTAACTTGCATAAAAGAAAAGAGATCTACACTACAACATAAAAAAGAGGCATGTAAAAGGAAAGAGCATGTATTAATAACATAAAAAAAGGGAAAATTACATGAAAATAAAAATGGCTAAGTAGCCATGAAAAGAGAAAGAGAGCTTTCTTTTATTTGATCTAAACTAATGATGAGGAAGAGGAAGAGAGGAGGCCTAAGAGAGACTAAAAAATAAAATAGAGGAAGAGGCTACATGAAACATATGGATATTTATACATGTATGAAACCCTAATTCATATTTTTGGAGAATGCCCCAAATACCCTTGAGGTAGTGTGGAGGCCAAGTAATCATTAGCTTCTACTAATCATCATTTAAGTGTACATGAAGCCATTAGTTCCATAACCATGTGCATTAGCTCTAAGTTGTACATCAAGGTAGGTGGGTAAGTGGGGTCCTCCATGTTCTTCACTATGAATTATTTCCATCTTCTTCCTTTGTATTCATTTTGTGCATGTATATTCCTTCATGAACCCACTTGTAATTGAGTTTAATTTCCTATAAAATAATAAAAAAATTCCAATTAAATTTTCACAAATTAATATATGCACAAAAATGACAATTTTTCCCCTAGATGAAGATGAAGATGTGACAATTTCAAATAATATGAATTTTGGTTTAAACAAGTAAAAATACCCAATATGATCATTTATTTAATTTAAATAGATCAAATATAGTGGTAAAAATATGCACATTTACGTGCACATCAAATACCCCCACACTTATCTTTTTATTCATCCTCGAATAAAAAAAACAAAGATAAATCCGTTTTCGTAGGGAGCACGATTGCATTGAGTGTATGCAACAAGCCGTTAAACCTCTGAATGTCCCCAGTAGGACGAGTGTTGTCTCTTGAGGGTTTTCAGCGGATACTACCCACAAAATCCAAATGCAAGATGATAATATTTAGAAAATGCAAGATTTATTTACAAAGAGATGAATGTGAGTTTTTGAAAAATATTTTCAAATGAAGAATTTATTTTTAAATTAACATGAATAAGTTAAATATAGGTTTTGGTCATTGTCTTGAAATTTAAGTTATTTACTCGTCTGTATTTCCAATAGAAACGAAGTTATCATAACAAATAAACTATAGTTTAACTTGTTGTTTTGGTTAATAACACAGTGTAACTACGAAATGGATCCTTTGTTGATTATCAAAGTTTATCAAAGTGGTATTTTCATTTCTTTTTAATAAAAAATCAAATCAAATAAGTAAAAATAGTGTTGTGATTTCAATTTCTTTCTCTCTCATTATTTTCAAGAAAAATTACACACCTAGCTCATGTAAACTAAGGCCGGATATACCACCCATGCACTGCCTTTCGGGCTTATGTAAGGGGAGTACAGAGCATGGCGAGTGCACACATTTTCGTGTATACACCTATCGATCGTAGGTGGTTTTTATTAAGTCTATTTTTTTCACATGTGTTTCATACATGCATAACTACGAGGACTTTTAAATGAGTACGAAAGCACATAATTAAAGATTCCAAGTAATTCACCCAAGCATAACCGTGAGGACTTTTAAATGAGAGTGAATACTTTGGATGTTACTATTTTTTGTATATTTTTTTAAGAGAGAGAGAGTTTTGCAAAATCATCTTAGCACCATTTAACTTAGAAGACAAAAAAAATGTTATATATTTACTTTAAATCAACCACTTTTTAAAACAAAGATTTTCAATTAGGATGTATTTCATAATTAACACGTATGAATCTTCCTATATACTAGTTAAACCATTGTTATTTGTAATAATATTTCATTTTTATTTTTGTTAAGACGAATAAACTTCCAAAAATTTCTATTTAATAAGCCAAAACCATATATTTATCCTATAGTGATTCTTTAAAAATAAATCAAAAATTCTTAAACAAAATTGTTTTTTTTTTGTTTTTTTTTTGAGATTTTTTTTGCAAAGAAAAAGTATAAATAAATCATGAAAAATCAAAAACGAAGATGAGTCTCCCTCCACACTTGATTTTGACTGTGTCCCCACAGTCAACCCAAGTGGAAGGAGAAAAATAAAATAAAAATCCTATATTTACATGAAAGGTTATTATTTACAAGAGATGAGAATGTGTACAGTCAAAAGTAAATGAAACGGTCTTCTAAAGACTGATTCATTTGTCTCGTCAAATGTGTGAGACACAGCTTAATCACGAAAAACCAAATCTTAAAAGATTTCGAAGTTGAATGTGGATTTGGAAAAACGAAAGTCGTTTTACTGAAAATCGTACGAGTTGTTTTATTTTCGATGATTTTTGGGGTAGATAGAAAAATTGGTTGAAGTTCAATTTCTTCTAAAATATCGACTTCAAAATCAAAATGGTGATCGTAATTTTCCCCTTCAGAATTCAACAACTCGTCTTTGGAAATTCCATAAAATTCGTGTTCATTAAATTCGTCTTCCTTTATTGGATTATCAACAACTTTATTACATGTCTCAAGTTCATAATCCAAAGTTATTGCATTCAAATTTTCGAAACCGAAAAAAGAAAGATCGAATTTTGCATTTGGTTCCACACACTCTGAAGAATTGAAATCCAACTCAATTACCATCTTTTCAACAACTTCGTTAAGATTGTCGTTTTCAATTTCGAAATTTATTATTTGAAAATCATCGATTTGGGTAAAAGGTGGATTATCACTTGACTCATCACACGTTGAAATTTGATTTTGTTTCTCGCGAAAAATTTTCAATGTATTAATCAACAAATTCGTGTGATCATCATAAATTTCGTTCATTTGCTCAACAAAATCCAATATATAGTTATTAACTTGAGAATTTTCAATTTGGATTTGTTGAGAACAAAAAATTTCACTCGTATCGTAGTCAAGATTATTCCCATTTTCATATTGAGTTCGAAATTCATTTTGGAATTAGAAATTGAATTGGCTTGGGTTATAATCATACTCGTTTGAATTTTGAATTGAATTTAAATTTTGAAATCCTTGACTCGAGTTATTACACAAATATGAATTACACAATTCATTTATACTTCGATTTTGTTGTGTAGAGAGTTCAAGTAAAGATGAAATGCTTTTTTCGAGATTCGTGGGTTGTTCATTGTTTTGAAAACTTTGTTGTTCGAAATTCGATTTATTTACACAATAGTTGTTGTTAATATATCCACATAAATTGGGAGTGAAATCATATGGATTATATTGGTTTTCACAACTATTGTAAAATTCAAGTGAGTAAAGAAAAGGAAACTCGGACATTGTCAAGAGTTTTTTTTTTGGTTTTTTTTATAAAGGAAATATATTTACAAATAGAATTTATTTTTCAAAAGGGAAATTGATTTTTTTTTTTGGTTTTTCAAAAAAAATATTCTTTTTTTTTTGAAAAGGTTTATAGTTTTTTTTGAATTTTGATTCTTCTAAATTTTTTGGGAATCTTGAAATTTCAAAGAAAAAGGATGTAAAAATTTCAAAAGAAAAGGAATATTTATAATTTTTTTAGTTTTGGATTTTGAAATTTTTTTGTTTTTTTTTTGAATATGCATGAACTAGTGCAACTAAATGAATGCAAGGGTCCAATTACAAATTATTTATCCTAAGTTAACCCAAAATTGTATAATCACACTTTGTCTTAAATCAACAAGATAGTTCTCGGCCAGGTAATGGGCAGGATTTATCGGTGCACCACGAATCACCATAGCAATGCAGCCGAAGGTTTAAGTAACTTTAGAGGAACAACCACTATAATATTTATGAATCACCATAATATTTATAAATGGTTATTACTCTGCCGTAGCCTAGACACCAAGAAATTAAATTGTTCAAGGAAGACAAATTGCCAATATACAATTAAGTGTTATCGATGTCTAACTGTTATTATTAATCAAAATCTAAGATGAAATGCAAAGCTGAAATTAAACGTGAATTAACAATGCAACTAAAATGAAGTTTTTTTATTTATGAAAGTAAACAACAATGCAAAACAAACAAAAACAATAGATATATACAATGCAAGGCAAATAAAAAGAAAATTATAAATAAGCAAGCAGCTATTTTTTTTGGCACGCTCAGCAAATCAAGTAATTTATTTTAGCAAGCACTTCTGCCACCTGCAACCTGAAAAAGGAATCAAACAAGATATATACAATATATATAAAATAATTTGAAACAAATTAAAACAAAACCAAATTAAAACAAAACAAAACAATTTTTTTTTAGGATAAAGCAAAACTAAACAACAAGAAAGCAAAAAAATTTTTTTAGAGATAAACAAAGGTCTAATGAAAACAAACGAAAACTAAACAAATTAAATTAAAAGAAAACAAACTAAAGCAAAAACAAATGCACACACCCTAAAATATTATAACCCGACCCGTTAAAAGTCTCTAGAACAACTTAAAACTTTGCTCAAAATTCAACTTTAAAGCCAATTCACTTAAACTACTCAAAACTCCTCACAAAATTGAAATCCCCTTTGAAAATTGAAAATTTTTACAGCAAATTCACAGCAATTCGATTCGCGGCTGAAGTCGACATTTTGGGGATGCTCGATGATTGGTTTTATGATGTAAATCGAGTAGCGACTATTGGTGGTTGTTTGATGATGTTGGAGGTCTTGAAGTGGTGGCGACTAGGCGTGGTGGAGGCGATTTGGGTTGCGGGAGTTTAGGAGCAGCTATGTGTAGATTTGGGTTGCGACTTGGTGATTGGCAATTGAAAGCCGCGAACTGGTCGAGGCGGTGATTGAGGAAGATGTTGCGGGTTTGGGAATTGAAGGTGGTTCGTGAGTTTGAGACGATTACAGAGGTTTCGAAGGTCGCGGTTTTGGTGAAGTCGAGGTTGCAATTTGGGTATGGAATGAAGCAGTGGTGATAGAGTTGGTTGCGTCTGGAGGAGATTTGTACAGGGATAAATGGCTAGGTCTCGACAGCGCACAGTTATAAGGGCTATTGTTGTGGACTGTGGAAGGTGTAAATTGAACTATATGAATGCAAGGGAAGGTTCGCTGATGATGTAGTGTTTGTTTGCAGAGATGAATTGTGCTATGTGGAGTGAATGAACTATGCAAGCAGAGGGGTTATAGGAGGAGGAGGATTAGGTAGCAACTGTGTAGCAATTGAGTGAAGGGAGTGATATGGCAATGGAGGTTAGTGTAACAATGCATTTTTTTATGAGATGGCAATGAAACAGTGGAAATAAGGAGGGAATGTGCACAGAGGTGGTCGAAGTGCTACTCTATGGTGAATAGTTTGTGAGATGTGAAACAGTGATGTGATAAAGAAGGGAGGAGGCGATATGTAGATGACTGTTCGATGTATGATGAAAGTTTGTATGGGTACTGTACAGCAGTTTGGAGTGGTGGTTGACGGTCAGTGATGAAAGTTTCGGAGTTGAAATTTGAAATGAGATGATCAGAGGTGAGCAACTTGTGATTTTGGAAATGTGTTGTTTGGCAGCAAGAAGATGAAAAGTGGAGAGGTAGATGAAAAGTGGAGAGGTAGATGAAAAGTGGAGATGAGCAATGGTAGTTGTATGCAGTTTATCAAGCAATAGTGTATGGTCAGGAGGAGATGTAAATGGAGTTATGTGAGATGTGTGTGAACAGAGATGAATGGTAGGAAGACAGGGGTTTGGGTGGGTGTTTGATGTGTTTGGAATGATGGCTGTAGTGACTGGTTCGTAGGAAGTTGTGGTGATGTTTTGTTGAAGACAGTGGCACTGGTGGTTTTGGGATTGAATGCTGGTGTGGTCGCATGTTGTGGAAGCTCAGTATGTCAGGGATGAAGGCAATAAGAGGGTTGTTGAAATGATGGTAAGGTAAGTGATTATGACAGTGATATTTGTTGTGGAACCAAGAGTTGCAATGAAGGGTTGAGTTGCGAGGTGATTAGCGTTCAGATGAAATGGTTGGTCAGGGGGCTTGGTGGTGGCTTGAAGAATGATATGTTGGTGGTTGCAGAACTGAGACGACAAATCCATGAGATGGTGAAGGAGTAACACTACTGTAATACAAATTACAAATGTATTGTAGCACAGATGTATGCAAAACAGTGTAAAGAAAAAGATGTAATACTTAAATTCAGTAATGTAAAATGGAATGAAATTTGTTTTTTTTTTACTGATGACACACTTGCACACAACTGAAACAATAGAACACAGAAGTTACTGAAAACAGAGGTGACAAATGCAAACAAGAATGCACACTATTGAATTGCAGTGTGATGATTTTTTATTTTTTCAATCAAAAGTGCAAATAGAAATGAAACTAGAACAACAAGCACACGAACAAATGCACACAAAAATCAAACAAACACACTTTTTTTTTCTTTTTTTTTAAACACAAAAACACAAAATAAACACACACAAAAATCAAATGAAAATAATTCGAAGAATTGAAAATTAAAATCGAAGCAACTCCCCGGCAACGGCGCCAAAAGCTTGTTCGTCGGCGGATTTTCTATCGAATTAGAAAACCGCGAAAAATTTCAATTTAAAAATAACCGCAGCGCATGGTGTACGAATGTAGCACGTGGCGAATACGGGTCGATCCACAGGGAATTGTTGATTTAAATTTCCTACTCAATCAAATTAACCCAAAGTTGAGAGTGTGTTTATCTAGAAAATGAGAAAATGAACTAACTAACAAAAAGAAAAGAAATGCAATTTTGAGAGTTAAATGACAATTTAGAGAATAATTCCACTCTCTAGATAATTTAGTTCAACACATGAAATCATGATTTCTCTTTTATGGTCATTAGTATTTTAATTGATGTGTTTATTATAAGTATGGCATATTTGAGCTATTGATTAGCCAACATAAGCCATCAAACTATAACACACCCCTTAAAACACTTAATAACTTTCATGAAAATTGATAAAGAAAATGAGAATGAAATCTATTTTAAGTATGGCCTATTAACTATTGATTAGAAACATAGACCATCAAATTTTAATTTCAAATCACTTTCTTATGCATAATCATATATTTATGAAGAGACATTTGTGCTAGTGATTGTTTAAGCATAGCCTATTTGGTGTCAATAATATAGACTATCAAATTCAAAGCAAAAAAAACATATAAACCCACTTCCATCATCATCATTAAGCACAAAAAGAGAGCATGAATTAACAAAGTGTTGAAGCTACATTGATTAGAGAGCTTCATTACCCCTAAATTGAAGGGGATTAGCTTCTCATATTTGTCATTTTAATAACAAATGTAGATAACAACATGAAAGCAAAATGAAGAGGAAAAAGAGAGCAAAATGAAAAGATAACCTAATTAACTTGCATAAAAGAAAAGAGATCTACACTACAACATAAAAAAGAGGCATGTAAAAGGAAAGAGCATGTATTAATAACATAAAAAAAGGAAAATTGCATGAAAATAAAAATGGCTAAGTAGCCATGAAAAGAGAAAGAGAGCTTTCTTTTATTTGATCTAAACTAATGAAGAGGAAGAGGAAGAGAGGAGGCCTAAGAGAGACTAAAAAATAAAATAGAGGAAGAGGCTACATGAAACATATGGGTATTTATACATGTATGAAACCCTAATTCATATTTCTGGGGAATGCCTCAAATACCCTTGAAGTAGTGTGGAGGCAAAGTAATCATTGGCTTTTACTAATCATCATTTAAGTGTACATGAAGCCCTTAGTTCCATAACCATGTGCATTATCCTCTAACTTGTACATCAAGATAGGTAGGTAAGTGGGGTCCTCCATGTTCTTCACTTTGAATTATTTCCATCTTCTTCCTTTGTATTCATTTTGTGCATGTATATTCCTTCATGAACCCACTTGTAATTGAGTTTAGGGTCCTACAAAATAATAAAAAAATTCCAATTAAATTTTCTCAAATTAATATATGCACAAAAATGACCATTTTGCCCCTGGATGAAGATGAAGATGTGACAATTTCAAATAATATGAATTTTGGTTTAAACAAGTTAAAATACACAATATGATCATTTATTTAATTTAAATAGATCAAATATAGTGGTAAAAATATGCACATTTACGTGCACATCAAGATGTCCCTTTTTATTCGGCTGTGTGGGCGGTTGCTAGCTAGAATCGCGGGGGTTGTCTTGTTCGGGACTGTTCAGTAAGGAATGGTTCTGGCTTTGTGCTGCAGGGGGTCGGGAGTGATCCTCGGTACGGTGATCTAGGCCACGTACTGTGACGGGCGGTACCCCAGTAGCCCTACCATTGATGGAAACCCATTCTTCCTACGTGCCCTTACGGCTTTGATTGTATTACCCATTTTTGTGGCTAGTAGCTCGAATTTAATAGATGTAACAATTTTGGCTATTTTCTATTTACTTGAAAACCCTAAATGCTATTATAATATCACTAGATTTCCTATCAAATGTTTTGGTTAGCGTAAGGTAAAAACTTGCCCATGTTTATGCATGGGGAGTTTTACGTGATACCTTTTGTTTTCAAAGGTTTTTAAAAGTTAAGCAACTTTAACCCGTTTACTCACACCAGAGCCATGTATGACCCCGAGTTTATTCTGTTTTTCTTAAACTCTTGGGTACTCAATTTTTTTACGAGTAGCCAAGGGATTCAGATCTGCTTTGATGAATTCTGGAGGAGATATGGGGCATGAGGCTTCAACGTTTGTAGTTGTATTGTGTTTCCGCTGTGATGTATCTCTATGATGTATGTGTTGTATTTGAGTTATAGAATAGACAGACTTTTATAACTGTCTATCTTGTGTTGTTGTATCTATATAACTCTGATGTAAATGACTATGTAATAGTTATGTTATATATTATATTTTGTTTCGTTCCGCTGGAGATTCTGATATTGTTGAATTCTTTCCTTCAATCCATTCTATTTCTACCTCTATCTTTCTTTAAAATGATGCGTCTTTCTGTGGGATGAAAGGTGGGTCGTCACAATTTCTCTGATTCTCGATGAAATCCTCAACGAACAATTCCAACAAGCTCCCCTTAGCTTCCCAAGTGTAACGCCCTAAACACCATTCTCTCTGGTGCTCTATGTCAAAATGCAACCTGTAGCCTGGTCATGCGACACCCAATTGTCGTAATTTTCTTCTCGATGTCGAAGCTTTCGTGAACAACCTAGAAAGGTGTATCTCCTCAAGAGAATTGTGATGGTGTGAAATGCTTCACCTAACTCTACTCTACTTTAATTTCTTCTACGACCTAACTGAGCCACGGCAAGGAAATGTCAAGTAACCAATAACGTCACCGCAACCACATTCAAGACTATAGATTTCAAGTCCTCGAGTACACAAATCCAACGGATCTAACGATATAATTTATCGTTGCCTAAATCATCGGGAGACTTAAATGTTTAAAGGTGGCTACTTTCTCTCATTCATAGGCAAAGGAAAAGGAGATATAAAATGAAAGAGAGAAAGTGATGAAATAGATTAACTTTTTAGGTTCTTATATTTTTAAAATTCTGATACGTCGCTGCATAGAATTTTGTTCGCGCACAAACCACGAACAATATAAACAAAAATACGATCGCACACAATAATGCTATATGATCATAAGACAACAATAAATAAAGTACACTTATTATCTTATTACCTGAAATTTCAAAATTACCATCATTTGTTGAAAAATACGTCAAACGATAATTTAAATATTTTTCAAAGTAAAAATTATTGAAATATCCTATAAATTCATTTAAAAATACGTTATTAAAAATCAAGCTTTTTATTAACAATTGATTTTCTTATTATTTTCGAACTATTTATTAACATAAATGAATTTACAAAATGAGTTTGCCATGATTATTTAATAGTCAAAAAGAGTTAAATAAGGTTATTAAATCTATTTAATTAGTATTTAGTTCACAATTCAAATATTTAAATAATCTTTATATTTGAATATAAGTTATTTATATTTTTCTGATATGTTAAAAAAAATTAATAAAAAATTCTTGATAAAATAATTTCGACAAAGTAGTTTTAAATCAGAATACTTTGTTAAAAATATTTTCACAGTGCACCATTTTTAAAAAATATTTTCAAACAAAAATTAAATTTCAATCAAAATATTTTATATCAAAATATTTTTCCAAGTACTCCAAACTTAAATCCTTTTAAAATATGCTTTTAAATAGAAAAAAAATCCTCCTATCATCCGTCTTACAAAAATGTCTTTATATTAAAAATATTGTTTCTCAAATTAAATGCCTTATTTTTACCCATGTAGAATTGTCTACATATCACTTTAAATTCAAAAACATACATTTTTATTTTATATTGCTCTTCCGCAAAATAATTTTTAGTTAAAATATTTAAATTAAATAGTAAGCACATTTATTAAGGTTAAGTTTCAATTAAATAATTTGATAGTATGCATGTATTACATGGATTACAACCAACACTCAATCCTTCCTATAAGTGCTCATCCAACCCCACTCCTATTCCATTCTTTATATAAAGTGTATCATCCCGGAATTTTTGACAATATCAATTTAATAATTGGTATTAAAATTAAATTGATATTGATAATTTTGTTAATTATAATTCTAATAGATTTAATAATCTTCTTTTAATAAATATTTAAGTTGGTAGATTTTATCATTTTAAAGCTAATAAATTGTCTTCTGTTTATAATATATATATAATTGTATATATTGTAAATTGATAAACTTTGATTTGGAAACTCAATAAATGAATCAATTCTTAATTTTAATTTTAATTGATAAATTTAAAATTTGATTTAAATTTAACATCTAACTTTTCAAAGACAATTCAATAAATAATTATATGGTTTATATTAAAGGAAAATCTTATTTGTTTAGATTTATATTTTAATTAACTTGAATATGAACTTAAATTAGATTAATTCAAAGCTTTGTTTTATTTTCTTTTTAAAGTATTGCTTGAAATTTTATAAGAATTTAAAATACAATTTACAAATGATCTTGATATATATTAAGTAAAAGAAGTAAATTTATAATCTCTTTTATAAATTATTTTAAATTGTTAAATTTTTAATTTTCAAATAGTAATTATAATACTTAGTTTTTATAATCATAAATAGGTTGTTAGAAATAGAATTGTTATTTTTAATTTTAATAAGTGTTATATATGCATATATATGTAACTTGATTTTTAAAAATGGATTTGATAAATTAATTTTAAATTTGAATTTGATGTTTGAAAATTTAAAAGAGTAAATACATAAAGATATTTGAATAAGCCTGTATTTATATTTGTTTGTTTTCATTTCAATTTAAAAAGAGATAAACTAATTTATATATACATAAGGATAGTTAATTAAGATTTAAAAGCTTTTATAACCCATTTAATTTAAATTAAAATATACTTAAAAGACATGTGTAAAACTCTTAAGATACTTAAATTACATGTGTTAAGCCATAAAGTAAGCATTGTGACAAATGTTAAAATTTGAACAAATGTCCTAATTCATTTTTTTTATTAAATCAAAAATCTACTTATATTAATACATTTCTTCTCATCTCATTCTTTTTTTCTGTTCTTCATTTTCAACTTGAGAAAATCTGAAATCATCTTCATTTCAAAAACAAAATTTTGTTCTAAACTAAATCCTGTAAATTCCCCTCTCACAAACTAAATCCAAAACCAGTTTCCTATAACCAAAACTATTTGAATCATGTATAAACCTAAAACTCTTCTCTTTAAAAAAAATCTGGAAATTAACTTGATCATAAAATTGAAATTCAAAAGCCTGCATTTCTTTCTCTGGAAACAATGTTCCTCTAAAACCAAAATCATCTTCAAAATGATATCATGTATAAACTTGAAAATAACTCTTCATATTCATAAACCTGAAACCACTTTGCAACACTCGACAGAACTGCATGCAATAGCAGTTTCAATTCAAAGTCCTGCAGTCTTCATTCTGTTTTAAATCAATCCATGCCTGCATTTTTCTGGAAACATGCATGTGATTCAGAGCAAAAGCATTACTGTAAATCAAGTTTGAAGTTTAAAAAAAAAGAGAAGCAAACTGCAGTTTTAAGTTCAAATGAAAATTTCAAAAACTCAAGTTCAAAGCATCCTTCAGTTTCAAGCTTTTAAAATCATGGTTGCTCTGTTGTTTGAACTTCTGGTGAGTAACATTTTATATTAAATACACTTAAGTATAAATTAGTTGCTTGTTTACTCTAGAAATAAGTGTGATTGCATGCAATTTACAAGTTCTTTACTGATAGATATATGAATATATGTAGTTGAGCAAGTAGCTGTGTTATTATTATTTTTCTCTGTGCATAAGTCCCCAGATTTAGGAACTGCTAAATTTCCATTTCAGTGGATTTAATCTGTGTAAAGAGGTATAATTTAAGCAAGAATTTGGTTGTGTAATGTAAGTTAAGTTTGAATTTTATTTAATATAATAAAATATATATATACTGTACTATCTCTAGAAACATGACATAACAGAACAAATTATATGAAAATAGAAATTTAATTTGCTAGATTCATTGATTTAAGTTTATAAACCGATTACATTATCTAAAACTTGAATTTTAAAACTAAAATTAGAATTTTTAGTTTGGAAATGGTTGAGCATTACTACTTTATCTAGAAAACATGTTTTGGGTTGGAACTAACAACCTAGGAATTCGGAGTGGCCAGCGATGTTCCTGGTGATGGAGTGTTGATCAATGATGCGAGGAAAAATAGAGGGAGATGGATTAAATCAATGAGGAAGTGGTGATTTAAGATTGAAATTTTATAACCTAGTTATTTTCTGTTGATAAAAATTTATTGTCGCGATCCCTATAGGTTACCGAGCCTTCTCAGATTTGGGGAAATGATTGATGGAGTGTGGGAGAAGTAGAGGCCGGAGGTGGAGTTCCTCTGGTAGTCGGAGTACGGTGGTTGAGGCAATTTCTGGTTTCGACATTGATACTGTGTTTGAACTCGAATGCTCGATTTCGATTTAGGGGTTCTGCAGTGTAATTGATGATCGGAATAGTATGGAGAGTTGACCGATGACTTGCGGGGATGGTCGCGAAGGATTTCGAGGGGACGGTGCAGGTGCACGTGGATCTTGGTATATCAGGTGATTGTTTGAGGAAGAAGTATACTCGAGTGATGTCTGGGTTTTGCGTGCTTTTGCTCGAAGCAGAGGTGTGGGTGACTCGAAGTCGTTGAGATGTGGTCTCGGAAGTGTGTAGTTACAAGTTCATGTGTAAACCTATCGGTACCCATAGATTAGAATAAATGCATATGAAAGCTACTCGAGTTTACTCGAGTTTATTTATCGTTTACTCGAGTGAATCCTTTGAGTTCGGGTTAGTTTGCAGTTTAAAAATTTGTCATGTTTCAAATTTTAAAACTGAAAATTTAAATCATTAAGCAAAGATTTAAAATATGTTTTAAATCTAATTTTG
Organism: Allium cepa; assembly: GCA_030765085.1. Lineage (NCBI taxonomy): Eukaryota > Viridiplantae > Streptophyta > Magnoliopsida > Asparagales > Amaryllidaceae > Allium > Allium cepa. The sequence continues at coordinate 69,153,863 of CM060928.1, forward strand.
TATTATGGATTCAAGTTTTGATCTGAATCATAGTTGGAAATGATTAAGTTTTAAATTCAAATTTGTTTAAATAAACTTTAAAAGGGTTTATTGTTTAGAAATGTTTTAAAGAAATTTGAATTTAAATTTGAAATGAAATATAAAAGAATGTGTTAAACAAGTTTAAATTTGATTCAAATCGAGTTTGAATCTTAGGTTTAAAATAAATTTAAGTTTTTATAAATTTGAAGTGTTTAACAAATTTGAATGATTAAGAAATTTTAAATATTTTGAATTTAAAAAGAGATTTGTTTTAACTCTTGTAAAATTTCTTTTATAAGTGGAAGTATTATTTATCATTTAAAGTTAAAGGTTTTAAATTAATTTTTTAAAAAAACTTGTTAAAGTTAAATTAGAAGTTAATGATTTATAATTCATTTGATTAATAGGGTAATTAAATGGATAATTAATTTATTTTATGAATTAACGAAATAAATAATTACTCAAAGTAATTAAGGGTTTAATCTTAAGGTTTAAGATTAATTTTTCTTAGAATAATTAACTTGTAATTAAGAATAATTAATTAAATAAGATTAGTTTTTAATAAATGATTAATAATTAATTAATCAAGTAATAATGGACTAATTAAGTTTTAATTAACACTTAATTATTTAATTAATCAGGGATTAATTAATGGGTTAATTAATGATTAATTAATTTGTAATTAGTAATGATTAAAATAAGTTAATTATTTCCGATAAGTAATTAATGGATTGTTGATAGTAAATGAAGGTCATTAACTAAGGATTGTTTAATGTGATTAATTTTAATAATTAATTAGATTAATTAATTTAAAGATAATCATTTGTGTAAATTGTTAAGTATAATTACTCATGAAAGTAATTAAGGAATAACTACTAATTGTAATTAATCAAGTTTAATTTGATTTGATTAAGTTAATTAATTCAGTTTAATTAATTTAAAATAATCATTTGGTGATTTGTGAAGTATAATTACTTAATGTAATTAATTGAAGAGAAATTACTTAGGGAAGTAATTAATGGGGAATTACTGGATGTAATTAGTTCGAGATGATTTGATATTTGAAATTAATTTGAGTATAATTACTTTGTGAATTAATCAGGGGATTAATTTGAAATAATTAAATAAAGGGGCAATTAATTTATATGGTAATGTAATTAAGGGTAGTTAATTACAGAATGAGGTTAATCAAGAGTGATTAACAATTATGGTTTAAATTAAGATTTATTTCTTAATGTAATTAATTTAAATAAGGTAATTAATTAAAATGTAATTAGAGATGATTAATTAATAATTAATGATGTAATTAAGATTAATTAATCAATAATAAGTGATTAAAGGTAATTAATTAATGTAATTAATTAAGGATTAATGTAATTAATTATAGTTAATTATTTAATGAAGTAATTAAAGGTTAATTACTATATTTGGTTAGGTATAATTAATTTGTAAGATTTATTAAAGGATAATTACTTGAATGTAATAAAGGAATAATTAATCAAAGGTGATTAATTAAGGTGATTGATTAAAGATTAATTAATTAATTAATTTGTAATTAAGTTAAATTATGTAAGTAAGATTTATATTAATGAAGTAATTAATTTCATTCACTTTAAATTAATTAGAGAATGATGTAGTTAATTTAATTCATTTTAAATTAATTATAAACGGAGATATAGATCATTGCTTATATGGATGAATGATATTGGTTGCCTTGATTGGTTTAAATCTCAGATATGAGATAAATAATGTTGAGTGATATGGATGCATTGGTTGCATTGTGATGTTGATTTGGATTATCTTTTGATAATGATAGTATAGATTATCTGTTGTGATGATAATATTGATTACCAATTGTGAATCTATGATTTATCTATCTGTGTGCATATAGATAATTGAATTGTTTTAAACCTTTAAAACAACTTGGCCTTAAAAGACACGCTTTGGACTTCGATGAAACCGGGATCGGGTTTCCATATTTGGATATCCGAAAACCACATCGATCCAAATTAACGTTAGGTCATGAATCCAAGTGGAGCAAGTGAAGACTCGAGGTGTAGGAACTATACGTCAGTATAACTCTGTGGGTGATTCTATAATGAGTTTGACGGAATGGTACTTATAGGTTCGAGATGGTGATTTAGAGTGCAAGGGTTATGGTCGTTAACTCTGAGGGCGATTCCAAAATGAGTGTAACGAGATAATGCCTTCGGTTTCGTTCGAACCCGGAACGGACTTGTATGGATTGAATGCTTTCAGAACATCGTCAGGTGGGCGATGAGCATTCTAAGAGATGTGTTCTATAAAGGTAATCGTAGCCTCAAGCCTCATCAACCGTGAATGGCTAAAATAGGGGAGGTGCAGCAAGGCTTCGTGGGTAGCCCCCACTGGAGAGCAAGATTTACCCCTGTCTAGAGGTCCCTTTTTATTTCGGCTGTGTGGGCAGTTGGATGTACACCAACTGCGGGGTTGTCTTGTTCGGGACTGTCCAGTAAGGGATGGTTCCGGTCTTGTGTTGCAGGGGAGTTAGGGTGGCTCCTCGGTAAGGTGATCTAGGCCACGTACTGTGACGGGCGGTACCCCAGTAGCCCTGCCATTGATTGAATCCAAAATCCAATAAGTGCCGTACGTATTAGTTATGCCCAACTATGTTGGAACATGAGATGTAAGCATTCCAGCTATTTCTGTATTTTACTTGAAAACCCTAAACACTATTATAATATCATCGGATTTCCTATCAAATGTTTTGGTTAGCGTAAGGTAAAAACTTTTCCATGTTTATGTGTGGGAAGTCTTACGTGATACCTTTCTTTTCAAAAGGTTTTTGAAAGTTAAGCAACTTTAACCTGTTACGCACACCAGACCCATGTCTGACCCAGAGTTTTTTTTTGTTTTTCATAAACTCTTGGGTACTCAAATTTTTATGAGTAGCCAAGGGATTCAGGTTAGCTTTTGACGAATTGTGGAGAAGCAATGAAGCAGGAGGCTTCTGCGTTAGATATATAGTTTCCGCTGTGTATTCTCTATGTTGTACCTCTTTGTTGTGATGTATTGAGTTGTATAACTAGACATGTGTTTAAACTGTCTAGTATGTGATGTATAATCTGTGTAACTCTGGTTAGTGTTGTAAACAATATAATATTTATGTTATTAATATAATTTATTCGTTCTGCTGTTTAGATTCTGATGTGTTGTTTCTTTCTTCTTCTCTTTCTTTCTATTCTCTATCCCTTTCTTTCTTCTTGATGATGCGATTTTCTGTGCTGAGAAAGTCGGGTCGTCTCATTGTGGTATCAGAGCATTAGGTTGAGTGAATACCTAGGCTCTGGGTGGTGTCTATCTTGAGAGAGCGTATTTGTAATTTTATATTTATATATATTTATTTACTTCTACCTATTTGTTGGGTTACCTGTTCGGGTTTTCCAATATAGGATATAAAGGTAGATAAGGTAGTGGTGTGAGTAACACGACGACTACCATTGGTTGAAGTTTGAATGTTGAGGTTGGAAATGTATATGTCGAGACTGTAGACCTAACACCGTCTCGAGTGAGTTGTGCAGAGTATATAATTTCATAGATCTCTGAAGGTAACCTGTAAAAGTTCGGAGTCTATCTTTGAAATTGGATGAGCAGAGTTTGTGTAACGATCCCGGATTTTTATGGAGTTTAAAATAATATGTAATGTAATTTTTGAATAAAAAATTGCGTAATAATTGGTAAGATATATATAATGTTAGTTAAATTTTAATAATCGAGAAATAAAATTTTGATATTTTAAATAAATATGAAGACAATTTGTATAAAAGGCAAATATCTATGTACAAAATATAATACACTCAAGTATTCAAAACAAAAGAAATACAAACAAATACAAATATAAGCCGGGAATGAAACAAAGTAAATATAAGATATATATTCAAGTGTAAAATACGAAAAAAAATTTACAAAGCAAGATCATATCAGCCGAGGCAATAATGCAACACAAGACAAAGTAATTAATGCAGCACCTAAAGTGTTCTCATCAGCCACCATATAGATGTTTCAGCCACCAAACGTTTGCATAGTCAACAAAGCAAAGAAAAATGTCTCTGAGATATTGTACCAGCAGTATGATCACTTGTACTAAATAAATAAAATTACCCTATACAAATACATCATCCAGTAATCTAGGTATCAAACTTCTTCATTTCAGTCTCGTAAATCATAAGCTAAGGGAAATATGGAGTAAGTATCATTTAAAAACAATAATCCAAACCAGATTATTAAAGATCAAAGGAAGATCCAGCTTCCAGTTCAACACTGAAGAAGCTCGGTCATCTCTAGAACCATGGTTTGGAAGGTGAGTAACATACAATTTTAAAAGTGTTAGCTATCTATTTTATATATGAATTTATGTGATGATTGCTGCTACTGGAAGTTGTATCTTGCCATGTTTTAATATTTCAAGCTACAGAGCAAATGAAAGTAAATAAATTTAAAACAAGACTTCTTCATATAATTTATTTAAACTTAGGAATTTAACTAAAAAGTTTGTTTAACTAAGAAATCAGAGTCTGGAAATGATTTGAAGGAAGACAGTGAAAATTATATACTGTATGTTCAATTTTACAAGCAAAAAGGAGATAGAAGCAAAAATATCTATGAAGCTTGCAAAAGAAGGGACAAATAAATATGTACAAGGCAATTAATGCAAGCATACAAAACAAGATTTGTAGCCACCAAAAAGTTTTTGAAAGACAAGAAATAAGACAAAGAAAAGAAACTGAAAAACATTGATGATAAGTGTAAGCTTCCAATATAAGCCAAAGCTAATAAATGTTAGCACACAATTTATATACATCAGCCTTCTCTCATTTATCTTCGTCCATCAAAACCATGAAAAAAAACTGAGGAAAGAATCATTTCAAAACTCAAACAAAAAATCCACTTAAAACCATCAAACAATCGAAGAGAAATCTGAGAACAAATAAGAAGCTTAAGCTAACAACTTCAACCCAGTTTTCAACTTTGCAAAGTTAAAAAAAAGATTTCAACTTGAAGACTTCTGGAAAACAAGATTTTTAAGGTGAGTAACATTTCATTAAAACAATTTAAAGAATAAATATGTGAGTGTCAGCAAGCAATTTTAACTTGACTATATATTTGAATGTGCTGTGTCGTATATGTATGTATCTGTTCTTCTTCTCTGTTTACTTTACAAAGTACAGACCAACAAGAAATTCAATTTCTTGTTTCTCCAATCAGTAGATTAAAGGTAATCATATGGAATCAATAATAAGTGATTAAAGGTAATTAATTAATGTAATTAATTAAGGATTAATGTAATTAATTAAGGATTAATGTAATTAATTATAGTTAATTAATTAATGAAGTAATTAAAGGTTAATTACTGTATTTGGTTAAGTATAATTAATTTGTAAGATTTATAAAAGGATAATTACTTGAATGTAATTAAGGAATAATTAATCAAAGGTGATTAATTAAGGTGATTTGATGCAGCGCGAACTAACATGGTTTTAGGTCGTTCGGAGGAAGCCGCGGGTTTAGGTCGCTCAGCACCTAAAGATGAAGTTTTAAGTCGTTCACGACCTAATGAAGGTCGCTCACGACCTAACCGAGAGCCGAAGAAGGAAGGTGCAGAGAATTTACGACCTAATACGTTGGTATCTCGTCCAAAAGTCCTAACGGGTTATGACCAACGACCTACTGAAGTTGACTCGTGTGAAGAATTAGGCCGCTCTATTGAAGGCCGCTGAAGTTTAAGTCACTGCAATGAGTTAGGACCTAGTTAGGTCGCATGAAGTAGTGCAGAAGCTATTCTCTTAAGTCGTTGAGGATTTTGGGTCGCAACCTTTGTTAGGTCGTGAGTCGTCCGTGCTTGTGTATATTGTGTTGAAAATTTTAAGTCGTAAGTCGCGAGTAAGTCTCTGTTTGTGCTAAGTCGTGAGTCATTGTATCTGTTAGGTCGCTGTGTTTGGTAAGTCGCTGAGTTGTATATATGTTATGTTGTTAAGTCGCTGTGCTGATATGTCGTGTTGTGTTGTATTGTTAGGTCACGTACGACCTAAGTAAGTCGTAAGTCATGTGGACTTTTATGAGATAAGTAATGGACGACCTAAGTTGGGTCATGTAGCAATGTTAGGTCGCGTGCGACCTAGTGAGGCGCGGGTTGTAAGCCTATAAATAGGCGCATGGGTCATTTGTAAAAAGGGGGTTATTGTTGAATAAAATTCTTGTTTGTTAGCTTTGTGCTTTCATAAAATTGGTAGTTGAGTGTGATCTCCTATCTCCACCTACGGTATTCGAGTGCGCTCGAATCAACGTTCGTTGAAGCCAATTCGCGGAATCAAGGGCGCTTGATCAACGCTCGAAGAATTGTAGATCTCTTTCCACGGTATCGTGCGCGATCAACGTGACATAGATAGCTAGAATTCAGTATCTTCGGGTCAACGAATTTGGACCTTCAGTATTTCTCAATCCACCGATTGCTACTTTCACCGTTTCATCTAATTTTCGTATATTCCGCTGCGTCAGTTTGGTATCAGAGCTAGACTTAGCCAATCATAGCTAAGACGAGACTTGGAGCCGATTTTTGAAGTTGTTGAAGATTGTGTTCATCGTGTTCATCACGAAGTTGCAACAAGTTTGGAGCCTTTGATCCATTTCGTTTTGGATCAAAGTGTGGAAAGTGTTTGGATATGTGATTGAAGGGTTGAGCCGAGCTAAGTATAGGTCGTGCGCCACTTGTGTAGAAGTGTTGAAGTTTGAATTTGATTTGTTGAAAATTTGTGAAGTTTTGAAGTGTTTGTGTTGATTCAATCATGCCACCAAGGAGAGCTAATCGTCATCAAAATGTTGAAACGTTGTATAGAAGAGTAGAAGCCGAGCAGATGGAACAACGCATTAATGAGAAATTTGATGAAGGTATTGGAAAGCTAGAGACGTTGATGATTGATATGAATCAAACTCAAAGGAGGAGATCACCAATCTCGAACCATGGACGAAACAGAGTTTCGCCATCGATTACGGAAGCGAGAAGGGTATTGCCGCAATCATTTAGAGAAAGAAGAGAGACATCAATTTCATCAAGAAGAGATCACCATGAATATAGACATAAAGAAAGAAGAACTCCACGTGAGTTTGAAGATGAGCCATATCATGATGAAGAGAGACATAGTAGAAGAGACATGCGTGATCGAAGGGATGTTGATGGTCGAGATCGATATAGACGTACATTTGATTTCGATGAAGAGGGTGATAGAGCTAGCATTCATTATCGATATCGAGACCAAGTTCGAAATCCATATCGGGATGTAGAAGAGGATTAACGTTGGGAGTCGGGTATGAAGATGGAAATTCTAGAATTCAAGGGTGGAATGGTTGCAGAGGAATTCTTGGACTGGGTGTCTAATGTTGAAGAGATCTTTGATTTCAAAGAAGTCCCGGAGAATCGTCGAGTGAAAGTGGTTGCTACTAGGTTGAGGGGAAGAGCTTTAGCATGGTCGCAGCAGACTAAACTTATGCGGGAGAGAATGGGGAAGTCAAAGATTGTTACATGGGAGAAGATGAAGAAGTTAATGAAGGCTACATTCTTGCCTTACAATTATCAATCACTCATGTATCAGAGATTGTAGAATCGGAGGCAAGGGACGAGGACTGTTAATGATTATGCTGACGAATTTTATCAACTGATTGCTCGAAATACATTATGGAGACAAAGGAACAGCTGACTGCTAGATTTGTTGGAGGGTTGAGGATGCAGATTCAAGATATGGTGAATATTTTTGATCCAAGATCTGTAGAATAAGCACATCAGAAAGCGTTGGCTTGAGAGAAGCAGGGAAGGCGAGGAGGTGGTGTGTTTCCAAGTTCCAATTCTCAGAGAAAGGGTGTTAGTGGGAGTTCAAATGTTTCGAAGGCTGTCGGTAAACCAGTTGTGAATGAAGCTGCGAAGGCGAAGGTCAACAACAGTTTCAAATGTTATAATTGCCAGGAAGTAGGTCACAAGAGTAATGAATGTCCGAAGCCGAGGAAACGAACTATGATTGCTGAAGTTGAAGGTGAGGATGTTGGTGAAGGTTATTCTAGTCCAGTTGAGGAGGATGAACAGGATGTTGCGTCAGGAGATGAAGGATGTAATCTAATGATGAGGAGGTCTTGTTTAATACCGAAGCAGGAAGAAGAGGCTAGTTGGTTGAGGAGTAACATCTTTCGTCAACGTGCACTATTCTGGGGAAGGTTTGTAAATTTGTGATTGACGTGGGAAGCTGTGACAATATTATTTCTACCGAAGCTGTGAGAAAGTTGAAGTTGAAAACGAAGAAACATCCTAATCCTTACAAGTTAGCATGGCTAAGAAAAGGAGGAGAGGTGAAGGTGGACAGGCGAGTTCAAGTTCCATTTTCTATTGGGAAGAAGTATAAAGACGAGATATGGTGTGATGTTGTGGAGATGGATGTTTGTCACTTACTTTTGGGAAGACCATGGCAGTTTGATGGAGCAGTGCAGCATGACGGTCGGACCAATAGCTACAGTTTTATGTTCGAAGGTGTTAAGATCATTTTAGTACCAAAGAAGATACAACAAGGAGAAAGCAAGTCAGAAGAGATTGAGGAGCTGAAGACTTTGTTGTCTCTGAAAGAATTTGTTGAAGAAGTAGAAGAGAGTCCAAAGGTATTTTTGTTGATTGGACGTGAAGCTACTGAATATGTTGAAGTCCCAGAGGAAGTGAAGCCGGTATTGGAAGAATTCAGAGATGTGTTTCCTGAAGAGTTGCCAACGGAGTTACCACCGTTGAGGGATATTCAACATCAGATTGATCTTGTGCCAGGGGCAGTATTACCACACAGGCCACATTACAGAATGAGTCCGAAGGAACATGAGGAACTGAGAAGGCAGGTGGAGGAGTTGTTAGAACAGGGGCGTGTTCAGGAGAGCTTGAGTCCTTTTGCAGTGCCTGCTTTATTAGTGCCAAAGAATGATGGTTCGTAGAGGATGTGTATGAACAGTCGGGCTCTAAACAAGATCACTGTGAGATACAGATTTCCTATGCCGAGGTTTGACGATTTGATTGACCAGTTGAGTGGAGCTGTTGTGTTCTCAAAGATTGACTTGAAGAGTGGATATCATCACATTCGTATTAGACCGGGTGATGAGTGGAAGACTGCTTTTAAAACGAGGGAAGGTTTATACGAATGGCTGGTTATGCCGTTTGGTTTGTCAAATGCTCCGAGTACTTTTATGAGGGTGATGAACCAGATTTTTAGACCATTCATTGGGAAGTTTGTAGTAGTTTACTTTGACGATATTTTGATCTATAGTGGGAGTATGGAAGAGCATTTCCAGCATTTGCGTGAAGTACTGTTGATTCTACGACAAGAGAAATTTTATGCTACAACAAAGAAGTGTGTGTTCATAATGCACCGTGTTTTGTTTCTGGGATATGTTTTGTCGAAGGAAGGTATTCAAGTGGATGAAAGTAAAGTGGAAGCGATTAGAGATTGGCCACAACCCAAGACCATAACAGAAGTTCAAAGTTTTTCATGGGTTGGTTTCATTCTACCGAAGAATCATTCCACACTTTAGCAGTATAATGGCACCTGTAACCGATTGCATGAAAGGAAAGAAATCTGCATGGTCAGAGGAAGCAGGGGTTGCTTTTGATAAGATAAAGTCACTATTGACGTCAGCGCCAGTTCTAGTTTTACCGGATTTTCATTTTTTGTTCGAGTTACATACCGAGGCATCTAAAATTGGGATTGGTGGAGTATTGAGTCGGAGTGGAAGACCAGTTGCTTATTTCAGTGAGAAGTTATCTGGAGCCAAGTTGAGATATAGCACTTATAATGTGGAGTTTTACGCGATTGTCCAAGCCGTTAAACACTGGAGGCACTATCTATTTCAGAAAGAGTTTGTTCTTTACACTGATCACGAGGCGTTGAAGCATTTACAAGGGCAAGACAAGATTTCAGCAAGGCATGCATCGTGGATTGCCTATTCGTAGCAGTTTACTTTTGTCGTGAAACACAAGTCAGGGGTGACGAATCGTGTGGCTGATGCTTTGAGTAGGAGGAGTCGTTTATTGACGACAATGAAAGTTGAGGTGACGGGTTTTGAATTATTGCCAGAATTGGTTGAAGAGGATCCTTACTTTGCAAAGTTTGTTGAGAAAGTTAAGGATGGGAGTACTGATGAGTTTGTGTTGATAGATGGCTTCTTATTCAAAGGGAATCAATTATGCGTACCAGATTGCAGCTTGAGAACGAAAATTATGAAAGAGTTGCACGAAGAAGGGCATGTGGGTAGAGATCAAACATTGCAGTTGATTTCTCAGTCTTATTATTGGCTGTCAATGAGAAGGGAAGTTGAAAGGTTTGTATGTAGATGTCATGTTTGTCAGGTTTCGAAAGGGATAGCTACAAATGCGGGATTGTATATGCCATTACCTGTTCCTACAAAACCGTGGGTAGACATTAGCATGGATTTCGTGTTGGGTTTGCCGAGAACTCAAAGGGGGAATGACTCTATATACGTTGTAGTAGATCGGTTTTCGAAAATGGCACATTTTATTGCTTGCAAGAAGACAGTGGATGCTGTTCATGTTGCTCAGTTATGTTTTAAGAAGATCTATCGACTACATGGGTTACCAGAGTCTATCGTGTCAGATAGAGACACTCGTTTTCTGAGTCATTTTTGGTCAAGTTTGTGGAAGATGGTCGGAATGAAGCTGAAATTTAGTAGCGCTTGTCATCCGCAAGCTGATGGACAAACGGAGGTGGTTAACCGATCGTTGGGAAATTTATTGAGATGTCTTGTGAAAGACAATTTGAAGAGTTGGGATTTGAAGTTGTGTCAAGCTGAATTTGCACACAATCACGCAGTTAACCGAAGTACAAGTTTCAGTCCATTCCAGATTGTGTATTCGAGCTTACCGAAGGGACCATTGGATTTGACAACAGTACCATATCAGAAAGGAGTCGTTAAGCGGGCTAGTGACTTCATGAATGAGTTGTAGGAGTGCCACAGAACTGTTCATGAACGATTGCTTGCATCAAATGAAAAGTATAAACGACTGGCGGATAAGAAGCGAAGAAGTGTGAATTTCGAGGAAGGTGATTTGGTTTATGCAGTATTGACAAAAGATCGTTTTCCGGTAGGAAGATACAATAAATTGAAGGCGCGAAAAATTGGTCCAGTTGAAATTTTGAAGAAAATCAATGAGAATGCATATCAATTGAAATTACCTGATGATGTTCATACTTCAGATGTTTTCAACGTCAAATACTTAACTCCGTATTATGGAAATGAACTTGTGGTGGAAGAAGATAGTGAAAATTCGAGGTCGAATTTCTGTCAACCAGGGGAGGATGATGTAGTGCGAACTAACATGGTTTTAGGTCGTTCGGAGGAAGCTGTGGGTTTAGGTCGCTCAGGACCTAAGGATGAAGTTTTAGGTCATTCACGACCTAATGAAGGTCGCTCACGACCTAACCGAGAGCCGAAGAAGGAAGGTGCAAAGAATTTACGACCCAATACGTTGGTAGCTCGTTCAAACGACCTAACGGGTTATGACCAACGACCTACTGAAGTTGACTCGTGTGAAGAATTAGGCCGCTCTATTAAAGGCCGCTGAAGTTTAAGTCGTTGCAACGAGTTACAACCTAGTTAGGTCGCGTGAAGTAGTGCGGAAGCTATTCTCTTAAGTCGTTGAGGCTTTTGGGTCGCAACCTTTGTTAGGTCGTAAGTCGTCCGTGTTTGTGTATATTGTGTTGAAAATTGTAAGTCGTATGTCGCGAGTAAGTCTCTGTTTGTGCTAAGTCGTGAGTCGTTGTATCTGTTAGGTCGCTGTGTTTGGTAAGTCGCTGAGTTGTATATATGTTACGTTGTTAAGTCGCTGTGCTGATATGTCGTGTTGTGTTGTATTGTTAGGTCGCGTACGACCTAAGTAAGTCGTAAGTCGTGTGGACTTTTATGAGATAAGTAATGGACGACCTAAGTTGGGTCGTGTAACAATGTTAGGTCGCGTGCGACCTAGTGAGGCGCGGGTTGTAAGCCTATAAATAGGCGCGTGGGTCATTTGTAAAAAGGGGGTTATTGTTGAATAAAATTCTTGTTTGTTAGCTTTGTGCTTTCATAAAATTGGTAGTTGAGTGTGATCTCTTATCTCCACCTACGGTATTCGAGTGCGCTCGAATCAACGTTCGTTGAAGCCAATTCGCGAAATCAAGTGCGCTTGATCAACGCTTGAAGAATTGTAGATCTCTTTCCACGGTATCGTGCGCGATTAACGTGACAGAGATAGCTAGAATTCGGTATCTTCGGATCAACGAATTTGGGCCTTCAGTATTTCACAATCCACCGATTGCTACTTTCACTGTTTCATCTAATTTTCGTATATTCCGCTGCGTCATGATTGATTAAAGATTAATTAATTAATTAATTTGTAATTAAGTAAAGATTATGTAAGTAAGATTTATATTAATGAAGTAATTAATTTAATTCACTTTAAATCAATTAGAGAATGATGTAGTTAATTTAATTCACTTTAAATTAATTATAAATGGTGATATAGATCATTGCTTATATGGATGGATGATATTGGTTGCCTTGATTGGTTTGAATCTCAGATATGAGATAAATAATGTTGAGTGATATAGATGCATTGGTTGCATTGTGATGTTGATTTGGATTATCTTTTGATAATGATAGTATAGATTATCTGTTGTGATGATAATGTTGATTACGTATTGTGAATCTATGATTTATCTATCTGTGTGCATATAGATAATTGAATTGTTTTAAACCTTTAAAACAACTTGGCCTTAAAAGACACACTTTGGACTTCGATGAGACCGGGATCGGGTTTCCATATTTGGATATCCGAAAACCACATCGATCCAAATTAACGTTAGGTCGTGAATCCAAGTGGAGCAAGTGAAGAATCGAGGTGTAGGAACTATACGTCAGTATAACTCTGTGGGTGATTCCGTAATGAGTTTGACGGAATAGTACATATAGGTTCGAGATGGTGATTTAGAGTGCAAGGGTTATCGTTGTTAACTCTGAGGGTGATTCCAAAATGAGTGTAATGAGATAATGCCTTCGGTTTTGTTCAAACCCGGAATAGACTTGTATGGATTGAATGCTTTCAGAACATCGTTAAGAGATGTGTTCTATAAAGGTAATCGTAGCCTCAAGCCTCATCAACCGGGAATGGCTAAAACAGGGGAGGTGCAGCAAGGCTTCGTGGGTAGCCCCCACTGGAGAGCAAGATTTACCCCTGTCTAGAGGTCCCTTTTTATTTCGGCTGCGTGGGCAGTTGGATGTACACCAACTGCGGGGTTGTCTTGTTCGGGACTGTCCAGTAAGGGATGGTTCCGGTCTTGTGTTGCAGGGGAGTTAGTGTGGCTCCTCGGCACGGTGATCTAGGCCACATACTGTGACGGGCGATACCCCAGTAGCCCTGCCATTGATGGAATCCAAAATCCATTAAGTGTCGTACGTATTAGTTGTGCCCAACTATGTTAGAACGTGAGATGTAAGCATTCCAGCTATTTTTGTATTTTACTTGAAAAACCTAGACACTATTATAATATCATCGGATTTCCTATCAAATGTTTTGGTTAGCGTAAGGTAAAAACTTTTCCATGTTTATGTGTGGGAAGTCTTACGTCATACCTTTCTTTTCAAAAGGTTTTTGAAAGTTAAGCAACTTTAACCTGTTACTCACACCAGACCCATGTCTGACCTGGAGTTTTTTTTTGTTTTTCATAAACTCTTGGGTACTCAAATTTTTACGAGTAGCCAAGGGATTCAGGTTAGCTTTTAACGAATTGTGGAGAAGCAATGGAGCAGGAGGCTTCTGCGTTAGATATATAGTTTCCGCTGTGTATTCTCTGTGTTGTATCTCTTTGTTGTGATGTATTGAGTTGTATAACTAGACAGGTGTTTATAACTGTCTACTATGTGATGTATAACCTGTGTAACTCTGATTAGTGTTGTAAACAATGTAATATTTATGTTATTAATATACTTTATTCGTTCCGCTGTTTAGATTCTGATGTGTTGTTTCTTTCTATTCTCCATCTCTTTCTTTCTTCTTGATGATGCGATTTTCTGTGCTGAGAAAGTCGGGTCGTCTCATAAAGGCCATCATAGGTAATCATAATCTAAGGGTATAGTAATGGTGGTTATTCACAAATCCTATATACATACATGCATGCACATGCTAGGCATACAACAATCAACAAGCATGGTCTCTCATTGCACCTTTCACCCAAACTAGGGTGTAAATTAATTTATTCTTAATAGGTTAATCTCACTCAAGACTTAGGTAACTGCTATACCTAAGCTTGATATCAAATATGAGGCCAAAGTACTAACTAATCTTAATGTCTAAAACATGGGGCAAACATTGTCAAAATATGTCCAAGCACAAATCTTTGCTGTCAAAAGCGTGGTCATTGGTTATAATTCAAAGTCAAAAAAATATATAAACAAATGGGATAAACTTCATTGCAAAAATAAATAATAACGTTTACCAGTTGGTGCCTAATAAAACACGTAAAACATCCACTCTACCTACACATTAATCATCATTAAATTTTATAAACGATATATATTTATACAAGAGAAATATATGAAATAAGAAACCTGTAGATATAGTATGCAACCAGACCTCTTTTTTATTCTTGCAAGAATAAAAACGCATGGTGATATAAAATAAAAAATAAAAAGTGATCAATTATTTTTGGATTACGCCAGTTTCTATATGTCGCAACCCAACGTAAAGGATCCGTTGGCTATTTCATAGAATAAGATTGTTTTCATTCTTTTTTAAGATCTAACTCATGTAGTTTTATTCTTACTCTTCTCCTACATTAAATACTTGTTAGACCAAAAATTGCATAGTATTAGCAACTAAGAAACCAATATAAACAGAATATCACATTTTATTAGTCATCGTTTTTTTGGCAAAGCCAGCTAGGTTAACTAGACCCCTACTAGTTTTATTGCAGTGCTTGTAAAAAAAATAGGTAGAACACATGAAAAAGAAAAATGCAGAAAGCTATGACCTAAATAAACTTTGGTCAATAACAGAAAACCAAAAGAAAACGAACAGCACATCATTCACACCAATAATACAAGAAAAGGAAAGACGAAACAAGGACTAATATAAAGAAATAGAGGACTGATATCACATCAAACAAAGTACTGTGTGATGTGTGAAGAGAAATAAAAAGGAGAATGCTCCAATCCATCGCCAATTTCACGCACCAAAAACTGCATCATTTGAACTTGAGATTTCAGTTTCCCATGAAAAAGAACCTGCTTTCTTTTTGTCCATATCATTTTAGTGTATTTTTTAATACAAAGAGAAGTACATATGTAACGGCCCAGGATTTTCGACCCCCAAAAATTGACATTAATACGATCACTGTATAGCATGCCGAGCAATCGAGTGCCAGAAATACCAGATCATTAGGGGTGAAGGCGAAAAGGGATAGAAGAAAATAAAACAATGACAAACAATTTCATAATTGCAGCAGAACAATATATAAATACAGATCTTTATACAAAAGAACTTAACATTTTTTTATACATAATATCATCAGAGTAAAATAATCAACAATTCAATATGGACATTTATTATAACTTGTCCTCACCAGGGCTAAATATACAGTCTATACACACAGTGGAATATAATAAAGTATGGAAAATATGCCTGAGAATTCTCCAGTTCATCTCCTGAACTCCATGGCATCCTAATCCGAACCTATAATACTCGATCTCACCCGAGTATTATAATAAAATAACACCTGAGTTAGTTTGGAAAACCAGCAAGAGAAAACACATTCAATTTGAATTATTACCGTTATCAAAATTCTTTGGAAACAGAGGTATCTCTTAAGACCACGTCATAGTATAAATACTTGTTAAAATAGCATAAATTGTTACATTAATCAAATTCCAATATACTAGGCACTACAATCAAAACCGTAAAGGCATGTAGTGAATATTGGATTCCGTACAATAACTGCTCTATTGGGGTACCGTCCATCCTAGAATATCTCTAGACAAATGTACCGAGGACCTCTCCTGGATCCCCTACCAACACAAGGTCGGTCTACCCCTGACCTGGATAGTACGATTATGTTATCACCCCTGGTATTCCCACCCTAGTCAAGCGCTCTCTTTTCCATGCACAACCATATCCGTAGTTTATAATATATTTGAGGGTATCTAGAAAAGTGAGAAAATACACTACTTGGGTGTGACCCACTTAGCGCTGCGGCATCTCTCCTGTTTTAGTCATTCCCGATTGATGTGGTTTGATGCAACATTTTACCTTTTGGATAGCATTTGTACTTGGATGCTAACAATGCCTTCCAAACAACGATGCAATGATAGCATTCATCCATAGAAGTTTTTCTCGGTATGAACAACCCGAAACTCCTGCCCAATCACCATTTCCATTATCTTCAAATATCATAAATCGTTACGCACAAATCAGATCGAAGTGGTCTTCGGATAATTAAATCAATTCCAGTCTCCTCGAAACGATCAGTGAATTTGGCCAGATTGATAATCGTTTATTTAAGTATAAAATTTCACACATAAGCAGTCATTAGGTCCAATGTATTTAATATTTTCTAAATATTCATTTCAAAATACCTTTACAAAGATATATATTCAAATCACTTCCAGTATATTCAGCCTTTTTAAACAATATCAAATTTTTACATCCATAACAGGATATTATAAAATCCTGCCAATAGTTAGAAATATTTTCCCAATCCCATTTATAACTCAACACCTTGAAAAATATTTCTATAATAATAATATTGCAGTTGAAATATTTCAAATCCTTCCAGTCCAGCACTTATGAAATATTTACGGGTATACTTTCCTAAAATTATTTTATTTCCAATACTTAGGAAACATTTATTTCCTTTATCCCACAATCATTTAACAGTTTATTCATGATTTCCTTAACTCATTTATAGCGAATTCAATAAGTTTTCGAAATTCATTAAATTAACTTTCATTTAAATTTCCAAAATCAGTAACACTTGTTTATAATCCCAAGTGCCTATTTCTAACTTTTTTATGAATTCTAATTCATTTTCGAAGTTTCTATCTTTAAATACTTTGGAATTTCCCTTAAGTTTCCCTTAATTCTATCTTGAGAATTTCTTTTATAAAATCACACCTATTAAATAAACCCCGTTTACAAATCTCGAGAATATTTAAAAATAAATTTCAATCATTTCAAAACTCTCTATATATATGATAAGTATCTTTAAAGAATAATAATTTAATTTATAAACATATCTAGGTAAATATTTAAAATCTGAAGACACTTTAAATAAACATCGATAACTCATTTCCAATTCATTTTTAAGTAAAACCAATCAACTCACAAAGCTTATTATTAAAATGTGGATTCATTTAAATAATAACTATTTGAATAATCCATTTTATGAAATATTTCAATACTAACAACTATAACAGTATATTTTATTAAATAGAATTCTATTTTAAAACAATTTTAATTTCTCAACAAAATTTATTTTAAAAATCCAATATTCCAATTTCAATTTGTAAATCTCTTTTGATTCATATGAGATCGACTACATCTCAATTTCATAATCTTTCTCACATTCAAAAATAGATTCCTCTATTTTTTTCCAAAAACGATTACCATAACTCGTTGGAGATTAAAGGTTCAGTAGATTATCTGAATAATAAGTCTCGTCCACATTCCAAAAACGATTCCAAAATCAATTCCATCCTAAAGCCCATCACCCATCGCGACTACCATGAAAGCGAACCAAAATCGAATGCCATGCCTCAGAAAAATGCTGTTGATCCACCTCGGATTTCTCATGTGAACCAGAAAATCGATCGCAGGCAACAAAGCACCCTCCGCCTCGTAGGTCGCATGCATGCTCTCCCGTGCAGTCACACCTCCAGGCGTCACTTTCCATGCCTAAATCATGAATTCGATCGCAATGTTATGCTGTTTCCATTTTTTATCTTCCCGTGAGATTATTTTGATTTAATTCGCTTTTGAAGGAAGAGAAAATAGGATACATGAGTTGTATAAGTATAAATGTGGAATTGTGGCTTATAGGTGTAACGACCTGAGAAATTTTAACAATTTTAATAACGTATTTAACTTATTTTTTCTTGAAATTAATCAATTAACTTTTTTGCAATAAAAATTTGATATTTGCTATGTGTCTATTGAAGCCTAGAAAGGGGTACATTTTCATTTGAAAAT
Organism: Allium cepa; assembly: GCA_030765085.1. Taxonomy (NCBI): domain Eukaryota; kingdom Viridiplantae; phylum Streptophyta; class Magnoliopsida; order Asparagales; family Amaryllidaceae; genus Allium; species Allium cepa. The sequence continues at coordinate 69,172,170 of CM060928.1, forward strand.
ATGTAAGTTTGTTTGTTTGTGAAATTTCGAATTTAAAATTTAAATAAGTTAATTTGATGAAAATAAATTATGTTTGAAATCTGAATATTTTTATATAATAAAAATTTAAATCATTTTTTGAGTGAGATGTCGTATTTCGTTTCACCAAATTTGGACTGCTATAGCCCGTTTATCTTATTTTCGGTGAATTAGCAGCAGTTTGGCAGCGAGTATCGAGTTTTGATAGGATGGTAGTATATCTAGTATATGTGTACCATTCTATTCATCTCGTCGTTCTGATCTCCACAGTATATTCATTTGTGTGTTTTGGCATCTAATACGCAACGAAAACTGCGTTATGATTAGTCGCATCAGTACCCATTTTGAGTCTCTAGAATATTCTGTGTCCATTCATTTATCAAACGGCTGAAAAAAAATGACCACTAGTTATTAATATTCTCTGAATTCAATGCTGACTTTCAATATTCTCCTGGTTTCAACATATATTAGCTTGTTAGTTTCCCTCTGTCTCTTTCTCTTCTTTGTTTCATTCTGAAAAACAAAATATAGGTTTATATAATAAATTTGTATTCCTTTACTTGCTGAAATTGTTCATGCCCTTTCTCTTTGAAACCACCCTCTCAATATTTACCTTCACCCACCACTATGACCCTACTTTACTGACCTTCTCCTACCACCGCATCCAACCACCCAACCAGGCTCCGCCTCCGAGTAGCCACTCGAACCATCCCACAGCCTATTACCGACAACCAAAGTCCAGAAGCCCACCTTCTTTATGCAGTGGCCTTCCACGTAGCCTCTCCTTCACCGTAAAGAGCCATTTATTATCTTCTCTACGGAAACCCATTGCCTGCTTCAATGCCAAACACCACAGCCCATCTTCATTTTGTCGTAGTCACACCACCCTCTGAAACACAACGAGCATGCCATCCTCCACCCCAACGCACAGGCCATCCTCCACAACCTCTCAAACCCGCCACCCACTATGAATAGGAGACCCACCACCTTACTCGACCAATCACTTCACATAGCCAACCTGCCGAGTTTCCTTCCAACGCAGTCAGCCTTGCAATACTCTCCAGCCATCAACATCCATACGTGCAGCCATCTCCCACCATCACCCACCTACTCCAAAACCTCACTTGACTACCACATCACCCGAGCCAAGCCTCTACAGCCAACGGTCCTCTCCAATACCAGCCTCACCCATCACTCGATAGCCTGCCATCATCTACCAGGACTTCACAACCGAGCCATGCCTCTTCACCCAAATTTGGCCTATCACCCACATAGAAACCGCCTCCTCTTTTATATATATAAAAAAACCATAAAAGTAAGATGTGCTAAATTACATGTTGTTCTGTTCTAGTCAAAATTTGTCTTAATTCTTCAAGTGCTTGAATTATTACGGACTCATGTTTTCTAGCTTCTTTCAGTCGACTCTCAAGTTCAGCTCTGGCTTTAGTATTTCCTCATGCCTCGGCTTGAGACTCAGCCTCTTTTGATGCATTCAGTGCACTAGTATAGAATTTCTTTTTTGTAGCTCATTTTCGTAGTTAACAATTGCAATAAAATTTGGATCTCTGTCAACCTCAGCTATTATCAAGAAATTCTACACAAAACACAAGCCAAAGTTAAGATTGTGTAACTAAAAATTTCTACAGGAATTTCATTTTCTTCAAACTAACATGAGCATAGATCCTAGGCTTATCAAGTTCATCTTGCTTTGCCTTGGAATTTTTGCTTGGATTAGTAGCTCATTTCGCTATCATTATTTTCTTTAGCCTCGAAAGATGAGCAATCGATCATAATTAACCTTCTTATGTTTAGTAAAGTAAATTCACAAGAAATGATGATTGAATATATTGTTAATTTGAACTGTTTAGTAACTAAATCGTTAAATGATGTGTTATTATTTAAATTTGTTAACCTATGATAATTTACATATGACATCATGACCTGTTGAATATATGTTTTAGTTAATAGTTAATTATGATCATATTTGCCATTGATATGTTATGTCATTTTATATTATTGTTTTATTATTCTCACTCTGCAAGTTCGCTGATAGTTAGGAATCCCCTGTGGGTTGAAATGATATACACCTGAACGATATTATAGATTAGGGAAAATCGTAATGGGTTGAAATGATAAACCTAAGCAATTTTATTAATTTTGAATTGTGGGATTGTAGGTTGAAATGATATATACCCATAAATTTAAACTATTGCGGTTGAAAAGATAAATATCTGCATCACTTGACAATAGGATAGAAAATTATATACAGACACCATTGGTCTTTTTTTTCTAGATTTTTTTAGAAAAGTAAAATATATGTGTTTTGATTTTATAATATAACATAAATGTTTTATTTTAACTTTAATTTGCTTATAAATTTAGATTTTTAAATTATATATTTTGAAAATTTGAAAATTATAAGTTAAAGTTTTAAAATGTAAATTATTTAATTTTACCTATAACTTTATTATTTTTAAAATATTAAAACAGGATTTAAAATAGATTTAATAAAAGGTAAAAAAATTAATTTAATATATATATTATGTTTTAAAATATTAATTTAAGATTTATATTAATATTTAAAAGTAGATTTTTTTAATAACTTTAATAAACTAAGGTTAGAAAGACAAAGTGAAATTGATTTGAAATTTTATTTGTTTAAGAATTGTATTAAATAAAACTTGATTTGAAAACTTATAAATTTTGAGATTTTAATGATATGATTTTTATAACTTGATAATTTAATTTTGATTAAGGGGATTAAATGAATATTTCCAAATTCCAAGAAAATTGAAATTGAACATTTAATATTGATATAAATTTGTAATTTGAGATTATGTTTAAATGTTTTGAAAATGATTAAGTGAATATTTTCAAATTTAAATGAAATTAAATTTGAATTTTGAAATACTAATATATATGTACGCCCAGGTGGGGCTGCATTTAATTACAAAGTGAATGCAATTTTAGTTGTATATGTGGATATATATTTGATAGTAGCATCCCTATATTTTAACTCTGTCTAGGCAGATGCTACTATTTCTTTGTTCAGGCTGCAATAACTTCTTCATACTAACTCAAAATTAGGTGAGACTTCGACCGATGAACTCCCGTCTAAATTACAGATAATAAGGAACACTCGGATACTTCATCTAGTAAACGTATACCATAGTTCTCCATAGTGACTAATGGTTGTACTTAGGAAATAACATGCCACGTCCCCGTATTTGAACTCCGTCTAAGCAGAATCCGCTATTTTTTCTTCATACTGCGATAACTTCTTCATACTAACTCAAAATCGAGCAAAAATACGACCGATGAACTTATACCTAAATTACGAACAATATAGAACACTGAGTTACTTCAGCATATGAACGTATACTGTATTTCTCTACGGTGATTAGTAGTTCTACATAGAAAATAACGTGTTATATTCCCACTTCAACGCTCACTGTAGTTCTCCATGGTGATATTATCTTATTCTACCCATAAATATTTTAAATGTATATCTTCTTATTCTAGACCTCGAAAATTTGTAATTTTATATCAAGATTATCTTTAGTTTGGTTAAAATCCAAAAGAGCTTGCTTTCTATGACCATACGTAGTGAAACAAAATGGACACTTATTCATGTTTGTAGGTCGGGAGCCCATATAACTAATGGCCCTAATATATAGGCCTGAAACAACTGAATAAAAAACACTTGTATCTTTGTTTCACTAAATTCAAAATGAGTAAAGTTCGAGAATGGATTATGTATGCAGACAATATTAAAAGCATTTACCTATTATAAAACCTTTGACTTTATTTATATTTCATATGAGAACATATTACTTCAAAAGAATGTCCACTTTGGATGGGCTGCAAATTAAAATGAACATGGCCTTGGAATAGTTCATGTGCCTAGCAAACATCCATTCTCTGCAGTCATTATACATAATTGGAATTTATTAGATAATAGTTTTCAAGAAAATGATGTAAAACGTTGATTTTAAATGATAATTCATTGACAATATATATATTTACTTGCATTCAGACAAAACAAAATTACATATATTTTCTATATAAATACCACAATTAATTATTTCCTACAGTATTTAAAATGACGAAATGAAATAGCAATAACAGTTCATTAATATGCTTGTAAGAACAATAATTATCATAACAAAAGAAATATGCTTTGTGGAAAAGCTTGAAAAGTTAACAACAGTTCATTAATATGCCACATATGAATTATTTGTACAGTTCTAAAGATCTAAATATAACATGTTACTTAGCTCAATGACAATAATAGAGAAATTAGCTATAGTTTCGAAATGCATAAATTCTTATATGATAAATGCATTTTCAGTTAGAAAGACACCCCTTTTCAAAACATTGTTGACATATGTCCATAGAATACATTCAAATACAGCCAATTACCTTCGAATTGCCTCATGAATTAGTTCAATATACTTGAACAATAAAACCTGACCAGTAAAAAACAAACAATAACTTCTATGTACCCTTTTTAGTTTAAATCAATTTTTGTGTCAAACTAATTTGTATGTGAGCTTATATCAAACTATTTTATCATTGCTTTTCTCTATGTGTTTTACCTTGATAAAGCAAACTGGTCAAGATTACTATATCAGTTAGTAGACTTTTAATTTTATAATATACTTTCCTCATTTCAACATGTAAGTAGCATATGAATAACATCAAAAGAAAATTTACTATGTTCTTAATCTACCCTGAAAAATAGAGTTTTGCATACAACAACAATACAGTTTCGCTCTTTAAGCTTCAAAATCAACTGCCAAAGCTCCTGTTGATGTTACTGCATATGCTTGTAAGCCCCTGAAAACTGAGTTATGTTCTAAACCTCTTTTATGCAGCAAAATATGCACCTTGATTGAAGGGAATATTAAATACAGAAAACATATTTTGAAATACAAAATGTTCTTTAATATATCTTTAATTTAAATTTCTTGACATAACAGTCACAAAATCAAATTTTAAATTACACTGGTTATCATTATGCTTTAACACTTAATGAAGAAACGTTCCAAGGTACCGAGTAGCTTTTACATAAAAAGATGATCAGTTTATATAGATGTTGAATGTGTCATATATGAACCTTTTAATGTGCCAAATGCACATGATAATAAGGTATTTTAGCTATACTTTTTAATGTATCGAAGATAAGTCTAAATGTATGCAGTGAACTTTTTCATGCATCAAATAGATGCTTATTATACCAATATTGGCTTACTTGGTTAGGCATTTTGCTACTTTTCTATACCTAAAATGAACTATAAAAATATAATACGAGTGCAAGTCAAATCAGCAGCTTGTGCTTAAGTAAACTAATTTTTGTATTCTAAATGCACAGTTTGTTATATAGCAAAAGCTAAATAGTTATTAGATTGTTCATCTTATGATAATAGCTACCACTACAGATATATACCTACACTGAACGCTAATTATCTATTATGATTTCCACTTATAAGAAATGTAAGTGAAAGTTGGACCAAACTGAGCAGTATAACATCAACATGCCATACTTATTAACAACCATTGACAAAGTTGAAAAATAACATCAACAAAATCTTGCTAATTTTCGTAGAAGAAGGATGAAAGTCTTTTTTAAGACTAAAATAAAAATCATAAATTATAAAGAATTGCAGTAAAAGAACATTGGTATATGCGGGAGAACCTAATTCAACTCAATTTAAAATTGAACAACAAACAATCGGTGATATAGCAATTTGGATATTAACTAAAAAATAAACCTACATGCTTGACTGGTCATTTTTTGACAATTTGGGTATCTTTCTCTAGCTTGACCAACTATGAACATACTTTCTTAGATATCCCACAAATAAATATATTTCCAAATAGAGGGATCAAATTTTTGGAGAATTTCATGTAAACATTTAGCTATAGCAGCTCTTATGTGGATTCTGAAAATATCAAAGATATGTTCTCTGTTGCTACATCATTCTATATATCTATGTAAGATAATAATATTTGTTGGGTTACAGGCTCACGGCATATCACATGTTGTTTATTCTTGATTTCATAGTGGTTTTTCCTTTAATCCGTTGTTTGATAGTTTAGAGTTGAAGACTGTAGACGTTGACTGTGTTGCCATAAAACTGCTACAAACATACATATTCTATAAAGACATTTGCGATCATTTTTATTAACCATATTCTTCTATGCAACCCTTGCATTGTCTCAGTCAAATTCCTAATATATTATTTCATCTTTGAATTTCATTTTCTTCTTGATCGGCATTACATGATTCAATGATTCTTCCACCTAACTTTTTCATTACCCCATTCCATCTTTATGGTTTACCTGTAACATTTAGATTTCGTTAACTATTTTCAAGCAATTTGCTTGCTAAAAGCAAATGCCATGCAATAAAAAATAATGAAAACCAAAGAAAAATAAAAAAGGTCATCCAAGTGAATAACGTTTATTGTGTATTTTCAAATGAGAGTAAATTCTTCATTGTGTCATGCAAATGTGAGTTCCACAAAAAAATTTATGAACTGCTTACTCCAAATATCCTCTTGACCAAAAAACAACACCACTAAGGACAGAAAAGTTGGTTCATATGTCGACATGCAAAGTTATTTTGGGGTAAAATTTCAAAATGGTTTAGACAAACATTTCCTTGCTATAAGCAAATTCTTGTTGAGCAAATGCAAGCAAGCAAAGCTTTTGGACAAAGATACCAAATTTGAAACTAATTTATGACTGACAACCGAATAGTCTAACAATAAGATTGCTAGTAACATAATTTAGTAATATAGTAAGCTCGGATAAATCTCATTAACTACGAACGTTAATATTTAATGACAAAGAACTTCATCTGAAGTAATTTTGATTTCATCAATATTTGTGGTGAAATAAAATTTATGTTTAACAAATTAAAAAGTATTTATAAGCTTCTAAGTGAGAAGAGCTTGGTTGTAAAGTAAATATAGTATCAATATCAATATCTTTCGAGATGGATCGGAAATTATAAATAAAATTTGTGCTAACTTTGAGTTATCGCAGTTAATAGTTTTGAAACATTTTGATTTCGAATTTTTCACAGCTAGCTGTTTTAATTTTTATCGTATAGACTCAATGGAATAAATTATAGAAGTAAAAGCCAAAATATAATTCCTATAAAAATATAATTTTAATGGTCGAACAAAATTCCAAAGAATATTGTACATTGAGCATATTGAATATCATGTTAGTTTACAAAAAATCACGTATTCTTCTATATTTTTTCCTCAATCTTCTACTGCTAATTTATGCCAATGTTTCATTTAATTCATTAAATTGGTATTATTTGAAGGGCTAATAGAGGTGCAGTAATTCTCTATCAAGCAACTAAATATTAATAATAACTTGCTTGTTTATTTTTCAATTTTAAGAATGTCATGATAAGAATGATCATAGGGTATATGTTTGTTGTACGATAGAGGCTTGAAAAAATAATTCATACAATGTTGGAAATTGTTTAGCCAATTATCTTCTAGCTCAAGTTAAATGATACCTGGTATCCTCTTTAGGAATTCCTCCCCCTCTCTGGTAATGTCCCTCCAATCCCTTACTCTACTTTCACTGATGCTGATGTGATATTACTAAATTATGAATAAGAAGCAACAAAGGCATGCGATTAGCACTTCTCAATGGATTGACAATGTTAATTGCATGATTGAATCCACTGAGGATACATTGATTATTACTAATAAATCAGACAACATTTATGTAGAGCATGTGATAAATCTATGAACATTAAGCTTATTTTAACTATGCAATAGTGCATATACATGCAAAACAGAGGTAAAAAGAAAAAAAAGCTAAAGTTATAAAGTAGTAAATTGACCAAAGAGTGAAAAATTCAATCTACATATATTAATTATTGGATCTCACAAAAACTTATCCAAAAGGCTAAAGCAAAGTGGGAGTACTTGTCCAAAGATGTGGAAGTGGGCCTCTTATGGTTGATTAGTACAGTGCATGGAACCCTCCATGACTACTTAGATCTACCAAACGGCTAAAATACTGCGATATTATAGGAGTAATGTATGTTTAACACACCTAGGTGGGCCTGCATCTAATCACAATGTGCATGCATTAATTCAACAATGTATGGACATTTGCTGGACATCTAAAAATGCGATAGTGTTGGAGGGAGCCATGTACAAATTAACACAAAGAGATGCACGTTGCCTTTAGTTGGACTGACCATATTATGTTATGTTAGGGCTTGGTTTTTTATTATATTTTTGGATGAAATTTCCCAAAGATAATGCAAGGTTTTTGACACCGAAAACAAAGCATAAAAGACTAGAAAAATAAAAGGTGAAAACTTTTATCTAAACCCTAGAGCAGAGGCAACAATTTGACAATGATTTGGAGGCTACTATTTCGTATTGTTTGATAGTAGATGGAGACATCTCATGATTTGTATGAGGGTATTTTTTATTCAATATTTCACGCAAGCCGTACATTAGAATGTGCTTACATTGTAAAAATATTTATAACTTGTTAGTTTTTTTCTGATACAAAATCTACCCATTTTCAAACATATATTGTAAAATTCATTTTGTGGTTTTTATCTAAATCCCACAAAACTTTTGGTTTTGAAAAATATGATGATAAGAATGAAAGAAATCAAGGAGAAAAAAAAAGAGTGGGAAAATGTAGCATGAATATTCAAGAATGAATTTTGTAAAAGGATTTGGTAAGTTAAATAAAAGGTGATTTGCGAAATAATTGTTACTTGTTATTTTTCCTATTATATATGCTTTTCTTTTTTGATCTTGTTGTCTTATGGAGAGAATCTGGAGAAGAAAAGACATACCGATATAATGTGACAACCCGGAACTTTAACGGTCATTAATTGGTAATTTACTGGAATAAATCATTAGAAATACTGATTTACAAGTCCAACCAATAAAATTCTAATAATTAAAAATATCTGGATATAAATATAAAATAGTTTAAGCTATAATAAATGTTGAATTATAAAATCTCTAGAAATAATAAATCTTATTGTAAATTAATAAATAGATAATATATTTCACCATTTAAATTCAAGCATAAGATATCCATAATTATATAAATAGATATATACAAGCTATATAGTATATATAACTATATAAATGTGCATATATGTATTTATGCCTATATGAAATAAAATATAAGAGAATATTATATAAAATGTATAAGTGTGTGTGTGTGTGTGTATGAATATGTATATGTATATATATATATATATATATATATTTATATATGTGTGTGTATGTATATATATGAAAATATATGTATACATACACCCTTATCTACATACTTCTAATATTTTTAAATTTAAATTCTAAATTTTTAAACATTTAAGATAAGTATAATATAATTAGTAATTAAATGTTAATAACTTAAGCTAAAATTAAAATATAAAAAAATAAAAAGAAAATATGAAACTTAATAATATAAATTTATGCATATAGACAATCGTAGGTGAGACGACCCGACTTTCTACTCCCAGAACATCGCATCATCAATTAAGAAAGAAAGGGATAGAAGAAGAAAAGAAAGAAAGAGAAAGAAGAAACAATACAAGAATCTCAACAACGGAACGAATAAATTATATTAATAACATAAGTATTTACATAATATACAATACCAATCAGAGATACACAACATACACATCACATATGCTAGACAGTTATAAACACCCGTCTAGTATTTACAACTTAATACAATCACAACACAGAGAACACACAGCGGAACTATATATCTACAACGCAGAAGCCTCCTACTCCATTGCTCCTCCATTATACGTCAAAGCTAACCTGAATCCCTTGGCTACTCGTAAAAATTTGAGTACCCAAGAGTTTAACAAAACAAAGATAAACTTCGGGTCAGACATGGGTCTGGTGTGAGTAACAGGTTAAGGTTGCTTAACTTTTAAAACCTTTTGAAAGGAAAGTATCACGTAAGACTTCCCACACATGAAAGTTTTTACCTTACGCTAACTAAAACATTTGATAGGAAATCCGATGATATTATAATAGTGTCTAGGGTTTTCAAGTAAATATGAAATAGCCGAAATTGTTACATGATTAAATTCCAACTACTAGCCACAAAAGTGGGTAATACAATCAAAACCGTTGGCACTTATTGGATTTTGGATTCCATACAATGGCAGGGCTACTAGGGTACCGCCCGTCACAGTACGTGGCCTAGATCACCGTACCGAGGAGTACTCCCACTCCCCTGTAACACAAGGCCGGAACCATTCCTTACTGAACAGTTCTGAACAAGACAACCCCCGCAGTTGTTGCAATCAACCGCCCACACAACCGAATATAAAGGGACTTCTAGACAGGGATCAATCTCGCTCTCCAGTGGGGGCTACGCACGAAGCCTTGCTGCACCTTCCCTGTTTTAGCCATTCTCGGTTGATGAGGCTTGAGGCTACGATTACATTTAGAGAACACATCTCTTAGAATGCTCATCGTCCACCTGACGATGTTCTGAAAGCATTCAATCCATATAAGTTCGTTACGTGTTCGAACGAAACCTAAGGCATTATCCCGTTACACTCATTTTGGAATCACCCTCAGAGTTAACGACGATAACCCTTGCACTCTGAATCATCATCTCGAATCTATATGCACTATTCCGTCAACTCATTACGGAATCACCCACAGAGTTAAACTGACGTATAGCCCTTACACCTCGAGTCTTCACAAAGCTCCATTTGGATTCACGACCTAAAGTTATTTGGAATCGATGTAGTTTTTGGATATCCAAATATGGAAACCCGATCTCGGTCTCATCGAAATCCAAAGCGTGTCTTTTAGGTCCAAGTTGTTTTAAAGTTTAAAACGATTCAATTCAATATTATCTATATACACACAGATAGATAATTCTCAACATCATAATAGAAAATCAATATTATCGTAACATTAGATAATCTATATTATCAACTTAAACAGATAGTTCATATTATCAACTCAGTGCATCCATAGCATCCAAATCACACAACATCATTTATCTCATAACTGAGATCTCAATCATTTAGGATAATAAATATCAGTCATCATTCATAAGCAATGACTTATTAAATCACCATCCTATAATTAATTTAAAATGAATTAAATTAATTACTTCTTTCTCTTAATTAATTTAAAATAAATTAAATTAATTACTCATCCTTATAAATCTTGTTTACATATCAATTAATTATAAATCAATTAATTAATTACCCTTAACAAGATACCCTAATTAATCTTCTTGATTAACTATCCTTTAATTACATTCAAGTAATTAACCTCTAATTAATTTCACAAATTAACTAATCCAAACCAATCCCTGTAATTAACCTGTAATTACTTCATCAATTAATTAATCATAATTAATTACATTAATTAATTCCTTATTGATTAATTGTTCTTAATTAATCAATCCTTAATTATATCATTAATTATATAAATTACTGATCTCAAATTATTTTATTTTAAATAACTCCATTAAATTAATTATCAATTATCTCCATTAATTAATCATTCTTGATTAATCACATTAATTAATTAACTTAAATTATTTACATCTCTAAACCATTCTCAAATAACTTAATTATCAAAACCTAAATTAATTACACTAAGTAATTGATTATTTATCTTAAGTAATTAAACACACTAATAATAATTACACAAAGTAATTGACTTCCAAAACTTCTTCCATTAAATTACATCTAGTAATTTATTTCCTTAATTACTTTACTAAGTAATTTTCCATTTTTAATTATATTTGTAATTACTTCTCAAATCAATCAATGATTAATTTAAATTAATTAAACTTAATTAATTAACTTAATTAATCAAAATAAACTCAATTAATTACAATTAGTAATTAATTTCCTTAATTACTTTCACTAAGTAAATATACTTAAATAATTCAAAGGATTATCTTAAATTAATTAATCTAATTAATTATTTAAATTAATTACATTAATTAATTATAAAATAATATTAAGTTAATGACCTTCATTAACTCATAACAAATCCTTAATTACCTTTCCAAAGTAATTAATTGAATTAATTAATATTAATTCTTAATTTATTTGAAGAAACTCATTAATTAATCTTAAATTATTAAATAAATCAAGTGATAATTAAAAACTTAATAATTATTAATTACTTGAAAAATTAAATTCGTTAATTAAATTAAATTAATCAAATCTTATTTAAATTAATTCCCAAACCATACTTTAATCAAATTTAATTAACTTACTTAAACTTTTAATTAATTAAATAAAACCCTTAATTATTTAATTAATTAACCCAATTATTAATTGATTAAATTAATTAATTAAAAGTTTAATTACCTTGATCAGATAATTAAGTTTCAAACAATAAAAATCATTAATCTCATTAATGATTAAATTATCATTATTAAGGTAATTTAAAAACAAATTTGCTTTTACATTTTTATAAATTCCATTTTAAATTGAAATTAAAATGAAATTGAATTTAAACTTAAACAAGATTTTAAGTATTTAAAACTCTTTAGTTTTCATTTTAAAGAATCACTTATCTTTTAAATCAAATTTTAGAAAAAACATTTAACTTTAGCCTATATTTAATTAAATTTAAAATATCTTAAATATTTCAAATGACATTGAAACATTTAAATTCAAATCTTATTTTTATTACAACCTAAATTTTAAACCATGCTTTCAGATTCAAATTCAAAGATTAAAATTTAAAACTCTGTTTAAATTTCATTTCAGATTTTATAAAACACATGTTATACATACTAAAATATTCAAACTAAATTATAACATTTGAATTTATCAACCTATTTTCTTTTTGAAACTTTCAGATTCAAATTCAAATTTGAATTCAGGATTTTGAATTCAGATTTAACATAGAATTTAAATCTTGTTTTTAAAATCTTATTCTCAGATTTAAAAATCACTAATATAAAAACTGTGCAGGTTTTATTATTTATTTAAATACTTTATTTTATTTTGCAAATTTATTAAAATCTGGAATTCAAATTTATTTGAATTCATACTTAAACTAGCTCACAATCTTGTTTTAAATTTTAGTTCCAGGTTTTAAAAAAAATTACTTTATATAAAAACTGTGCAGATTTCAGTTAAAAAAAAACAATTCGTTCCTGCAAATTTTGTTTAATATGAAATTCAAATCTATTTGAATTCATAGTTTAAATCCTGCTTTAAGTTTTAGATTTAAACTTGCATAGTTTTCTTTTTAGATTTAATTTAGTTTTAAAATTTGAAAACCTGAAACAATTCAGGTTTCAGAAATCAAAACACTGCATAAAAAAAAACTACCCGAGCCAAGACTACCCTACTTCGAGTCACTCTTGCCTTAACTCCGAGCAAAAACTGGAATTACCCGAGACATATTCGAGTATACTTCACCACTGCTAAAACCTGGAAACCACTGTGTTGACCCAAACCAAAACCTGTCAACGGCATGTTCACCTCCCTCCGACCATCATTAGGGCTACAACTCCGGCTAGTGCCTCCTCTTAAACCCAGCAACCAATCCCTAGAGTTGCAAAACACTCGATCAATCCTAGTGGCTATATGATCGAATTATTACTTTATTAAAAACTTAGGGCTATAGACAATTCCTCACTCCTCTTGCTAATTCAAGAATCAATTTACAGATTTGAAAATTTTTATGATGAGCCTGATCATATTACTATATACAGAAGCAATATCAAAACTTCAGAACACTATAATCTTCAGAAACACTCTAAACCCCAATTTTTACTCAATACCCATATGCACAGTCAAAACCCATTTCTAGTTTATGATTGTACATAAAAAAAATCATGAATTAATCTAAGGTTTGATTTGTATATCTGAATTGCACAATCATCAGTGTTTGAATTTTTAACGGTAACATGATTTTTTTTTACCACTAAAACTTGATTTACTGAGAAGATTACAGTTCCTATTTAAATAAATCAAATTTTATAACTTAGCTCATAACCTAAACAAACAATATTCCATAAATCCTAAGTTTAAATATTAATGTCACAATCTAAATTCAATAAACAAAGGAATTTACCTTTTTAAACACAATCATGTTTCAGGACATATTGATTTACAGAGAAGTTTTTGTTTTCAATTTACCATATATTTAAATTCTTATGCTTCAGTTTATTTTTACACAAACACATTTGTTTCTAATCCATTTCTCAGAAATAGTTAAGTTATGAAACTATTAAAATTTGAATTTAAAACTTAAGTCAAGAACACAAAGATTCTGATACTAACAGAGTATACACCTATTTAAGTACAAAGTAATTTCCAGAACTCATATACATACAGAAATAGCTTCAATATTATCATGCATATCAATTCACTCCAGATATAATAACATGCAACCAGATTTTAAAGAAGTTTAGAAGTTACTCACCTATTTTTCAGAAAGACAGAGCCATCATGATTCAAGAAAAGCCTTTGATTTCAGATAACACTCATGCAGGCCAGATTCTCCAGAGATGAAATGCAGTGAGCTTTAGGTTGGAAAAGAAGGAAATGCAGACTCCTTAATGCTTTTGATTTACAGAAATTTCCAGAGATGAAAAATGCAGGTTGATGTTCTTGTTACAGGTTTTATTTTTGAGAGGAGTTACAGATTTCAAAGTTTGCAATGCAGGTTTTTGATTTGAGAAAAATTGATCTCAGTTTTTGTAACGACCCAGAATTTTATTAATTAAAATTTTAATATTTAATTAATTTTAAATATTAATAAGTGAATTTATAAGTCGAATAAAATTTAATTTGAATAATTGGATTTAATTGGATAATTAAATCGATAATTTAATATGTTAAATTATGGAAATAATTGAAAATCGAGTTAAATATGATTGAAAATGATTTGTAAAATTTTATTTTATCATGTTGAAGTTAGAACGATATTTCAGAACTTTTAAAATCGAATTAAAAGTTAACTTGTGAAAATTGAATATTTTAATATTAAAATCGACTAGTGAAAATAGTCAATTTTTGAACAGTCTTAGAATTGAACGAAACCAGTTCCATTGGATCCGTAATAGTTAGTTATTACCGGATTTGAATTTTCGTGTCAATCGGAGCTATCGTTTGATCGTGGCAGCTCGAAACGCATCGATTTGTTTTTAATTTTAATTTGGCGAGTTAAAATAGCCATTTTTCAAAAAGTCTCGGATTTCGACGAAACAAGTTTCATCAGATCCGTAATGTGATATTATTGTAAGGTTTCAAATTTCAAGTCAATTGGATTTACCGTTTGTCCGGTACGAATTAAAATGCCTAGAAAATCGATTTAATCGGTTTAATTTAAATTGAACGTTTATTGCCATAACTCGCACAGATGTCCGAATTAGCTTCCGAAACCTGTTCCATTGTGTCCGGAACGCGGGGTAAACCCTAGAAACGCTGGTTACGGCGCGTGAATCGGAGTTCGGAATTTCCGGATGAATAGTGTTCGATTTTTTTTCTATAAATAGCACCACCCCTTCATTGAAATAAAAAAAAAATTAAAACCTTATCTAAAACCCTAGCCGCCAGTTACAAACCAAAGGCCAGTATTTCTCCTCCTTCCTTGATTATCGCTCGATCCATTCACTTTCAAGCTTCGTGTTCAACTACAAAGTTATAGAGGGCAGCGAGATCCTTATATTCAACGGTGGAGATCGAGATTGGAGTAGTATTTTATGAGATTTCTAGCCGCGTTCCCCTTGCGTTCATGCACGCATTTCTATGCAGGTGGGGGACCGAGTTGAGCAAGCTTGAGGCCGAAAGTAGCTTGTGGTGAGGGCTACGCGATGGAGCTACCTGATCGTGCTATAGATCGTCGAGGAGGGTGCAAATTTAAACCCTAATATACGTGAATAGGTTTGTGTGTGACGGCAACAACCTGTAGAAGAAAACGAAGGAGAAGGGGTAGGGGGGTACGGCCCAGATGCAAAGTCACAAGATCCAATGGCTCAGATTAGTTTAGGTTTAAAATTAAATTAAAAGTTGTAATTTATATGCTTTATAAAATCGTGTAACTTCATATTATCATAACTTTTTCATACGAGGTCGAAAACGCGCGAAACCAGTTGCGTTGGAATCGTATGGATGAGCACTACGCGATGGAGTTGGATTGGAGTCATTTGGAGTTAGTGAGAATTTTGGGAAAAATTAAACGTCCGTTTAATTTTATTCGAAATAAATCGCTAAAACGGAAATTAAAATCAAGGTGAGAACTTCTCACTCAATCGAATCAGTTTCGATTTTATTTTAAATAGTTAGATTTAAAATATTTGAATGCATGTTTGAATGATGATTGATATCTATTGATTGTTAAAATAGACATTATACGCCGTTAGTAAGCGGATGTTATTTATTAAAAATATATACCGCGAATATTTCATAAACAGTGAAATTGGTATTATATATAATAGCAATATATATATATTGGCATATGTATATATTGGAGTTATTGATTTCCCGCATTTTTTGTTTAGCGGATGAGACCCTATTGCGCCGTCTATTAAGCGGATAATATTTTAAATCCCATATACCGCGATAATTTCGTACTGGAGCGAAATTGGTATTGTGCTAATGTTTGTGGATGCAGGAAAACAGGTTGGAGGGATCCAACTGGATTCCTCAACAGTATTTATTTGATTTCAGATATTTTGATATTTGATGGACTATCATATACGATATATGATGTCGTTGTTGTCGTGATTGGCTATTTGGTATGTAGCATCATTGGACCAAATTTTGGGATTTTAAAATGATTTTAAAGTGATTTTGAAAGTATACGTTTTATAAAATAATTTTGGAATTGATCCATTTTAAATAAATAAACGTTATAATTTTTAAAGTTATAAAAATTATGATTTTTGAGAAATATAGTTAAAAACTGATTTTTGAGAATATGATGCTAATGATTTTATAAAATAGTTTAATCGGGATTTTAGAATTTATTGTGAAAAGTTTAAATATGGGATTTATAAAATTTAATTATTTTATGAATCAAAATGGAGAAATAATAAAGGAGATTAAAGACGTTTTAAAGAATTATATAAATTGATTTATATTAAGAGATTTATAAATGGATATTTATAAATTGAAATATTGACATTATAAAACGAGTTTTTATAAGTGTTTGAATGAAGTGAAAATGAATTTTGTAAACGAATGAAATTTATAGAATTATAAATGGAGAAGTTATAAATGAGATTTATAAATAGTAAGATTTATAAATTTGTGAAGTTATTAAAAGAATAGTTTTGAATAAATCATTGAATCTTATAAGTTATAAGATTTATAATTATGAAGTTTAAAAGAACGATTTTGTAAAATAATCGTTTTATAAGCATTTAACTTATAATGTGAACTTTTGGTTTATAATTGAGTTATAAATCGAATAGGTTAATAAAGGAATTTATAAAAGGAGTTGTTATAAAATAAATAGAAAAGGGATTTATAAACGTTGTTTTATAAATTCGAAAACGACTTATTTTAAGAAGCAAATTGTTGAAACCTATTAATGGAGTTATATTCACATTTTGACTGTGAATAATCCTTTAAAATGAAATGTATAAAAGGATGAAAATTGTTAACGTAGTATATTCACGTTTTTGAATAGTGAATAATATGTTAAAGAAATTGTTTTGAATGTGATGTTTTAAATTGAATTAAAACGATCTAACGATGTTTTAAAATGTGTTGAGGTTCGAAACTATAGATTTCAACATTTATTGTTGAAATAGACGTTTTCGAGAAATAAAAGGAAATGGTGGACTATAACACTATTGTTATAGTAAATGATTTCCGAAAGGAAATGTTTTGTATAGTATTCGGATTTATATATCTATTTTAACTTTGAATCCCTATACTAGTGATTTTGGGTTGTCGTAACGATGTTTTACGCAACATTCGTTTTGGCCCAAATAAATATGGTTAAGAGAATGATTTCCTTAAAGAATGAAATATATACTTAATCTCGATTTAAGTATATTGAATATTTTCTAAGTGTTGAAAATAAATAAAATTTGTGAATTACTTATTAATAAGTAAGTATGGAAATGTTTTTCCAATGCAAAGTGAATAAGTTGAGAATTTATCTTTTTGAAGATAAATTGAAAATGAATAATTAAAATCATATATTCATAGATATTGTGAAATATAAATTCACTATGGAATTTATAAAAGAAAGTGGGATTGGTTTAGAAAAATAAATATTGATTTATTTTTGAAGTGTGAAAATTATATATCTTGTAAAGATATTTTGGAAAATAAATAATTTGAAAAATTATTTGGAAACTGGTGATGTGTGCATATCCATTGATAGTTCAATAACCGACTATCAATATTTCCCTTTGAATGGATATTTGATGTGATTTGTTTGAATTTGAATGCCACACTTATTTTTGAACAAGCGCTCACTATTCGGGTTAACCGGGAAAGGACCATGGGGTCGTATAACCCATTCCGAATATGTGATACGTCGTTATGAATTGCATTTGAAGATCGGTGTTGAAGACCGAGTATTTGCGAAAGCGATAGGATGACCTATCGATTGTCTCTGCACTGGGTCGCTCCTGGTATAGAGATTTCCTAAGTGATGGGAAATTCGATCGGGATTGTGAATACCCGGATTGCAAGGGCTTCGTGAGAAGTGCCTTCGGTTTTGTTCGAGCCCGGAACAGACTTGTATGGATTGTATGTCTGACATTACAAATTGAGATATAAAGCCGATTTCTTTCAAATATATTTCTGTTGGTGGCGGAGAATTTATTCTTTTATCTTAACACCCTTCTCTGAGACGTACGAGCTCAGAGGTTATGTAGTTGAATGTTATCAGCGATATATTCCCAATTTGGTAATGTGACATGCTGAGTGTTGCTGTAAATGATCATTGTGTTGATTATTTGTGATAGGATCGTTTATTTGATCGTCTATCCTGGTGATCATTTCTATGATCATTTGTTGACCCAAAGCATGACTTTTGTATAAAGTATGTTTTTGTGGACGTGACTTCGTCGAGCCTCACACCTCGTGAATGGTCAAAACAGGAAAGATGCGGCAAGGTTAGAGGGGTAGCGCCCTTTAGGATGTGTGCATTTCCTTCTGGAAAAGGGTGGTATCATGGTATGGAGCCCAGATACTTACTCATGTTGAAAACACTTTGTTATGATTGTGTGAATTGATTACGAGCGCTCGGTTGAAAGGTCCCAAAGGACCGGGGGATGGCATATTCGGTCAGTTGTTACTCAGTTAGGGGTAACCCGGCCTTGTGTTGGTAGAGATCCGGTTTGGTTCTCGGGGATGTCCATCCAGAGGCATTCTCATGTGGCAAAGGGAAGTTCCTTGGCCTGATCATTCGTTGGAAATCCAAAGAAACAATACGTGACTTGTACGGTATTAGTTGTAGAACCTATCATTCATTTATGGTGGCGCCCCACTGTTTGGATGGTAGCTATAGTAGGCATAGTTCGAAATGTCTATGCTGGCTAAGATTTATATTCTACTTTCGAAATGAATTTTTTCTACACTATGCACTATTAATAATATCAAATGTTCTTTTTAAATGCGTATCAAGCATCTTTGACTATCATAAGGAGAAATCTCCTCCGATTCTGCGTTTGCATGTGTGTGCGTGCGGGAGGCCTTATGGTAGTCTCATTTTTAAAAGCATTGCGAATTGACTTTAAAAATATTCCTCTATTTTGATTTTAAAGATAAATAAACTGTTTTGAGTTCTCACACCAGTCACATGACTGACTTGGAGTTTATTGTTTTCCTTCCTAAACTCTGGGTGCCCACCAATTTCTACACGGGCAGTCAAGAGTTAGGTTTATCAGGATATTCTGGATATTCAGGAGTTGCTGGAGGCAAGCTGGATGGCATGGCGTAATTACTAGTTATATAGTATTTCTTTTTCCGCTGCACTGTTTGTTGTTGTTTGTTGTCGTACACTCTGATGATATGATGTAATGAAATGCGATGTAATGTAATAACTGATATAGTTCTTTGTTTAAAGATTATTCATTTATTTATTATATGTTGTTCCGCTGTGAATTGTGAGACTCTGATGTTGTTCTATTGTTTTCTTTCCGTTCTGTTTTCTATTTTCTTTATTTTCTTTTCCCTCTATCTTCTGTCTTTCCTCTCTCCTTCTCCCTCTTTCTTTTTCTTAAACCCTCAGTGTTCGGTTTTCCGTCGTTCGATTACTCGGCAGTCGATAAAGTGAGTATCGATGTTGAATTTTCGGAAGACGAAGAATCGGGTCCTGACAATGTGGTATCAGAGCATATGGTTAAGCGACAACCATGGTTCTGTTGGGTATTACTCATTAGAGATAGAGTCAGTAGTACTCTAGAATGAGTTTGAGTGTAATAATAGCTATGAGAGCGTATTTGTTAGTGAATATATAAAATTGTTTTATATTGTGATGATTGGTTTGTTGAGTGGTATATGAACTTTCGTCAGCGTGGTCTCGACAACTATGCCGAAGGGGTTTCTAAACACTTGAATAGAACAATTCGACACAATATTATTTTAAAAATTGGGTAAATGAAGTAATTTTACCTTAATTATATTTTTATATATAAAGAAATAATTTTTCAGAATTATTATTAGAGGAATGTATATAAGTTGATTGTTTAGTTGTTTGAATAATCTAAATTAAAGAATAATTGTATAAGAAATGAATTATAAGAATTGAATTATAATTAAAGTGATTTACAATTGTGAAATAAACTTATATATATAAGAAGTGAAACTAATGAATATATTTATGAATATGAGTTATAAATAATAAAGTGAAGTGATAAATGTGAACTTGAGTTATATGAAATGAAATTCAACTTTAGTAATTGAATTAAATGAATGGATTGAATATTAATCAATTGAATGTGAATTTAGTTGATATGGAACAATGAATAGAAGTGTTAATTCATTAAAATCTTATGTTATTTGAAAGTTGAATAATTGAATGAAAATCAATTTAATTAAACCAATTGAAAGCAAAGGAATTTGGTTGTAATTGATATACATTGGTTGTTACTTGATTGTTGGTTGATTGTATATAATTCATTAAGTGTTAATGAAATTGGAAGCTAAAGTAATTGAAATTCAATTGGAAGTTAAGTGAATCTTAAATAGAATTGAATTTGATTTGGGAGTGAACCAACTTGAATATGAATTAGTGAATATAACTAATTGAAAATGAATGTTAGAAAACATCCACTGTTAATGAATCAAAGGTGATTAAATTGAAAACCAATTCATGGAATATTAATGAGAATATGAATGAATATTTATTGGTTATGAATGATAATTGGTTGATGGTTGAATTTATTGCTTTTACTGCATTTGCTATGTTGACATATGTAGTTATTATGTTGCTATATGTTGTATATTGATACTATTGTCTATATACATGATTCTCATGTTGTTTGTTGAGTGATTAGTAGGTGCGGATCGCGTTGCTTCGCGTTTGGAGCTCGCTTTCGCGCTATATTAGCCGTATATGCTTGCTAATAAAATATAAGGTACATATCTCGGATTACATATCGTACTTTTACAAATTTTTTCCCTTCGGGATGCCTCATTACTTAATGAGATGTATATTTGTGATATATATACTGTCATTTTTTTTTCGGATCGAGCCGCGCAAAGGAGACTATGGCGAATTTTTTCGAAAATTTAAGGCGTTAGAAAAAAAATTTGAGAAAATTGGAAAGTTTTGAAAACTTTAACTTTGATTTTGGAATTGAAAGTTAAACAATAGTAATTGTTTTTGAAAAGATAACTTAGTATGATTTGAAAACTTAGTAAGGAATTGTAAGAAGTTTAACTATGAATTTTGGGAAAATTAATGGATTCTGTAACTTTCTTACTTGTTAATTTCGAGGACGAAATTCTTTTAAGGGGGGAAGATTGTAACGACCCAGAATTTTATTAATTAAAATTTGAATATTTAATTAATTTTAAATATTAATAAGTGAATTTATAAGTCGAATAAAATTTAATTTGAATAATTGGATTTAATTGGATAATTAAATCGATAATTAATATGTTAAATTATGGAAATAATTGAAAATCGAGTTAAATACGATTGAAAATGATTTGTAAAATTTTATTTTATCATGTTGAAGTTAGAACGATATTTTAGAACTTTTAAAATCGAATTAAAAGTTAATTTGTGAAAATTGAATATTTTAATATTAAAATCGACTAGTGAAAATAGTCAATTTTTGAACAGTCTCAGAATAGAACGAACCAGTTTCATTGGATCCGTAATAGTTAGTTATTACCGGATTTCAATTTTCATGTCAATCGGAGCTATCGTTTGATCGTGGCAGCTCGAAACGCATCGATTTGTTTTTAATTTTAATTTGGCGAGTTAAAATAGCCATTTTTCAAAAAGTCTCGGATTTCGACGAAACCAGTTTCATCGGATCCGTAATGTGATATTATTGTAAGGTTTCAAATTTCAAGTCAATTGGATTTACCGTTTGTCCGGTACGAATTATAACGCCTAGAAAATCGATTTAATCGGTTTAATTTAAATTGAACGTTTATTGCCATAACTCGCACAGATGTCCGAAATAGCTTCCGAAACCTGTTCCATTGTGTCCGGAACGCGGGGTAAACCCTAGAAACGCTAGTTACGGCGCGTGAATCGGAGTTCGGAATTTCCGGATGAATAGTGTTCGATTTTTTTTCTATAAATAGCACCACCCCTTCATTGAAATAAAAAAAAATTAAAACCTAATCTAAAACCCTAGCCGACAGTTACAAACCAAAGGCCAGTATTTCTCCTCCTTCTTCCTCGATTATCTCTCGATCCATTCACTTTCAAGCTTCGTGTTCAACTACAAAGTTATAGAGGGCAGCGAGATCCTTATATTCAACGGTAGAGATCGAGATTGGAGTAGTATTTTGTGAGATTTCTAGCCGCGTTCCCCTTGCGTTCGTGCACGCATTTCTATGCAGGGGGGGACCGAGTTGAGCAAGCTTGAGGCCGAAAGTAGCTTGTGGTGAGGCCTACGCGATGGAGCTACCTGATCGTGCTATAGATCGTCGAGGAGGGTGCAAATTTAAACCCTAATATACGTGAATGGGTTTGTGTGTGACGGCAACAACCTGTAGAAGAAAACGAAGGAGAAGGGGTAGGGGGGTATGGCCCAGATGCAAAGTCACAAGATCCAATGGCTCAGATTAGTTTAGGTTTAAAATTAAATTAAAAGTTGTAATTTATATGCTTTATAAAATCGTGTAACTTCATATTATCATAACTTTTTCATACGAGGTCGAAAACGCGCGAAACCAGTTGCGTTGGAATCGTATGGACGAGCACTACACGATGGATTTGGATTTGAGTCGTTTGGAGTTAGTGAGAATTTTGGGTAAAATTAAACGTCCGTTTAATTTTATTCGAAATAAATCGCTAAAACGGAAATTAAAATCAAGGTGAGAACTTCTCACTCAATCGAATCAGTTTCGATTTTATTTTAAATAGTTAGATTTAAAATATTTGAATGCATGTTTGAATGATGATTGATATCTATTGATTGTTAAAATAGACATTATACGCCGTTAGTAAGCGGATGTTATTTATTAAAAACATATACCGCGAATATTTCATAAACAGTGAAATTGGTATTATATATAATAGCAATATATATATATATATATATATATATATATATATATTGGCATATGTATATATTGGAGTTATTGATTTCCCGCATTTTTTGTTTAGCGGATGAGACCCTATTGCGCCGTCTATTAAGCGGATAATATTTTAAATCCCATATACCGCGATAATTTCGTACTAGAGCGAAATTGGTATTGTGCTAATGTTTGTGGATGCAGGAAAACAGGTTGGAGGGATCCAACTGGATTCCTCAACAGTATTTATTTGATTTCAGATATTTTGATATTTGATGGACTATCATATACGATATATGATGTCGTTGTTGTCGTGATTGGCTATTTGGTATGTAGCATCATTGGACCAAATTTTGGGATTTTAAAATGATTTTAAAGTGATTTTTGAAAGTATAAGTTTTATAAAATAATTTTGGTATTGATCCATTTTAAATAAATAAACGTTATAATTTTTAAAGTTATAAAAATTATGATTTTTGAGAAATATAGTTAAAAACTGATTTTTGAGAATATGATGCTAATGATTTTATAAAATAGTTTAATCGGGATTTTAGAATTTATTGTGAAAAGTTTAAATATGGGATTTATAAAATTTAATTATTTTATGAATCAAAATGGTGAAATAATAAAGGAGATTAAAGACGTTTTAAAGAATAATATAAATTGATTTATATTAAGAGATTTATAAATGGATATTTATAAATTGAAATATTGACATTATAAAACGAGTTTTTATAAGTGTTTGAATGAAGTGAAAATGAATTTTGTAAATGAATGAAATTTATAGAATTATAAATGGAGAAGTTATAAATGAGATTTATAAATAGTAAGATTTATAAATTTGTGAAGTTATTAAAAGAATAGTTTTGAATAAATCATTGAATCTTATAAGTTATAAGATTTATAATTATGAAGTTTAAAAGAACGATTTTGTAAAATAATCGTTTTATAAGCATTTAACTTATAATGTGAACTTTTGGTTTATAATTGAGTTATAAATCGAATAGGTTAATAAAGGAATTTATAAAAGGAGTTGTTATAAAATAAATAGAAAAAGGATTTATAAACGTTGTTTTATAAATTCGAAAACGACTTATTTTAAGAAGCAAATTGTTGAAACCTATTAATGGAGTTATATTCACATTTTGACTGTGAATAATCCTTTAAAATGAAATGTATAAAAGGATGAAAATTGTTAACGCAGTATATTCACGTTTTTGAATAGTGAATAATATGTTAAAGAAATTTTTTTGAATGTGATGTTTTAAATTGAATTAAAACGATCTAACGATGTTTTAAAATGTGTTGAGATTCGAAACTATAGATTTCAACATTTATTGTTGAAATAGACGTTTTCGAGAAATAAAAGGAAATGGTGGACTATAACACTATTGTTATAGTAAATGATTTCCGAAAGGAAATGTTTTGTATAGTATTGGGATTTATATATCTATTTTAACTTTGAATCCCTATACTAGTGATTTTGGGTTGTCGTAACGATGTTTTACGCAACATTCGTTTTGGCCCAAATAAATATGGTTAAGAGAATGATTTCCTTAAAGAATGAAATATATACTTAATCTCGATTTAAGTATATTGAATATTTTCTAAGTGTTGAAAATAAATAAAATTTGTGAATTACTTATGAATAAGTAAGTATGGAAATGTTTTTCCAATGCAAAGTGAATAAGTTGAGAATTTATCTTTTTGAAGATAAATTGAAAATGAATAATTAAAATCATATATTCATAGATATTGTGAAATATAAATTCACTATGGAATTTATAAAAGAAAGTGGGATTGGTTTAGAAAAATAAATATTGATTTATTTTTGAAGTGTGAAAATTATATATCTTGTAAAGATATTTTGGAAAATAAATAATTTGAAAAATTATTTGGAAACTGGTGATGTGTGCATATCCATTGATAGTTCAATAACCGACTATCAATATTTCCCTTTGAATGGGTATTTGATGTGATTTGTTTGAATTTGAATGCCACACTTATTTTTGAACAAGCGCCCACTATTCGGGTTAACCGGGAAAGGACCATGGGGTCGTATAACCCATTCCGAATATGTGATACGTCGTTATGAATTGCATTTGAAGATCGGTGTTGAAGACCGAGTATTTGCGAAAGCGATAGGATGACCTATCGATTGTCTCTGCACTGGGTCGCTCCTGGTATAGAGATTTCCTAAGTGATGGGAAATTCGATCGGGATTGTGAATACCCGGATTGCAAGGGCTTCGTGAGAAGTGCCTTCGGTTTTGTTCGAGCCCGGAACAGACTTGTATGGATTGTATGTCTGACATTACAAATTGAGATATAAAGCCGATTTCTTTCAAATATATTTCTGCTGGTGGCGGAGAATTTATTCTTTTAGCTTAACACCCTTCTCTGAGACGTACGAGCTCAGAGGTTATGTAGTTGAATGTTATCAGCGATATATTCCCAATTTGGTAATGCGACATGCTGAGTGTTGCTGTAAATGATCATTGTGTTGATTATTTGTGATAGGATCGTTTATTTGATCGTCTATCCTGGTGATCATTTCTATGATCATTTGTTGACCCAAAGCATGACTTTTGTATAAAGTATGTTTTTGTGGACGTGACTTCGTCGAGTCTCACACCCCGTGAATGGTCAAAACAGGAAAGATGCGGCAAGGTTATGAGGGGTAGCGCCCTTTAGGATGTGTGCATTTCCTTCTGGAAAAGGGTGGTATCATGGTATGGAGCCCAGATACTTACTCATGTTGAAAACACTTTGTTATGATTGTGTGAATTGATTACGAGCGCTCGGTTGAAAGGTCCCAAAGGACCGGGGGATGGCATATTCGGTCAGTTGTTACTCAGTTAGGGGTAACCCGGCCTTGTGTTGGTAGAGATCCGGTTTGGTTCTCGGGGATGTCCATCCAGAGGCATTCTCATGTGGCAAAGGGAAGTTCCTTGGCCTGATCATTCGTTGGAAATCCAAAGAAACAATACGTGACTTGTACGGTATTAGTTGTAGAACCTATCATTCACTTATGGTGGCGCCCCACTGTTTGGATGGTAGCTATAGTAGGCATAGTTCGAAATGTCTATGCTGGCTAAGATTTATATTCTACTTTCGAAATGAATTTTTTCTACACTATGCACTAGTAATAATATCAAATGTTCTTTTTAAATGCGTATCAAGCATCTTTGACTATCATAAGGAGAAATCTCCTCCGATTCTGCGTTTGCATGTGTGTGTGTGCGGGAGGCCTTATGGTAGTCTCATTTTTAAAAGCATTGCGAATTGACTTTAAAAATATTCCTCTATTTTGATTTTAAAGATAAATAAACTGTTTTGAGTTCTCACACCAGTCACATGACTGACTCGGAGTTTATTGTTTTCCTTCCTAAACTTTGGGTGCCCACCAATTTCTACACGGGCAGTCAAGAGTTAGGTTTATCAGGATATTCTGGATATTCAGGAGTTGCTGGAGGCAAGCTGGATGGCATGGCGTAATTACTAGTTATATAGTATTTCTTTTTCCGCTGCACTGTTTGTTGTTGTTTGTTGTCGTACACTCTGATGATATGATGTAATGAAATGTGATGTAATGTAATAACTGATATAGTTCTTTGTTTAAAGATTATTCATTTATTTATTATATGTTGTTCCGCTGCGAATTGTGAGACTCTGATGTTGTTCTGTTGTTTTCTTTCCGTTCTGTTTTCTATTTTCTTTATGTTCTTTTCCCTCTATCTTCTATCTTTCCTCTCTTCTTCTCCCTCTTTCTTTTTCTTAAACCCTCAGTGTTCGGTTTTCCGTCGTTCGATTACTCGGCAGTCGATAAAGTGAGTATCGATGTTGAATTTTCGGAAGACGAAGAATCGGGTCCTTACAGTTTTGAACGAGGAGTTTTGCAAATTTGGAGAAGATACGGGTTTTGATTCTGTTTTTTCTTTTGAGGAGTGAATTTCAGATTTGCCTAAGTTTTTTTTTCTAGCTTAGAATATAAGGTAGAAAAAAGAAAATGAGGGGAAAAGAATATGTTAAGGACTGAAATTACTTTAATCAAAATAAAAAAATAAAAATAAAATGACACTTGTCATGTTGTTGCATTTGTAAGCAAACACTTGTATTTTAGATTGCTAATTTGATTACACTTGTTTTAAATTAAATTAAATTATATTTTTATACGTTTAAAAAGAGTTTTCTCTGGTTTATTTTATGTTTATGTATATATAAACGAATTTCTTATTAAAGTATATGTAAATAAAACAATTAATAAATTAAAACTTACACAAATGTTTTAAAGAGTCAATAAATTTGAATTTCAAAAACAATTTCAAATTCAAATAAATTATTTGGAAAAAAAATCAAAATCAATTTAAAAAAAATGAAGATTCTATTTTCTTTTATATTTATGACAATAAAATATTTATAAATAAGGTTTAAAATAATAATTTACAAATTTTATATGACTTATAAAGAAATTATAAATCGCTGTTATTATTAAATGAATTTAAATCATATGTTATCTTATATTTTAAACTTATATAAAATATTCTCAATTCATATTTAATCAAATAATATTTTAAAAAGAAATAAAATCAACTTTTATTTAAATTTAAAACAAAAATTAAACTAAGACAAATTTTAAACAATTACATTTATTATCAAACCATATAGTTATTAATTTAAATAAATTTTCAAAAGCTAAATATTAATTTAAAACATAATTTACTAATTACCCAATATTTTATTAGAATTTAAAAACCAAAGTTTATTTATTTATTAAATTCCAAACAAAAATAAACTATAATATATATACAAATATATATATACATTATAATTTAAAACATTTATTTTAGCATTTTGAAAGACAAATCACAAATTAAATATTTATTAAATCTGATTACTAAACCAAAACATGTTTTATTAATCAATATTGTCAATATCAATTTAATTTTATATAAAGATTATTAAATTGATATTGTCTAAAATTCCGGGATATCACATTCCTTCCCCCTTAAAAGAATTTCGTCCCCGAAATTTAAAACAAAGGTAATTTAATAACCTATTTAAGATTTTAGATTTTAAACCAAACATATATCAAACATATGCTAACAACCATAGCAATCAATTCATCCAATCAAACAAAATTAACTTTCCAGACAAAATTTTGGATGGTGTTTCCTCGAGCTTCCCAAGTAAACACCGGGATACTCGCTCTAAAAAACCCAAACAATCAACACTACTAAGCTACAGAACTCCTACTCATCTAGATCTATAACTGAACAAGACATCGGACTACAGATAAGTCTGACTCAACAACCAAATTCTCCCAAAACAGCTGATTCCAAAACCAGAAATAGATCATACACGTACTCCCTTAGAGATACGTGAATCACAACGAATTTCAATTGTCCAAGCTGGCAGTTCAATCCAGATAATCAAATACTTATCCAAAACATCTCAGAGCTAGCTTAACCAACCTTACCAAAATTTTATAGCTCCTAAAAACTGAGAAACTTATCCAAAATTAGATCTCCGACTTCAGATCCACAAAACTCTTCAGGCGATCTCGGGCTGCCTACTTCTTACCTGATCAGCTCAATCCTTGCTAATGTCACAAGAAACAAACTAGACCAATCCCAATCCATCAGAATGATCCTCCTCGATCAATCAAGATCAAGAACAACTCCACTCACAACAATCAGAAGAAAACAAACTTCTCCTGTCCGGAAAAGAAAGGCAGATACACTCCCAAACTGCTTCCGCTGCAGAACTCTGATCTGGAGTAGAAAAGAATGCTGATGAAGAACACAAGCACAACTGGACAACGAAACCAAAAATATCTCTAACACCCAAGAGAAAACTTAGAAGTTCCTCAAATCCTGTGTTGCTTCAACAAACTCCATCTCAAGGAACCGACCTTCAACTAGTTGAACCACCGGTACCACTGATTCTCTAGATGAAGACAAATTCTGACTTCCAGAAAACATCCAGAAAAATCTCCAACAATTCAAGAGAACACTCAACAATCGCAAGTCGCTTTTGCGATCAATCCAAACTAAAATCCAAAGAGAACTGTTCTCTCAAAACCAATTAGAACAGCTTATGCTGATCTTGCCAACCCATCGAAGAAATGGATTCTACTCTACTGCTTCTGAATTCCTTCTCCAGAAAACTGCTAAGCCAGAAAACTCTTCCGACACACAGAACACTCCGAGCTAAATTGCTGATACCAATGCCAAAGAATTCCCAATCCAAAGCTCTTTGAGAAACTCGGACTTCAAACCACACAGAAACATCCTGTTGAACCCAGCCACAACACTAAGCAGACCTACTTCCTTAAACTTGTTCCAAAGAAATCACCTTCGGAAATATCCATAGTCACTGCATCTCATCACGCAACTACTACTTCCCTGAGATAATAAGATACCATTACACGCTTCTGTTCATCCAACAGATCCAACTCTACTCATTCAACTTCAAAGATAAACTACGAACCTTAACAGGTTACCTTCAGAGATCAATGAAGTCCTACACCACTTCAAAACTCACTCGAGACGGTATTAGGTCTACAGTCTCGACAAATACACTTCCAACCTAACATACAAACTCCAACCAATGGTAGTCGTGTTATATACACAACTACCCTAATCTACCTTATAACCTATATTGGAAAACCCGAACAGGTAACCCAACAGATAGGTAGAAATAAAAAATATATATATATATAGTAATATATATAATAAAAATTACAAATACGCTCTATCAAGATAGACACCGCTCCAGAGCCTAGGTATTCACTCAACCTAATGCTCTGATACCAACTGAGACGATCCGACTTTCTACTCCCAGAAAATCGCATCATCAATTAAGAAAGAAAGGGTAGAAGAAGAAAAGAAAGAAAGAGAAAGAAGAAACAATACAAGAATCTCAACAGCGGAACGAATAAATTATATTAATAACATAAGTATTTACATAATATACAATACCAACCAGAGATACACAGCATACACATCACATATACTAGACAGTTATAAACACCTGTCTAGTATTTACAACTCAATACAATCACAACACAGAGAACACACAGCGGAACTATATATCTACAACGCAGAAGCCTCCTGCTCCATTGCTCCTCCATTATACGTCAAAGCTAACCTGAATCCCTTGGCTACTCGTAAAAATTTGAGTACCCAAGAGTTTAAGAAAACAAAGATAAACTCTGGGTCAGACATGGTCTGGTGTGAGTAACAGGTTAAGGTTGCTTAACTTTTAAAACCTTTTGAAAGAAAAGTATCACGTAAGACTTCCCACACATAAACATGGAAAAGTTTTTACCTTACTCTAACCAAAACATTTGATAGGAAATCCGATGATATTATAACAGTGTCTAGGATTTTCAAGTAAATATTAAATAGTCGAAATTGTTACATGATTAAATTCCAGCTACTAGCCACAAAAGTGGGTAATACAATCAAAATCATTGGTACTTACTAGATTTTGGATTCCATATAATGGCAGGGCTACTAGGGTACCGCCCGTCACAGTACGTGGCCTAGAACACCGTACCGAGGAGTACTCCCACTCCCCTGCAACACAAGGCTGGAACCATTCCTTACTGAACAGTTCCGAACAAGACAACCCCGGCAGTTGTTGCAATCAACCGCCCACACAACCGAATATAAAGGGACTTCTAGATAGGGATCAATCTCACTCTCCAGTGGGGGCTACCCACGAAGCCTTGCTGTACCTCCCCAGTTTTAGCCATTCCCGGTTGATGATGCTTGAGGCTACGATTACCTTTAGAGAACACATCTCTTAGAATGCTCATCGTCCACCTGACGATGTTCTGAAAGCATTCAATCCATACAAGTTCGTTCCGGGTTCGAACGAAACCGAAGGCATTATCCCGTTACACTCATTTTGGAATCACCCTTAGAGTTAACGACGATAACCCTTGCACTTTGAATCATCATCTTGAATCTATAAGCACTATTCCGTCAACTCATTACGGAATCACCCACAGAGTTATACTGACGTATAGCCCTTACACCTCGAGTCTTCACAAAGCTCCATTTGGATTCACGACCTAACGTTATTTGGAATCGATGTGGTTTCCGGATATCCAAATATGAAAACCCGATCCCGGTCTCATCGAAATCTAAAGCGTGTCTTTTAGGTCCAAGTTGTTTTAAAGTTTAAAACAATTCAATTCAATATTATCTATATACACACAGATAGATAATTCTCAACACCATAATAGAAAATCAATATTATCATAGCATTAGATAATCTATATTATCAACTTAAACAGATAGTTCATATTATCAACTCAGTGCATCCATAGCATCCAAATCACACAACATCATTTATCTCATAAATGAGATCTCAATCGTTCAGGGTAATAAATATCAATCATCATTCATAAGCAATGACTTGTTAAATCACCATCCTATAATTAATTTAAAATGAATTAAATTAATTATTTCTTTTTCTTAATTAATTTAAAATAGATTAAATTAATTACTCATCCTTTTAAATCTTGCTTACATATCAATTAATTATAAATCAATTAATTAATTACCCTTAACAAGTTACCCTAATTAATCTTCTTGACTAACTATCCTTTAATTACATTCAAGTAATTAACCTCTAATTAATTTCACAAATTAATTAATCCAAACCAATCCCTGTAATTAACCTGTAATTACTTCATCAATTAATTAATCATAATTAATTACATTAATCCTTAATTAATTAAATTAATTAATTCCTTATTGATTAATTGTTCTTAATTAATCAATCCTTAATTATATCATTAATTATATAAATTAATGATCTCAAATTATTTTATTTTAAATAACCATTAAATTAATTATCAATTATCTCCATTGATTAATCATTCTTGATTAATCACATTAAGTAATTAACTTAAATTAATTACATCTCTAAACCATTCTCAAATAACTTAATTATCAAAACCTAAATTAACTACACTAAGTAATTGATTATTTATCTTAAGTAATTAAACACATTAATAATAATTACACAAAGTAATTGACTTCCAAAACTTCTTCCATTAAATTACATCTAGTAATTTATTTCCTTAATTACTTTACTAAGTAATTTTCCATTTTTAATTATATTTGTAATTACTTCTCAAATCAATCAATGATTAAATTAAATTAATTAAACTTAATTAATTAACTTAATTAATCAAAATAAACTCAATTAATTACAATCAGTAATTAATTTCCTTAATTACTTTCACTAAGTAATTATACTTAAATAATTCAAAGGATTATCTTAAATTGATTAATCCAATTAATTATTAAAGTTAATTACATTAATTAATTATAAAATAATATTAAGTTAATGACCTTCATTAACTCATAACAAATCTTTAATTACCTTTCCAAAGTAATTAATTGAATTAATTAATATTAATTCTTAATTTATTTGAAGAAACTCATTAATTAATCTTAAATTATTAAATAAATCAAGTGATAATTAAAAACTTAATTAATTATTAATTACTTGATTAATTCAATTCATTAATTAAATTAAATTAATCAAATCTTATTTAAACTAATTCCTAAACCATGCTTTAATCAAATTTAATTAACTTACTTAAACTTTTAATTAATTAAATAAAACCCTTAATTATTTAATTAATTAACCCAATTATTAATTGATTAAATTAATTAATTAAAATCTTAATTACCTTGATCAGATAATTAATTTTCAAACAATAAAAATCATTAATCTCATTAATGATTAAATTATCATTATTAAGGTAATTTAAAAACAAATTTGCTTTTACATTTTTATAAATTCCATTTTAAATTGAAATTAAAATGAAATTAAATTTAAACTTAAAAAAGATTTTAAGTATTTAAAACTCTTTAGTTTTCATTTTAAAGAATCACTTATCTTTTAAAGCAAAATTTAGAAAAATCATTTAACTTTAGCCTATATTCAATTAAATTTAAAATATCTTAAATATTTCAAATGACGTTGAAACGTTTAAATTCAAATCTTATTTTTATTACAACCCAAAATTTTAAACCATGCTTTCATATTTAAATTCAAAGATTAAAATTTAAAACTCTGTTTAAATTTCATTTCAGATTTTATAAAACACATGTTATACATACTAAAATATTCAAACTAAATTATAACATTTGAATTTATCAACCTATTTTCTTTTTGAAACTTTCAGATTCAAATTCAAATTTGAATTCGGGATTTTAAATTCAAATTTAACTTAGAATTTAAATCTTGTTTTTAAAATCTTATTCTCAGATTTAAAAATCACTAATATAAAAACTGTGCATGTTTTATTATTTATTTAAATACTTTATTTTATTCTGCAAATTTATTAAAATCTGGAACTCAAATTTATTTGAATTCATACTTAAACTAGCTCCCAATCTTGTTTTAAATTTTATTTCCAGGTTTTAAAAAAAATTTACTTTATATAAAAACTGTGCAGATTTCAGTTAAAAAAAACAATTCATTCCTGCAAATTTTGTTTAATCTAAAATTTAAATCTATTTGAATTCATTTTAAATCCTGCTTTAAGTTTTAGATTTAAACTTTCATAGTTTTCTTTTTATATTTAATTTAGTTTTAAAATTTGAAAACCTGAAACAATTCAGGTTTCAGAAATCAAAACACTGCATAAAAAAAAACTACCCGAGCCAAGACTATCCTACTTCGAGTCACTCTTGCCTTAACTCCAAGCAAAAACTGGAATTACCCCGGACATACTCGAGTGTACTTCACCACTGCTAAAACCTGGAAACCACTGTGTTGACCCAAACCAAAACCTGTCAATGGCATGTTCACCTCCCTCCGACCATCGTTAGGGCTACAACTCCGGCTAGTACCTCCTCTTAAACCCAGCAACCAATTCCCAGAGTTGCAAAACACTCGATCAATCCTAGTGGCTATATGGTCGAATTCTTACATTACTAAAAACTTAGGGCTACAGACAATTCCTCACTCCTCTTGCTAATTCAAGAATCAATTTAAAGATTTGAAAATGTTTATGATGAGCCTGATCATATTACTATATACAGAAGCAATATCAAAACTTCAGAACACTATTATCGTCAGAAACACTCTAAACCCCAATTTTTACTCAATACCCATATGAACAGTCAAAACCCATTTCTAGTTTATGATTGTACATAAAAAAAATCATGAATTAATCTAAGGTTTGATTTGTATATCTGAATTGCACAATCATCAGTGTTTGAATTTTTAACAGTAACATGATTTTTTTTTTACCACTAAAACTTGATTTACTGAGAAGATTACAGTCCTATTTAAATAAATCAAATTTTATAACTTAGATCATAACCTAAACAAACAATATT
The DNA here is from genome assembly GCA_030765085.1 of Allium cepa. Lineage (NCBI taxonomy): Eukaryota > Viridiplantae > Streptophyta > Magnoliopsida > Asparagales > Amaryllidaceae > Allium > Allium cepa. The sequence continues at coordinate 69,207,272 of CM060928.1, forward strand.
CCCTAAATCCTAAGTTTAAATAGTAATGTCACAATCTAAATTCAATAAACTAAGGAATTTACCTTTTAAACACAATCATGTTTCAGGACATATTGATTTACAGAGAAGTTTTTGTTTTCAATTTACCATATATTTAAATTCTTATGCTTCGGTTTATTTTTACACAAACACATTTGTTTCTAATCCATTTCTTAGAAATAGTTAAGTTATGAAATTATTAAAATTTGAATTTAAAACATAAGTCAAGAACAGAAAGGTTCTGATACTAACAGAGTATACACCTATTTAAGCACAAAGTAATTTCCAGAACTCATATACATACAGAAATAGCTTCAATATTATCATGCATATCAATTCATTCCAGATATAATAACATGCAACCAGATTTTAAAGAAGTTTAGAAGTTACTCGCCTATTTTTCAAAAGACAGAGCCATCATGATTCAAGAAAAGCCTTTGATTTCAGATAACACTCATGCAGGCCTGATTCTCCAGAGATGAAATGCAGTGAGCTTTAGGTTGGAAAAGAAGGAAATGCAGACTCCTTAATGCTTTTGATTTACAGAAATTTCCAGAGATGAAAGATTCAGGTTGATGTTCTTGTTACAGGTTTAAGTTTTGAGAGGAGTTATAGATTTCAAAGTTTGCAATGCAGGATTCTGATTTGAGAAAAATTGATCTCAGTTTTGAAAGAGGAGTTTTGCAAATTTGGAGAAGATACAGGTTTTGATTCTGTTTTTCTTTTGAGGAGTGAATTTCAGATTTGCCTAAGTTTTTTTTTCTAGCTTAGAATAAAAGATAGAAAAAAAGAAAATAAGGGGAAAAGAATATGTTAAGGACTGAAATTACTTTAATCAAAATAAAGAAAAAAATAAAAATAAAATGACACTTGTCATGTTGTTGCATTTGTAAGCAAACACTTGTATTTTAGATTGCTAATTTGATTACACTTGTTTTAAATTAAATTTAATTATATTTTTATATGTTTAAAAAGAGTTTTCTCTAGTTTATTTTATGTTTATGTAAATATAAATGAATTTCTTATTAAAGTATATGTAAATAAAATAATTAATAAATTAAAACTTACACAAATGTTTTAAAGAGTCAATAAATTTGAATTTCAAAAACAATTTCAAATTCAAATAAATTATTTGGAAAAAAATCAAAATCAATTTAAAAAAAAATGAAGATTCTATTTTCTTTTATATTTATGACAATAGAATATTTATAAATAAGGTTTAAAATAACAATTTACAAATTTTATATGACTTATAAAGAAATTATAAATCACTGTTATTATTAAATGAATTTAAATCATATGTTATCTTATATTTTAAACTTATATAAAATATCCTCAATTCATATTTAATCAAATAATATTTTAAAAAGAAATAAAATCAACTTTTATTTAAATTTAAAAAAAATTAAACTAAGACAAATTTTAAACAATTACATTTATTATCAAACCACATGATTATTAATTTAAATAGATTTTTAAAAGCTAAATATTAATTTAAAACATAATTTACTAATTACGCAATATTTTATTAGAATTTAAAAACAAAACTTTATTTATTTATTAAATTCCAAACAAAAATAAACTATAATATATATACAAATATATGTATACATTATAATTTAAAACATTTATTTTAGCATTTTAAAAGACAAATCACAAATTAAATATTTATTAAATCTGATTATTAAACCAAAACATGTTTTATTGATCAAAATTGATATTGTCTAAAATTCCGGGATATCACAGTAGGCTTAAAAAGACATATGCATACAAGTGTCAAAATGGATTTCTTCATAAAAAACAAAAAAGAAAAAAAAATGAATTTAGTTGAAAACCAGGCTGTATACAGGTGATGGTCGTGGGCGAGGAGTCAAGCGCTACTAGGACAGATGATCATTGGCGAGTGTTTGTGGCTAAGGGCATCGTGCACGCGCGCATGTATGTGCACGGCTTCTCTGAGCATAAGTAAAAGTAGGAAAGGGAATAAGAGGAAGAAGAAAGGGGAATATGAGAGAACAAGAGGGGAAATTTGGGCCGGAAATAAAAAAAGACGGGCCGAACAAAGGAAAAAAAAGTAAAGAATAAGAAATAGGAAAGAAAGGAGGAGGATAGGACCGAGTTTTGGGCTCTAGGCCGAGGGGCCCTTTCGAAAAGTGGGTTAGAAATTTTTAAACTAATCCAAAAACTTAGGTTAATAGATGGTGAAGATAAAATATTTTAAACTTTTAATTAAATAAGTTTAGAATAAGTACACTACATGTTAATTATTTAAATTAGTGCCTACGGTTTATTTGAATAAAATAAAAAGTGAAATTAGAATGGTTAAGTGAAAATAAAATGTTTTGAACTTTTACTTAATTAAAAGTCTTAAGTTAATCATATGTGATAATAATTAATTAATTCAAAATAATTAAAATAAAATATGTTTAAATGGTCGTAATTAGTTTGATAATAATAAAACATGAGTTGTAAATAATTAATCTTGGTTAAAATTTATTATATGATTTTGGGACTAGTTAAGCTATTTTATGGAATGTTTATTTAATACTTTGGATTGCTTTAATATCTCTAGCATGTTAATTTCAGTTATTCCGCGAGATAAAAACACCCTGGACGGAACTGTTGGTAAATGTGAGACGTTTTATTAGAAATATATATTTTTGATTAAATTTTTAAGTGAGTATGACATTCTAGAATTTAAATTGAATTGTTTTCACTCAAAACAACTTGGCTTAAAGGATGGCGATGGATTCGAAGAGATCGGGGTCGGATACCAGCGATATCGGAACCACTTCGCTTTGTAATCTATAACTCTTTATAGATTTGATTATAGAATCAAATAGGTTGGAATGGAATAAATTAAGTAAACTTGTCCATTTAAACTAAGTAATGGTACTTAGATATTATTTTGTGGAATAAATGTTTGTTTTATAGGAAGTTTTACAACTTAAGTATTTCATATTAAATGGGTTTACTCAGGCTGGTTTCCAGCCTGACTCGTGTGTTACTTTATTGTAATGCTTGGGTCAGACCGACTATTATAGATTTTCTGGTTAGGCGTTCTAGAGCTCAGGAGACAAGCTATATGGCTGAGACGTATTGATTTCGCGGTATATTAGAATTTGTATTGATTGTATTCAGGGAAAAGTTGTTACAACTATCCAGTTTCTTTGTGAATGGTTGTACTCTAACATATTGTATGTAAATTGACATTTACAGCTTTCTTTGTCTAAATCCTGTTATTTGATATTATATTTTGTTCCGGTATGATTGTGAGATCTATGCCTTTGTTTTCTATTTTTTCTTCTACCTCTTTTTCTTCTTAACCTTAACAATCTGGTGTTTCCGGTACTCGATTGCTCGGCACTCTATATAATGAACGTATTAGTGTTGAATTTTCGAGGTTGAAAATTCCAGGCCACTATATTTGGTATCAGAGCAGAAGGTTAAGCGAGAACCTTGGCTTTGGTGGGGATTACTCATTAGAACTAGGGTCAGTAGTACCCTAGAATGAGTTGAGTATATTATATGATAGCGTACTTGTTATTTTCTTATATAATGATTTTAAAAATGATTTTAAAAACGATTTTTTATATAAGCTTATATTTTGATGTATAAAGCAATAATTTTTTTCTTCTAATTATTATATACATTAAGATAATTGGCTGTTGAAATTAAATATAATAATAAGAATTAAGTGGTAATATATATACAACCAAATAGAAATTTGGGTAAGGATTAACTATGCAAATAAGTTGAGCTAAAAATGGATTCAAAACTGAACTTAAATCCTAGAAAATTCAAAAGAATTTTCAAAGTATTGATATAAGTTACTTTGGTTTGATTTTCCAGCAAATGATAAAGCAGAATGAAATGTTTTAAGAAAGTAACAACTTAGATAAGTATGACTTATAATTGAAAAGGTTTTAAATTGTGAAATTTTAAAATCTAAGTCCAGAAAATTTAAAATTGTTTCAATGTGTTAAATGATATAATAAATAATGTTATTCAAAATACTTTTAAAAGTAGGAATCCTATTTTAAAATAAGAGTTGTTTGAAAATTTTAAAGTAATTTGTTTTGAATAAAAAAAACCAAGAATGGTTTAAAAATTGAAAGTATGACTTGGTGTGCAAACAAAATAGATTTGTGTATATAAAATGCAAAGCTGATTTGAAATAAAACTGATATATATATATATATATATATATATATATATATATATATATTGGAAAATAAGAATAAAAGCTGGAAATTCTATTGATCACAGTCTAAATTATAGGTTAGGAAGTCCCACTAGAATCCAGTCCAAGAGAGTGATGGCTAAAAGTGAAGAATGGAAGACGAGACGCAGGAAGCGAAGAGCAGCTGCACGTAAGGAATGAGAAGAAGCAATACATGAGTATGAGAAATAGGTTAATAAAGGGCTGGACCAGGGCCTTATGATAATGTCAACTGCTACAGATGTTACAATAATGGTCATTACATAGCCAAGGGCAGTAAAACAAGGATGGAATTGAAGCGTATATTCCAACGGTTTCGCTCTGAGATCTTATGCTTTAAGTGTCATAAGAAATGACATTTCCTAAACCATTGCCCTGAAGTGAGGAAGGTTAAGTGTAAACCCGTAGAACCAGTCAATGATTCGACTATTTGCTATCATTGTAAGATGACGGGACACATCGCTAGGAATTGTCCCAAGAGAGGAAGAAGAGTACGAACGTCCTACAAGAGGCGTGAAGGTTATCCAGATTGATGGAAGGGTAGAAACCTTTTGTGGTAAATGTTATAAGTGGCGACATCCTGTTGAAAATTTAATGTTCGGGCTTTGTCCATTAGAAGGAAGTCCCTAGAGACGATTCTTGTAAAGAATACTAGGGCTCTGTTCTTTTCTAAACCCCTAGGTGATGGAGAAGGCGTCTAGATTTATGACTTCTTTAAGACTCTTATTTTTGGATAAATGGATGTAATGTTTGAACTACTAGTATGTAGTCTATCGATGTATGGAATATTTTATGGCAGTACAGTCTATCACTTTTATTTATTTGAGATTAGAATTGAAGTTAATTCAAATTGAATTGAAATTGAATCAATTTAAATGAAGTGGAAAATGAAAATTGATTGGAATGGGAGATTGGGGTATTGAACCAGTTTTACTTTGAAACTGTATTCAAATAAATTGTTTTAATATAAACTGTCTTAAATCTATTTTTCCTAGCTATTTACTATAAAACCTTTCTTTTTCAAACCCAAACTATCTTATACTTGTTTTGAAACTATTTAACTATTTTAGAACAATTTTACAACTGTCTTACAAACTAGTTACTATTTTACAACTATGTTGCAACTATTTAACTATTTTACAGCTATTTTACAACTAATAACTATTTTACAACCACTTAACTATCTTAAACTTTTCAAAGCTATTTTCTAAACTCAAGCTGGTCAGAATGAAAATTGTTTATAATTAAATACCAATTGAGATAAGAATTGAAGTGATTGTGAGAAATGCTTATTACGGATCTTAAAGCTAGAGTTAACACTAGAGGGGCGGTGAATAGTGTTTATAAAGAATTACTAAATCTTTTTGAGTTTATGTTGATTTATACACAGATGTATGCAATATACAGATATAGATATGATCACGGAAGCAAACACAGATGAAGAAATAAGATAAAAAGCAGTAAAGGAAAGAACACAACGGATTTTATACTGGTTCGGAGTTACCCTACATCCGGTCCTGCACAGAAGTACGGATTTTCTTTCAAAAGCAATCTTTACAATTACACCCTCGATTTCAAGGCTACGAGGTACACCCTCCAGAATCATAATCCCCTGGGTAGAGATACTTGATTTTACGGGCCACAAGTTCACCCACTTGATTTTACGGGCAACAAGTTCACCCAACTGATTTCCCAAGGCTACAATCACACATTATCTCGCTTGATTCATTTTCAAGGCTACAATCACACCTTTTCTCGCTAAGTGGATTATAAAAAGCTTATAACTCTGAATAGAACTGAGGATCTTGTTGAGAGAGTGATAGAGAATCAAACTACGAATGATCGAGTTCGATTCAATGTTGATTTCGGCAGAGTAATGGAAAGAATTTGTATTAAGAAAAGTGGACAAAGAAGAGGAGTTAAAAACCAGAAAATCCGACGTAAAATTTGTTGAAACTGACCCCTATTTATAGAAGAACAACAGTCATGTCCATTCGTGAAGAGTTATGACGAATAGATACTTCTTTTGAAATTTAAATTTTGAACTCAACTAACACCATGTCGACATGGTCACCATGACATCCCAAAGCAATTTTTGATGATTTGATTTTCTTTGAAAGTATCCTTTATCTTATATTAAAACTATTTAAAACTTTATAAATGTACTTCACTATAGTTAAAATTCATAAATAAATATAGAGAATATTATATATAGAATTTAACTATAATTTTATATTTAAATTTAAGTATAAATATTTAAAAGTTAATTATACTAAAAGATTGTTTAAATTCAGGAGTAATTTGACTTTGAAATTAAGGATGATTTTGAAGCTAAAATTATTAAAATCAGGATAGTGGTTTTTGATGCTTTTAAAATGAAGGTTTTGAAATCATTTTGAAAACAAGATATAATTTTTAAAAATCATTTTGAATAAAAAGTTAGCGGATACAAAACAATGTTTCACTAGATTTTTTGTAGGTTCCATCCTACTTAGGGTTCCATCCCTTTAACAGGCTGGAAGTGGATTCCATTCCACGAATAAATTGGATTTTAAGATGCCAGTGCTTTTCTATGAGTTTTAACAAAAAGAATAAATTACTTGAATTCTTGAACTCTTGATAATCTTGATACTCATGAGTCTTCAATCTTGATATCTTGAATCTCTATACTGTACAGTCTTCATTCTTGTTACCTGCATGATTAAATCCTGCATATACATATATATCTATACTTATAATACTAGTATTTATATTTTATAATCTATTCTAAGGTTGTTGTCATCAAAACCATCATCTCACGGACTAACAATCTTCCCCTTTTTGATGATGACAACCTTTGTTTATAAAATATTACTTCTATCCTAATAACTCCCCCTAAAAGTAATAACCCCCCCCCCCTTAATCTATGCCTAATTACCCTATTTTATACTTCTCCCCGTTTGTCGTAAACAAAAACAAACTCTAAACTTTATAACTCCAAACTATATAAATCTCTGTTAATCTAATATTCTATGTGATTATAATGATAGTGTTATCATAAATAATCAACACTTAGGTCTAATAATAAATCTAATCCTAAACTACTGACTATCTTATGTATATAATAACCATATAGTTATATGTATTAATAGGAAGAACACATATAAGAACACAATTAATTTATTAATCATATAGTTATATGGGCATTTTCGTTGTAAGCGTAAGAAGGAATAAACGACAATGGTAAAGAAAGAGAAGAAATTAATGTGTTTTTTTCAACATAGGAGATCTATGAATCGAACAGTTTGGATAGTAGAAACAAAAATTGCGACGTTGTTCGACAAGATTCCCATTCTTTTCAAAACACACTTATCCAATACACATGACTTGGTCATCATCCTCCGCGTGCGCTTCTTCCATGGGTTCTTCTTCTTCGCTGGCCTCTTGTTCTTGATTGAGTGAAGAATCTTCATCAATCAAGATAGGGTAGGCTTGATTATCCATTATAAATTTTTGCAAATTCCTAAGTATCTTGCCTTGCCTATCTTGTTCCTTTGCCGTACGGAGTTGAATCACTTGAATTTCAGTCATCATCTGAAGTGCATCCTTCAGAGAGTCCTCTATTTTGGTCACACGAGCGAGAATAGTACATCGAAATGGACCAGACGTAGGAGAGGGGAACGAAAAGGTTGATTTTATGTTTGATTTGAAAGAGGAGGCCATTGATTATTTGATTTCAGAGAGAAGAACAGAGAGATAACAGAAAGGATGAATAAAATTTCAAAAATGTGAAGAATATATAACCAATTATTTTGAATTTTGGTGGGAAAAATTTCAAAATTTTAAAACGTTGTATGTCGACATAGGGTAGAGGAGTGTGTCGACATAGTCTTTGAATTTTTTTCCTATTTAATTTATTTTTAATTAATTTTGATTATATTTTTTTTTATTTATATTTTATATTTCATTTATTGAACAAATACCTAATTCTCTTCTTAATTTAGTAAATATAGATTCATTTAATGGTTTTGTTAAGATATCATCAATTTGATTCTCAGAATTGATATAATCTAGAGTGATTACTTCCTTACTTATATTATCTCTGAGAAAATGATGTTTGATATCAATATGTTTAGTTCGAGCATGTTGAGTAGTATTTTTGGGTAAATTAATCGCACTCGTATTGTCACAATAAATTGGTGATTTTGAAAAATTTAAACCATAATCTTTTAAAGTTTGTTGCATATATATTACTTGGGAACAAGCCAAGGCAGCAGAAATATACTCTGCTTTAGTTGTTGAAAAAGAAACTGTGTTTTGCTTTTTACCAAGCCAAGAAACCAGAGAATGCCCCAAAAAGCGACAAGTCCCACTTGTACTTTTTCGATCTGATTTACAACCAGCATGATCAGTATCATAGTAAGATATTAAGTCAAAAGAATCATTTTTAGGGTAAAATGAACCATAATCAGATGTGTGTTTAACATATCTTATGATTCGTCTTACGGCTTTTAAGTGGGTCTCTTTAGGATGGGATTGTTATCTGGCATAGAGACAAACATTATGCATGATATCAGGTCTACTAGCAGTAATATAGAGTAGTGATCCAATCATTCCTCTTTATAATTTTTGACCTACATCTTTCGAGAGATTTTCTTTACTAAGATACTCATTGGTTGCCATGGGAGTGGGTTTTCCACTCGTAGTAGTCAAACCAAATTTACTAATTAGGTATTTAGCATATTTTTCTTGACTAATAAAGATACCATTATCTAATTGTTTTATTTGTAATCCTAAAAAGAAATTTAATTCACCCATATGACTCATCTCAAACTCTTTTTTCATTATTTCAGAAAATTCTTTATCCATTTCAAAATTAGTTGATCCAAAAATGATATCATCTACGTAAACTTGTACTAGTTAAATATCAATTTTATTTCTTTTAAAAAAAGAGTATTATCTACTTTACAAATTTCAAAATTCGGTTATAATAAATAAGATCTTAGTCTATCATACCAGACTCTAGGAGTTTGTTTTAGACCATATAAAGCTTTCTTAATTTTGTAAACATGATTTGGTAATTTATCATTTTCAAAAAGTGGTGGTTGTTCAACATATTCTTCTTCTTTTACAAATCCATTTAAAAAGGCACTTTTAACATCCATTTGAAATAATTTGAAATTATTATGATTTTCTAAAGCAAGTAGAATCTAATGGCTTCCAATCTTGCTATGGGAGCAAAGGTTTCATAAAAATCTATTCCTTCTTCTTGACAACATCATTGAGCGACTAATCGAGCTTTATTTCTAACTACCTCTCATTGTTCATTCATTTTATTTTTATAAACCCATTTAGTTCTAATTATAGTTTTATTTTTAGGTCTAGGAAGAAGTTCTCAAACATCATTTCTAGTAAATTGATTTAATTCTTTTTGCATAGCCGAAATCCATGAATCATCATTTGATGCTTCTTTTGGATTTTTGGGTTTAATAGTTGATATAAAAGCTACATTACTCATTTGACTTAGTTGATTTCTAGTTTTAACAACAGATTGCATATTTCCCAGTATATTTTCTATAGGATGTTCTTTTAAAAGTTTAGTCATTTTATTAGGATGATTAATTTCATTATTAGTTTCAATTGATTCTTGATTTTGAGTGATTAAATCCTCTTCATCATTTGTATCTTCAAAATTTTTGAAATTTTCATCAAATGAAACATGCATTGTTTCTTCAATGTTGTTAGTTTTTAAATTAAACACTTTGTATGCTTTACTTCTATTAGAGTATCCGATAAAGATTCCTTTGTCGGATTTAGGATCAAATTTATCTAAATTATCTTTTGTATTTAAAATAAAGCATTTACTTCCAAAAATTTTGAAATAAGATACCTTAGGTTTCTTTGAATAAAGAAGTTCATAAGATGTCTTATCATTTAGAGGTCTAATTAAAATTCTATTTAAAATATAACAGGTGGTAGCAACTGCTTCTGCCCAAAAATTCTTTGGTAAATTACTATTTGAAAGCATAGTTCTCGCACACTCTTGAATCGTCCTATTTTTATGCTCTACTACTCCGTTTTGTTGTGGAGTTCTTAGAAATGAAAAATTGTAAGTTATTCCCTTTTTATTGCAGAATTACTCAAACTTTTCATTTTGGAATTCACCGCCATGATCATTTCGAATAGTTATAATTTTTAGAGAAAATTGATTTTGAATTCTTTTTGAAAAGTTTTTGAAACATTCAAAAGTATCACTTTTATGTTTCAAAAATATTGTCCATGTAAATCTAGAATAATTATCTACAATTACAAAAACATATTTACTATGATTTATTGACAGAATTTGAGATGGACCAAATAAATCAAGATGAAGCAATTCAAGAGGTTTTGAAGTTGAAATCATATATTTTAATTTAAAGGAACTTTTTCTAAGTTTTCCTAATTGACATGCATCACATAAACTATCTACTTTGAAATTCATTTTAGGGAGACCTCTTACTAGATCATGTTTTGACGGTCTAGATAAGAGTTTGAAATTCAAATGCCCAAATCTCTTATGCCAAATCCAAGGGTCACTTGTATTTGCCAACAGACACAGTTTATCATTTGAAACTTTCATATAAGAATATAAATATTATTTTTCCTGACTCCCGCAAATATTATGGTTGAATTATTATCTTCAATGTGACATTTATCTTTTTCAAATTTAATTTTATATCCTTATCACGGAGTTGACTTATACAGATTATATTTCAGATTCTTAACTAGCAAAACATTAGTAATAGTAGGAGTTTCAGAATTACCGACTTTGCCGATGCGAATCACATAACCTTTTGAGTTGTCTCCAAAGTTAATCAGTACTCCGTCTTTGTATATGATATAATTCAGTGAATCTGGATTGCCAGTCTTGTGTCTAGAACATCCACTATCAATTATCCATTTGTTCTTTCTGATCTGCACAATTTGTCCGTTGTGGATTGATTCCTCAACGGCCCTAAAACATGATTCCTGCACATCAAACAATTTTGGTAGATAACTTTAATTTGAATATTGATTATATGCAGACTCATGAAACAATGATGATGTGAATATTTCTAAACTAGTATTAACAAATATAGCCATTTTAAAAACTTTTTCAAAAATCAGATTATGAAACTTTGAAAACCTTGCTCTGATACCAATTGTGAGAAATGCGGATTACGGATCTTAAGGCTAGAGTTAAAACTGGAGCGGGGGTGAATAGTGTTTATAAAGAATTACTAAATCTTTTTGAGTTTATGTTGATTTATACACAGATGTATGCAGTATACAGATATAGATATGATCATAGAAACAAGCACAGATGAAGAAATAAAATAAAAATCAGTAAAGGAAAGAACACACTGAATTTTATACTGGTTCGGAGTAACCCTACATCCAGTCCCGCACACAAGTACGGATTTCCTTTCAAAAGCAATCTTTACAATTACACCCTCGATTTCAAGGCTACGCGGTACGCCCTTTAGAATCACAATCCTCTAGGTAGAGATACTTGATTTTCCGGGCCACAAGTTCACCCACTTGATTTTACGGGCAATAAGTTCAACCAGTTGATTTCCCAAGGATACAATCACACCTTATCTCGCTTGATTCATTTTCAAGGCTATAATCACACCTTTTCTCGCTAAGTTGATTACAAAAAGCATATAACTCTGAATAACACTAAGGATCTTACTGAGAGAGTGATAGAGAATCAAACTATGAATGATCGAGTTCGATTCAATGTTAATTTTGGCAGAGTAATGGTAAGAATATGTATTAAGAAAAGTGGAAGAAGAAGAGGAGTGAAATACCAGAAAATATGATGTAAAATTCGTTGAAACTGAACCCTATTTATAAAAGTACAACAGTCATGTCCATTCGTGAAGAGTTATGATGAATAGACATTTCTTCTGAAATTTAAATTTTAAACTCAAATGACACCATGTCGACATGGTCACCATGATTATGTCGACATCTCAAAGCAATTTTTGATGATTTGATTTTCTTTGAAAGTAACCTTTATCTTATATTAAAACTATTTAAAACTATAGAAATATTCTTGACTATAGTTAAAATTCATAAGTAAATATAGAGAATAATATATATATATATATATATATATAATTTTACTATAATTTTATATTTAAATTTAAGTACAAATATTTAAATGTTAGTTGTATTAAAAGAATGTTTAAATTCAGGAGTAATTTGACTTTGAAATTAAAGATGATTTTGAAGCTCAAATTATTAAAATCAGGATAGAGGTTTTTGATGCTTTTAAAAGGAAGGTTTTGAAATCATTTTGAAAACAAGATATAATTTTGAAAAATCATTTTGAATAAAAAGTTAGCGGATACAAAAAAATGTTCCACTAGATTTTTCGTAGGTTCCATCCTACTTAGGATTCCATCCCTTTAACAGGCTCAAAGTGGATTCCATTCCATGAATGAATTGGATTTTAAGATGCCAATGCTTTTCTATGAGTTTTAACAAAATTTCTAATTAAAGAATAAATTACTTGAATTCTTGACTCTTGATATCTTGATACTCATGTGTCTTCAATCTTGATATCTTGAATCTCTATACTGTACAGTCTTCATTCTTGTTACTTGCATGGTTAAATCCTGCATATACATCTATATCTAAACTTATAATGTTATTATTTATATTTTATAATCTATTCTAAGGTTGTTGTCATCAGAACCATCATCTCACGGACTAACAGTGATAACCTAAATGGAAATTGAAGCAATTGTGAATAAGTTAATAGAAATCAAAATGAATGTGAATAAAAAAAGAAAATTGATTTAGCTAACAATCAATGAAGATAAATATGCAGGATGTACGTATATTATTCTATTCGCATAATGATTTGATCCAGATTCGAGCATAGAATTTCGAGATAGTATATCGATCCAAATTGGGATTTTTCACTCGACTTTCGACGGCAAACCCTCGATATGGATTTTTGTCTGGTTTTGGAAATTCTCTATCATAGTTATGGCTATGCAAGGAGAATGATGGTTTCGGATCAAGAAAACAGATCTGAGTCTGCGCTATGAAGTCGGGTAGACGATACTAGTTCGGAAGTGAAATTATATGATCGAGTGAACGATCAGATTTGATATCGCGTATGGATGATATATGTACATCGTACGTGCCTAAATGAAATAGATATTGAAAATTTTGAAAATAAATGTAAAAATGATTTTTGAAATGGAAAAGTATATTTTGAGAAATATATGACGAATAAGAGTGGAAGTTGGATATCACTATACTGAAACTCATTTTATAAAAAATGAGTAATGTGGAAAATAACTTTATAAATGAAATCGAATTTGAATGTTTATTTGGCATAATAAAGTTATATATATATATATATATATATATATATGTTTTATATGATAAACTCTCCTTATTGAATCAATAACCAGAAGAAAAGATCTTTGAAAATATTTTGTTCTAGTTAAAAGAACAAACTTATATACATCTATATATATAAATGATTTTATGAAATTGGGATAAAGGTTTTTGGAACCCATTGATTTTGAAAGGCTTTTGATTTTGGGAAAAATCAAATTTTGGAAATTTAGAAAGCCAAGTTTGAGAACTATCGATTTTGAAATATCGATTTTGTGTAAATGGGATTTATATTTGATACATATAAGAGTATAATTTGAAAGATACTATATGTGTATAGTGTAAAATGTTTTGAGAATGTTGTGGGGAAAAAGGCACTCCATTTCAGAATTGAAATTTGTAGTAGGAGATCCACGGGGTGGTTCTGCCTTGAGCCCTAAGGAGGGTTCTAAATTTGATTCCAGAGGATGTCCGGACTAAACTGAAGTTCTGGAAGAATGCTTTTGGGGTAGCAAAAGACGAGGGCACTGATGCCTATAGAGAAATTGGGGTTATGCTGTGATGGCAAGGTAACTCGGTGTAACTACGATCTAATGTGCTCCATAGCGTAAGTCGAGGGGCAGTGATTGCCTAAAGTCTATGTTTGATTTCGCTAGGAGAGCGTCGTAACATCGGTAGACTGCAATGTATGAAGACATAGCGAAAGTCATGTGGCAGTGAGTGCCTACAGGCTTGAGACTCGACTGATGTAGTCTGCGATCAATGTGGTCTGTGTGGTTAAGTTTCATTTGACAGCGAAATTCGAGTGCATTGACGCCTACAGTTACAAGGTTTTTGCAGTGATGGCAACGTAACCTTGGGCGTAGCTGCGATTTGTGGTGGTTCCATGGTGTGATCGAAGGGCGCGAATGCCTACAGTTTTCTATGGATTTCGCCGGGATGGCGACGTAATCATCGGGCTAACTGCGATCCATCGAGGGGGTGATGATTTCTAGAGCATTCTCACAAAAATGTTTTCTATATTTTCACAAAAGTATTATAAGTATTTTCACTGGGTTTTGAAAACGAGTCTGCTAAGTACTTATAGATTTTCAGTCCTACGCCTGATCAACGTATGATCGAATTTCCGTGAGAACAAGAATGGACTTATTGAAACATCGAGTTATAAAAAGTATTTTTATAAAACTATTTTGATAATATAATGTAGATTTTTAAAGTGCTTTGAAAATTTAAATAAAAAAATTTAAGATTTAAAAATGTTTAAAGATTAACTTAACTGATAATAAACATTGTAATAAAATTCTTGCTTCGTTCCGTTTTGAGGACGAAAAGATTTAAAGGGGGAGGAATGTTACAACCCGGATTTTAAACGGTCATTAACCGGTAATTAAGTGGAATAAATCATT
Organism: Allium cepa; assembly: GCA_030765085.1. Classification (NCBI taxonomy): domain Eukaryota; kingdom Viridiplantae; phylum Streptophyta; class Magnoliopsida; order Asparagales; family Amaryllidaceae; genus Allium; species Allium cepa. The sequence continues at coordinate 69,222,278 of CM060928.1, forward strand.
AGAAATACCGATTTACAAGTCAAACCATTAAAATCCTGATAATTAAAATATCTGGATACAAATGTAAATTGGTTTAAACTATAATAAATGTTGAATTATAAAATCTCTGGAAATGATAAATCTTATAGTAAATTAGTAAATATATAATATATTTCACCATTTAAATTCAAGAATAAGATATCCATAATTATATAAATAGATATACACAAGCTATATAGTATATATAGGTATATAAAAGTGCATGTATGTATTTATGCCAATATGAAATAAAATATAAGAGAATATTGTATAAAACGTATAAGAGTGTGTGTGTGTATGAAAATATATGCATACATACACCCTTATCGACATACTTCTAATATAATTTTTAAATTTAAATTCTACATTTTTAAAACATTTGAGATATTATATATAATTAGTAATTAAATGTTAATAACTTAATTTAAAATTAAAATAGGAAAAAAATAAAAAGAAAATATGAAACTTAAAAATATAAATTTATGCATATGGAAATTTGTAGGCTTACGAAGACACACGCATACAAGTGTCAAAATGGATTTCTTCATAAAAAAAAGAAAAAAAAAAGAATGTCGTTGAAAACCAGGCTGTATACAGGAGCATTCTTTTACATATTTTTTTTCTCAACTTCTTTCTTCTTTCATTTTTTTCTTTCAAATACAAATCAAAACTAGAGAGAAGCTAAACAACAAACTACTTCAAGTTTTCAACTAAATTAAAGCTAGATTCAAATTCAAGTTCAAATCAAAGTAAAGTGGTATTAGATCAAATCAGCTTCCCAGGTTTCAAAAATCAGTGCTTTGATCAAAAGGAGAAGGTGAGTGAAACATTTACCCTTTCAACTGATTATATATAACATACAAGTATTCAATTGAGTCAGTGAATTCAATTTTTAATTTGGGTTGGATGTCTTTCTTTTATTTTCTAGGTATTTAAGGATCTGACATGAGAAAGTTTCAGGCATAAGGTAAATTACATTAACTCTGTTCATATTTAGTAAAACTGGACAATCATTTTTTCTACAAAAAAATCAATAGCTTCCTATCTATTTAATTTTAAACTTTGATTTCATAACAAAAACTGTATCATTGGGAGTATGAAACATTTTAAAATTTGTTTTACTTAAATCCATAAAGTATGGGGTGAGATAAGAATATAACAGTGGCTATACATTCTATGGCCAAAATTAGATCTTAAGATTTTAATGGATTGATTAGGTAGTTGGATTTATCGTGGGAAAATATGATTTCTAAACTTTGTCTTGGGATTTTTAAGGTTATATTGAGGGAGGAAATGAAGGATGATCGGAATCGGGTTTTCAGTGAAATCCAGATGGTCGAGATGATAGGTGGGCTTGCCATTGTTTGTGGAGGTGGCTGAGATGGCAACGGAGCATGGAAAAATTTCACGACAATTTTTACACAAGTGCGGTGGTCAAGTGAGATCGATTTAGGGTTTTAGGGGTGTGTGGAATTGGCGTCGGTTTTCGGTTCGAGGTGATAAAGAGGGGAGGTGATTGACGTGCGCATGTGGGGAAAATGCTAGTGGAGATGGTGACGCGTGTTCTGGTGAGGTTTGGGAGATGGACGAGGACGGAGGTTCCGAGGTGAGGCGTTTATAGGTGTGAATGGTCGGCTATAGTTCAAGTTGAATGCTCGATTTTCGAACAATGTCTTTCGACGCAATTTTCAGGTAATGATCGTGCACGGCTTCTTTGAGCATAAGTGAAAGTAGGAAAGGGAATAAGAGGAAGAAGAAAGGGGAACTAAAGAGAAGAAGAGAGGAAATTTGGGACGTAAATTCAGGCCGAACAAAGGAAAAATAGTAAAGAATAAGAAATTGGAAAGAAGGGACGAGGATAGGACCTAGTTTTGGGCTTTGGGCCGAGGGTCCTATTTGAAAATTTGATTAGAAATTTTTAAAATAATCCTAAAACTTAGGTTAATAAGTGGTGAAGATAAAATAGTTTAAAATTTTAATTAAATAAGTTTAGAATAAGTATATTACATGTTAATAATTTAAATTAGTGCCTATAGTTTACTAGAATAAAATAAAAAGTGAAATTAGAATGGCTAAGTGAAAATAAAATGGTTTGAACTTCTAATTAATTAAAAGTCTTAAGTTAATCATATGTGATAATAATTAATTAATTCCAAATACTTAATTAAAATAAAATATGATTAAATAGTTGTAATTAGTTTGATAACAATTAAACAGGAATTGTAAATAATTAATCTTGGTTAAAATTAACTATATGATTTTAGGACTAGTTAAGCCATTTTATGGAATGTTTATTGAATACTTTGGATTTCTTTAATATCTCTAGTAGTTAATTCCAGTTGTTCTGCGTTATGAAAACACCCTGGACGGAACTGTTGATAAATGTGAGAAGTTTTATTGGCAATAAATATCTATGGTGGAATTTCTGTGCGAATATGAAATTCTGGAATTTAAATTGAGTTGTTTTCACTTAAAACAACTTGGCTTAAAGGATGGCGATGGATTCAAAGAGATCGGGGGTCGGATATCAGCGATATCCGGAACCACTTTGATTTGTAATCTATAATTCTTTATAAGTTTGATTATAGAATCAAACAGATTGGAATGGAATAAATGAAGTAAACTTGGCCATTTAAACTAAGTAACGGTACTTAGATATTATTTCATGGAATAAATGTTTGTCTATAGCAAGATAAAACTCGCAGTGACGAACGAGTTACCTGGGTTTTCAAAGAAGTTTACAGCTTAAGTATTTCATATTATATGGGTTTACTCACGCCGGTTTCCAGCCTGACTCGGGTGTTACTTTATTGTAATGCTCGGGTCAGACCGAGTATTACAAATTTTCAGATTAGGCATTCTTGAGCTCAGGAGACGAGCTGGATGGCAATGACGTATTGATTTCGCTGTATAATAGAATTTGTATTGATTGTATTCAGGGAAAAGTTGTTACAACAGTAACAACCCAATATTTTTGAAATTAATTTTTAATTGAATTTATTTCACTTTGAAAATGTTTTAGAAATTATTTTACTTAAAATTTTGTTTTACATCATTTTTGAAGTGAAGTAAGAATTTTTCTAGAGTTAATGGCATTTTTTATAATTTTCATGTCCTGTTTCAAATTTTCAAACAATTTCTTTAGTTCTTTTTCTATTTTCTCCAATTTAATTATTTATTTCATTTTAGAAATGATAAATGAATTATTTTATTTCAAATTTTTGCTTTTTAATACTTTTAAAATGAAGTGGATAATTTTCCAAGGCAAGTGATGATTTATTTGTAATTTTTGAACCCTGTTTGGACTTTTTAAGCAATTTCTTTAATTCTTTTTCTATTTCCTTTAAATTTAATTATTTATTTTTATTTTATTTTACTTTGTTTCAGTTTTAAATTTATTTAATAATTTTATTTTGTTTTATTTGATTTAAAAGAAATGGTAATTTAAGAGATAAAAACTCTTCTCTTTCCTATGACTTTTCAAGTGCTTGACTTCTCATTTTCTTTTACCGTTCTGTCATTTACTTTTGGTCGCACTTTTACTTTGTTTGGCTATGTATTTTCTTATGATTAGTCATGAGTTTAATTTACTTCTCATGCACAAAAAAATTTCATCTCATTTACATTCACGGAATTTTCGTAATGGCCTCCTTATTTCTCTTCGTTTTCTTCTTATTTTTCGTATGTTTTGCCTTATTTTCTTGGATAGTTTGCTCGGCCACCACTTGATTGTCACGGCCACCACCTCCTACGTCTCCTCCTTGTCACCATCACCACCTACCCCTCAGGTCTTGACCATGGCTGAGACTCCTATGATGCAAAACTCCACAAAAATGCAACTAATGCCCTTAAAACCTACATAGCCGACCACCTCATGCCTATTTCCCCCATCCACCACTACGGCCACCACCATAGGCCAGCATCACCTCATTGTCCAGACCTAGTCTCACCACTCCAGCCACTGACTAGATTATAACACCCAAAGATGAGCCAATTGCCTCCATGGTCGAGCCCAAATATTGAACAAAACCATGTTGTTTTTCCTAAAACCTCTTCGCTTTCTTATGTTGTAAACTCCTCCATGTTCTAGCCTTATTAGCCGTGCACCCTTGTGTGCAAACTTGAGCCAAGCTACACCAATACCTGACCAAATCAACCCCTAGGCCGTGCAAACAATTGTAGAAAGCAAGGCAAAAGTTTGTTTGTTCAAATTGTTTTTCATTTCAAAGTTGTTTCAAATTGAATGTTGTATTGAAACTACAATTTTATTCTGTTTGTTTTGGGTTGTAACACAAGATCTATAGCTTGGATCTCGCTCTCCACTCGATTCCGCAATCTTGCCATTGTATTCCGAAATCCGTTGTGTCATTTGTATTCATATTTCCAGCACAAGAGGTGAGTACATCTCACATGACATTATATACTTATTCAAATGTGAAGCGATAACAATTGAATGTGTAGAATTATATATGATGTTATAACTGCCTTTGGTTATTTATATATGATGTTAAACCTGTTAAATTACATGTCATCTCATCTGTTATTGATATATGTCGTTAAACTGTTTATTTTATCTGTTTCTCACACTGCAAGTTCCTTGTTAGATTAGAAATCACTATAGGTTGAAATGATACATACCCAAACGCACTTTAGAATAGGGAAAAATCGTTATGGGCTGAAATGATAGGCCTGAACGGTTTTTACTTGTTTTATTTTTTACTTGGGACTGCGGTTTGAAATGATAGAACCCGTATTTCTTTGTCAACTGCAGATTGAAATGATATATATCTATATCACTTGACCTAGGTTAGAAAACTACATACAGGCCCCTGGTTAATTTTACAAAGTATTTTGAATATTTTAAATATTTTAAAAAGTGTAAAATTATGAAAATTTGATTTAATTGGGTTTTAAATGTTTTAATAAAGAAATTTTGATTTTTCTGTAAGTTAAAATGTAATTTAAATAAATGGTAAAAGTGAATTTTTGGAAATATAACTTAAGTGGGAAAATTTGGAATTTTGGTTTAAAATGAAAATTAAGTTATATAAATAAAATATAGATTTAATTATATTGGAAAATGGAAGAAAAATATAAGTCTTAAGTTTATTTGTTATAAAGCGAAGAAAAGCAAATGTTACACTTGAATTTGTTAAGTGAAATTATTGAAAATTTGATTTAATTATAAGAAATTTATTTATAAAAATCATAAGTTAAAAAGTAAGTTAAATGAACATTTTTAAATGTTAAAAATGTGATTTTATAATGTTTAAAGGGTTTAAATTGAAGTTATTAATTTGTTGGAAATACACTAAAATCTGGAAAATACTTTTTATAACATTCAGAAATGCTATGGTTTTTGTAAATAAACTAAAACTGAATAAGGGAGGCTATTACAGCAGTTCTAAAATGCTGTAGTTGCTGTGGTAAATTTAAAAGGCTAAAACTTAATAAAGGCCTATTATAGAAGTTCTGTAAATGCTGTAGTGGTCTGCTTAAAAACCATAAACTTGAAACCTGAGCTATTACAGCATTTCGGGAAATATTGTTTTTGCTATTTTAAATTAAATTTCAACTAAAAATGAGTTTTAACAGCAGCTTTTAAATTCTGTCTTTGCTGAATTAAAATGTTTTCAAGTATAACTTATAACAGCTTTTTCTAAGTGCTGTGAAAGGCTGAAATTTTAAATGTTTATGGGTTTTTTGACTTAGTAAACGAGCTTAGAATGGTTTGAAATTTTGGAAATTGAAAAATTAACTTGAAAGAATAAAACTTCACTTTTAAATTATTTAAATGCATAAATTTAATCGGAAAATAATTCATTTTAAAGATGATTTGAATTGAAATAAATGAATGTTATCTTTGAATTTAAAAGGGTATTTAAATTGGATATTTTGATTTGAATTCAAAAAAAGATTTGAAAGGGAAATTTTAAAAGATATGATATTTTGATATATTGAAATGATTTGAAAATGATTAAATCTTTATTTGATAAAGATTTAGATTTGAAAGGATATTATATTTTGAAGTATAAATTATTAGTTTTAAAAGTTATAACCATGGGTTATAATAACGATTGGTTAGCAAAGAGACCGGGATCAGATATGGGCATACTCTCTGTCGATAATGAAAACCACTTTGATAACCGTGTACGCGGTGGAGACTCGAGAATGAAGTAGGACGGTGGCGACGTTCATGAGGTATATTACATGGACCCGACTCCCGTGAGTTGGCTTAAGATGGCTAAAACAGGAGCGATCTCGGGCCAAAAGGGGTAGCTCCTCTGGTCGGACAAATTTCTTCGATACCATTCTATTACTTTGTGATTGTTTGGTGGCCACCCTCCGATTTGGGAATATGTTCCGAGGTGGGCGTATGTAGCTGCTGCGTTACCACCAGCCCATGTGCGTAATTGGTATATCTACCCTGGCATTGCCTCGTTTTGTCGTGTCACCTACCATATCGAGCCTTTACTACGAGTTTGGTTTTCTCCCGTAGCCCATGCGTATCTTCTCATAGTCTCCGGATCAGAAGATATGCAGATATTGAATGGACTACTGGGACTATTACATGTCTGGGGCTATATGGGTAACCCTGTGATGCTATTTTAAAGTAAGTTTATTTTACTGATAGACATTATTATAATAGTGCAATATTACTACATAGCAAATAGTTTAATAGATCCTTAGAGGATGGGCGGTCCCAAGCATCCTTTGAGTTACTTGTACCTTTACTACAGTTCACTTGAGTTTGTTTACATTGGATAAGTATGTATGTCCTGACTCGAGTGTTTGTATTTTATTTACGCTCGGGTCACCCTGAGTTATTCATAGATTTGGATTTCCACTCTCTGGAGGTGTGGAATCGCTGGAGATTATAAGCTTATCTAGTTTATCTATTTCAGTACTATTATTCTATTTCAGTTCAGTTGTTCTGTTGTCAGCTTTGTATTAGTGGACTCCTTTGTATTTGGGATTTTATGTTGTATTTGTTTTCAGACTGATATTACGTATTTGGGTTTCAAGACTTTGTGATAGCAGCTTCATGAATACTATGGTATTTTATTTTCCGCTGTGAGATTTCTAATGTTCTGTGTCTGTGATTCTGTGATTTGATTTTATTTGCTCCGAATTTTTATTACAGTCTTTTGTTTTGTACTATTCAGTTCCGACATGTGTGGATTATTGTCGATTCGAATGGTGGAAAATAATGGGTCGTTACTGTTGGTATCAAAGCTCTGGTTTTTAGGCAAACCTTAGCCTGCGGAGAAAAAACTCATTAGATATAGGGTAGAAATACCCTAGAATGTGTGAAATCAACTTCAGAATCATTTCTATGTGAGAGAATTTATTTTCAAAGTATAAAATGATTTTAAAATGATTCTCAGAGAATTTTTCAAAGATTATTTTGATATAAAAAATTTCTTGTTTTGAAAGCAAATTTTTCTAAACTTCTTTCCTTTCGTATCTACCTTGTTAGAAATTTCTGTAATTAGGATGTTCATCCAAGTGAATTTGTCTTGTCTTATCTTTATCTTATCTGTACCTTTGTCATAATATTCATTCTTGAATTTTCACGATGAATCGTAGGAATGCTAGAGGTCAGGATCGTGGTGCTACCCCAGTTCCAGCCCCACCTCTTGTTCGTTTCACCGTTCTTTGCAAAGAATTTACTCAGCTTGTTGGCACCAAGTTTACTGCTTCTGAGTCTATCATTGAGGCTCAGCAATGGCTGAGGATTATCGAGAGGATATTTACTGGTCTTGAGATTACTGATGCCCAGAAGCGTCAGTTAGCCGTATGGCAGTTGCAGAAGGCTGCCCAAGATTGGTGGGAGTCTGTTACGGCTAACACCATTGAGGCTGATCTTACATGGGAACAGTTCAAGTATCACCTTGTGTTTCTTTGAATTCTGTTTTTCTATCTCTTCATGCCTTTTCTAAGCTTATCTATCATTCTTCTCAAGGTGGCTTTTGTTGCTAAGTGGATGCCCGAAGCCGGGAAATCCCAGCTTTATAGGGAGTTCATGGACCACAAACAGGGAAGCATGTTTTTTCAGAGTACGAGAGGAAGTTTAACGAACTTTCTAAGTTCGGACCTGGTCTGATAGACACTCCTCTGAAGAAGAACGAGAAGTTCATTGCTGGTGCTCGTCCCAAGTACTATAGTCGTCTCATTTCTCATGTTTATGGCACTTTTACCCAGCTTATGGATATGGATCTTCATTATGAGAAACCTACATCTAAGTGTCATGTTTCGGTTGGTGCTCCTTCATCTCAGACTTCTTCTGCAAATTCTAAGAAGAGAAAGCCTAGTTTCCAGCAGCAAAAGATGCATTGGCTCAAGAATCCGAGTTTGGGATCTTCATTAGCTTCTCCATCTCAGAGCTTGCCAGTTGACCTTTCTTCCATCACCTGCTTTAAGTGTGACCAGAAGGGACACTATGCGAATAGTTGTCCTACCATTGTTGGTACTGCCAATCCTCCCCCTGCTCGGTCAGCTAGGTGTGATCTTTTCCACATCTGTCTCCAGCCTGGCCATTTCAGGAAGGATTGCCCTACCCAGCAGAAGGGTAAGCTTTCTAGTATATTTGCTGTTACCTCCGCCTCTTCTCCAGCTCCTCCAGCTCCTAGTGATGACCAAGGTACTCTTCAGGGCTCTATTTCTTTATTTCAGCATCATGTTCGTATTTTATTTGATACTAGAGCTTCCCACAGTTTTATATCTGTTGATTTGTGTGATAAGTTTGAGCATCTTCTTTCTCCTGGGTACGTTTCTGAATCCTTATGTGTTTCAAATCAAAATGGGGGTCCCGCAAACCTTAATAGGATTTGTAAACAAGTGAAGCTTCTCTATTCTAATCATTGCTTCAGTGGTGATTTATATGTTTTGGGCTTTGATGCTTTTGATTTGTTGCTTGAAAGTGATTGGTTTGGTAGGCATGATGCCCATATCTCTTGTAAAGCCCGGTCTTTTTATCTTGAGAATGATCTAGGTAATTCCTTTGTTATTCAGTGTCGCATGCCTCGGGATTTTTCAAGCAGTTTTATTTATTCTCTGGATTCTGCTCTTGGTGATCTTCGTTCGACCCCTGTGGTAAAACTTATTCCCGATATATTTGGTGAAGTCACTTCTTTACCTCCCTAGCGGGAAATTGATTTTTGGATTGATCTTATTCGTGGTGCTCGACCTGTAGTTCTTCCTCCTAGAAGAATGGCACCTTGTGAGAAGGTTGAGTTGGGAAAGCAGATTGAGGACTTGTCTTCCAAAGGTCTGATCAGACCTAGCCATTCCGAATGGGGAGCAGCAGTGGTCTTTGTCACTAAGTGAGATGGTTCTTTGAGGATGTGTGTTGATTATAGGGAGTTGAACAAGCACACTATGAAAAGCAGATATCCAATGCCTCGCATCAATGATATGTTTGATCAGCTTTATGGTGCCACTTGTTTCTCTCAGCTTGATCTTGCCACAGTTTTCTACTAGCTTAGAGTTGCTGAGGAAAGCATTCCCAAGACTGCTTTTTGGACGGAGAATGGGTTTTATGAATGGTTAGTCATGCCTTTTGGTTCGACTAATGCTCCTGCTTTCTTTGTTGATCTTATGAATCATGTTTTTTGTGTTGTGCTTAATAAATTTGCTTTAGTCTTTGTTGATGATATCTTGGTCTTCTCTAAGTCCGAGAATGAGCATGAGTCACATTTGCAGTATGCTCTAGAGACTCTCAGAAATCATCAAATGAAGGCTAAATTTTCTAAATGCCATTTCTGAAAGGATCAAGTCCGATTCCTCGAGCACATTGTTTCTGGTAATGGAGTTTATATTGATCCAGTCAAGATCGCTGCGATCAATGTAAGTCTTTCCTTCTTTCTCTTTTCCTTTATCATTTAATTATTCTATCTCTTTTATGGTTCTTATTTGCCTATTTCTGTTACGGGATTGGGCAACTCTTAAGACTCCTGTTGAGATTTGTAGTTTTCTGGGCCTTGCCGGTTACTACCGGAGGTTCATTGAGAATTTTGCTCGGATTGCTGCACTTCTCATTGCTTTGACTCGTAAGAATGTTAAATTTATCAGGGATAAGAAGTGTGAAACTGCATTCAACAAGTTAAAAAGCATGCTAACTTCTGCACCAGTTCTAACCGTTCCAAACGAAAGTGAGGGATTGACGGTATATACTGATGCTAGTCGTGAGGGATTGGTTGCTATTCTCATGCAGGATGGCAGGGTCATTGCCTATGCCAGCCGTCAATTGAAAACCCATGAATTTAATTATGCTGCCCATGATTTAGAGTTTCTTGTTGTTGTCTTTGCTTTGAAGCTTTGGAGGCATCATCTGCTATGAACCAAGTTTGAGCTTTTCACCGATCATCACTCTTTGAGATATATCTTCACCCAGAAGGATTTGAATCAGAGGCAAGTTCATTGGATTGAGTTTTTGGCTTCTTATGACCTTAATATTAGCTATACTCCCGGTAAAGCTAATTTTGTGGTCGATGCTCTGAGTCGAAAGAAGGCTTTGTTGTGTCGGATGTTGTTTCTTCTTCTCCGCTTTTGGAGTGCATCATAGCTAAGAAAGATGAGGATGAAATGCTTAAGTTGATGAAGGAGAGTGTTCGGAGCAGAGTTGGTGGCAGTAGTTGCGGTAGTAGTGGAGCTCAGATCGATGATAGAGGGATTTTGAGGATTAATGGCAGGATTTGTGTCCCGAATGTTGATGGTTTGAGGCAGGAATTACTTCGGGAGAATCATCGATCTAGACTTTCTATCCATCCTGGTGTGTCGAAGATGTATCAGAATATTTAGAGGCTTTATTGGTGGAAGGGATTGAAGAGGGATGTCTCTATCTTTGTTAGTAGGTGTGCGACTTGTCAGCAAGTCAAGGTCGATCATCAGAAGACTCCTGATTTGTTGCAGCCCCTTGAGATTCCCAACTGGAAGTAGGAGTAGGTTTCCATGGATTTCATTGATGGATTGTTGAGGTCTAGGAAAGGCAATGAGAGTATCTGGGTTATTGTGGATAGGCTGACCAAGTTTTCTCATTTCATTCCGGTCAAGTCTACCCGTTCTGCTTCTAGCTTGTCTGAGATCTACATGAGGGAGATTGTTCGTCTCTATGGTGTTCCTCTCAGTATTGTTTGTGTCGTGATCCTATCTTTACCAGCCAGTTCTAGAAAGCATTTCGTGAATCTTTGGGTACTCATCTGAATTTGAGCACTGCTTATAATCCGTAGACCGACGGTCAAAAGGAAAGAGTGAAACAGATATTCGAAGATCTTCTTCGTGCTTGTGTGCTTGATTATGGTAAATCTTGGGAAGATCATTTGCATCTTGTCGAGTTCACCTACAATAATAGTTATCAGGTATAATCTTATCTTATGTTTTAAGCTTATCTTAATCTTTTATCTATCTCTTTCTATCTTTGAATTTAGGCCAATATCAAGACGTCTCCATTTGATGCTCTATATGGACGACCTTATCGATCACCATCTTACTGGATTGAATCCAGTAATCGTCCGGTTCTTGTCCTGATATGATTTTGGAAGCTTCGAAGAGAGTTGAGGAGATTAAGAGAAGGTTGAGGGTTGCTCAGGATAGGCAGAAGAAGTATGCTGATAGGCATAGGTGGAGTTTGTAGTTTGCTGTTGGTGATCTGCTTTTCCTTAAGGTCTATCCCTTGAGGAATGTTCTTCGCTTTGGTCGCAGAGGGAAGCTTTCCCCTAGGTACATCGGCCATATCTGCATTGTGGAATGAGTTGGTTCCTTGGCTTATCATCTGGAGTTACCCGAGAAGCTTTCTGAAGTGCATGATGTATTCCACGTCTCACATCTCGCCGGTATCTCCATGACCCATCTCTGTTTGTTCAACCTTCTGCTCTTGACAGCTTGGATATTGAGCCTACTCGGACTGTCGAGTGGAAGCCACTTCGTATTGTCGACAGAGGTATGAAGCAGCTAAGAAGGAAATATGTTAGTTTGGTCAAAGCACAGTGGAGTTCTGATGATCGTGATTGTAATTGGGAGAAGGAGGAGAACATTCGTGCTTCGAATCCGGAATTGTTTATTCCAGGTACTATTTTGTTTTTCTATCTTGTTTTCCTTATTTTCTTGTTTCCGTTCTTTTCGGGAACGAAAAGGTTTGAGTGGAGGAGAGTGTAACAACCCAATATTTTGGAAATTAATTTTTAATTGAATTTGTTTCACTTTGAAAATGTTTTAGAAATTATTTTACTTAAAACTTTGTTTTACAATATTTTTAAAGTGAAGTAGGAATTTTTCTAGAGTTAATGGCATTTTTTGTAATTTTCATGTCCTGTTTCCAATTTTTAAACAATTTATTTAGTACATTTTCTATTTTCTCCAATTTAATTATTTATTTCATTTTAGAGATGATGCAGCTAAGGACAGAGAAGAAAATACGCGACCAGCAAATAGCCAAGGGACGAGTCGTACACGACTCATAGAAAAGTTAAGTCGTCCACGACTTAAGCTGGAGGCTATAGGTCGTCCACGACCTAAGGATTTACATGAAGAGGAGCTGCGAGTTAATGAAGTGACTTTAAGTCGTTGGGAGAAGGCTACGTTTTTGAGTCGTTCGAGAAGTATAAGTCGCTCACGACTTAACAAAGGTTGTTCACGAGCTAATGAAGAGGTCTTAAGTCGTTCGCGACTTAACAGGGTGAAGGGTAACGAGTTACGACTTAGTTAGGTCGTATGAAGAAATGCAGAAGCCTCTCTTGAGTCGTTGATGTTGAGTCGCCGTTTGTTATGTTGCTTGTAAATTGTTAAGTCGGCGAGGAGTTAAACCGTGAGTCGCATGTAACTTGTTCAGATCATTGAGTCGTTTCATTTTTGTAACGACCCAACTCCCTAACTCCAGGAAGTCGCATCGTTAATAAGAAAGAAAGGGATAGAGAATAGAAAGAAAGAGAAGAAAGAAGAAACAACACATCAGAATCTAAACAGCGGAACGAATAAATTATATTAATAATCAAAAGTATTTACACAATATACAGTATCTATCAAAGATACACAGCATACACATCACATATACTAGACAGTTATAAACACCTGTCTAGTATTTACAACTCAATACAACATCACAATTAACTCAGAGATACAAAACACAGCGGACTAAATATCTACAATGCGGAATCCTCCTGCTCCATTGCTCCTCCATTATTCGTCAAAGTAAATTCTGAATCCTAACCTGAATCCCTTGGCTACTCGTAAAAATTTGAGTACCCAAGAGTTTATGAAAAACAAAAATAAACTCCGGGTCAGACATGGGTCTGGTGTGAGTAACAGGTTAAAGTTGCTTAACTTTGAAAAACCTTTGAAAAGAAAGGTATCACGTAAGACTTCCCACACATAAACATGGAAAAGTTTTTACCTTACGCTAACCAAAACATTTGATAGGAAATCCGATGATATTATAATAGTGTCTAGGGTTTTCAAATAAAATACAGAAATAGCTGAAATGCTTACATCTCACATTCCAACATAGTTGGGCACAACTAATACGTACGGCACTTATTGGATTTTGGATTCCATACAATGGCAGGGCTACTGGGGTACCGCCCGTCACAGTACGTGGCCTAGATCACCGTACCGAGGAGCCACCCTAACTCCCCTGCAACACAAGGCCGGACCCGTTCCTTACTGAACAGTTCCGAACAAGACAACCCCGGCAGTTGTCGCGATTCAACCGCCCCACACAGCCGAAATAAAAGGGACCTCTAGACAGGGGTAAATCTTGCTCTCAAGTGGGGGCTACCCACGAAGCCTTGCTGCACCTCCCCTGTTTTAGCCATTCCCGGTTGATGAGGCTTGAGGCTACGATTACCTTTATAGGAAATCAAATCTTAGAATGCTCATCGTCCACCTGACGATGTTCTGAAAGCATTCAATCCATACAAGTTCGTTCCGGGTTCGAACGAAACCGAAGGCACTATCTCGTTGCACTCATTATTGGAATCACCCTCAGAGTCAACGACCATAGCCCTTGCACTCTGATTCACCATCTCGAATCTATAAGCACTATTCCGTCAAACTCATTACGGAATCACCCACAGAGTTATACTGACGTATAGCCCTTACACCTCGAGTCTTCACTTGCTTCACTTAGATTCACGACCTAACGTTAATTGGAATCGATGTGGTTTTCGGATATCCAAATATGGAAACCCGATCCCGGTCTCATCGAAATCCAATGCGTGTCTTTTAGGTCCAAGTTGTTTTAAGTTTAAAACAATTCAACTTAAACTATCTATACACACACAGATAGATACTTCACATCATCATAACAGATAATCAACAATATTATCATAAACAAGTAATCTATATTATCATCATAACTTGATAAGCTCAATTATCATCATCCATAGATAACTCATACCATCACAATGCAACCAATGCATCCATATCACACAATACTAATCTCATAACTGAGATTCAAACCATTCAAGTCAAACCAAATCATCCATTCATAAGCAAGATCCATAATCACATCATCTATAATTAATTTAAAATGAATTAAATTAATTACTTCTATCTCTAATTAATTTAAAGTGAATTAAATTAATTACCTATCTTTAATTAATTTAAAATGAATTAAATTAATTACTTTCTCATTTAAAAATCTTGCTTATTTAACCATTAATTGATTATCAATCAATTAAATAATAATCCTCAAATTAATCACCTTAATTAATCACCTTTGATTAATTATTCCTTAATTACATTCAAGTAATTAATTTTACAAATTAATTATCCTTAACCAAACCAGTAATTAACCTTTAATTACTTCATTAATTAATTAATTACATTAATTAATTACTTCCTTAATCACTTGCCATTAGATTAATTAATCCCAATTAATTAATCCTTAATTATATCATTAATCATATTAATTAATGATCCTTAATCAACATTGAATTAATTACTTCTAAATTAATTACATTCAATAATTAATTATATTGATTTATTTATCTTGATTAATCTTATTAGTAATTAATTACTCTAAATTAATTACATCACTTAATTATTCAAATAACTTAATTAATAAATGCTTAGATTAATTACAATAAGTAATTAATTATTAATCACTTCATAAAAAAAATTACCTTTCATATTAATTACACAAGTAATTAATTTCCCAAAACTCTTTATAACTTTAATTAATTACCTCCAGTAATTTACTTATCTTAATTACTTCTTTAAGTAATTATACTTCATTGATTACTTATCAATCAAATGATTATTCTAAATTAATTAAACTTAATTAATTAATTTAAATTAATCCAATTAATAAATTAATTACAAAGAGTAATTAATATCTTTAATTATTTCCAAAAAGTAATCATACTTAATTAAATTCCTAATTGATTATTTAAATTAATTAATCCAATTAATTATCAAAATTAATTACATTAATTAAATAAATAAATAATCATAAGTTAATGACCTTCATTAACTTATCATTAAATTCTTTATTACCTTTCTTAAGTAATTAACTTAAATTAATTACCAAATTAATTAACCTTAATTAATTTATTTCAAATCTTTAATTAATTAAACAAATTAATTAATTACATTATTTAAATTATCTTGCTAATTTAATGAAACAAATATCATTAAATTTACATTTTAAAATAAAACATTACTTATTCATGGTTACTTTATCATACATAAAGTAACTTAAAACAATTAACTCAAAATTATTTTCAAATTATATTTTTAAATTTAAAAATTTAAAAAGAAAAAAAACTTAACTTAAACAAAGTTTATAAAACATTCTAAAATCTTTTAAAGCTTTATTCTTATTTTATAAAAGAAATTATAAGAAATTTAAACTCCAAATTCATTTAAAATACAAATCATATTTAAATGTGTTTGAACAGCCCATTTTGTTTAAACATTTAAATTTCTTTTAAAACTTCCTTAATTCTCAAACATTGTTTCAAAATTGAGTTTGCTTTTCAGATTTAAACCATGTTTGAATCTCTACTTATATTTAAAGCTTTATTCAAAATTAAAATATTTAATCTCTTTGAAGTTGTTTAAACATCTTTGCCCCAAAGTTTAAATTTAAAATTTTCAAACTGGATTCAAGTCTCATTTGAAATTCAAATTTAATTTTGACTTAAATTCTGTTTCAAAACCCTGTATTTAGTTTTAAAACAAACTGAATTGGAAATATTTACAGGTTTCAGTGAAACCTGTAATAACAGGGGATACCCGAGTACCCCACCATTTTACTTCGAGTAAAATCTTCTTCTACTTCGAGCAAAATTCGTTTTCACCCGAGTATAACTCGAGTACAAACTAACACAGCAAACCCAAATCCCCCCCCACTGATACTTCTTCTTCACCGTGCATATGCACGGTGGCTGTAGCCACCTCTGACCATCACCAAATCTTCCAGCAAGTCAACATCCATCCCTGGAACCCAATACGATCATCACAAACTCACCTCCCCTTCGAAATCGAAATCGAGTTCCTCCTTCCAAATACAAACCTGGTAACAGCATAATCTTCAAACCCCAAAACCTGAAATCGTCTCGTACTACCACCACTGACCACCAGATCACCGGCGGCTCTGGCCATACCCTCTTCCATGCCCTAGCTTCTTTCCCCCAGAGTTTCATCGAACTCGATCTACCAGAGGACCGTAATGATTCAAAATTATAAAACTGCTCAAAACTAGGTTTAGAGACTTCATCCACTTCCCATCTCCTCCACCATGACCTATTCATCCCTCTGACATTTTTGCCACATTCCCTGATCACTGCTCTACCATCCCCAAGAATTCCAAATACTCAAATTATCTTAATCACCAGAGTTAGCTAAAATCCCAATTTCTGTTCCACTAAGAACTGCAGTCTCAACTTCTAGCTAATCAATATGATTTTAGTTCTAAAAATCATTATTTTGTTTAGGTTATCAGTTTTCAATACTGCATTTAACATCTATAAGGTTTGAATTTTCAAGTTTATTAATTATACTCTGATGTTTCAACATTTTACAGAGTAGATTACACATTTTGTGTTTTGACTTGATAAGTTTAAAACTAAACTGTAACATCTTTAACATAATAATTTCTGGTTCTTAACAAAGTATTCAACTAAAGCAAAAGAAATTTTCCTTTAAGCTTTATTTAGAAACAGAATTCTGGAACTAAAATCAAAAGAAGCAGAGTCTCATACATTCAAACATATATGTGCATGTATCCAGTAATATATTTAAAATCATAAGCATAGATAAACAAATCATCAAACATTTCAAATAGCATAAACAACCTACCTATTTAAGCAACCATTTTTATTTAAATTTAAAAAAAAAAAAAAAAAAGTTACTCACAAGCATACTACTCAACATGCAATCAGATATCATACTTAGAGCATACTTATTTAAGCATCCAACTTATATTTAAATTTTAAAAAGTGTTACTCACCAGGCATTCATAAAACAGAGGCCAGATTTGAAGTTGCTTTTGAAACCCCCTTTTTTTTTAAAACTGAAGTGCCATGACTTCATTACTCATTATAAAATTTGAGTAGCTTGCTGTTAAAGACTTGTATGCAGGCCTAACTCCATATGCATTTGAATCTTTACATTTGAAAAAGCTTTAAATTTGCAGTTGCATGCTTTAATGGCTTGATTCCCAGGTTTCATTTTGAATGGGATTACAGGATGCAGGCAAGCTTGTTTTTTAAATTTCCAGAATGTGGAAATGCAGAGGCTAAACCCAGATTTAATTTGAAAATACTTGGGTTTGAAGACTTGCAGATGCATGCATGTTTGTTTCTCTCAATTTTGAAATGCAGATGCTCAGTATTGAACAAAAATGCAGGCAGGTTTTCAATTTACTTTTGAATGAAGAAGGGTTTGCATGCTTCTGGAATTAAAAACTGAGTTGCAGGCTTTTGTTTTAAGAGGGGTTTACTGATTAGATTATGGAGAACAGATTTGAAAAATATACTGGTAAGCTTTTTGTTTGAAGAAGAATTTCTGATTTGTTTGTGGAGTGGATTGAAGATATTGATTTGGTTTTGAGAAATTGTTATTGGTTTGTTTTCAGCTGAGATCTTTTCTTAGAAGAAAATGAACATTAGAAAAAAAAATGAGTATGAAGAAAAACATGTTTTTATGTAAGATAAAAATGATTTATTTGTAAATTAAAAGAAAAATTAAAAATAAAAGGACACTTGTCTCAACTCATACTAATATGCCAACACTTGTCCCTTTAGTTGCTTAAAATGTTAACATTTGTTATTATACACATGTTACTTATTTTTAATTTGTTTTTATTTAATGAAAACCTCTTTTCTTTATTTATGTATATATATTTTATCTTCATTTTTAATTGTATATGTATTTCTTTTTAATGAAAATGGAATAAAACAATGTATATAAAAATAGAAGCTTACTTAAAATATATATATGTTTATTCTTTTGAATTTCAAAATGAATTCAAATTCAAATGCTATTTATACATTTTAAAAATCCAATTTTAAAACCAATTTAAAACTAGTTTATATTAACATGTTTGAAATTCTAAAATAATAACATTGTCTTTTTAAAACATATCTATATTTATTAAAATAAATAAAACACAATTATCAAATTTAAATAATTTATAAAAGAAATTATAA
The DNA here is from genome assembly GCA_030765085.1 of Allium cepa. Classification (NCBI taxonomy): domain Eukaryota; kingdom Viridiplantae; phylum Streptophyta; class Magnoliopsida; order Asparagales; family Amaryllidaceae; genus Allium; species Allium cepa. The sequence continues at coordinate 69,240,949 of CM060928.1, forward strand.
ATTACATGTCTTATTGAACATATTTAATTCCATTAATGTTTTAGTAAACAATTTATATTTTAAATTTCAAATAATTCCAGTTTATAATTATTAAGCTATATTTAAAAAAAAAAAAAAAACTTTTGTTTATCTTATGAAAATACAATTATACAATTATACAATTTAAAAAAATTACTTTAAGTATTTTAAACAATTTGTTATTTATTAAATAAAATAATAATCTTCAAATTATCAAATGAATATTAAAATTTGAAAACAATATTTTATTTGTTCATTTAATTTCAAACCAAACTTATCCATTCACAATATATATATATAAATATATATACATATATTATAAATAGGAAAAACAATTATTAGTTTTTTAAAGATAAGATTTACCAATTAAACATTTATTTAATTGGATTATTAAATCAAGTTAATTTTATTAAAATTTTATCAAATCAATTTAATTTTAAATACAGATTATTAAATTGATATTGCTAAAATTTCCGGGGTATCACATTCCTCTCCCCTTAAAAGAATTTCGTCCCCGAAATTTAAAAGCAAAAGTAATTTAATAACCCATTTAAAATTATAGATTTTAAATTACAAGCATACATCAATCATATGCTAACAACCATAGCAACCAATTTATCTAATCAAACAAATTTAATTATCCAGATAAAATTTTGGATAAAAATTTCTCGAGTTTCCCCGGTATATATATATACACCGGAATACTCGCCCTATATAATCCCAAACAATCTAAACTACGAAGCTACAGAGCTTCAACTCATCTAGATCTACAAAACTAGACAAGATATCAGACTACGAACGAGTCTGACCCAACAACCAAACCCTCCTGAACAGCTGGTTCCATTTCCAGAGATAACTCATACACGTACTCCCTCAGAGATACGTGAAACTCACTGAATCCCAGTTGTCCAAACCGGCAATTCAACTCTTGAAAACCAAACACCAATCCAACCAAAACACAGAAGAGATCCAAAACAAAATTCCGACTCCGGAATCCAATTTCCTTCGTCTCTTATCCATAAAATTCTTCTTGTTGATCCTGGGCTGTCTACATCCAAATTGATCAGCTTAACTCTTGCTGATACCCTAAAAACAATCTAAACCAAAAACATCCCAACACAACGATCTCCTCAAGATCAACCAAGACTAAGATCACCAACTCTACTCTTCAAACATCAGAAGAACAAACTCACTTCTTCTAGGAAAAGACAAACAGAAACATTCTCAAACTGCTTCCGCTGCACAACTCTGATCTATCCTGAGTTGATTCACCAAACACTATCACAAGAAATCCTTCAATGCCTCAAAAGAACACTCAACCTATCGCAAGTCACTTTTGCGATCAATCTAGACCAATTCCAAAGAAAACTGTTCTCTCTTTACCAAACAGAACAGCTCACTCTTAACTAGTCAATCCATCGCAGAAACAGATCCACTCTGCTGCTTCTGAATTCCACCTTCAGAAACTACTTAGCCAGTCAACTTCTGCCAACAAAGACACTCCGAGTTGCACCGCTGACACCAAAGCCAAAACTTCCCAATCAAAGCTCTTTGAGAAACTCAGACCTCAAAGCCAAACCCCAACAACTAGCTGAACTCAGCCACAACACCGAAGTAGACACACTTCCTAACTTGTTCCAAAGAAACATCTTCGGACATAATCCATAGTCACTGCATCTCATCACGCAGCTACTACTTCCTTAGATATCAAAAATACCATCACACACTTCTGCCAAAGCGACAGATCCAAACTCAACTCATCCATCTTCAAAGATAGACTCTGAAACTTAATAGGTCTCCTTCAGAGATCGATTAAATCTCTATACTCTGCACAACTCACTCGAGACGGTATTAGGTCTACAGTCTCGATAAATACACTTCCAACCTCAACATTCAAACTCCAACCAATGGCAGTAATCGTGTTACACACACAACTACCTTATCTACCTTTATAACTTATATTGGAATACCTGAACAGGTAACCCAACAGATAGGTAGAAATAATAAATATATATGGATATATATCAAAACTACAAATACGCTCTCTCAAGAAAGACACCACTACAGAGCCTAGGTATTCACTCAACCTATCGCTCTGATACCACTGTAACGACCCAACTCCCTAACTCCAGGAAGTCGCATCGTTAATAAGAAAGAAAGGGATAGAGAATAGAAAGAAAGAGAAGAAAGAAGAAACAACACATCAGAATCTAAACAGCGGAACGAATAAATTATATTAATAATCAAAAGTATTTACACAATATACAGTATCTATCAAAGATACACAGCATACACATCACATATACTAGACAGTTATAAACACCTGTCTAGTATTTACAACTCAATACAACATCACAATTAACTCAGAGATACAAAACACAGCGGACTAAATATCTACAATGCGGAATCCTCCTGCTCCATTGCTCCTCCATTATTCGTCAAAGTAAATTCTGAATCCTAACCTGAATCCCTTGGCTACTCGTAAAAATTTGAGTACCCAAGAGTTTATGAAAAACAAAAATAAACTCCGGGTCAGACATGGGTCTGGTGTGAGTAACAGGTTAAAGTTGCTTAACTTTGAAAAACCTTTGAAAAGAAAGGTATCACGTAAGACTTCCCACACATAAACATGGAAAAGTTTTTACCTTACGCTAACCAAAACATTTGATAGGAAATCCGATGATATTATAATAGTGTCTAGGGTTTTCAAATAAAATACAGAAATAGCTGAAATGCTTACATCTCACATTCCAACATAGTTGGGCACAACTAATACGTACGGCACTTATTGGATTTTGGATTCCATACAATGGCAGGGCTACTGGGGTACCGCCCGTCACAGTACGTGGCCTAGATCACCGTACCGAGGAGCCACCCTAACTCCCCTGCAACACAAGGCCGGACCCGTTCCTTACTGAACAGTTCCGAACAAGACAACCCCGGCAGTTGTCGCGATTCAACCGCCCCACACAGCCGAAATAAAAGGGACCTCTAGACAGGGGTAAATCTTGCTCTCAAGTGGGGGCTACCCACGAAGCCTTGCTGCACCTCCCCTGTTTTAGCCATTCCCGGTTGATGAGGCTTGAGGCTACGATTACCTTTATAGGAAATCAAATCTTAGAATGCTCATCGTCCACCTGACGATGTTCTGAAAGCATTCAATCCATACAAGTTCGTTCCGGGTTCGAACGAAACCGAAGGCACTATCTCGTTGCACTCATTATTGGAATCACCCTCAGAGTCAACGACCATAGCCCTTGCACTCTGATTCACCATCTCGAATCTATAAGCACTATTCCGTCAAACTCATTACGGAATCACCCACAGAGTTATACTGACGTATAGCCCTTACACCTCGAGTCTTCACTTGCTTCACTTAGATTCACGACCTAACGTTAATTGGAATCGATGTGGTTTTCGGATATCCAAATATGGAAACCCGATCCCGGTCTCATCGAAATCCAATGCGTGTCTTTTAGGTCCAAGTTGTTTTAAGTTTAAAACAATTCAACTTAAACTATCTATACACACACAGATAGATACTTCACATCATCATAACAGATAATCAACAATATTATCATAAACAAGTAATCTATATTATCATCATAACTTGATAAGCTCAATTATCATCATCCATAGATAACTCATACCATCACAATGCAACCAATGCATCCATATCACACAATACTAATCTCATAACTGAGATTCAAACCATTCAAGTCAAACCAAATCATCCATTCATAAGCAAGATCCATAATCACATCATCTATAATTAATTTAAAATGAATTAAATTAATTACTTCTATCTCTAATTAATTTAAAGTGAATTAAATTAATTACCTATCTTTAATTAATTTAAAATGAATTAAATTAATTACTTTCTCATTTAAAAATCTTGCTTATTTAACCATTAATTGATTATCAATCAATTAAATAATAATCCTCAAATTAATCACCTTAATTAATCACCTTTGATTAATTATTCCTTAATTACATTCAAGTAATTAATTTTACAAATTAATTATCCTTAACCAAACCAGTAATTAACCTTTAATTACTTCATTAATTAATTAATTACATTAATTAATTACTTCCTTAATCACTTGCCATTAGATTAATTAATCCCAATTAATTAATCCTTAATTATATCATTAATCATATTAATTAATGATCCTTAATCAACATTGAATTAATTACTTCTAAATTAATTACATTCAATAATTAATTATATTGATTTATTTATCTTGATTAATCTTATTAGTAATTAATTACTCTAAATTAATTACATCACTTAATTATTCAAATAACTTAATTAATAAATGCTTAGATTAATTACAATAAGTAATTAATTATTAATCACTTCATAAAAAAATTACCTTTCATATTAATTACACAAGTAATTAATTTCCCAAAACTCTTTATAACTTTAATTAATTACCTCCAGTAATTTACTTATCTTAATTACTTCTTTAAGTAATTATACTTCATTGATTACTTATCAATCAAATGATTATTCTAAATTAATTAAACTTAATTAATTAATTTAAATTAATCCAATTAATAAATTAATTACAAAGAGTAATTAATATCTTTAATTATTTCCAAAAAGTAATCATACTTAATTAAATTCCTAATTGATTATTTAAATTAATTAATCCAATTAATTATCAAAATTAATTACATTAATTAAATAAATAAATAATCATAAGTTAATGACCTTCATTAACTTATCATTAAATTCTTTATTACCTTTCTTAAGTAATTAACTTAAATTAATTACCAAATTAATTAACCTTAATTAATTTATTTCAAATCTTTAATTAATTAAACAAATTAATTAATTACATTATTTAAATTATCTTGCTAATTTAATGAAACAAATATCATTAAATTTACATTTTAAAATAAAACATTACTTATTCATGGTTACTTTATCATACATAAAGTAACTTAAAACAATTAACTCAAAATTATTTTCAAATTATATTTTTAAATTTAAAAATTTAAAAAGAAAACAAACTTAACTTAAACAAAGTTTATAAAACATTCTAAAATCTTTTAAAGCTTTATTCTTATTTTATAAAAGAAATTATAAGAAATTTAAACTCCAAATTCATTTAAAATACAAATCATATTTAAATGTGTTTGAACAGCCCATTTTGTTTAAACATTTAAATTTCTTTTAAAACTTCCTTAATTCTCAAACATTGTTTCAAAATTGAGTTTGCTTTTCAGATTTAAACCATGTTTGAATCTCTACTTATATTTAAAGCTTTATTCAAAATTAAAATATTTAATCTCTTTGAAGTTGTTTAAACATCTTTGCCCCAAAGTTTAAATTTAAAATTTTCAAACTGGATTCAAGTCTCATTTGAAATTCAAATTTAATTTTGACTTAAATTCTGTTTCAAAACCCTGTATTTAGTTTTAAAACAAACTGAATTGGAAATATTTACAGGTTTCAGTGAAACCTGTAATAACAGGGGATACCCGAGTACCCCACCATTTTACTTCGAGTAAAATCTTCTTCTACTTCGAGCAAAATTCGTTTTCACCCGAGTATAACTCGAGTACAAACTAACACAGCAAACCCAAATCCCCCCCCCCACTGATACTTCTTCTTCACCGTGCATATGCACGGTGGCTGTAGCCACCTCTGACCATCACCAAATCTTCCAGCAAGTCAACATCCATCCCTGGAACCCAATACGATCATCACAAACTCACCTCCCCTTCGAAATCGAAATCGAGTTCCTCCTTCCAAATACAAACCTGGTAACAGCATAATCTTCAAACCCCAAAACCTGAAATCGTCTCGTACTACCACCACTGACCACCAGATCACCGGCGGCTCTGGCCATACCCTCTTCCATGCCCTAGCTTCTTTCCCCCAGAGTTTCATCGAACTCGATCTACCAGAGGACCGTAATGATTCAAAATTATAAAACTGCTCAAAACTAGGTTTAGAGACTTCATCCACTTCCCATCTCCTCCACCATGACCTATTCATCCCTCTGACATTTTTGCCACATTCCCTGATCACTGCTCTACCATCCCCAAGAATTCCAAATACTCAAATTATCTTAATCACCAGAGTTAGCTAAAATCCCAATTTCTGTTCCACTAAGAACTGCAGTCTCAACTTCTAGCTAATCAATATGATTTTAGTTCTAAAAATCATTATTTTGTTTAGGTTATCAGTTTTCAATACTGCATTTAACATCTATAAGGTTTGAATTTTCAAGTTTATTAATTATACTCTGATGTTTCAACATTTTACAGAGTAGATTACACATTTTGTGTTTTGACTTGATAAGTTTAAAACTAAACTGTAACATCTTTAACATAATAATTTCTGGTTCTTAACAAAGTATTCAACTAAAGCAAAAGAAATTTTCCTTTAAGCTTTATTTAGAAACAGAATTCTGGAACTAAAATCAAAAGAAGCAGAGTCTCATACATTCAAACATATATGTGCATGTATCCAGTAATATATTTAAAATCATAAGCATAGATAAACAAATCATCAAACATTTCAAATAGCATAAACAACCTACCTATTTAAGCAACCATTTTTATTTAAATTTAAAAAAAAAAAAAAAAAGTTACTCACAAGCATACTACTCAACATGCAATCAGATATCATACTTAGAGCATACTTATTTAAGCATCCAACTTATATTTAAATTTTAAAAAGTGTTACTCACCAGGCATTCATAAAACAGAGGCCAGATTTGAAGTTGCTTTTGAAACCCCCTTTTTTTTTAAAACTGAAGTGCCATGACTTCATTACTCATTATAAAATTTGAGTAGCTTGCTGTTAAAGACTTGTATGCAGGCCTAACTCCATATGCATTTGAATCTTTACATTTGAAAAAGCTTTAAATTTGCAGTTGCATGCTTTAATGGCTTGATTCCCAGGTTTCATTTTGAATGGGATTACAGGATGCAGGCAAGCTTGTTTTTTAAATTTCCAGAATGTGGAAATGCAGAGGCTAAACCCAGATTTAATTTGAAAATACTTGGGTTTGAAGACTTGCAGATGCATGCATGTTTGTTTCTCTCAATTTTGAAATGCAGATGCTCAGTATTGAACAAAAATGCAGGCAGGTTTTCAATTTACTTTTGAATGAAGAAGGGTTTGCATGCTTCTGGAATTAAAAACTGAGTTGCAGGCTTTTGTTTTAAGAGGGGTTTACTGATTAGATTATGGAGAACAGATTTGAAAAATATACTGGTAAGCTTTTTGTTTGAAGAAGAATTTCTGATTTGTTTGTGGAGTGGATTGAAGATATTGATTTGGTTTTGAGAAATTGTTATTGGTTTGTTTTCAGCTGAGATCTTTTCTTAGAAGAAAATGAACATTAGAAAAAAAAATGAGTATGAAGAAAAACATGTTTTTATGTAAGATAAAAATGATTTATTTGTAAATTAAAAGAAAAATTAAAAATAAAAGGACACTTGTCTCAACTCATACTAATATGCCAACACTTGTCCCTTTAGTTGCTTAAAATGTTAACATTTGTTATTATACACATGTTACTTATTTTTAATTTGTTTTTATTTAATGAAAACCTCTTTTCTTTATTTATGTATATATATTTTATCTTCATTTTTAATTGTATATGTATTTCTTTTTAATGAAAATGGAATAAAACAATGTATATAAAAATAGAAGCTTACTTAAAATATATATATGTTTATTCTTTTGAATTTCAAAATGAATTCAAATTCAAATGCTATTTATACATTTTAAAAATCCAATTTTAAAACCAATTTAAAACTAGTTTATATTAACATGTTTGAAATTCTAAAATAATAACATTGTCTTTTTAACTCATTACGGAATCACCCACAGAGTTATACTGACGTATAGCCCTTACACCTCGAGTCTTCACTTGCTTCACTTAGATTCACGACCTAACGTTAATTGGAATCGATGTGGTTTTCGGATATCCAAATATGGAAACCCGATCCCGGTCTCATCGAAATCCAATGCGTGTCTTTTAGGTCCAAGTTGTTTTAAGTTTAAAACAATTCAACTTAAACTATCTATACACACACAGATAGATACTTCACATCATCATAACAGATAATCAACAATATTATCATAAACAAGTAATCTATATTATCATCATAACTTGATAAGCTCAATTATCATCATCCATAGATAACTCATACCATCACAATGCAACCAATGCATCCATATCACACAATACTAATCTCATAACTGAGATTCAAACCATTCAAGTCAAACCAAATCATCCATTCATAAGCAAGATCCATAATCACATCATCTATAATTAATTTAAAATGAATTAAATTAATTACTTCTATCTCTAATTAATTTAAAGTGAATTAAATTAATTACCTATCTTTAATTAATTTAAAATGAATTAAATTAATTACTTTCTCATTTAAAAATCTTGCTTATTTAACCATTAATTGATTATCAATCAATTAAATAATAATCCTCAAATTAATCACCTTAATTAATCACCTTTGATTAATTATTCCTTAATTACATTCAAGTAATTAATTTTACAAATTAATTATCCTTAACCAAACCAGTAATTAACCTTTAATTACTTCATTAATTAATTAATTACATTAATTAATTACTTCCTTAATCACTTGCCATTAGATTAATTAATCCCAATTAATTAATCCTTAATTATATCATTAATCATATTAATTAATGATCCTTAATCAACATTGAATTAATTACTTCTAAATTAATTACATTCAATAATTAATTATATTGATTTATTTATCTTGATTAATCTTATTAGTAATTAATTACTCTAAATTAATTACATCACTTAATTATTCAAATAACTTAATTAATAAATGCTTAGATTAATTACAATAAGTAATTAATTATTAATCACTTCATAAAAAAATTACCTTTCATATTAATTACACAAGTAATTAATTTCCCAAAACTCTTTATAACTTTAATTAATTACCTCCAGTAATTTACTTATCTTAATTACTTCTTTAAGTAATTATACTTCATTGATTACTTATCAATCAAATGATTATTCTAAATTAATTAAACTTAATTAATTAATTTAAATTAATCCAATTAATAAATTAATTACAAAGAGTAATTAATATCTTTAATTATTTCCAAAAAGTAATCATACTTAATTAAATTCCTAATTGATTATTTAAATTAATTAATCCAATTAATTATCAAAATTAATTACATTAATTAAATAAATAAATAATCATAAGTTAATGACCTTCATTAACTTATCATTAAATTCTTTATTACCTTTCTTAAGTAATTAACTTAAATTAATTACCAAATTAATTAACCTTAATTAATTTATTTCAAATCTTTAATTAATTAAACAAATTAATTAATTACATTATTTAAATTATCTTGCTAATTTAATGAAACAAATATCATTAAATTTACATTTTAAAATAAAACATTACTTATTCATGGTTACTTTATCATACATAAAGTAACTTAAAACAATTAACTCAAAATTATTTTCAAATTATATTTTTAAATTTAAAAATTTAAAAAGAAAACAAACTTAACTTAAACAAAGTTTATAAAACATTCTAAAATCTTTTAAAGCTTTATTCTTATTTTATAAAAGAAATTATAAGAAATTTAAACTCCAAATTCATTTAAAATACAAATCATATTTAAATGTGTTTGAACAGCCCATTTTGTTTAAACATTTAAATTTCTTTTAAAACTTCCTTAATTCTCAAACATTGTTTCAAAATTGAGTTTGCTTTTCAGATTTAAACCATGTTTGAATCTCTACTTATATTTAAAGCTTTATTCAAAATTAAAATATTTAATCTCTTTGAAGTTGTTTAAACATCTTTGCCCCAAAGTTTAAATTTAAAATTTTCAAACTGGATTCAAGTCTCATTTGAAATTCAAATTTAATTTTGACTTAAATTCTGTTTCAAAACCCTGTATTTAGTTTTAAAACAAACTGAATTGGAAATATTTACAGGTTTCAGTGAAACCTGTAATAACAGGGGATACCCGAGTACCCCACCATTTTACTTCGAGTAAAATCTTCTTCTACTTCGAGCAAAATTCGTTTTCACCCGAGTATAACTCGAGTACAAACTAACACAGCAAACCCAAATCCCCCCCCCCACTGATACTTCTTCTTCACCGTGCATATGCACGGTGGCTGTAGCCACCTCTGACCATCACCAAATCTTCCAGCAAGTCAACATCCATCCCTGGAACCCAATACGATCATCACAAACTCACCTCCCCTTCGAAATCGAAATCGAGTTCCTCCTTCCAAATACAAACCTGGTAACAGCATAATCTTCAAACCCCAAAACCTGAAATCGTCTCGTACTACCACCACTGACCACCAGATCACCGGCGGCTCTGGCCATACCCTCTTCCATGCCCTAGCTTCTTTCCCCCAGAGTTTCATCGAACTCGATCTACCAGAGGACCGTAATGATTCAAAATTATAAAACTGCTCAAAACTAGGTTTAGAGACTTCATCCACTTCCCATCTCCTCCACCATGACCTATTCATCCCTCTGACATTTTTGCCACATTCCCTGATCACTGCTCTACCATCCCCAAGAATTCCAAATACTCAAATTATCTTAATCACCAGAGTTAGCTAAAATCCCAATTTCTGTTCCACTAAGAACTGCAGTCTCAACTTCTAGCTAATCAATATGATTTTAGTTCTAAAAATCATTATTTTGTTTAGGTTATCAGTTTTCAATACTGCATTTAACATCTATAAGGTTTGAATTTTCAAGTTTATTAATTATACTCTGATGTTTCAACATTTTACAGAGTAGATTACACATTTTGTGTTTTGACTTGATAAGTTTAAAACTAAACTGTAACATCTTTAACATAATAATTTCTGGTTCTTAACAAAGTATTCAACTAAAGCAAAAGAAATTTTCCTTTAAGCTTTATTTAGAAACAGAATTCTGGAACTAAAATCAAAAGAAGCAGAGTCTCATACATTCAAACATATATGTGCATGTATCCAGTAATATATTTAAAATCATAAGCATAGATAAACAAATCATCAAACATTTCAAATAGCATAAACAACCTACCTATTTAAGCAACCATTTTTATTTAAATTTAAAAAAAAAAAAAAAAAGTTACTCACAAGCATACTACTCAACATGCAATCAGATATCATACTTAGAGCATACTTATTTAAGCATCCAACTTATATTTAAATTTTAAAAAGTGTTACTCACCAGGCATTCATAAAACAGAGGCCAGATTTGAAGTTGCTTTTGAAACCCCCTTTTTTTTTAAAACTGAAGTGCCATGACTTCATTACTCATTATAAAATTTGAGTAGCTTGCTGTTAAAGACTTGTATGCAGGCCTAACTCCATATGCATTTGAATCTTTACATTTGAAAAAGCTTTAAATTTGCAGTTGCATGCTTTAATGGCTTGATTCCCAGGTTTCATTTTGAATGGGATTACAGGATGCAGGCAAGCTTGTTTTTTAAATTTCCAGAATGTGGAAATGCAGAGGCTAAACCCAGATTTAATTTGAAAATACTTGGGTTTGAAGACTTGCAGATGCATGCATGTTTGTTTCTCTCAATTTTGAAATGCAGATGCTCAGTATTGAACAAAAATGCAGGCAGGTTTTCAATTTACTTTTGAATGAAGAAGGGTTTGCATGCTTCTGGAATTAAAAACTGAGTTGCAGGCTTTTGTTTTAAGAGGGGTTTACTGATTAGATTATGGAGAACAGATTTGAAAAATATACTGGTAAGCTTTTTGTTTGAAGAAGAATTTCTGATTTGTTTGTGGAGTGGATTGAAGATATTGATTTGGTTTTGAGAAATTGTTATTGGTTTGTTTTCAGCTGAGATCTTTTCTTAGAAGAAAATGAACATTAGAAAAAAAAAATGAGTATGAAGAAAAACATGTTTTTATGTAAGATAAAAATGATTTATTTGTAAATTAAAAGAAAAATTAAAAATAAAAGGACACTTGTCTCAACTCATACTAATATGCCAACACTTGTCCCTTTAGTTGCTTAAAATGTTAACATTTGTTATTATACACATGTTACTTATTTTTAATTTGTTTTTATTTAATGAAAACCTCTTTTCTTTATTTATGTATATATATTTTATCTTCATTTTTAATTGTATATGTATTTCTTTTTAATGAAAATGGAATAAAACAATGTATATAAAAATAGAAGCTTACTTAAAATATATATATGTTTATTCTTTTGAATTTCAAAATGAATTCAAATTCAAATGCTATTTATACATTTTAAAAATCCAATTTTAAAACCAATTTAAAACTAGTTTATATTAACATGTTTGAAATTCTAAAATAATAACATTGTCTTTTTAAAACATATCTATATTTATTAAAATAAATAAAACACAATTATCAAATTTAAATAATTTATAAAAGAAATTATAAATTACATGTCTTATTGAACATATTTAATTCCATTAATGTTTTAGTAAACAATTTATATTTTAAATTTCAAATAATTCCAGTTTATAATTATTAAGCTATATTTAAAAAAAAAAAAAATAAACTTTTGTTTATCTTATGAAAATACAATTATACAATTATACAATTTAAAATAATTACTTTAAGTATTTTAAACAATTTGTTATTTATTAAATAAAATAATAATCTTCAAATTATCAAATGAATATTAAAATTTGAAAACAATATTTTATTTGTTCATTTAATTTCAAACCAAACTTATCCATTCACAATATATATATATAAATATATATACATATATTATAAATAGGAAAAACAATTATTAGTTTTTTAAAGATAAGATTTACCAATTAAACATTTATTTAATTGGATTATTAAATCAAGTTAATTTTATTAAAATTTTATCAAATCAATTTAATTTTAAATACAGATTATTAAATTGATATTGCTAAAATTTCCGGGGTATCACAATTTTAAGTCGTGCACTATTTTGTTCGTCTTTAAACCGTATGTCTTAGGTCGTCAACGACCTAAGTTGAGTCGTGTAAGGTCGCATATGTGCTGTAAATATGTGTTGAGTCGTGTGTCGTTGATATCTTGCTGTAACGTGTTGTATGCCGGTATGTTGTGTTGTAATATGAGTCGTGAGTCGCTGAATGCTTGAGTCGTGAGTCGTAGGGTGATGAGTCGGCAACGACTTAAGGCTCAGGTTGAGACACACTATAAATAGGGAGTGAGTTGTAACTTTTTGAGTAGTTGATTTTGAATAAAATTTCTTGTTGATTGCTGTGTGCTTTCATCTTAAATTGGTAGTTGAGTGTAATCTCCTATCTCCACTTTCGGTTATTCGAGTGCGCTCGAATCAACGATTGTTGAAGCCGATTCGCGGAATCAAGTGCGCTTGATCAACGCTTGAAGAATTGAAGATCTTCTCTCACGGTATCGTGCGCGATCAACGTGTCGAAGATAGCTAGAATTCGGTATCTTTGTGATCAACAAATTTGGGCATTTCAGTATCTTCAATCCACCAATTGCTACATTTCATCGATTTCATCGTTTTTGTAACATCCGCTGCGTCAGTTTGGTATCAGAGCTAGACTTAGCAAATCATAGCTAAGCCGAGACTTGGAGCCAATTTTTGAAGTTGAAATTTGAAGTTGGAGTTTATCGTGTTCATCTTGAAGTTGCAACAAGTTTGAAGATTTTGATCCATTTCATTTTGGATCTAGAGTTGGAGAAGTGTTTGAATTTGAAGTTGCTTGGAGACCTTGAGCCGAGCCAAGTTAAGCCGTGAAGTGTTTGAAGGTCGAGCATAGTTTGTGTTGAAGTACATTTTGTTGAAGTGGAGGCCGAGTTAAGTTGTTGCCGAGTTAAGGAGCTAAGCCGTGTAGAGCTATTGCCGAGTCAAGGTTGAGGCCGTGACTTGTTGTTGTGTTGAAGTTTTGTGTTCGATTTGTTAAAGTATTTGAGAAATTTTGAAGAGTTTGTGAAGATTTGAACCATGCCACCAAGGAGAGCTAATCGTCATCAAAACGTTGAAGCTTTGTATAGAAGAGAAGAAGCCGAGCTTATGGAACAACGTATTAATGAGAAATTTGATGAAGGCATTGGAAAGTTAGAGAAGTTGATGAATGGTTTGAATCAAACTCAAAGGAGGATATCACCAAACTCGAACCATGGAGGAAATCGAGTTTCGCCATCGGTTATGGAAGCGAGGAGGGTATCACCGCATTCTTTTAGAGATAGAAGAGAAACATCAATTTCATCACGGAGAGATCATCATGACTATGGACATGAAGAGAGAAGAAGTCAACGTGAATTTGACAATGAGGCGTATAGAGATGAAGAGAGACATAGTCGAAGAAGCATGCATGAACGAAGGGATGATAATGGTCGAGATCGATGTAGGCGTACTTTTGATTTTTATGAAGAGGGTGATAGAGCTAGCGTTCATTATCGAGATTGAGACCCAGTTCGAAATTCGTATCGAGATGTGGATGATGATCGTCGATGGGAATTGGGTATGAAGATGGAGATTCCGGAGTTTAAGGGTGGAATGGTAGCTGAAGAATTCTTGATTGGTTGTCAAATGTTGAAGAGATCTTTGATTTCAAGGAGGTTCCTGAGCATAGAAGAGTGAAGTTGGTTGCTACTAGGTTGAGGGGGAGAGCTTTGGCGTGGTGGCAGCAAACTAAACTTACGAGGGAGAGAATGGGAAAGTCAAAGATTGAGTCTTGGGATAAGATGAAGAAGTTGATGAGAGCTACTTTCTTACCATACAACTATCAATCACTTATGTACCAGAGGTTGAAGAATCTGAGACAAGGGACGAAGTCTGTTAGTGATTATGCTGATGAATTTTACCAACTCATTGCCAGGAATGATATTATGGAAACGGAAGAACAGCTAACTGCTAGATTCATTGGGAGATTGAGAATGCAGATCCAGGATATGGTTAATATGTTTGATCCTAGGTCAGTGGCAGTGGCACATCAGAAAGCGTTGGCTTGGGAGAAGCAAGGAAGGCATGGAGGTGGTGTGTTTACTAATTCCAATAATCAAGCGAAGGGTGCTAGTGGAAGTTCTAATGTTCCTAAACCTGTTACAAAACCAGTGATGAAGGAGGCTGAGAAGGCAAAGGTTAGCAGTGGTTTCAAATGTTATAATTGTCAGGAGTTGGGTCATAAAAGCAATGAATGTCTGAATCCAAAGAAGAGAACCATGGTTGCAGAAGTTGAAGAAGAGGATGTGGAAGCTGAATGTTCAAATGAACCTTATGTTGAAGAGGAAGACTTATTGTCCGGGGATGAAGGTTGTAATTTGATGATGAGGAGATCTTGTCTTACACCAAAGCGAGAGGAAGATTCTAGTTGGTTGAGGAGCAATATTTTTCAGTCTACATGTACTATTCTGGGAAAGGTTTGCAAATTCGTTATTGATGCTGGAAGCTGTGATAATATTATCTCTACAGAAGCAGTAAAGAAGTTGAACTTGAAAACTTAAAAGCATCCTAAACCGTACAAGCTAGCATGGTTAAGGAAGGGTGGTGAAGTGAAGGTGTGTCGAAGAGCTTGTGTGAATTTTTCCATTGGGAAGAAGTACAAAGACGAAATTTGGTGTGACGTGGTAGACATGGATGTGTGTCATTTTTTGTTGGGCAGACCATGGAAGTTTGATAGAGCAGTGCAACATGATGGTTGTGCTAATAGCTATAGTTTCATGTTCGAAGGTACTAAAATCACTTTAGTTCCCAAGAAGCAACAACAGAAGGAGAGCAAGTTGGAGGAGATCGAAGAACTGAAAACTTTGCTATCTTTGAAGGAGTTTGTCAAGGAGATTGAAGAGGAGCCTGAAGTGTTTTTGTTGATTGGGCGAGAGTGTAGTGAAGAGGTTGAAATTCCAGAAGAAGCGAAGCCAGTGTTGAAAGAATTTGAAGATGTATTTCCAGAAGAGTTGCCTAAGGAGTTACCGCCACTGAGAGACATTCAACATCAAATTGATCTTGTTCCGGGAGCCGTTTTACCACATCGACCACATTATCGAATGAGTCCGAAGGAACATGAGGAGTTACGAAGGCAAGTGGAAGAGTTGTTAGAACAGGGACGTGTTCAGGAAAGCTTGAGTCCTTGTGCAGTACCAGCATTGTTGGTGCCGAAGAAGGATGGAACATGGAGAATGTGTACCGATAGTAGGGCTTTGAACAAGATTACTATTCGTTACAGGTTTCCTATGCCAAGGTTAGATGACTTGCTAGATCAGTTGAGTGGGGCAACTATCTTTTCGAAGATTGATTTGAAGAGTGGTTATCATCAGATTCGAATTAGACCTGGAGACGAATGGAAGACCGCATTCAAGACGAGGGAAGGTTTATATGAATGGTTGGTTATTCCGTTTGGTCTATCAAATGCACCAAGTACATTTATGAGGGTGATGAATCAACTTTTCAGACCGTACATTGGGAAGTTCGTGGTAGTTTACTTTGATGATATTCTGATTTATAGTGCGAGCACAGAGGAGCATGTAGAGCATTTGAGAAAGGTGTTAATTATTCTTCGTGAGGAGAAATTTTATGCAGCTACGAAGAAATGTGTGTTCATGACTCGAAGTGTGTTATTTTTGGGATATGTTATATCTAAGAAAGGAATCCAGGTGGACTAGAATAAAGTTGAAGCAATTAGAAATTGGCCACAGCCGAGGACTATCACTGTAGTTAGAAGTTTTCATGGGTTGGCATCATTCTACCGAAGATTCATTCCACACTTCAGTAGCGTGATGGCACCTATTACTGATTGTATGAAAGGAAAACAGTTTTCTTGGTCGGAGGAAGCAGGAGTTTCTTTTGAACGAATCAAAGAACTTTTGACGACAGCACCAATTCTTGTATTACCAGATTTTCAGTTGTTGTTTGAGCTACACACTGATGCATCAAAGGTTGGGATTGGAGGAGTCTTGAGTCAGAGTGGAAGGCCAGTTGCTTATTTCAGTGAGAAATTATCAGGAGCAAAGATGAGATATAGTACATACGATGTTGAGTTTTATGCCATTGTTCAAGCCGTGAAACACTAGAGACATTATCTATTACAGAAAGAGTTTGTTCTTTACACTGATCATGAAGCTTTGAAACATTTGCAAGGAAAAGATAAGATTTCTGCGAGACATGCATCATGGATTGCTTATTTACAACAGTTTACTTTTGTCGTGAAACATAAATCTGGAGCAACGAATCGTGTGGCTGATGCTTTGAGTAGGAGGAGTCATTTGTTGACTACAATGAAAGTTGAGGTGATAGGGTTTGAATTATTGCCAGAATTGGTTGAGGAGGATCCTTACTTTGCAAAGTTCGTTGAGAAAGTTAAGGATGGATATACTGATGAATTTATGTTGGTTGATGGATTCTTGTTTAAAGGGAATCGATTATGTATTCCAGAAAGCAGTTTGAGATTGAAGATTATCAAAGAGTTGCACGAGGAAGGACATGTGGGCCGTGATCGTACATTGCATTTGGTTTCTCAATCTTACTTTTGGCCGTCAAAGAGGAGAGAGGTTGAAAGGTTTGTGGAGAGATGCCATATATGTCAGGTTTCGAAGGGAACAGCGACAAATGCAGGATTGTATATGCCGTTACCTGTACCAACTAAACCATGGGATGATATCAGCATAGATTTCATTTTGGGTTTGCCTAGAACTCAAAGGGGAAATGATTCTATATTTGTTGTGGTGGACCGGTTTTCGAAAATGGCGCAATTTATTGCTTGTAAGGAGACGGCGGATGCTATTCAAGTTGCTCAGTTATTCTTTAAAGAAATCTATCGTTTACATGGGTTGCTGGAGTCTATTGTTTCAGACAGGGATACCAGATTTTTGAGCCATTTTTGGTTAAGTTTGTGGAAGATGGTGGGAACCAAGCTGAAATTTAGTAGTGCTTATCATCCGCAAACTAATGGGCAGGCAGAAGTTGTTAACAGATCATTGGGAAATTTGTTGCGATGTCTTGTGCAGAATAATCTGAAGAGTTGGGACATGAAGTTATGCCAGGCAGAGTTTGCTCATAATCACGTAGTGAATCGTAGTACGGGATTCAGTCCATTTCAGATTGTATATTCAAGTTTGCCAAGGGGACCGTTGAATTTGGCAGTAGTACCACAACCGAAGGGGACGGTTAAACGAGCTGTCGATTTTGTTGATGTATTGACTGAATGTCATAAAATCGTGCAGAAACGATTGGAGAGAGCAAATGAGAAATATAAGCAGACTGCAGACTTGAAGCGACGAAATGTTGAATTTAACGAAGGAGATTTGGTTTACGCCGTGTTAACGAAGGATCGTTTTCCAGTAGGCGCTTATAACAAGTTGAAAGCCAGAAAAATTGGTCTGGTAGAAGTTGTGAAACAGATCAATGAGAATGCTTATAAGTTGAAGCTGTTTGGAGAATGTGTGCACTTCTGACGTGTTCAACGTTAAGCATCTTGTACCGTATTATGGAGATGAACAATCTGATGAAGGAGAATTTACAAATTCGAGGACGAATTTTTCTCAACCAGGGGAGGATGATGCAGCTAAGGCCAGAGAAGAAAATACGCGACCAGCAAATAGCCAAGGAACGAGTCGTACACGACTCATAGAAAAGTTAAGTCGTCCACGACTTAAGCTGGAGGCTATAGGTCGTCCACGACCTAAGGAGTTACATGAAGAGGAGCTGCGAGTTAATGAAGTGACTTTAAGTCGTTGGGAGAAGGCTACGTTTTTGAGTCGTTCGAGAAGTATAAGTCGCTCACGACTTAACAAAGGTTGTTCACGAGCTAATGAAGAGGTCTTAAGTCGTTCGCGACTTAACAGGGTGAAGGGTAACGAGTTACGACTTAGTTAGGTCGTATGAAGAAATGCAGAAGCCTCTCTTGAGTTGTTGATGTTGAGTCGCCGTTTGTTATGTTGCTTGTAAATTGTTAAGTCGGCGAGGAGTTAAACCGTGAGTCGCATGTAACTTGTTCAGATCATTGAGTCGTTTCATTTTAAGTCATGCACTGTTTTGTTTGTCTTTAAACCGTATGTCTTAGGTCGTCAACGACCTAAGTTGAGTCGTGTAAGGTCGCATATGTGCTATAAATATGTGTTGAGTCGTATGTCGTTGATATCTTGCTGTAACGTGTTGTACGTCGGTATGTTGTGTTGTAATATGAGTCGTGAGTCGCTGAATGCTTGAGTTGTGAGTCGTAGGGTGATGAGTCGGCAACGACTTAAGGCTCAGGTTGAGACACACTATAAATAGGGAGTGAGTTGTGACTTTTTGAGTAGTTGATTTTGAATAAAATTTCTTGTTGATTGCTGTGTGCTTTCACCTTAAATTGGTAATTGAGTGTAATCTCCTATCTCCACTTTCGGTTATTCGAGTGCGCTCGAATCAACGATTATTGAAGCCGGTTCGCGGAATCAAGTGCGCTTGATCAACGCTTGAAGAATTGAACATCTTGTCTCACGGTATCGTGCGCGATCAACGTGTCGAAGATAGCTAGAATTTGGTATCTTTGTGATCAACGAATTTGGGCATTTCAGTATCTTCAATCCACCAATTGCTACATTTCATCGATTTCATCGTTTTCGTAATATCCGCTGCGTCAAGAAGTGATGCATTATTTTATTTCAAATTTTTTCTTTTTAATACTTTTAAAATGAAGTGGATATTTTTCCAAGGCTAGTGATGATTTATTTGTAATTTTTGAACACTTTTTGGAATTTTTAAGCAAATTCTTTAATTCTTATTTTATTTCCTTTAAATTTAATTATATATTTTTATTTTATTTTACTTTGTTTTAGTTTTTAAATTCATTTAATGATTTTTATTTTGTTTTATTTGATTGAAAAGAAATGCTAAATTGAAGAGACAAAAACTCTTCTTTTTCCTATGACTTTTCAAGTGCTTGACTTCTCATTTACTTTTACCATTCTCTCATTTACTTTTGGCTATGCTTTTACTTTGTTTGGCCATGTATTTGATGAGCCATGAGTTTCATTTACTTCTCACGCATAAAAAAATTTGCATCTCATTTTCGTTCACGGCTAGAAGAATTTTGGTAATGGCCTTCTTCTTATTTCTCTTCTTTTTCTTCTTATTTTTCATATATTTTTCCTTGTTTTCTTGGATAGTTTGCTCGGCCCACACTTGATTTCCACGGCCATCACCTCCTACATCTCCTCCTTGTCACCATCCCTACCTACCCCTCAGGTCTTGACCATGGCCGAGACTCCTATGGTGCAAAACTCCACAAAAATGCAACCAATGCCCTTAAAACCTTCATAGCTGACCACCCCATGCTTATTTCCTCCATCCACCACCACAGCCACCACCATAGGCCACCACCACTTCATTATCTAGACCTCCTCTCACCACTCTAGCCACTGACCGGACTGTAGCACCTAAGGCCGAGTTAATTGCCTCCATGGACGAGCCTAAATATTGAACAAAACCATGCTATTTTGCCTAAGACCTCTTCATCTTCCTATGTTGTAAACTCCTCCATGTTCTAGCCTTGTTAGCCATGCACCCTTGTGTCCAAACCTAAGCCAAGCCACACCAAAGCCTGAACAAATCAACCCCTAGGCCATGCAAACAAATGTATAAAGCAAGGCAAAAGTTTTTGTGTTCAAATTGTCTTTCATTTCAAAATTGTTTCAAATTGAATGTTGTATTGAAACTTTAATTTTATTCTGTTTGTTTTGGGTTGTAACACAAAGTCTATAACTTGGATCTCGCTCTCCACTCGAGTCCGCAGTCTTGTCATTGTGTTTCGAAATCCATTATGTCATTTGTATTCATATCTCCAACACAAGAGGTGAGTAAATCTCACATGACATTATATACTTATGCAAATGTGAAGCGGTAACAATTGAATGTGTTGAATTATATATGATGTCATAACTGCCTGTGATTCTTTATATATGATGTTAAACCTTTTAAATTACATGTGATCTCCTCTATTATTGATATATGTTGTTAAACTGTTTATTTTATCTGTTTCTCACACTGCAAGTTCCCTTTTAGATTATAAATCACATGGGTTGAAATGATACATACCCGAATGGACTTTAGAATAGGGAAAAATCGTTATGGGCTGAAATGATAGGCCTGAAAGGTTTTTATTTATTTTATTTTTACTTGGGACTGCGGGTTTAAAATGATAGAACTCGAATTTCTTTGTAAACTACGGATTGAAATGATATATATTTGTATCACTTGACCTAGGTTAGAAAACTATATATAGGCCCATGGTTAATTTATAAAGTATTTTGAATATTTTAAATATTTTTTAAAAGTGTAAAATTATGAAAATTTGATTTAATTGGGTTTTAAATGTTTTAATAAAGAAATTTTGATTTTTCTGTAAATTAAAATGTAATTTAAAAAAGTGGTAAAAGTGAATTTTTGGAAATATAACTTAAGTCGGAAAATTTGGAATTTTGGTTTAAAATGAAAATTAAGTTATATAAATAGAAATTTTATTACATTGGAAAATAGAAGGAAAATATAAATGTTAAGTTTATTTGTTAAAAATCGAAGAAAAGAAAATGTTACACTTGAATTTATTAAGTGAAATTATAGAAAATTTGATTTAATAACAAGAAATTTATTTATAAAAATCATGAGTTAAAAGTAAGTTAAATGAACATTTTAAAATTTTAAAAATGTGATTTTATAATGCTTAAAGGGTTTAAATTGAAGTTATTTATTGGCTGGAAATACATTAAATCTGGAACATACTTTTTATAGCATTCAGAAATGCTATGGTTTCTGTAAATAAATTAAAACTGAATAAAAAAGGCTATTACAGCAGTTCTGAAATGCTGTAGTTGCTGTCGTAAATTTAAAAGGCTAAAACTTAATAACGGCCTATTACAGCAGATCTGTAAATGCTATAGTGGTCTGCTGTCCTTGTTGAAATTAATAAAAACCTTAAACTTGAAACCTGGGCTATTACAGCATTTCTGGAAATGCTGTATTTGCTGTTTTAAACTAAATTTCAACTAAAACTGAGTTTTAACAGTAGTTTTTAAATGCTATCTTTGCTGAATTAAAATGTTTTCAAGTATAACTTATAACAGCTTTTTCTAAGTGCTGTGAAAGACTAAAATTTTAAATGTTTATGGGGTTTGCTTAGTAAACGAGCTCAGAATGGTTTGAAACTTTGAAAATTGAATACTTAACTTCATAGAATAATAACTTCACTTTTAAATGATTTAAATGAACAAATTTAATTGGAAAATGAATCATTTTAAAAGATGATTTGAATTGAAATAAATGAATGTTATCTTTGAATTTAAAAGGGTATTTAAATTGGATATTTGGATTTGAATTCAAATAATGATTTGAAAGGGAAGTTTTGAAAGAAAGGATATTTTGATATATTGAAATGATTAAATCTTTATTTGATAAAGATTTAGATTTGAAAGGATATTATATTTTGAAGTATAAATTATTGGTTTTAAAAGTTATAACCACGGGTTATGATAATGATTATTTGGCAAAGAGACCGGGATCGGATATGAAAATACTCTCAATCGATACCGATAACCATTTTGACAACCGTGTACGTAGTGGAGATTTCAGAATAAAGTAGGATGGTGGCGACATTCTTGTGGTATATTACGTGGACCCGACTCCCGTGATTTGGCTTAAGGTGGCTAAAACAGGAGCGATCTTGGGCCAAAATGGGTAGCTCCTCTGGTCGGACGCATTTCTTCGATACCATTCTATTACTTTGTGATTGTTTGGTGGCCACCCTCCAACTTGGGAATGTGTTCCAAGGTGGGCGTATGCGGCTGTTGCGTTACCACTGTCCCGTGTACGTAATTGGTATATCTATCCTGGCATTACCTCGTTGTGTCGTGTCACCTACCGTATCGAGCCTTTACTACGAGTTTGGTTTTCTCCCGTAGCCCATGCGTATCTTTTCATAGTCTCCCGATCAGGAGATATGTAGATATTGGATGGACTACTGGGACTATTATGTGTCTGGGGCTATATGGGTAACCCCGTGATGCTATTTTAAAGTAAGTTTATTTTACTAATAGACACTATTATAATAACGCAATATTGCTACATAGTAAATAGTCTAACGGATCCTTAGAGGATGGGCGGTCCCAAGCATCCTTTAAGTTACTTGTATCTTTACCTCAGGTCACTTGAGTTGGTTTACATTTGATAAGTATGTATGCCCTGACTCGAGTGTTTGTGTTTTATTTACGCTCGGGTCACCTTGAGTTATTCAAGGATTTGGATTTCCACTCTCTGGAGGTCTGGAATCGTTGGAGATTATCAGCTTATCTAGTTTTATCCATTTCAGTTCTATTGTTCTATTTCAGTTCTGTTGTTCTATTGTCAGTTTTGTATTAGTGGACTCCTTTGTATTTGGGATTTTATGTTGTATCTGTTTTCAGACTGATATTATGTATTTGGGTTTTGAGACTTTGTGATAGTAGCTTCATGAAATACTATGGTATTTTATTTTCCGCTGCGAGATATCTGACGTTCTATGTTTGTGATTCTGTGATTTGATTTTATTTTCTCCGAATTATTATTACAATCTGTTATTTTGTACTATTCAAGTCCGACATGTGTGATTTTTTGTCGATTCGAATGGTGGAACATAATGGGTCGTTACAACAACTGTCCAGTTTCTCTATGAATGGTAGTACTTTGATATATTATATGTAAATTGACATTTACCGTTTTCTTTGTGTAAATACTGTTATTTGATATTATATTTTGTTCCGCTGCGATTGTGAGATTCTATGCTTTTGCATTCTGTTTCTACTTCTACCTATTCGGTATATCTAAGGAATGGTAGGTCGATTGTAACAACCCTGTATTTTTTTATTATTTTAATTGTTCATTTTGATTATTTCAGTTGGAATGCCTGATTTAAAAACTTTTATTTATTAAAATGGATAAATTTTGTTATTTTAAATATAAATTTTGATTTTTATGTGAATTAGAATTTCAAACATGAATAAATTGAATATTTCCAGAAAATGTGAATTTTAGTCAATATGGTCAAACTTTGACTTTTAAATTTAAATTTTGATTATTTGAACATTTGAATTTTATCTTTTACTATAAAAGTAAATAAAATTTTAAGAATACTAATTTTCGTTTCGTTGAAATCCGATTTATATTGTGAAAGTTATGTTTTTTTCAATATTGTGTGTACGTAGTTTTACTTAACAAAATTTTTTATTTTAAATTATATAAATAATATTTTTGTTTGTTCTAATTTATGTATATATGTATATATGACATGTTATGTATTTATTTTTATTTTTAAAACATTTTATAAGTATAGTTAAAATTTTCAAATGTTATATGTATGTCGTTTTCAATGTTTGAATTCTAGTTTCAATATATTAAACTATTTCTTATTTATTTTCTATTTTTCCTTAAATATCTATTTATTTTCTTTTTCACTCTATTTCATTTTCAGTTTTATTTTATTTACTGAATTTTGATTTGTTTATTTTGATTTAAAAGAAATTGGAAATTGAAGAGAAAAAGCATTTTCATCTTTGTGACTCTTCACATTTGTCTTTTCATTTTTCATTTGTCTCTTCGTTTTCTTGGATAGCCGTACTTTTCTTTTTGAATAGCCGTGAGTTTTGTCTCTCATTCACATGAGAAATCTCCCTCTCCTCAAGAAAAATCATGGCCATGAGAAGAAAAAAACCGTCGTAATGGCCTCTCTTCTTCCTTCTTTTCCTCTTTTCTTCTTCTTTCTTCATTGTTTTGCCTAGTTCATTCATATTTGCTTGCCCGCACCTCTCTCCTTGCTAACCACATTTATCCTCCACCTTTCCATCCATGGCCTACACCACCATCACCTCCTCCCAAAGCCAGGCCGTGAGCCCTTAGGCTAAAACCCCACCATACAAACTTGTAGAACCATGAACAAACCATCCATTCACCAAATCCCTTCATATTGCATGCCTTATCAACTCCCACCACTCTCTCACTTCGGCCACCCCATAGCCGCCGCCATCTGGAACCACCACCACCTCTGGCCGCTGCTGCACCATCACCTGACCTGCATTTACCTTTGGCCCAGCCCTATGACGATGAAGGCCAAGCCTTGTTGTGCCCAAACTCCACTCTATTTTGCTTTTGTCCCTTTTTCTTCTACATATGAAACTCCTACCCTTCACATCACTACATGTTGCCATGCATAGGTGTCCTAGATCTGACCTATATGATGCCACCTGAGCCCAAACACATCATGGCTGAGCTTAGGTCCAGCTAAGGCCAAGCATTGGAGTGGTTGAAGCAAGGTCTAATCATTCTTTGCTTTTGTTGCTTCTTATTTCCATTTGATTTGATGATGTGTTTTGTGTTAAATATATTCATGTATATGTTGCTTTGTTTTATTGGTTATGTACAAGATCATCATCTAGGCTCCCATTCATTTAAATCAAAAGTCGCGATGTATCGTGCTTGTCGTGCCTTTGGAATCGTTTTGTCTGTCGTAGTGGTCTTCAGCTTGAAAATGCGAGTCCTTCTCACTCTGACATTTCTACTTATGAAATCGTAAATTGATGTCAAGTGTTTAGTAACTAAAAATGTTATAAAAGTAAATGATGATTATATGATATGATATGCCATGTTATTACCATGTTTACTTTGTTAACTATCACCTGACATCTGATATATGACATTATATTGTGACATTGACATTGACATTGTTTATATTGTTTATGCATATGTTCACACTGTAAGTTCCCTGTTAGAATAGAATCACTATGGGTTGAAATGATACATATCCAAATGGACATTAGAATAGGGAAAAATCATTATGTTCTGAAATGATAGGCCTGAGTGATTTTTATTTATTTTTATTTACTTAGGTTGCGGGTTTGAAATGATAGAACCCGGTTTTCTTTTTAAATTGCGGATTGAAATGATATATATCTGTATCACTTGACCTAGGTTAGAAAATTATATACAGACCCCGTGGTATACTTTTAAATGATTTTTATTAAGATATGTATTTTTAAAAGTACGAAATTTGATTTAAGAATATATATTTTATGGTTTTGAGAAAGCAAAATAATTAGTTTTGAATTTGTAAATTTAATTATGTAAATTTAAAGTAAATGTGATTTTTGACTTCGTATTATATTTCTAAAATGTAAGTAAATAATGGAAATTTAACTTAAAGTTTGAAATGGTATTTGAAATAAAATGTTAAGTTTTATTAAATTTATAAGTTAAGAAAATAGTGAATTTTGACTTAACTAATAAATTGAGTTTTAAATTAGATATATAATTATAAAATTTTGGTTGTGTAAATCATATGTTAAAATTATTTAAATGTGAAATTTTGAAGTTTAGAAATATGATTTATAAGTTTAAATTAACAAAAATTTTGAAGTTTTATTTTTTTCTAAAAAGTAACAGCATTTCCCAAAAATGCTGCAGTTTTATGGCAGCGTTTTTAAATGCAGTTATTTTTGAATTCAACTATGGTAGAACTAACTAAATATCTATTACGGCATTTTATAAATGTGATTGTTCTTCAATTAAACTATTTTGGAAACTATAAGCTACGATAACACTTTATAAATGTCGTCCTTGCTATAATTTGACAGTGTTTTGAAATATTATAGATTTGAACACTATTTGAGTTATATTTTAAAGTGTTAAATGATTTAACATTTGGAATTGATTATTTGTGAAATTTAAGGAGTTTTGAATATTTTTCATATATAAATTTGAACTTTTAAGTAATTTAAATATAATTTGAATTTAAATAAGGTTTACTTGGTTATGTGTAAATTTGAATAAAATGAAATGAGATAAATGAATTTTTAAATGAAATTCTGAAATGTGTTTTGAAATGATATTTAAATGATATCTATGGTTTTAAATGATATTTAAAATTGAATATTTGAATTTAAGAATGATAATGAATTTATGATGGATTTAAAAGGAAATGAATTTGAAATGGTTTTGAATGACATAATCTTTACTTTGATAAAGAATATGAATTTGGAATGATTTTTGATTTTGATAAATGAATATTTGAAGTTTATATTGGTATGAAAGGATATTTGGTTTGCTTGTAATTTGAGTTATTTAAATAATATTGGATTTACGAAATGAATATTTCAAAACTAAGTAATAATGAAGTTAAATTTGAGATATATGAAATTATAAAATTTAGTTCTGAAATATGGTATATTAAAGCTCTTAAATATATTAAAAATTTAATAGTTTATTTTGTGGATCCAATTTATATTTGAAATTGATATGATGGATTGTTGGAAAACAAAATTGAATTGAAACTGATTGTTTGAATTAAATTAAATTGGAAATTTGAAAATTTGGATTAAAGGAAGGTCCCATGATTTCAAGTTTTATGATTTCAAAATGTTATGATTTTCAAAGTGTAATGATTTAAAGTATTTTGGTTTCGAAAGAGTTATAACTTTGAAAGTATAAGATTTTTGAAAGTGATTATATGTTTGAAATGGAAATGATATCTTATTGATTTGGATATAGTTTTGAAATAAAAATAGTTTTGGTTTCAGAGTATAAACTATTTTTGAAAGGGATATGGTTTTGAAATGAAATGATTTGATTTTTGAAGTATAAACTATTTTGAAATGACCACGGCATTAAAATAACGTTTGGTTGTTAAAGAGACGGGGATCGGAAGTTGTCATACTCTCTGCCAACTCCGAAAACCACTTTAACAACCGTGTACGTGGTGGAGATTTCAGATTGAAGTAGGATGGTGGCCACGTCCTTGAGGTATATTACGTGGACCCAACTCTCGTGAGTTGGCATAAGGTGGCTAAAATAGGTGCAATCTCAGGCCAAAAGGGGTAGCTCCTCTGGTCGGACACACTTCTTCGATACTATACTCTCACTTGTGGTTGATTTTATGGCCATTCTCCGATTTTGATTGGGAGTGTGTTTCGAGGTGGGCGTATGTGGCTTCTGTATTACCACTAGCTCGTGTGCGTAATTGGTATATCCAAGGTTTTAAATATCGAATTTCGGTCACGTTTCGTCTCGGAATTTTTACACGAGTTATCTCGTATCGGGAGAGATCTCGGACGAGATGAGTATGTATCGGGTGTACATCTCGGATTGACATCTCGGGTCTTATAATGCATCTCGGGAATATCTCAGATATACTTATGTGTCTAAAATTGATGTGTCAAAAATTTATTTAACAATTATAACTTTCTTAGTAAAAATAAAAATGGTAACATGCTTGATTTACACGGAAAAAGAAATATTTTTAGAAGAGTAGTAGCTTGATTAGCTTAATTGATTTGGTAATGATTGAATAATATTACTTTTTTTAACGTAATAAAGAAGTGAAACCTTTTGCTATGACTCATTAAGATAAAAAGTAAAGCATATGTTCAAGAAGTTGGTAAATTATAATTGGATTGAGTAGTTTCTTTTTGAATCAATATGAAAATAAAAATTATCATGGAAAATTAGAAAAATGTATAACTTCGGGTGAGATCTCGGATTGAGATTTTGATCCATATATCGGGTGAGATTTGAGGACGAGATGAGTGTCGAGGGAGATATGGAGGAGATTTGATGTCTCGTCTCGTTTAAGTGTGAAAATGAGATCTCGGGCGAGATACAGGAGATTTAAAACCATGGGTATATCTACCCTGGCATTGCCTCGTGTGTCGTGTCACCTACCACAGCGAGCCTTACTACGAGTTTCTATTTGTGTCGTACATATGGAGTATCTTCTCATAGTCCACCGATCAGGAGATATTCAGGTACTGTATAGACTATTGGCACTATTACCTGTTAAGGGCTATATGGGTAACCCCTTAAAACTATTTTAAAGTAAGTTTATTTTACTGTAGTCATTATTATAATAGCGCAATATTAATACATAGTAAATAGTTTAATGGATCCTTAAAGGTTGGGCGATCCTAAGCATCCTTTAAGTTACTGGTGCATTTTGTTACTGTTCACTTGAGTTGATTTACAGTTCATAAGTATTTATGTCCTGACTTGAGTGTTTTGTGTCTTGCTTTACGCTCGAGTCAGACTGAGTGATTCAGCATTTAAGGCTCACCTTCAGAGTTGGAGCTTTGCTTGAAGGTCCAGACATCCTTTTTTCTTTCAGTATCTATTGATTTCTGTGATGTATTCTGATTTGTACCTGATGTATCTTGTTACTCTTCTTTTGTATCTTGTTTAACTCTGATGTATCTTATATATACATAGTAGCTTCATGAACTACTATCTCTTTTAAATTTCCCTACATTATTATTCACTCCATGTTTGTGATCTGTGATTATTTATTTACTGTATATTTTGATATTTGCCAAATATTATATACAACGTGGTATTTTGAGCAATTCAAGTCCAACATGATAGGATGCGAATGGTTGAAAATATCGGGTCGTTACAGTTGGTATCAGAGCTTTGGTAGCTCTAGGCAAAACTCAGCATGTATGGTAAATGTATTTACAGAATCACTTTCATTCGTACTTGAATCTCTTCCTCTTTGACTCGATTCCTTTGAATTTTGGAACGTTCCCTACAGTTCCAAAATCCATTCATGTCCCTCACTATTCGTCTTCTTTTGATTCTGGAGTATCCAATAACTCCACTTCGAATGATCTTTGTAGTGAGTCGGTGGTCTCGCCAATCTCAAATTGTTTTGTAAAGGAGTGAAACTCCTTTACAATACCATCGATTCACCAAAGATTTTTATATCCTCGGTTTAGATGCTAGTATCTCTTATAATTATGAACTCTATCTCTTGAGATCGAATGTAGATTTACCCCAGAAATCCACATCGATCTTATTCTTTAAGTCACGGTTGACCCGGTTAAGGTTTCCCATGATTTATTTGAGCTTATCCATCTTCCTATTTTGTTATTTAATCATCTCATCTTTGTTTCCAACTAATCTTCAAATCATTCTAGAAGTGTATTTGTAAACTAAGACTTAAAATGTTTTATATATTGTGTTGTTTGAGTTGTTGATGTTGATTTGGGTTTATGATTGATTCGTCTGATCAATGTTATCGATAAGATTTCCAAAACACTTAAACAGAGCAAACTGACATAATATGCTTTTTCAAATTTAGTAATGAAATAAATTTTGTAACTATATTATAAATCTTTTTCTGGATTTCACTGAATTGGTTGTTAAGAAATAATAATTGATTTTATATATCATTATCTTTTGTTTCATATATAAATAATTGAACTATAAACATGGTTATAAATTTATTTGGAAATTTAAAATGAATTTTAAAACAAGAATTTGAGAATTTAATTTCCATTGATTTCAAGTCTTGTATTTAAGGTTTTAAAAAGATATACTATTTAAAGTATTTTCTAATTGAAATTTCCAAAGAATTTTAAAGTTTAAATTAGTGCTCTTCTCTCTGTCGCTGGAAAATAACTTCGGTGATGACTGCAGCGTCATCGACATTCATTTTCGAGTTTCAAAGTTGTAACAACCCTAGATTTTTGAATATAATTTTAAATTTAACTTTATTTCATTTTGAAATTATTTGAAATTTATTTTTATTTCAAGATTTCGTTTTTAAATGTTTTTAAAGTGATGATAAAAAATTTCTAAAGTTTATTGTATTTATTTCCAATTTTTAAACCCTAGTTTATATTTTTAAGCTATTTTCTTAATTTATTTATATTTATTTAAAATTTATTTATATATTTTTATTCATTTGTTTTTTTATGTTTTAATTTTATTTATATTCATTTTCATATATGTTTAAAAATGCAAAAAGAAATATGGAAATTTGAAGAGATTTTGACCTTTAATATGCCTTATCTTTTCATCTTCATTTTGCCTTTTTAATACCAATCATCACATGCATTTACTTTGGCCAACCATAACATTTATTCAGCCGCATCACTTTCATTTTCTCATGAAAGAAATAAAATGTTTCTCACTCAAAAAATTTCGGCCATCGTTTGAAGCAAAGTTTGGTAAAATTTTATTTTACTTTTTCTACTCATTTCTTGTTTGTTTTCTTATTTTATTTGCATTGCTTCACCTATATTGCTCAGCCACTTGCTCCTTCATCACCATAGCTACCTCTATCACTACCACAATCGGCTGCCACCTCCTTCAGTCTACTGTATAGTCATGGCCGTGCACTTCTTAGTTGCCAAACACCACCAAATATTGCATTATTCCTTGAAAAACTTCATAGATAAGCCACCAATTTGATTCACCACTCCACCACACCATCTCGGCCACCTTTTGCATCATCGCCACCAGTCACATGCTGACCAGTGACTACTGCCACATCATCTCCTGACCCTACCAGGCCTGGCCGTGCCTATTTATGCCTATGGCTGAGACATAGGTTGCATAGAAATTGCTTTGTTCCATTGTGTTGAAAATTCATGCACATACCACTTCTACTCCTTTATATCCATGTTACGGCCGATCCTATTGAACCCAGACCTGATCCAAATTCACATCTTGGCCGCACATTTTCAACCTATGGCCGAGCATAGGGTAGTTGAAAGAAAGTGCAAGTGATTTGGTTATTTGTTGTGCATGTATTTCTAGTCTTGTTTAATAATATTTGAGTTGTATATTCATGTGTTATATATTTTATTTTGTTTCACATGTGACAAGACAAATAGCTTTGGCTCTCTCTCACTCTTATCGTAGTCGTGTTTTCATGCCTTTTGGATCTCTGTTGTGTATTTGTTTGTTATCTCCAGCTTGTAGAGGTGAGTAATTCTCACCAGACAATTTACACTCATATAACTAGTAAACTGATAGCATTTGAATCTGTAAACCATATCATAATGTTATAACTGCTTACGCTAAGATCATATGATGTTCACACCTGTTTGTACACCTGCTATATCATCTATTACTGTTATATAATGCTACTCTTTTATTTATATCAGTTTATCACACTGCAAGTTCCCTGTAGATTAGAATCACTATGGGTTGAAATGATACATACCCGAACGAACTTTAGAATAGGGAAAAATCATT
Source organism: Allium cepa (assembly GCA_030765085.1). NCBI lineage: Eukaryota > Viridiplantae > Streptophyta > Magnoliopsida > Asparagales > Amaryllidaceae > Allium > Allium cepa. The sequence goes on from CM060928.1 coordinate 69,272,968, forward strand.
ATGGGCTGAAATGATAGGCCTGAACGATTTTTAATTATTTCATTATACTTGGGACTACAGGTTTGAAATGATAAAACCTGGGTTTTCTTTGTAAATTACGAATTGAAATGATATAATATACGTATCACTTAACCTAGGTTAGAAAATTTTATACAGACCCGTGGTTAATATATATTTTTCTGAAATTTTTAAAAGTATTTTTAACATGTAAATTTATGATATTTTGATTTAAAATGGATTTAAAATGATTTTTTTAAGTGTTAATGGTTTTTGTATAAATTAAAATGTGAAATAAATGAATATTTAAGTTGAATTTTGAAATATAACTTAAATTGGAAATTTATGAATTTCGTTTAAAAATGAATTTTAAATTAAGTAAATAAAATGAAATTAAGTTATATTTGAAAATTTATACTTAAGTGTTAAGTTAAAAATTAATTATAAAGAATAAAAAAATCTAACGCTTGAATTATATAAGTAAATTATTGTTAAATTTTGATTTTTGTATGAACATTTCACTTTATAAAATCATTAATATAAGGGTATCTAAATGATTGTTTTAAAAGTTAAAATATATGATTTTATAACTTAGAAATGATTTAAATAAAAATTTAATTGTTTATGAAATTATATTGAATATTTGGAATTTAATTAATTGCATTTTTCAAATGCTATAATTTCTAATGTAAAGGATATTACAGCATTTTGTAAATGCTATAGTTGATATAAAGGAACTAAATGGCTAGAATTTAACTAAAAGCCATTACAGCACTTTGTAAGTGCTGTAGTTGCAGAATTTAACTAAGGATTTATCTGAAACTAAATTAAAACTATTACATCATTTTAAATGTCGTCTTTTGTTAATTGAACTGTTTTAAAACATAACTTTCCGTAGCATTTTCTAAGTGTTGCGGAAGTTGAATTTTCAATGTTTTAATAAATTTAAGTGAATGAATGAACTTTGAAAAGATTTAATTTTTTAAATATTTGAATTTTAAATATAATGACTACATTTTAAATGATTTAAAATGGAGTACTTGTTTTAAAAATAAACTATTTACATGTGAGTTGAAATGGTATTTTAAATTTAAATAAAATGAATGGGATTTGAAAAGATATGATATTTTGATGTTTTGAAATGGATTTGAAATGATATTGAATTGTTGAAATGATATTTGATTTTTGAAATATAAATACTATTTTTAAATTATAACCATGGGTTAAAATAATGATTGATTGTTAAAAATACCGAGATTGGATATGGATATACTCTCTGTCGATACCGAAAACCACTTTAACAACTATGTACGCGGTGGAGATTCCAGAAAGAAGCAGGATGGTGGTGACGTTCTTGAGGTACATTACGTGGACCCGACTCTCGTGAGTTGGCATAAGATGGCTAAAACAGGAGCGATCTCGGGCCCAAAGGGGTAGCTCCTCTGGTCGGACACACTTTTTCGATACCATTCTATTACTGTTGTGATTGATTGCGTGCACCCCTTTATTTTGGAGTGTGGCTCGAGGTGGGCATAGTGGCTACTACGTTACCACCAGCCCGTGTGTGTAATTGGTATATCTACACTTGCATTGCCTTGTATGCGGTGTCACCTACCACATCGAGCCTTACTACAAGTTTTTTTTCTCCCATAGTCCATGGAGTATTTAGGGTAGACTCTCGATCTGGAGATATGCTGATACTGGATAGACTACTGGGAATATTATGTGTTGGGGGCTATATGGGTAACCCTTCGACGCTATTTTAAAGTAAGTTTATTTTACCGTAGACATTATCATAATAGTGCAATATTACTACATAGTAAATAGTTTAACAGATCCTTAGAGGATGAGCGGTCCCAGGCATCCTTTAAGTTACTTGTATCTTTATTACAGTTCACTTGAGTTGGTTTACATTATATAAGTATATATGTCCTGACTCTAGTGTTTTGTGTTTTTCTTCACGCTCGGGTCAGCCTGAGTATTCACAGCTTTGGATTCTCTTTCTGGAGCTGGTCTTTGATGGAGATTCTGCCTATATATATAATATATATTTCTGTTTCAGTTGTTCTAGTTTATCTCATGTATTAGTGAAATTCTATGTATTTTGGATTTCTATTATGTTGTTTTCAGGCTGATATTATGTATTTGTTTTGAGACTTTGGTATAGTAGCTTCATGAACTACTATGGTATTTTGTATTCCGCTGCGAGTTATTATGATTATTCTGTGTCTGTGATTTTGTGTATTTGATTTCATTTGCTCCAAATTTATTTACAATCTTTTATTTTGCATCATTCAAGGCTGACATGTGTGAATTATTGTCGATTTGAATGGTATGAAATAGTGGGTTGTCACTTGTGGTATCGAAATTTGGTTTTAGGCAAACCATTTCCTGCGGAGCAAAAACTCATTAGAGATTGGGTAGAAATACCCTAGAATGAGTGAAATCAATCTTAGAATCATATCTTTGTGAGAGAATGTATTTTCAAAGTATAAAATGATTTTTCAAAATGTTTTCAAAAGATTTTCAAAGATTATTTTGATATAAATTTTTTCTTGTTTCAAAAGATTTTCAAGTGTTTTCTAACTTCTTTCCTTTTGTATCTACCTTGTTAGATTTTTCTTTCTTTAGGATATTTATCCAAGTGAATTTTATCTTATCTTGTTATTGTCATCTCTATATCTTGTCCTAAATTGATTCTTGATTTTTCGAGATGGATCGAGGAAATGCCAGAGGTAGGGGTCGTGGTATTGCCCCAGCTCCTCAGCCTGTTGCTCCTGTTAGATTCACTGTTCTCTGTAAGGAATTCACTCAACTTGGTGAAACCCCATTCATCGGTTCAAAGAGCATCATTGAGGCTCAGTGGCGGTTGCAAAGTCTAGAGAGGATATTTACTGGTCTTGAGATTACTGATGCCCAGAAGCGACAGGTAGCAGCTTGGCAGTTGCATGAGTCTGCTCTAGATTGGTGGTAGTTCGTCATGTCTAACACCGTCGAAGCTGATATTACTTGGGAGCAGTTTAGGTATCTTTTGTGTTATCTTGAAATTTGTTCCTATTTTTTTCCTTTTCTTTTGAATCTATCTTAATTAGTTTTCTGTATCTCTTTTCCAAGGAGGCTTTTGCGGAAAAATGAATGCCTGAAGCCGAGAAATCTCAGCTTTATCGTGAATTTATGGATCTTAAGCAGGGTAGTATGTCTTTTGCTAAGTATGAGAGGAAGTTCAGTGAACATTCCAAGTTCGGTCCTAGCCTGATAGACACTTCTCTCAAGAAGAATGAGAAATTCATTGCTGGTGCTCGTCTAGAGTACTATAGTCGTCTCATTTCTCATGTTCATGGCACTTTCACCCGGCCTATGGATATGGCTTTTCGTTATGGGAACCCTATATCTAAGGGACCTGCTGCTTCTGGTGCTCCTTCATCTCAGACTTCCTCTGCTAATTCCAAGAAGTGTAAGCCTAATTTCCACCAGTAGAAGAAGAATTGGCGAAAGCGTCCTGGTTTGGGATCTTCATCATCTGCTCCTGATCAGAGGCAACCAGTTGATCTTTCCTCTATCACTTGCTTTAGGTTTGATCAGAAGGGACACTATGCCAATAGTTGTCCTACATTAGCTGGTGATACTGTTCCTCCACCCGCTTAGTTGGCTAGGCGTGATCTCTTCCATATCTGTCTTTAGGAAGGATTGCCCTCCCCAGAAGAAGGGTACGCCTTCTGGTATATTTGCTGTCACTTCTTCCTCATCTCCAATTCCTCCACCTTCTCCTGCTCCTAGTGATGACCAAGGTACTCTCCAGGTTACATTTACTTTATTCCATCATCATGTTCATGTTTTATTTAATACTAGAGCTTCCCATAGCTTTATTTCTGTTGATTTGTGTGATAAGTTTGAGCATCTTCTTTCTCCTGAGTATGCTTCTGTTTCTTTATGTGTTTCAAATCCCATTGGTGGCTCTGCTAACCTTAATAGGATTTGTAAGCAAGTGAAACTTCTCCATTCCTATCATCGCTTTAGTGGTGATTTTTATGTTCTGGGCTTCGATGCTTTTGATTTATTGCTTGGTTAGGATTGACTAAGGAATCATGATGCCCATATTTCTTGCAAATCCATAATTATCATTCTTGTCGGAGATAAGGATGATTCTTTGATTATTCAGCGCCGTATGCCTTAGGATTTTGCTGGTAGTTTTGTTTATTCTCTGGACTCTTCTCCTAATGATCTTGATTCGACTCCTCTGGTTAGAGACTATACCGATGTATTTGGTAAAGTCATTTCTTTTCCTCCTAAGCGAAAAACTGATTTTCGGATTGATCTTAATCCTGATGCTCGACCTGTTGCTCTTCCTCCTAGAAGAATGGCACCCCGCGAGAAGGTCGAGTTAAGGAAACAAATTGGGGACTTAGGTTCCAAAGATCTGATTAGGCCTAGTTTTTCTGAATGGGGAGCCGCGGTGGTTTTTGTCACCAAGTCCGATTGTTCTTTAAGGATGTGTGTTGATTATAGGGAGCTGAACAAGCTCACTATGAAAAACAAATATCCAACGCCTCGTATCAATGATACGTTTGATCAGGTTTATCGTGCCACTGTTTTCTCTCAGCTTGATCTTGCCACAGGTTTTCATCAACTCAGGGTTGCTGAGGATAGCATTCCCAAGACTTCTTTCCGCACTAAGAATGAGTTTTATGAATAGTTAGTCATGCCTTTAGGCTTGACTAATGCTCTTGCTTTCTTCGTTGATTTGATGAATCGTGTCTTTCGTGATGTTCTTAATAAATTTGTTATAGTCTTTGTTGATGAAATCCTTGTCTTCTCTAAGACCAAGGAAGAGCATGAGTCGCATTTGAAATCTATTCTGGAGACTCTCAGAAATCATCAATTGAAGGCTAAATTTTCTAAATGCCATTTCTGGAAGGATGAAGTCCGATATCTTGGGCATATTGTTTCTAGTAATGGAGTTTCTGTGGAACCAGTAAAGACCGCTGCGATCAATGTAAATCTTTCTCTCTTTCTCTTCTGCTTTATCATTTAATAATCCTATCTTTCCTGTTGTCCTTATTTTCTCCATATTCTATTGCAGGATTGGGAAACTCTAAAGACTCAATCTGATATTCGTAGTTTTTTGGGTCTTGCCGTTACTATTGGAGATTCATTAAGAATTTTGCTCGGATTGCTGCACCTTTCACTGCTTTAACTCATAAGAATGCATAAGTTTATCTGGAGTTATCAATGTAAGGCTGCATTCAATGAGTTAAAGAGCAAGCTAACTTCTGCACCAGTTCTTACCGTTTCGAATGGAAGTGAGGGGTTGACGGTATATACTGATGCTAGTCGTGAGGGTTTGGGTGTTGTTCTCATATAGGATGGTAAGGTCATTGCCTATGCCAGCCGTCAGTTGAAAACCCACGAGGAAAATTATGCTGCTCAAGATTTAGAGTTGCTTGCGTTGTCTTTGCTTTGAAGCTTTGGAGGCATCATCTTCTTGGAACTAAGTTTGAGCTTTTAACTGATCATCACTCTCTGAGGTATATCTTCACCCAAAAGGATTTGAATCAGAGGCAAGTTCATTGGCTTGAGTTTCTGGCTTCTTACGACCTCGATATTAGCTATACTCCCAGTAAAGCTAATGTTGTGGCCGATGCTTTGAGTCGAAAGAAGGCTTTGTTGTGTCAGCTGATTGTTTCTTCTTTTCCCCTTATGGATCGTATCATGGCTAATCAGGATGAGGATGAGATGCTTAGATTGATGAAGGAGAGTGTTCGTATTAGGGTTGGTGGTAATAGTGGTATTAGTGGAGCTAAGATCGATGATAGAGGGATTTTGAGGATTAATGGCAGGATTTGTGTCCCGAATGTTGATGGTTTGAGGCAGTAGTTGCTTCAGGAGAGTCATCGATCCAGGCTTTCTATTCATCCTAGTGTGTCGAAGATGAATCAGGATATGAAGAGGCTTTATTGGTGGAAGGGGATGAAGAGGGATATTTCTATCTTTGTTAGTCGTGTGCGACTTGTCAGCAAGTCAAAGCCGATCACAAAAAGACCCCTGGTTTGTTGCAGCCCCTTGAGATTCCCAACTGGAAGTGGGAACAGGTTCCCATGGATTTCGTCGATGGTTTATCGAGGACTCGGAGGAGTAATGAGAGTATCTGGGTTATTGTGGATAGACTGATCAAGTCCGCTCATTTCATTCCGGTCAAGTCTACTCGTTCTACTTCTAACTTATCTGAGATCTACATCAGAGAGATCGTTCGTCTCCATGGTGTTTCTCTTAGTATTGTTTGTGATCATGATCCTATCATTACCGGTCAATTTTGGAAAGCTTTTCAGGAATCTCTGGGTACTCATCTGAATTTGAGCACTGCTTACCATCCATAGACCGACGGTCAAATGAAAAGAGTGAATCAGGTTCTCGAGGATCTTCTTCGTGCTTGTGTGCTTGATTATGGAGGATCTTGGGAATATCATCTCCATCTTTTCGAATTCACCTACAATAATAGCTATCATGTATAATCTAATCTTCTATTTTAACCTTATCTTAATCTTTTTATCTATCTCATTCCATCTTTACATTCAGGCCAGTCTCAAAATGTCTCTGTTTGCTGCTCTGTACGGACGACCTTGCAGATCCTCATCTTGTTGGATTGAATCAGGTAATCGTTTGGTTCTTGGTCCTGATGTGATTTTGGAAGCTTCTGAGAGAGTTGAGGCGATTAAGAGGATGTTGAGAGCTGCTCAGGATAGGCAGAAGAAGTATGCTGATAGGCGTAGGCGGAATTTGGAATTTTCTGTTGGTGATCAGGTTTTCCTTAAGGTCTCTCCCTTGAGGAATGTCAGTTGCTTTGGTTGTAGAAGGAAGCTTTCTCCTAGATTCAATGGTCCTTTCCGCATTGTGGAAAGAGTTGGTTCATTGGCTTATCATCTGGATTTGCCCGAGAGGCTTTCTAGAGTGCAGGATGTATTCCATGTCTCGCATCTTCGTCGATATCTTCATGACTCATTTCTTATTATCTAGCCTTCTACTCTTGGCAGTTTGGATATTGAGCCTAATCTGAACGTTGAGAGGAAGCCACTTTGTATTGTCGATGGAGGTATGAAGCAGCTCAGAAGGAAATCGTTAATCTGGTCAAAGTACGGTGGAGTACTGATGATCGAGATTGCAACTGGGAGACGGAGGAGAGCATTCGCGCTTTGAATCTGGAATTGTTCATTTTAAGTACTATTTTGTTTTTCTATCTTGTTTCTCTTTATTTTCCTTTCCCGTTCTTTTCGAGGACGAAAAGATTTGAGTGGGGGAGAGTGTAACAGCCCTAGATTTTTGAATATAATTTTAAATTTGACTTTATTTCATTTTGAAATTATTTTAAATTTATTTTTATTTCAAGATTTCATTTTTAAATATTTTTAAAGTGGTGATAAATTTTTTCCAAAGTTTACTGTATTTATTTTCAATTTTTAAAGCCTAGTTTATATTTTTAAGCTATTTTCTTATTTTATTTATATTTATTTAAAATTTATTTATTTTTAGTGTTTTTATTTTATTTATATTAATTTTCATATGTATTTGAAAATGCAAAAAGAAATATGAAAATTTGAAGAGTTTTTGATGCCTTGTCTTTTCACCTTCATTTTGCCTTTTCAATACCAATCATCACATGCATTTACTTTGGCCGACCATAACATTTCTTCAGCCGCATCACTTTCATTTTCTCACGCAAGAAAAAAAAGTTTCTTACTCAAAAAATTTCGGCCATCATCTGAAGCAAAGTTTGGTAAATATTTTTTTGCTTTTTCTACTCATTTCTTCTTTGTTTTCTTATTTTATTTGCATTGCTTCACCTATATTGCTCGGCCACTTACTCCTCCATCACTATAGCCACCTCCACCACCACCACAATCAGCTGCCACCTCCTTCAGTCCACTGTACATTCATTTCCATGCACCACTTAGTTGCCAAACTCCACCAAATATTGCATTATTCCTTGAAAAAATTCATAGCCGAGCCACCTATTTGCTTCACCACTCCACCGCACCATCTCGGCCACCTTTTGCATCATCGCCACCAGTCACTTGCTAACCAGAGACTACTGCCATATCATCTCCTGACCCTACCAGGCATGGCCGTGCCTATTCACGCCAATGGCCGAGACTTAGGTTGCATACAAATTGCTTTGTTGCCTTGTGTGGAAAATTCATGCACGTACCACTTCTACTCCTTCTTATCCATGTTATGGCCAACCATATTGAACCCAGACCTGATCCAAATCCACACCATAGTCGAGCATAGGGTAGTTGAAAGAAAGTGCAAGTGATTTGGCTATTTTTTGTGCATGTATTTCTAGTCTTGGTTAATAATATTTGATTTGTATATTCATGTGTTATATATTTTGTTTTGTTTGATATCTGACAAGACAAATAGCTTTGCTCTCCCTCACTCGAATCGTAGTTGTTTTTTCTTGCCATGTGGATCTTTGTTGTGTATTTGGTTGTTATCTCTAGCTTGTAGAGGTGAGTATTTCTCACCAGACAATTTATATTTATATAACTGTAAACTAATAGCATTTGAATCTGTAAACCATATCATTATGTTATAACTGCTTATGCTATGATCATATGATGTTCACCCTGTTTATACACCAGTTATATGATCTGTTACTATTATATAATGCTACTCTGTTATTTATATTAGTTTATCACACTACAAGTTCCCTGTAGATTAGAATCACCATGAGTTGAAATGATACATACCCGAATGGACTTTATAATAGGGAAAAATCGTTATGGGCTGAAATGATAGGCCTGAACGATTTTTAATTATTTCATTTTACTTAGGACTACGGGTTTGAAATGATAAAACCCGAGTTTTCTTTGTAAATTACGGATTGAAATGATATAATATCCGTATCACTTAACCTAGGTTAGAAAATTTTATACAGACCCATGGTTTAAATATATTTTTCTGAAATTTTTAAAAGTATTTTTAAAATGTAAATTTATGATATTTTGATTTAAAGTGAATTTAAAATGATTTTTTTAGTGTTAATGGTTTTTGTATAAATTAAAATGTGAAATAAGTGAATATTTAAGTTGAATTTTGAAATATAACTTAAATTGGAAATTTGTGAATTTTGTTTAAAAATGAATTTTAAATTAAGTAAATAAAATGAAATAAAATTATATTTGAAAATTTAAACTTAAGTGTTAAGTTAAAAACTATTTACAAAGAATAAAAAATTTTAAGGCTTGAATTATATGAGTAAATTATTATTAAATTTTGATTTTTGTATAAAAATTTCACTTATAAAATCATAAATATAAGGGTATTTAATTGATTGTTTTAAAAGTGAAAATATATGATTTTATAAGTTAAAAATGATTTAAATAAAAATTTAATTGTTCATGAAATTATATTGAATATTTGGAATTTAATTAATTGCATTTTTGAAATGCTATTATTTCTAATGTAAAGGATATTACAACATTTTGTAAATGTTGTAGTTGATATAAAGGAACTAAATGGCTAGAATTTAACTAAAAGCTAGTAATGCACTTTGTAAGTGCTGTAGTTGCAGAATTTAACTAAGGATTTATTTGAAACTAAATTAAACGCATTTTAAATGCTGTTTTTTGTTAATTAAACTATTTTAAAACATAACTTTCCGAGCATTTCTAAGTGCTGTGAAAGTTGAATTTTCATTGTTTTAATAAATTTAAGTGAATGAATGAACTTTGAAAAGATTTCATTTTGAGAATTAAATATTTGAATTTTAAATATAATGACTTCATTTTAAATGATTTAAAATGATGTATTTTTTTTGAAAAATAAACTATTTTAAATGTGAGTTGAAATGGTATTTTAAATTTGGATGAAATGAATGGGATTTGAAAAGATATGATATTTTGATATTTTGAAATGGATTTGAAATGATATTGAATTGTTGAAATGATATTAGATTATTGAAATATAAATACCATTTTTAAATTACAACCACGGGTTATAATAACGATTAGTTGTTAAAGAGACCAGGATCGGATATGGACATACTCTATGTCGATACCGAAAACCACTTTAACAACTGTATACGCGGTGGAGATTCCAGAATGAAGTAGGATGGTGGCGACGTTCTTGAGATACATTACGTGGACCCGACTCCCGTGAGTTGGCATGAGGTGGCTAAAACAGGAGCGCTCTCGGACCCAAAGGGGTAGCTCCTCTGGTCGGACACACTTCTTCGATACCATTCTATTACTGTTGTGATTGATTGGGCGCACCCCTTTATTTTGGAGCGTGGCTCGAGGTGGGCGTAGTGGCTACTATGTTACCACCAGTCGTGTGCGTAGTTGGTATATCTACCCTGGCATTTCCTTGTGTTCCGTGTCACCTATCATACCGAGCCTTACTACAAGTTTGTTTTTCTCCTGTAGCCCATGGATTATTTAGGGTAGTCTCCTGATCTGGAGATATGCTGATACTGGATGGACTACTGAGACTATTATGGGTTGGGGGTTATATGGGTAACCCTTCGACGCTATTTTAAAGCAAGTTTATTTTACCGTAGACATTATTATAATAGCGCAATATTATTACATAGAAAATAGTTTAACCGATCCTTAGAGGATGGGCAATCTCAGGCATCCTTTAAGTTACTTGTATATTTATTACAGTTCACTTGAGTTGGTTTACATTATATATATGTCCTGACACGATTGTTTTGTGTTTTACTTTACGCTCGGGTCAGCCTGCGTATCACAGCTTTGGATTCTCTTTCTGAAGCTGCTTTTGGCTGGAGATTCTGCCTATATATATATATATATATATATATATATATATATATATATATATATCTGTTTCAGCTGTCTAGTTTATCTCATGTATTAGTGAACTTCTATGTATTTGGGGTTTCTATAATGTTATTTTCATAATGATATTATGTTTTTGTTTCGTGACTTTGTTATAGTAGCTTCATGAACTACTATGGTATTTTATATTCTGCTGTGAGTTATTCTGATTGTTCCGTGTCAGCGATTCTATGTATTTGACTTCATTTGCTCCAAATTTATTTACAATCTGTTATTTAACATCATTCAAATCTGACATGTGTGGATTATTGTCGATTTGAATGGTACGAAATAGTGGGTTGTCACAGAAGTGAAGAGACCGTTCTGTAGTCTTGTTATAGTTTTGTTTTGGGAATTTAATTGATTTGTAATTCTAAAAAAAGACTGGATTTATAACATATGCTGATATATGGTTTAAATTTGAATGGATATTCATATAGTATATGTGCATTTATTTATCTCTAAATAATTTGGAATTTATCAGAAATTTAATTCCTAAATTTTTATCTTGAAAGATAAATTTTATGTATAATTTCACGATTTGGATAAATATTCAAGCTAGAAATGATTGAATTGGAAAGTTTTATTTGTATAATACACAATTTCATTCCAATATAATTTACCTAAATTATACAGAAGTTGAATATGCAATTGCATAATATACAGTTTGAAAAAGATTTTATAAATAAAACTAGAGTAATTAAAATAAATGGTATACACTTAAATTTTAGTTATGAAAAGATTAACAGGCGTAAATAAAGAAAAAAAAGGTAATGGAATAATTTACAATATAAAATGATGTTAAAGGAACTAAAAATAAATTTAAAAGCAGTTATAAAAAAAATATTTAACATAGTGAGAATATATATTGAGAGGAATAAATTTAAATGTTAATTAGGAATAAAGAAGAATTAATTTATTAAATACATTATGAGTATAATAAAAGATTTTTCAAATCTATGATTTTAGAGATTGTTAACTTAAGATAATTGGATGATAAGATAATGAAATTGGAGATGGTTAAGATTTATTTAACCTACGTAAAATTTAATTTTTAATTTAAGTTGAAATTTTCATGGTTTAAATTTTATTATCTTATTTTGTTTTTCAAATCGTCTTTTGGTTGTCCTTATTCCCTTTTATCTTGCTACAGAATGGGAAGACTATTGCATATACCAGTCTATTTGGAAATATTTCTATAAACTTTCTATAATCTTTGGCACTCATTTTTGAATCTGAGCACTGCTTTCCATCCACAGACCGTCGGTCAAACGAAAAGAGTGAATCGGATTCTCGAAGATCTTTTTCGTGATTGTGTGCTTGATGCTAGAGGATCTTGGGAAGATCATCTCCTGTTTGTTAAACTTACCTATAACAATAGTTATAAGGTATAATTTCAATTTTCTTATCATCTTGTCTTAATCCTATTTCATTCTATCTTTTTCTGTGCTTTCCCGTACCTCATTTTTTTTAGGAGACGAAAAGTTTTGAGTGCGGGAGAGTACAACAACCCTGTATTTTTTGATTATTTTAATTTTTTATTTTGATTATTTTAATTTGAATGCCTGATTTAAAAATTTATTTTGTTTATGTAAATGTATAAAAAAATTCATTTTAAATACGAATTTTGATTTTTATGTGAATTAGAATTTCAAACATGAATAAATTGTATATTTCCTAAAAATGTGAATTTTGGTCAATATGGTCAAACTTTGACTTTTAAATTTAAAATTTAAATATTTTAATTTTTTAATTTTATCTTTTATTATGAAAGTAAATAAAAATATTGCTTTTCGTTTCATTGAAATCTGATTTATATTGTGAAAGTATGTTTTTTTCAATATTGTGTGTACATTGTTTTATTTAACAAAATTGTTTATTTTAAATTATATAAATAATATTTTTGTTTGTTCTAATTTATGTATATATGTATATATGACATGTTATCCATTTATTTTTATTTTCGAAACATTTTATAAGTATAGTTATAATTTTCAAATGCTATTTGTATATCGTTTTCAATGTTTAAATTCTAGTTTCAATATATTAAACTATTTCTTACTTATTTTCTTTTTTACTTTATTTTTTTCATTTTTATTTTATTTACTGAATTTTCATTTTTTTTATTTTTATTTAAAAGAAACTAGAAATTGAAGAGACAAAACCTTTTCATCTTTGTGACTTTCAACTTTGCCTTTTCATTTTTCATTTGCCTCTTCATTTTCTTGCATAGCCGTCCTTTTCTTTTTTCATAGCCGTAAGTTTTGTTTGTCATTAACATGAGAAATCTCCCTCTCCTCAAAAAAAAAATCATGGACATGAGAATAAAAATCATGGTAATGGCCTCTCTTCATCCTTCTTTTCCTCTTTTCTTCTTCTTTCTTCATTGTTTCGACTAGTTCATTCATATTTGCTTGGCCTCATCTCTCTGCTTGCGGACCACCTTCCTACTCCACCTTCACATCCACGGCCTACACCACCATCACCTCCTACCAAAGCTAGGCCGTGAGCCCCTAGGCCAGAACCCCACCATCCAAACATGTAGAACCATGAACAAACCATCCATTCATCAAATCTCTTCATGTTGCTTGCCTTATCACCTGACCACCACCCTCTCACTTCGGCCACCACCTAGCCACCACCACCTATAACCACGAACACATCTGACCGCTGCTACACCATCACCTGACCTGCACTTACCTTTGGCCGAGCCCTATGATTATCAAGGCCGAGCCTTGTTGTGCCCAAACTCCACTCTATTTTGCTTTTGTCCCTTTTTCTACTTCATATGCAACTCCTACCCTTCACATCACTTCATGTTGTTGTGCATAGGTGTGCTAAACCTGACCTACATGATGCTAACCTGAGCCCAAACACATCATGGCCAAGCCTAGGTCTAGCTAAGGCCAAGCATTGGAGTGGTTGAAGCAAGGTCTAATCATTCTTTTCTTTTGTTGCATCTTATTTTCATTTGATTTAATGATGTGTTTTGTGTTAAATATATTCATGTAACCATTGCATCGTTTTATTGGTTGTGTACAATATCATTATCTAGGCTCTCATTCATTTAAATCAAAAGTCGTGTTGTATCGTGTTTGTCGTGCCTTTGGAATCGTTTTGTGTGTCGTAGTGGTCTTCAACTTGAAAATGTGAGTTCTTCTCACTCTGACATTTCTACTTATGAATTCGTAAATCGATGTCAAGTGTTTAGTAATTAAAAATGTTATGCAAGTAAATGATGATTATATGATAAGCTATGCCATGTTATTACCATGTTTACTTCATTAATTATCACTTGACATCTATATATAACACTATATTGTGACATTGACATTGTTTATATTGTTTATGCATATGTTCACACTGCAAGTTCCCTGTCAGAATGGAATCACTATGGGTTGAAATGATACATACCTTAACGGACATTAGAATAGGGAAAAATCATTATGGGATGAATGATAGGCCCGAGTGATTTTTATTTATTTTTATTTACTTAGGATTGCGGGTTTGAAATGATAGAACCCAATTTTCTTTTTAAATTGCGGATTGAAATGATATATATCTTTATCACTTGACCTAGGTTGGAAAATTATATACAGACCCCGTGATATATTTTTAAATGATTTTCATTAAGATATATAATTTTAAAAGTATGAAATTTGATTTAATATGGTTTTGAGAAGGCTAAATATTTAGTTTTGAATTTGTGAATTTAAGTATGTAAATTTGAAGTAAATGTGATTTTTGACTTTAAATTATATTTTTAAGATGCAAGCAAATAATGGAAATTTAATTTAAAGTTTGAAATGATATTTGAAATAAAATGTTAAGTTTTATTAAATTTATAAATTAAGAAAACAGTGAATTTTGACTTAACTAATAAATTGATTATTAAATTAGATATTTAATTATAAAATTTTATTGTGTAAATCATATAAAATTGTTTAATTACGAAATTTTGAAGTTTAGAAATATTATTTATAAGTTTAAAATAACAAAAGTTTTGAAGTTTTATTTTTTCTGAAAAGTTGTAATAAAATCTGGAATTTTATTAAGAGCATTTCCGAAAATGCTGTAGTTTTATGACAGCATTTTTAAATGTTGTTGCTTTTGAATTTAACTATGGTTGAACTAAATAAATATCTATTACGACATTTTATAAATGCCATTATTCTTGAATTTAACTATTTTGGAAACTATAAGCTACGATAACACTTTATAAATGTTGTCGTGACTATAATTTGACAGTGTATAGAAATATTATAGATTTGAACACTATTTGAGTTATATTTTAAAGTGTTAAATGATTTAACTTTTGGAATTGATTATTTGTGAAATTTAAGGAGTTTTGAATATATTTTTTATATTTAAATTTGAATTTTTAAGGAATTTAAATTGAATTTGAATTTAAATAAGGTTTACTTGGTTATGTGTAAATTTGAATGAAATGAAATGAGATAAGTGAATTTTTGAAGGAAATTTTGAAATGTGTTTTGAAATGATATTTAAATGATATCTATGATTTTAAAATGATATTTAAAATTAAATATTTTAATTTAAGAATGATAATGAATTTATAATGGATTTGAAAGGAAATGATTTTGAAATGGTTTTGAATGACAATCTTTATTTTGATAAAGAATACGAATTTTGAATGATATTTGATTTTGATAAATGAATATTTGAAGTTTATATTGGTGCGAAAGGATATTTGGTTTACTTGTTATTTTAGTATAAATAATATTCGATTATGAAATGAATATTTCAAAGATAAGTCATAATGATGTTAAATTTAGATATATGAAATTATAAAATTTAGTTTTGAAATACGGTATATTAAAGCTTTGAAATATATTAAAATTTAACAGTTTATTTTGTGGATCCAATTTATATTTGAAATTGATATGATGGTTTGTTGGGAAACTAAATTGAATTGAAACTGATGGTTTGAATTGAATTAAATTGGTAATTTGAAAATTTGGATTAAAGGAAGGTACCATGATTTCAAGTTTTATGATTTCAAAATGTTATGATTTTCAAAATGTAATTATTTCAAGTATTTTTATTTCGAAAAAGTTATAACTTTGAAAGTATATGATTTTTAAAAGTGAATGTATGTTTGAAATGGAAATGATATCGTATTGATTTGGACATAGTTTTTGTAGCGCCCCACCTCGAGACCCACCGTAGTAAAGAGAATTAACTTTTAATTCCGTCTACTAAAGCGGAGAATAGGATTGGTTAAGGGCGACCATCTATAACTTTGTCTTAAACATGTACTGAATACGTCAATAAATGCAATATGATTTTCCTTTTCTATCTCAATGGATCGACATACCCAGTAAATGCTTGATCCAAAACTATAGGTGGCTAATGGATCTATAAGAACAAAATACGATAACTAAATGTAAAGCACATCACAGAACAGTAATCAACATCTTATATATACATATACACTGATACATGTTTAGTACAATACAATATAAATACATTAAAGGTGGTACTTGACCACACCATATACATTGAATCAATTATAAATACATCAGAGTATGCGGAAGAAGAGAAATTACTCAAGAGAAAGGAAAGCTGATATCCAGCATCAACTTCAAGCTAAGTCCAAAAGATGATACCTGAAACAACTCGGTCTGACCCGAGTATAAATACACGGGTCAGTCTAGCTACACTAATCAGTCAATAATGGTAATATGAAGCAGAATAGACATGAAGATACTTCTTCTCGAAAGAGAATAATGAATCAATAAACTCATATGCTCAACACTTAGGTAACAAACGCTACTTAAGTGAACAAATACCTCGAAGGAGGTAACTCAAACTCAATACTCAAATCAAACACAAGTGCCTCATATCATCGGCGACATCCTAAAATGTCTACAAGGTTTCCATGAACCATATCTCCTCAATAGAAGAAACATCAATACAAACTCTTGCCAAAATGGCAAACATAAATAATTCTCAAATAGGATGATCCGAAACTCAATTATAGATGAATCTTCAAATTCAATTATACCTCATCTCATCGGTATAAATGCATATAAATTTCAATCTCAACTCGCCAAAATGGCAAAACCTAGAATATCCTATAAAATCCTAAAATTATCCAAACTCATAATTCAAGGAACTCGATAAGAGTTCAAAACATCATAATTGAAATCACCATATACATAACATCTCATATAGAACTAGGATATCGATGTAATAAAACATCTTAAAAGGTGAAATCTCAATAAAATAGAAAACTCAGAAAATACGGATTGGTCAAATCCCCGATTGCAATGTCAAAGCAATGCTGCACGTGCTAAACTCAAACGGCCGAAGCCTCAGACAAGGTCGCTAACACCTCCTAAAGTAGTTCGTCCTCATGACAAGGTCGCTAACACCTCTTCAAGCCATTTTGTCAGTCCTAACAAGGTCGCTAACGCCTCCCAAAGCAGTTCGTCCTCATGACAAGGTCGCTAACACCTCTCCAAGCCATTTTGTCAGCCGTAACAAAGTCGCTAACACCTCCCAAAGCAGTTCGTCCTCATGACAAGGTCGCTAACACCTCTCAGAGCAGTTCTATTACATAAACATCGAGAATGTGTCACAAACTCATGGATAGGAACCCGAAAAGTATTAACGTGCGTCACATACCACACATTCGCACTTAACGGTTTACTAGCCATTAGTCGATGCCACAATAGACACATTAAAAAAACTCAGAAAATTATATCTCGCTTAGTCTCATTGGCGAGTGATAAAGAGACACCATACTTGTCTCATCTCATCGACAAGTATTAAATGGCATCGTAACTTGTCTCATCTCACCGACAAGTGAAAACATCATGATGTTTCCTCATAAACCATAAATCTCAAAATATGAAATCATAAACTCAAGACTTGTCTTATATCATTGGCAAGTAAATAAAACATCATGATGGTTCTCATCGACTATACTCCTACATATGAGATATCAAACCATAATAATCGCCAAATATTGGCCATTTTAAATAATTCCAATAAATAGAAATCATTAAACTCAAAATAAGCCATAAAATGGCAAAACATCTCAGAATCAATTATCTCAAATAGCTTCGATCGTACATGTCCAAAATTTACCGAAATAGTAAACGCACATGTCCCATACCACGTGTTCTACTAAATCGTTTAATTATCTTTCTCATACATTCGAATAGTATAAAATTGTGTATTTTATATATAAAATAATTTACTTGAGAAAACAAGCTTTTAAAACAATTTTCCGAAATCAATTTTGAAGATGGTATTTGAAAATTCCCTTATTATAGAGAATAAATAGATTTTACAGCTTAAAATAATTTAAAAATATTACATAATAATTATTTTAAATGCCAACTTATTTTTAAAAGTTATTTCAAAATTGTTTGGAAAAATCTAGGCTCGAAATCAAAGAAATCGCTTAAAACCATCATTCAAATTCAATTCAAATTCAAATCAAATTTGAACTTCAAATTCATCAAAACATGGCTAGCCTATTGATAAGCATCATAGCCCTCAATTTTATTTAGAAATATCACAAAAACATGAAGTACAAGTCAAAAATCGGACGGAAAAAGAACATAAAACACTTGGCCAAAATAATACCCAGGTCTGAAATCTTCTCTGGGTTCAAATTTTGGATATAAAACAGGTGGCCCAACGATCTTTGATTGAACTAAAAATTAGCATACACAGACAAGATAACTTCCTCTTTTAAATAAAAAATGAATCAATGAATTACGGCTGGAATGAAAAAGTTACGTCGTCTCAAACAAGGACTCAGGCCATGTATGCAACAGTTCAAAAACCAAAAATGCACAGGCCTAAAAACCCTCTGCGGTACAACTTCCAAGCATAAAACAGAGAACCAAATTAGATCGGATTAAGTTGAAATTTTTTAAGCCTATAATAGACAACTACAGCTTTCAAACACAAAAACAATCATACAATTTGGACGAAGTGTGAGAAAGTTATGATATCTCAAATTTGGACCCAGGCAGTGTTTTTACTGTAAAATCTGGGCAAAAACATGCACCGAGTCAAAGTTCGGCAGCATGTTTCTATAATCTATATAGGTCTAAATGAGCTGAAATTTAACTTTCGTAGATATCAACAACAACACTTTAAACTGCACTAAGAATTATGCAATTTAGATAAATCTTGAAAAAGATACGATTTCTCAAATTTTGACACAGACAGTGTTTTCACTGTAAAATCTGGGCAAAAACAAGCTCCAGGTCAAAGTTCGGCAGCATGTTTTTATAAGCTATATAGATCGAAATGACCTGAAATTTAACATGAATAAAGACCAACAATAACGCTATAATCTGCACCAAGTATCATGCAATTTAGACAAAGCATGAAAAAGACATGATGTCTCAAAGTTAGACCCAGGCAGTGTTTTCACTGCAAAATCTGGGCAAAAACATGCTCCGAGTCAAAGTTCGGAAGCATGTTTCTATAAGCTATATAGGTCGAAATGACCTGAAACTCAACATGAACAAAGACCAACAACAACACTTTAAACTGAACCAAGTATCATGCAATTTAGACAAAGCATGAAAAAGATATGATGTCTCAAAGTTAGTCCCAAGCAGTGTTTTCACTCAGAAAATCAACGTTAAAAACGAATTTTAGCATTTTATGGCTATCAAACTCTTATCTCAGCTAGATATTTGTGAGTTTAGCACTCACCTGAGCAAAATGAAGATTAAATTTGTCCAACCTTAGAAAAAGTTGAAGACTTTTGGCTAAAGGGAGCTTCAACAACCTGTAAAACAGCAGTATAAGAGCATGCAAACCCAAAATACAAATTACATACAATCAACTTTCTCAAGATCTGAAATTGATGGAATAGAATTGTTTATGTAGTGATTACCTGTAGAAAATAGCTTTAATTTGATTAGCAACAATAAAAAATTGAAGAGATTTGGAGATTTGGAGCTTGGGTTTTGAAAGAGGAAGCTTTCTCTTAATTTTCTTTTGATGGTTGCAAGTTTACAGTACGTACAAAAATTAATTTCAGGAAAAGAAGCTTCTCTTAGGTAAGATTGTAATTGGGCTTAAACCCAATAAGAAAATAATTTGATTAATACACTAATTATCACTAATACACCAAAACACTTACATTTTAAACAAAACAACTTATATTTACATAATTTCAACTTTATAAAATAACACTAACACACTTTATGTTTAACAAAATATTTTATCAACACATAAAAGATAATTTAGTCGTTTAAAATTATTTTTCATCATGAAATTCTTATTTTTATTTAAATACTCATAAACCACTATTTTTAACACCAAAATTTACACAAAAATCAATTTATTGTACAATTAAATGTGACAAACCTCATACAATTATCTTTACATCCAAATATTATTTTTAAATAAAATTCCACTTTTTTATTTATATTATTATCCATATTAAATTCAAATGTTCAATTAAAATTAACAAAATTCCACGTTTGGCAATAATTTCCAAAATTATTGCATTTCATCAAATTGAAACCATATAATGCTCATTTTTGTTACAAACTTACATAATAAAGTTTCTATAACTTTATTTCAACATTTTATATTTATTTGCAACAAATAGTGTTGATTTAAATTATTTTACCTTTACTTACTTCAATTAATCCCCAAATCAACATATTACCATTATTCACAATTTATTACCAACCAAACTATCTTAATTCTATTTTATTTATTCCAAATCCATTGTTTATTTGAAATAAACAATTTTAACAAATTTTTTATTTTTTTTCCAATTTATTTTTAGTTCACAATATTGAATTATAACTACCGTTATAATTTAATATTTACAGGTAATCGCCAAAACCAAGTTTGTTACAGACTCCTCCCCTTACAAAAATTGCGTCCCCGCAATTTTCCTAAAAAAAAGAGCCGTGAACACTAAAATTCAATCGAAAAAGGTTAAAAGACAAGCTCGAAACTCAAACCATTCATACTATCAATATAGAATGGTAGAGAGAAATAAAGAAAAACTCACTTGGTTAATCCAATGGCCCATTAAATGCTAATATATTGATTAGCAAACCATTGAATTTTCCAAGTATCTCGAAAGAATTTCGAAGATATCTTGTCTTCGAATCAAAACTCAATAAGATGCTCAACAATTAATCAATCAACAATGATTGATTAAAAAAAAACTCTATGAATAGAGTTGGGATCAAACTCACATAAAACCAAACTCTAAGCAATAAAGAAGATCATCAATAATATTTTCTGCATAAATATACGGAAAGAACATCCTCATAACAGAGTAAACATAATAGACAAGATAGATAAATCACAAGATGGCTTCTCACAAGGCCACCAAACTCGAACGACCATGGAAAATGCACATCGTTGATAATAGTTCAAAGACAGAATATACTCAAGAACAAGTATATAAGCTCGAATTATCCTTTAATCCAAGATATTTAGAATTTTAAATCTCAATATCTTTTAAATTTTTAAACCTCAATTTTCAACATTTGAAAATTTCTCAAACTCTTTACTATATTACTTAGTAAGTAATTTAAAACTCAAAGTTAAAATTCAAATTTCTTCTCTTACTTCAAAATTAATTTCCAAAGAATTTTGTAAATCCATAACAATATCCTACAAAATAAATTAAGGGTTAAATTCTCTTATTATACTCTGCCCTTAAAACATCCAATGTATATAATATAGATTCTAAAATCTCAAAATATACTTCCAATAAAGCACAGCTTAAAAATAATCTCATTTATATTCTCATCTTTATAATTTAAAAATAAATAAATGGCATTGCCTCACTATTGAGTCTCTAATAAATTAATATATCCGTTGGCTGCAGAGTTGGTCGAACGATCAAAACTGCCTCGCCACTCTGTTACTCAGCTCTAAAATCAATGGCTGCAATTACCATTCAAAAATAAATTCAATATTTAATCTCAAAATATGATTTTAAAAATCTCAATCTTTAAAACACAAATCATCATGTCTGATTGCCTCATCATAGAATTTAGGAGATTCTTATCGATAATGTTGATCAGACGTATCGACCAGAACTCTTAACTACTCGATGGATAACCCAACACTCCCAAATTATTTCTATGAAAGAATACTAATCATATAAATATATTCTCAAAACATTATTTTATTTTTAAAATATCTCAAAACTCCAATTTCTCTTTTTAAAACACATATATATTGCTTCAAAACTCAAACCAAAGAATATTAAGAGAATGCATCGAGATATTCCTAGAATACGCGATTAACAAAATCAACAGAAGTAGATGGAGTGTTCGTCCAATCCTACAAGACGACGAGCCACTCTCGGAAATCATCAAGACAAAAGATAAGCAAGATATTCTTCTCGAAGGAGAAGAAGCATGCAAACAACAAATCATTACTTCAAACAAAGTAATTTTACAAAGGATAACACCGATTGAGTATCCAAAAAAGATAACTCAAAGAAACTGAATGATAAACTCAATCAAACTCAAACAATCTAGAAACTCACCTCATTCCTTAGTGGAAGTCCTCATGGAAGGATAGCTGAAGGCTAAAAGCTAAGAATATGGTGAATTCAACACCCAGTTGCCCGATTGGATATCAAACCCAAATGGACTCATCAAAACTCAACAAAGTTACCTTGACTGGAATTCGAGTTATATCCTCAACATCTCGATACTCAAGAGTGAATTCAGAAACTTCGGAATCATCATTAATGTTCCAAAGTAATAGAAATAATAAACCAATCAAAATAGGAAACCTAAATATAAAATAGGATCTTATAAAACAAAGGATTGGACTTAATATCAAATAAGTTAATCCATCTCAAATCAAATGCATCTAAAGATTGTAAGTAACAAACAAATACTTCACAAAAGCAACGTCAAATAGAAATCTCAGAACGCTCTCAACGAGCAATCATTGTGGATCCCCTCAATACGATTCACAACTCTCAAAGGAACACAATAAGAATACTCTAAGGAATCAATAAGCTTCATCGATACGAACTCACTCGCATCGACAAAAATAAGAATAGAATAATTTCAAATAA
Source organism: Allium cepa (assembly GCA_030765085.1). Classification (NCBI taxonomy): domain Eukaryota; kingdom Viridiplantae; phylum Streptophyta; class Magnoliopsida; order Asparagales; family Amaryllidaceae; genus Allium; species Allium cepa. The sequence continues at coordinate 69,295,873 of CM060928.1, forward strand.
GATTATTCATAAGATAAGATAACATCAAACTATATTATGGAATACTACGGAATACAATATATATTCCTAGACATATTCCATCTCAATATATCCCAATACTTGAAAAAGAATCAAAGCATGATTCGAAACAAGCTCGGATAAAGGACAATGATTCACTCATATTGTACTTTGATGTATCATGATATACATACTATTCTATGTTTATTCTACTTTTTACTGACCACAGCTCTGATACCACGATGTAGCGCCCCACCACGAGACCCACCGTAGTAAAGAGAATTAACGATTAATTCCGTCCACTAAAGCGGAGAATAGGGCTGGTTAATGGCGACCATCTATAACTTTGTCTTAAACATCTACTGAATACGTCGATAAATGCAATATGATTTTTTTTTCTATCTCAATGGATCGATATACCCAGTAAATGCTTAATCCAAAACTATAGGTGGCTAACGGATCTATCAGAACAAAATACAATAACTAAATGTAAAGCACATCACAGAACAGTAATCAACATCTTATATATACATATACACTGATACATGTTTAGTACAATACAATATAAATACATTAAAGGTGGTACTTGACCACACCATATATATTGAATCAATTATAAATACATCAGAGTATGCGGAAGAACAGAAATTACTCAAGAGAAAGGAAAGCCGATATCCAGCATCAACTTCAAGCTAAGTCCAAAAGATGATACCTGAAACAACTCGGTCTGACCCGAGAATAAATACACGGGTCAGTCTAGCTACACTAATCAGTCAATAATGGTAATATGAAGCAGAATAGACATGAAGATACTTCTTCTCGAAAGAGAATAATGAATCAATAAACTCATATGCTCAACACTTAGGTAAAACGCTACTTAAGTGAACAAATACCTCGAAGGAGGTAACTCAAACTCAATACTCAAATCAAACACAAGTGCCTCATATCATCGGCGATATCCTAAAATGTCTACAAGGTTTCCATGAACCATATCCCCTCAATAGAAGAAACATCAATACAAACTCTTGCCAAAATGGAAAACATAAATAATTCTCAAATAGGATGATCCGAAACTCAATTACAGATGAATCTTCAAATTCAATTATAACTCATCTCATCGGTATAAATGCATATAAATTTCAATCTCAACTCGCCAAAATGGAGAAACCCAGAATATCCTATAAAATCCTAAAATTATTCAAACTCATAATTCAAGGAACTCGATAAGTGTTCAAAACATCATAACATATACATAACATCTCATATAGCACTAGGCTATCGATGTAATACAACATCATAAAAAGGTGAAATCTCAATAAAATAGAAAACTCAGAAAATCCGAATTGGTCAAAACCCCGATTGCAATGCTGAAGCAATGTTGCACGTGCTAAACTCAGACGGCCGAAGCCTCAAACAAGGTCGCTAACACCTCCCAAAGTAGTCCGTCCTCATGACAAGGTCGCTAACACCTCTTCAAGCCATTTTGTCAGCCCTAACAAGGTCGCTAACACCTCCCAAAGCAGTTCGTCCTCATGACAAGGTCGCTAACACCTCTCCAAGCCATTTTGTCAGCCCTAACAAGGTCGCTAACACCTCCCAAAGAAGTTCGTCCTCATGACGAGGTCGCTAACACCTCTCAGGGCAGTTCTATTAGGTAAACATCGGGAATGTGTCACAAACTCACGGATAGGAACCCGAAAAGTATTAACGTGTGTACCATACCACACATTCGCACTTAACGGTTTACTAGCCGTTAGTCGATGCCACACTAGATACATCAAAAAAAACTCAGAAAATTATATCTCGCTTAGTCTCATTGGCGAGTGATAAAGAGATACCATACTTGTCTCATCTCATCGACAAGTATTAAATGGCATCATAACTTGTCCCATCTCATCGACAAGTGAAAACATCATGATGGTTCCTCATAAACCATAAATCTCAAAATATGAAATCATAAACTCAAGACTTGTCTTATATCATTGGCAAGTAAATAAAACATCATGATGGTTCTCATCCACTATACTCCTACATATGAGATCTCAAACCATAATAATCTCCAAATATTGGCCATTTTAAATAATTCCAATAAATAGAAATCATTAAACTCAAAATACGCCATAAAATGGCAAAACATCTCAGAATCAATTATCTCAAATAGCTTCGATCGTACAAGTCCAAAATTAACTGAAATAGTAAACGCACATGTCTCATACCACGTGTTTTACTAAATCGTTTAATTATCTTTCTCATACATTCGAATAGTATAAAATTGTGTATTTTATATATAAAATAATTTATTTGAGAAAACAAGCTTTTAAAACCATTTTCCGAAATCAGTTTTGAAGATGGTATTTGAAAATTCCCTTATTATAGAGAATAAATAGATTTTACAGCTTAAAATAATTTAAAAATATTACATAATAATTATTTTAAATGCCAACTTATTTTTAAAAGTTATTTCAAAGTTGTTTGGAAAAATCTATGCTCGAAATCAAAGAAATCGCTCAAAACCGTCATTCAAATTCAATTCAAATTCAAATCAAATTTGAACTTCAAATTCATCAAAACATGGCTAGCCTATCGATAAGCATCATAGACCTCAATTTTTTTATAAATACCACAAAAACATGAAGTACAAGTCAAAAATCGGACGGAAAAAGAACATAAAACACTTGGCCAAAATAATACCCAGGTCTGAAATCTTCTCTGGGTTCAAATTTTGGATATAAAACAGGTGGCCGATCGATCTTTGATTGAACTAAAAATTAGTATACACAAACTTGATAACTTATTCTTTCATATAAAAAAAGAATCAATGAATTACGGCTGGAAATGAAAAAGTTACGTCGTCTCAAACATGTACTCCGGCCATGTATGCAACAGTTCAAAAACCAAAAATGCACAGGCCTGAAAACACTTTGGGGTTCAAATTCCAGGCATGAAACAGAAACCAAATTAGATCGGATTAAGCTGAAAATTTTAATCCTATAATAGACAGCTACAGATTTCAAACACAAAAAGAATCATACAATTTGGTTGAAGTGTGAGAAAGTTATGATATCTCAAATTTGGACCCAGGCAGTGTTTTCGGTGTAAAATATGGGCAAAAACATGCACCGAGTCAAAGTTCGACAGCATGTTTCTATAGACTATATAGGTCTAAATGAGCTGAAATTTAACTTTCATAGATATCAACAACAACACTTTAAACTGCATCAAGAATCATGCAAGTTAGATAAATCTTGAAAAAGATACGATGTCTCAAAGTTAGACCCAGACAGTGTTTTCACTGTAAAATCTGGGCAAAAACAAGCTCCGAGTCAAAGTTCGGCAGCATGTTTCTATAAGCTATATACATCGAAATTACCTGAAATTTAACATGAATAAAGACCAACAACAACACTTTAAACTGCACCAAGAATCATGCAATTTAGACAAAGCATGAAAAATATATGATGTCTCAAAGTTAGACGCAGGCAGTGTTTTCACTGTAAAATCTGGGCAAAAACATGCTCCGAGTCAAAGTTCGGCAGCATGTTTCTATAAGCTATATAGGTTGAAATGACCGGAAATTTAACATGAATAAAGACCAACAACAACACTTTAAACTGCAACAAGTATCATGCAATTTAGACAAAGCATGAAAAAGATATGATGTCTCAAAATTAGACCCAAGCAGTGTTTTCACTCAGAAAATCAAAGTTAAAAACGAATTTTAGCATTTTATAGCTATCAAACTCTTATCTCAGCTAGATATTTGTGAGTTTAGCACTCACCTGAGCAAAATTAATATTAAATTTGTGCAAACTTAGAAAAATTTGAAGACTTTTGGCTAGAGGGAGCTTCAACAACTTGTAAAACAGCAGTACAAGAGCATGCAACCCCAAAATACAAATTACATACAATTAACTTTCTCAAAATCTAAAATTGATGGAATAGAATTGCTTATGTAGTGATTACATGTAGAAAATAGCTTCAATTTGATTAGCAACAATAAAAAATTTAAGAGATTTGTAGATTTGGAGCTTAAGTTTTGAAAGAGGAAACTTTCTCTTAATTTTCTTTTGATGGTTGCAAGTTTACAGTACGTACAAAAATTAATTTGAGGAGAAGAAGCTTCTCTTAGGTAAGATTGTAATTGGGCTTAAACCCAATAAGAAAATAATTTGATTAATACACTAATTATCACTAATACACCAAAACACTTGCATTTTAAACAAAACAACTTATATTTACATAATTTCAACTTTATAAAATAACACTAACACACTTTATGTTTAACAAAATATTTTATCAACACATAAAAGATAATTTAGTCGTTTAAAATTATTTTTCATCATGAAATTCTTATTTTTATTTAAATACTCATAAAGCTCTATTTTTAACACCAAAATTTACACAAAAATCAATTTATTGTACAATTAAATGTGACAAACCTCATAAAATTATTTTTACAACCAAATATTATTTTTAAATAAAATTCCACTCTTTTATTTATATTATTATCCATATTAAACTCAAAAGTTCAATTAAAATTAACAAAATTCAACGTTTGACAATAATTGCATTTCATCAAATTGAAACCATATAATGCTCATTTTTATTACAAACTAACATAATAAAGTTTCTAAAACTTTATTTTAACATTTTATATTTATTGACAACAAATAGTATTTATTTAAATTATTTTACCTTTACTTACTCCAATTAATCCCCAAATCAACATATTACCATTATTCACAATTTATTACCAACCAAACTATCTTAATTCTATTTTATTTATTCCAAATCCATTGTTTATTTGAAATAAACAATTTTAACAAATTTTTTATTTTTTTCCAATTTATTTTTAATTCACAATATTGAATTATAATTACCGTTACAATTTAATATTTACAGGTAATCGCCAAAACCAAGGTTGTTACATTTTTAAAATAAAAATAGTTTTGGTTTCGAAGTATAAACTATTTTTGAAAGGGATATGGTTTTGAAAAGAAATGATTTGATGTTTGAAATATAAACTATTTTGAAATGACCACGGCGTTATAATAATGTTTGGTTGTTAAAGAGACCGAGATCGGAAGTTGTCATACTCTCTACCAACTCCAAAAACCACTTTAACAACCGTGTATGCGGTGGAGATTCCAGAATGAAGTGGGATGGTGGCGACGTCCTTGAGGTATATTACGTGGACCCAACTCCCATGAGTTGGCATAAGGTGGCTAAAACAGGAGCGATCTCGGGCCAAAAGGGGTAGCTCTTTTGGTTAGACACACTTCTTTGATACTATACTCTCACCTGTAGTTGATTTGATGGCCATCCTCCGATTTTGATTGGGAGTGTGTTCCAAGGTGGGCATATGTGGCTGCTACGTTACCACCATCCCGTGTGCGTAATTGGTATATCTACCCTGCAATTGCCTCGTGTGTCGTTTCACCTACCATAGCGAGCCTTACTACGAGTTTCTATTTGTGTCGTACCTATGGAGTATCTTCTCATAGTCTCCCGATCCGGAGACATGCAGGTACTGTATAGACTATTGGCACTATTACGTGTTAAGTGCTATATGGGTAACCCCTTAACGCTATTTCAAAGTAAGTTTATTTTATTGTAGACATTATTATAATAGCGCAATATTACTACATAGTAAATAGTTTAACAGATCCTTAAAGGATGGGCAATCCAAAGCATCCTTTAAGTTACTGATGCAATTTGTTACTGTTCACTTGAGTTGATTTACAGTTCATAAGTATTTATGTCCTGACTCGAGTGTTTTGTGTTTTGCTTTACGCTCGTATTAGACTGAATGATTCAGCTTTCAAGACTCGCCTTCAGGGTTGGAGCTTTGTTTGAAGATCCAACCGTTTATTTTATTTTCAGTATTTAGTGATTCCGGTGATGTATTCTGATGTCTACCTGATGTATCTTGTTTTCTCTTCTGTTTTATCTTGTTTAACTCTGATGTATCTTATTTTTATATAGTAGCTTCATGAGCTGCTATCTCTTTTACTTCCGCTGCATTATTAATTACTCTGTGATCTGTGATTTTTTATTTACTGTATATTCTGAGATTTGCCAAATTTTATTTACAACGTGGTATTTTGAGCAATTCAAGTCCGACATGTGTGGATGCGAATGGTTGAACATATCGGGTCGTTACACCGGTCTTCTGTTGGTAGAGGTGCAGATGTTCCATTGTCCTCGATACATTCCTCTAGAGATGTACTGCCAGAAGGTAGCCCCTTCACCTGGTCATTTATACGAAAACCCATTCTCTAATAAGAGCCCGTAGGATTTAGTTGTAGAAAGCCTTGCTTTACAAGGTGGTATGATGAAATTTAATAATGTAACGATTTCGGCTAAGATTAATAATTTACTTGTAAAAGTTTTCAAAGATAGGTCATTAAAAATAATATAAAATATTTTGAAATAAAATGTTTTAGTTATCATAAGGTAAATACCTTTTCTGTGTTTATGTGCGACGTTGTCTTAAAAACGCGTATTTTGACTTCTCACATCAGTCCCATTACTGACCCGGAATTTATTTTTTCTCTTTCTTAAACTTTAGGTACCGTTATTTTCCCTGGGCAGCTTAGTAGTTGGGTTTAGTTTAGAAGAAAGTTGGATGGAGCTCAAAGTATGGAGTCTGAAGATTCTCTAAAGATTTTTATCTATTTCCATCACATTCTTGCACTATAGTATTTCGCAAATTTGTAAGGACAAGAATTTATAACTGTATATGTTTAACTTTGGTAAATGTATTTAATTTTCGTTTTAATGATTATTTCTTGAAATAATATATATGAGATTCTGTTCTATCTTATTTTTCTTTCTTACCCTAAGAATCCGCTTCTCCGACACTTGGATTTACGACATGTGAATATGGAGGATGTATTAGTGTCGATCTCGGGGAGTCGAACAAAATGGTCCTTACAACGTGGTATCATCGCTTAGGTTAAGGGAATACCTGAGCTAGTACTGGAAAAAGATTCACCAGAAATAGGATTAGTAATGCCCTAGGATGAGTAGCTCATAGAGATAGGGTTAGTAACTGTGATGACTCACTTTTCCGTATAGTTTAAGCTGATAATAAACCATACATATCAAACCCAAATTGAAAGGAAAGGCGGATAACTAGGGAAAAGAAAGAAGAAAACGACAAGAAGAAAACTAACAACATAAAATCTCATAGCAGAACGAATAATCTATTATATACCATAGATCTTCACACACAAAAAAAACTTCTATTATATACCATAAATCTTCACACAAAACAAAACTGTAATATATGTGTATACAAACATCAACTAGAGTACACTAACCTATTTCAGCATATACAGTTATAACAACATGTCTTTACAATTGCTGATAACACAACCATGAATATAGTAGAAGATAACTATCTATGTGAACACGTATTTGGGCCTCCAACTAATCTTTTGAAGCTCTATGCTTCCAAACTAATCTGTAATATGCTCAATTTGACCCAGGCATTATAATAAAATAACACCTGAGTCAATCTGAAAAACCAGTGTGATAAAACACACCCAACTGGATTTAAAGTTATAAGGAAATGCTTAAAATCAAAGGTATCTTGTAAGACCACGCTGCACATAAACATGGAGGGTTTTTACCTTATGATAACCAGAACGCTTTTTTAGAATATCCAGCGATATTATAATAATGTCTAAGGATTCGAAGTAAGACATGAATATAGGCGAAATGCTTACATCTCGCTTTTTAGCATATTTGTTATGCAAATAAAACCACAAAGCTCGTATTGGAAAATGGATTCCAACTGATGAATGGGCTACTGAGGTAATGCCAATCACAGTACACCTCTAGAATAATGTACTAAGATCGTACCTAGCGACTCCTGCCAACATTGGACCAGCCTACCCCTTGTTGGATAGTACCGAATATATCATTACACTATTTGTTCCCAACCTTTATGGAGCTCCCACATTCAAAACTAAATATGAAATATGAATGATCAACTAGAAAGGCGATGACATAGCCTTTGTGGGAGCTACCCACACCTAACCATGCTGCATCTTCCCTATTTTAGTCATTTTTGGGTGATGAGGCTTAAGGCAACGATTACCTTTCAAGAACCATTTTCACGTAGAATTCTCATTGCCCTCCAATGACAATGTGGTGGTAGCATTCATTCTTACAAGTTTATTCTTGGTTTGAATAAAACTGAAGGCACAATTCCTGCTACATTCATTTTGGAATCACCCTCAAGATTAATAGCGACTAACCCTTGAATATCACATCTCTATCTTCGATTTCATGCTCTTCACGACGTCTTCACTTTGAAATGCATTTGTTGGATCGAAGTGGATTTTGGATAGCATATCTGATCCCGGTCTTTTCGAAATAATGTTCGGTAATTTTTGATAAACTAAACCGCGGTTGTTTAGGAAATAAATAGCCAAAGAGAAGATCAGAGATCACCTCCTAACCGTTAGTGGATGGATTTCCATATCATTGTCCTAAAAGAACGAAACGAGATTCATACCGAGATGACTGAGCCATCTAACCCACATGTTTCTCCTAGATATTTTCAAAGTTACTTTTGGATCCAATCTCGATAGTCGGTTATTTAACTATCAAATAAGAAAAATTCAATCAGGAATTTATTTCTTAAGGAAAACCAACATTGGTTAAGCATATAAGAAACCACAAGCCTCGTTTTATAAACCTTTTATGAATAAAAACCACTTGTAAATTTCTTTTATAGGAATACTTTTACATTTTATATCCGCTGATTCCTATATTTTCAATACATAGAAGTATCTATATACTTGTCTAAATAGTACAAGTATATTTACAAAACTGAGAAAGACCCTCTTTTCATTGGACTGTCAAATCGTTTACAAATTTCCTTAAAATTCTCCAAACCATCTGTAAATCATTTTATAAACCTTCCAAAAAGCATTTTAATTCCTTTATAAAGATTCAATCCCTTATAAGCTTCTTATACATTTCAAAACCACATATAAATCCTTATGAATCCACGTTTATAAGAAACTTCTTTTATAAATCTATAAACCTGTTTCTAAAATTCATTTATAAATATCTTGCTATTTATAAACTCTTTCTCCTTGCAAATAACCCCTCTTTAAGTCTTTAATCCATTTCACAACTCCTTTATAAAATCTAAGTCTTCCACTTCATCCATGGGTCTCAGAAATAATTATAAATAAATAAAAATATTTTACTTCAAGACCATTATATAATAATGATTATAAACCATAAACATAATGAATGAATAAAATTCAAAAATATCTTAAAATTTAATATTAATATCACAAAATAATTTTTAAGAACAATAATAATTAATCTTTACCATTTTTATAAATAGTAATAATAAATTATTATAAAACCCTATTAATAATCCTTATTATTAATTCCAAACCATTATTATTCCTAAATAATTAATCTTACCACATTTCGATAATTCTTTAAATCCTTATTACCATAAACAATTAACTTTGAGACAATACCAATATAATTAAATAAACTTAAATTGATATTGCTATAATTAAATAACTTTAAAACCAAATTAATATAATTAAATACTTTTTAAATAATATTTATTTTATAACTTAGAAATAAGAGTACTACGATTAATTAGCTTCAAAAAAAATATTAATTTAATTAAACACGATAAAACAATATTAGGATGGTAAACGAACTTTAAAACAACATTTGTAATGACTCGTAATTTTTTATAATTAAAAATATTGAATAAAATAAAATTTTGAAATTTAATATTATGAGCAATTAAAATTTATGATTTATTAATGGAAAAGATTATTAGAATTAAATTTAATAATGTTAGTTTAATGTAATTGACAATTATTTTAATTTAATTTCAATAAACTGAAATAATTGTAAAGTTAATTTGGTTAAATTTGTAAATAAGTGATAAATAAAATGTTCGATTTAATGTCGACTATATGTTATTAATTGAAATAGGTTTATTACAGAATATGAAATCAATCGATTGGTGCATAAACTTATTAGCTTTGTTTGTAAACAATAAATTCAGAAATGTACTTGAAATACTGATGTGTAATAATTATTTTAATAATTATTTTATTATTTAATCCTTTAAAATAATTTGGAAAACAATGTGAATTTAATATAATTAAATATTGCAATTAATGTGAGTTAAGATGATAACTATAGAATAAGAATGTAATAAAATGCAAACCAATGTTAAATATATTTATAAGGTTTGGGTTTATTTACTTATAAAAATGTAAATTAAAATAAAAGAATTGTTGAAATCCAAATTGTAATAAAATAGATTTTATCTCCATTTTAATTTGACGCTGAATTTAGTGAAATATTTTAATAGTGGTTTTAACATGGAAAATTTATTTTGATAGATTATTAATTTCTATGAAATCAAGAACGAAAAATTGTTAACTTTTAAATTTGAATTTATAGGTGACTGAATCAGTTTAATGATAATTTATTGAATTAACCTATAAAATTAGCCATTTTAGCTACTATCTCGAATTTTGTCAAAACCAGTTTCATTGGATCCATAACAGTGAATTTCTTTAGGATTTCAATTTTCGTAGCGATCGGACTAATCGTTTGGTCGTGCGAGCTCGAAACGCATCAAAATCAATCAATAGAATTGAACGGATACAATTTGATTTTGAAAGCTAACTTCTGTATACAATTAAATTAGGGTTTGAAACTAGTTCCACTGAGTTTAAAAATAATGAAAACCTGGCTTTTCTATAAAACATTATCGAAAATCTATATTCTGATATATGGATGACCTATTTCCGTTTCATGGATGAAATGGGCTTTTTCGGTCGTTGTTATCGTTTCGACCTAATTCGATCTGTCCATTCGTTCTATCTTTATAAATAGATGTTTTTTCTCTAACCCAGCAGCCTTTTATTTTACTTCTGTACGTACTTCTATTTCTTATACGTTCCTCCTTTTCAAATGTCAGATAATCCCAAACCCTAAATCTCGAATTCAATAATCAAATCGAAAAATTTAAACTCCTCAAATTATATCGAATTATATATTATTGGAAAGCTTTCAAAGAGAGCAATCTACCGCTTCAATTTGTTTTCCGATTTGAATCGCGGTTTGGCCAAAAATCACTGATTTATCCCCGACCGTGCGTTCTAGGGTTGTTAATCTAATGGTGGATCGTTGACTATACAATGATCGGGAGGTGCACGCTTGTAGTGGTCGTAGAGCAGGTTCCAGTGGTGGTGGTTGTTCATTTCAATGGTGCTTGGATCATCAGAAATTGGCACCAAATCACGAATGATGGCGGACAGTCTAGAGGCGTTCAAAGTGGTTGCGCTACCATATGGAGGGTCGGTTGGAGGGGCGCGGCAGTTCGGCGTGGGCTAATCATGGCGATGCTAGTTGTAAGAGGTGCGTTTTGGGCGTGAATGTTGGCGGCTGTAAGGAGTTGGTCAAGTCGTGTGTTCATTCTCTAGGGTTAGGAGGTAACATTATTACGATATTGCCTTTTGTTTTATTTAGTTTAATTTTCAATTTTCAATCGTTCTAACGTATATAACTTTTGCACACGAAATCGGGTTTGGACGCACTTTCTTTCATTAGGATAGTAATGGAATTGTGGACAATCTGAAACTGGTTTGGCTACATTATAAGACCGTTTAAATTTTGGGTCTTATATGGATTTTAAATCGATGATAAATCAAAGATGAGTGATTTAATACAGTCATAAATACTAAATCGTCTTATGTTAGTTAAATTGAATTTATGATGTGATAAGAAATTTACTGATTAATGTTTGGTAGATTAATTCGACATTTAATTGAAATTGAATTTAATTTGAATTTAATTTCCACATAAATTTATATTTAATTTAAATTGTTGGTTAAATACCTGATAATGATAATCGTTAATTGTTGTGATTTATTGGCTGATTGGGATTTTGATGGTGATGGATGCTTAATTGTTAACATTTTGGATGATTTTATGTTATGTTTATTTTATATGGTTTTATCACATTGCAAGTTCCCTTAGTTATTGTTACGAAATCAGTATGGGTTGAAACGATACATGCTCGAACGATCTTATATATTAGCGAATAATAGTTATGGGTTGAAATGAAAAACCCGAGTGAATTTACGATTTGGAAAATTGTAATTCAGGATACGGGTTGAAATGATATATATCCAAAAATTAAAATTTATTGCGAGTTAAAGTCATACATATCCGTACCACTTTGTCATAGGGTATATAAAGTTATATATGGACATCAGATTGGTTAAATTAAATGGTTTAACATCTTGAATTTGGACTTTTGATTAAATGTTATTATTCTAAGGAAATAAATTATAGACGCATATGTATTTAATTATTTTCTAATCGAGCTTTGAAAGTTGAAATTGAAATGGCTAAAAAGAAATTGTTTAAAATTTAAATTGGGAATTGTAAAGTTAAAATCGATATATGACTTTAAATCGAAAATTTGAATTATTTGATGGTTTGGATCTTAAATTTTATCAATGAAGTTGAATTAGCCTTAAGTGGTTTAAATAAGTAAATTGAAATTGGGCTTGAAAATGGTATGAATTGGAATGGCTTAAAATTAGAATGGAATTGAATTTTAATCATTGATTTGAGATTATTGAATCAAAATTGAAGTTAAAAATGAATATTTTGGAAATTGGAGTTATTTCGAATTGAAATTGAAATCACATTGATTTGGAACTAAATCGAAATTGAGTCATTTGAATTGAAAGATTGATTTGAAATCCAGATGTGGTCTAGATATGTTGAAATGGAAGAAACAGTTTGATTTTATACTATTTTCAAAATAAATTATTTTAATACAAACAGTTTAAAATATATTATTTTAAATTTAGATTATTTATATTTTCAAAACTATTTTACTATATAAACCATTTCCAATACTCTAACCACTTTATATTAAACTATTTTTAATTGTTTTAAAATCCTTAAACTATTAAAACTATTAAAAATGTTTTAAACTATTTAGACTATATATAACTATCTAAACTATTTCTAAAATTCAAACTGTGCAAGGTTGAATTATTTACATTTGAATCCTTGATTTAAAGGCGAATGTGGTTAAATCATGTTATAATCTATGTTGGAATTTGAAATGATATTTTCTAGTGAAACGGCATAATTTGAATAAATATGGTTGTTTTGAAACGAGGGATATTTTGAATTGAATATGATATTTTGATATCAAATATGAATCAGTTTTGAAATGTACAAGAATAACCTATGTGAAATAAGGATTTGGTTGTTAAAGAGACAGGGATCAGATATTGTCATACTCTCTGCCAAAGCCGAAAACCACTTTAACAATTGTGCACATGGTGGAAAATCCAAAAAGAAGTAGGATGGTTTAGCGAACGCTACTGGAATGAAGTAAGAGAACGATGATGGATAGCCTTGACTTTTGGGTCATGATTAAAATGACTAAAGTAGTAGCTATACCGGGCCAAGAGGGGTCGCTCCCCCTATCGAGCACGCTTTTTCAAAACCATATCTATTACTTTGTGATTTGATTGGTGGACACCCTCGATTTGATTATGGGAGTGTGTTTCGAGGTAGGCGTTAGTAGCTGTTATGCATTACCACCAGTCTGGGAGTGCAAAACGGTAGAATCCTACCCTGGGCATTGCATCGCGTGCCTTGTCTTATTCATCCTGATTGAGCCCACTACGACTTTGGTTTGTATCGTACCTATGGAGTGCACCCTGAGCAAACCACCGGTTTGCTGGAACTTACAGTATCTATATAGACTACAGTATTTACATAAAAATGTGTTAAGGGGGATATGGATAACGCCTTAAATCTGTTTTAATACTTTACTTTATTATAGACATATTATAATATCATATTGTATTATATATGTTGATAGTTTAACGGATCCTTAATAGATCGAAGCTCGAACATCTCTTAAGTTATTGCACGCATGTTAGACACTGGATAGGAGATGTAAAATCCCATAAACAGCTCTGAAGCCATTACACCCATATTTATTTATCATAATTTAACTTACATAAGATCTTTTAGTTATGACTCGAGTGTTTTGTCTTTTTGTTAGGCTCGGGTTAGTCTGTGCTTTTCAGTGTTAAAGACATTGTTCTGGAGGATGAAGACAGAGTTTAATATTATATTATTATTATTTTATCCCACTGTATCATGTTGTTCCACTGCATTATAGTATTATTCATGTTGTATGTATAACTCTGATATGTGGTAAAAGTATAATCGAATGTTATTTTCTAACAGCTACATAAACTGTTTATTTGATTATTATATTTTGTCATTCGGCAGTGAGATTCTGCATTTTGTTTTTTCTTTCTTTTATCTTATTTTCTTATTTACCCCATTAACAATCCTCCCTTTTGAATTGTTTGAGTTGACATTTGTCGTTTATTTTCGATTTAAACAATCCAAAAAGGTGGATCGTTACAGCATTAATATAATTAAATAACCTTAAAATAACGTTATTAACTATAAAACAATATTAATATAATTAAATAGATAATCCTTGAAAAAATATTCCTAAAATTCAATTTCGGATTTAAAAGTCATTTCTTTTCTCCAAAAACCAATTTCAACTTGAACGACAACTTATTGTATTTTTAAAATACTAATTTGAGTCCAATAGCCACCCAACACTTAACCAATATCTATATTATTTTTTATTATTACTGGATTTTATTTTCAAACATATATTGATGTTAAAACTTGAATATCCACAATCATATTTATTTCCCAATAATCCTAAAGAAATTTTTTACGGAAATAATTTAATTCAATAATAGTGGGGAATCCCATTGGATCCCTCCAACCGGTTTCACCATGCATCTCAAATGTTATCAAATCATAAAATATAAATTAGTCACTTTGAGGTGGGATTCTGATACAAAGATTTATAGTATTTACAGTATTCAGAATCTCCTTTTAAATTCTTTCAAATTCCAAAAATAATATTTATAGTATTTAAAATACCAAGATTAAGGCCAGTGCTACTATAGACTCCAATAATTCAAATCAATACATAATCTATATCAGATTATTCACACAAATCATATATCACTATATATGAAACTAAATTAATATTTTTGAGGAATACAGTTAGATCCTTCCAACATGTTTCCCTGCATCCACGGATGTCATATAACATAAAATACCAATCCCGCTTCAAGGCAGGATATCGTGGTAATATAGTGTCATCGGCTATTATGTGGCATGCATTGTGTCTCATCCGCTCTAATGATGGGAAATATATCCAACTACAATATATATACTACTACATATAATATAACATTCAACAAATAATAATATATCAATTCATCCAATCATTCAGTAATAAATTTAAATTATTATAAATTAAAAAAGTCAACCAAATTGAGTGAGAATTACTCACCTTGATTTTAATTTTGCCGAACATCCAGATTTGAATTCAATTGAACCACGTTCGGTTTAATCTAAAATTCCTGCTGACTCCAAAAATTGCCAAACCAATTTCTATGCATAGTATTCAATAACATGAGAGCAATGCGATTTGTTTTGTTTGCTTTCATCCTCGTACGAATTAGATATAGTATCTACAAGAATCTTGATTTAATTAAAATAATAACTTTCATTAATTCAACTTTTGCTTACCTTAACCTTAATCACGTTCGATTCCTATCTCGTTTTCTTCCAGACAGCATCCTAAACAGCACGACCTCCACCATAAATCTCCATCCGGCCACGGGCCCATTCTCGCCACGAAGCTGTTGTGCATCCTCGATCCTCGATTAACCATAAATCCCTAAGGCTCAACTTCATCCAGATATACCTGTATTTTATCGTTGAGCCATATTTTTGTTACATAAAAATTAAAAACTATGACAAAAAATTAGTGCAATGATTGCTTGTCATATCATCACGTCTTTATAATAATTGTAATAGCTTTGGCATCACACTTTTTTTTGGTATCAACATGAATTACCAAAAATGTCCATCTATATATTACAAAGCTTAATCGTTTAAAAATATGATCTAATTTTAGACATTTTTTTGCAGATTCAAATACCCGTAAAAGTAGGATCTAACAATTAAACATGCTTTACAAATTCAAAATGCTTTTAAAAATAGGATTTAAAATTAAAATTTCTTTATAAGTTCAAAATACTTCTTTACAAATATACAAATCTTAATATCACTTGAAAATAAAAAATCAATTTTTTGCCTAATTTAAACATATAAAATTTATAAGGAAAACAATTCACGTGCGAATCGCTTGGTGTTTCACTCGTATAAATATAGCCAATTGCTTTTGAATTACCGTATGAATTGGGTTAAACCAGTTATTTTCTATATATCCCATTTAGTTGAAACCAATTATTTTGTCAAACTATTTTATACACGAACTTATATCAAACAATTTTATCAAGCTTTCTCTATGTATTTTGAGTTTATGTTAATTCATATATATAATTTTATTCGGTAGAAAAACATTTAAAGTCCACGCACGGTCAACTCATATGCATATGCTAGCTGACAGATTACAAATCACCTTATGAAAATTATGTATTTTGTATTACATAGATTTTTTAATACTACTATGAGACGTCAATAATAACCAACTACATAAATGTATAACGTAGTTTTATTTCATAACTATTTTATCAAGAAAAATCATCTTATCAAAACAATACATCACCTACGACAAAATACATGTATATTGCAGATATTATGTATTTATGTTTACTATAAAAGAATTGTTAAAAAATTTGTGATGTTATTTCAAGTTTCACCATGGGCAGGTGATGTATAATGCATAGATTCATGCAGTTATTCGTATTCTTGATTCCTAACCTTTGTTTCCTTCCCATTACAACGCATTTTAAGATTCAGTTAAATTGATAATGGGCTATAATCACAAAACAATTCAACAGAGGAAAAAGAGCATGAAAATGCAGTTGATGCAATCTCAATAAGCCTAATACCTAGACACGCAAAAGAAATTTTACATTTTATGAACTCGAAGGAGAGATATAATGAATTCATGAGCATTTGCAGCTTTAGCCGCTTCTATTATATCTTCTTTAGAAACATTTTCATCTGGCAGCCAATATGCAATGTTTTCACCTAATGATACTGAAAAAAGTACTGGCACTTGAATATATAATAAAAAACGGTCTAATCATGAATTTAAATACTTCAATGACCACATGCTTGGTCCTTGAGCAAAAAGTTTGCTATTTAATATGACAAAGTTGATACTGTATATTGCTGCTAAACAGATAACAAAAGCCCAACTATTTAGAACAATATTTATCTTATAGTTAAGTAAGATTAGTTGTAAACTTAGATTATGCCCAATTTGCTGTTAGATACCTTGCTTTTACATATATGAACTATTGAAACATAATTGTATATTTGTCAGCCTATATTAATTATAATACGCATATAAATTGACAGATCAGTGTTTATGTAAAGTAAGCTTTGCTAATTTCTCTATTTTTTTGATGTGTACATTTACAATTGTAAAAGTTATCAATAGGCACTTTCAAATTTGACATGGATGATGAATATATAAAATACTAAAAAATAACTAAACGGTTCACAATGACTATAATCTCGATAAATTAAAAGCACTCAATGATTTACAATGATTATTTACAGGGTGTAGGTGCTCATATTTGGTTACACAATATAAGATAGAGTAATTAAAGGTAACTAGTGTGAACCCGTGCTTCGCACACGAAGTTGCACATTATAAGTAAACTAAATTTGCATAGTGTATTTCATGGTCGCGGTGTCTGACAAATGCATAAGATGTCGAAATTGATTGTTATGTTGTATTCAATCAATGAATTTGGTGTGCCGACCTAGTTGTATATTTATTTGCTCAGAACTGCACAACATATCGTTTGAAGGCTAAGAGTTGGTAGGTCGTGCTGAAAGACATCTAAATAATATACATACCAAATGAATGCAAGTTAGCACAAATAGTAGGAAATGTCCAACTGACCGCATCAAACTTATAAAATAAGTGTATGTTTCGCATTTTGTGGGCACATAACGGCTTATTATGGATCTTATTGGTTTCAATACATTCAATAGAAATGCATGACTGCTCTTAAAGATCACACCAGTAATATTAAAATAATAGTGATGTATAAGGTATTAACTATATACCCTCTTTTTCTACACATAATCTATTCTTTAATAAATGCACGATGTTTCATTGACCCGAAATTACGGTATTCGAACAAATTTGTTGATATACAGTTGAAAAAAATATGGTAAAATAAATGTTAACCCATATTTGTATTTTATAGCACACAGAGAATATCAATCCTGAGGTAGATGGTGATGTGACATATTTAAATACCTGTTTTGGTCAACTGTTAGTGGGATATTACATATTTAAAGTAGCTAGCTTCTTTTAAAAAATGATAAACATAAATTTTTATTTGTAATTACTTGTGTATATAATGCATCACAACTTAAATTTTAGGATATCTTTAGATTACAATATGCATAATGATAAACACATGCTAGACCAAAGTAGAAACATAACTATCATTAAAATGCCTAAGTTGAAAATTCAGTACACCACAAAACAAATGGTATAATTAAACGACCCTGCAGTTATATTATACTCAACCATACTCAAAGATCTAAGGTTTATAACCAGTTGCATATAAGTAGGATCTTAAAAACAATATAGCATAATCTAAATAATAGCAGCTTCATTTTTACTTAAAGACCGAATGTGGCCAAAGATGATCCAAGTATAGGAAGCCAGGTGGTCGTTCTTCTTTTTATAAACCTCTCATAGCTTTAATGATTGTGATGCATTCAGTCTTAGGTCACAGTACGTGGTAGCGATTATCAACGTTACCAAAATTCAGTGTTAGATCCTACGATGCATTCTGTCACATATTGACTGGTCATTTTTTGTTAGCTTTGTCAATGTGTTATGACCAAAACAACTGTCATTTTTTTATACAAAAAATAGCAAATGAAGTTACATTTTCATGAAAATAAAAATGAAATATGTGATAACCCGGAATTTTGGGCAATATCAATTTAATAATCTGTATTAAAATATAATTAATTTGATAATATTTGTTAATAAAATTTGAATTGATTTAATAATCTTCCTTTAATAAATATTTAATTAGTGAATTTTATCTTTTAGAAAGCTAATAAAATATTTTGTACTTATAATGTATATATATGTATATGTGTATATTGTAAATGGAAATCTATGGTTTAAATTTAACAAATTAAATTAAATTTTCTAATTCTAATATTTTTAGTAATTTGGAAATTAGATTTAATTAAAAAATAAAAATTTCAAAGATTATTTAAATAAATAATTATATAGTTTTAAAATACTTAAAATAAATGTTTATAAGGTTTGTTTTATTTTCATTTTAAATATTTCTTGATAAATATGATTTGAAATTAATAATAAGATAATCTCTTTTATAAATTATTTAAAATTGTCAAATTTGTTATTTTCAAACAATATTAACAATGTATTATTTTTCTATATAAAATAAAAAGAATTAAATAAGAAAATGGAATTATCATTTCAAATTGAATAAGTTGACTTTAATTTGAATTTTAAAAGTTTAATTTGAATTTGAATTTGGAATTTATTTTGAAACTCAAAAGAATAGATCCATAAAATATTTGGATAAGTTTTTATTTGTATTTTTTTATTACATTTTCTTTACATAAGAAATTCACAATGTATTTACATAAGAATTTATAAATTAAGTTAAAAAGCTTTTATTAACATTTAAAATAAAAGGAAAATATTTAATGGACAAGTGTAATTACCTTAAGGAACCTAATAACATGTGTTAAGTAATGAATAAAACAAGACGACAAATGTTAATACATTAAGACAAGTGTCCTATTTAATTTTCATTTTTCTTTTATTTTAATGAAATCAAAAATTCACTTATATAAACACATTTCTTCTCACCCTCATTGTTTTTTTTAATTCTTTTTCCAAAGCTTAAGAAAAACATCGGATGCAAAATCTTTCAACAAAACACAAATCAGTAATCAAGACATCTTCCTCAACACAAAAATGTAAATCATCTCCAAAATAAATTCAAAAGCCTGCAAATTTCCTTAAATCTAAATCAGTAATCCCCTCCTCAAACCAGAAACAAGATCTATATTCATTTTATAGACCAAAAACAATTTGTAAATCAACTCCTCAAAACCAGATAGTAAATCAATCTAAACCCTGTAACCAATTTTCAACATCAAACCTCAAGGCTGCAAGCATTTCTTAAAATCTGGAAAATAAATGCCTGCATCTTTTCAAAACTGAAGCATGTCCAAAGCAAACCATTGTAACAAGTATTTTCCAGTTTTAGTATGTGACGACCGCCCATGACTCCTGCATTTAAACAAGAAGATAGTGCGCTGAAAGGCGTGCCCAGCAGCCATGGACGATCATCAAGGTAAGGTAAACACAGAATAGTCTATCGTATTACTCACAGCGCAAGGATAAAATACAATTAGAGAAATATTTATAGTGAAGCTTCACTAATAGAATCTCATCAATACACTACAAAACAATTTGATACAAACATCTTAATAGTCAATACATCAAGCCTCACTACATAACACTCAGAGAATCATACAAACAGCGGAACATCCAGTACATATAGTAAGAAAAACAATATGCAAAAGCCTCCAGCTCGTCTTCGTCATCAACAGCGTTGGTCACTAAGAACAGCACCTTTCACCTGCTACCTAGTCTGCCCATCCCAAAATGGATGAATAGCCCAAGGTAATAAGAGTTGAACATAAAACCTTGAGTCAGACAACAGTCTAAGTGAGCGGTAAATCAACTATCAAACATACCAAAAAAGCATAAAGGGTAAAAAGGAATAGGAACCCAACCATCCCACTCCACCTCTTTCTACAGTGATAGCCCCCAGACACACTAAGCAGAAACAAACATAGCAAAGCAGACAACTAAAGTAAAGCAATTATCACTCGAGTCAAGGTCGATGTTTTCCAAGCACAAACCCTCAAGGCCTAAACCAAGATCAGATAAGCACCCACAAAACATCGCTCTTGAGACCGAGTGATGATACAACCAAAGCATCCAAACATCCATGACCCTGGCTATCACTGTTATCATTGCCTTGATATCACCGTTAATTGAATGAACGGCTCATTCTTTCATCCGTCCGTCAAGGGCTAATGGTAACCCCGGTTCTAGACAGAACTCCGCATGTCGTCGTGACCCGTGCCTAGGACTATCGAATCTGCCCAGAGTACTCGACCATCAACTATTAGTCTTTTGGGACTATCGAATCTGCCCAGCGTACTCTTGCTTTGAGTCTGCTAGAACCTTCAACGACGATGAAATCTCAACCTTCTAGTCATCCACCTCGACGACTATTCTCATACTAGCTCAAGCGCCTCTCGAGCCAACCATTATCAACTAACTCGAACCATTTCACCGAGTTATCAACATGCTTGGGATGATCCCGTCTGGATTAAACCAAGGCTATCTCACATCATGCTTTGCTTCATCGCATCATAGCAAAGTCCCATCTCAACATCATGCTTTGCCTCATCGCATCATAGCAAAGTCCCATCTCAACATCATCATCAAATCTATCTATATGAGCTTTATCATCTGCTTCATATGCCACGAGCAGCTTTCCTTATTGAAGAGCCTTTCCACTTAGCTTTTGAATCATCTTTGACCAACTTGTCCAAATCAAATCATCAATCAACTAATTTATAACAATTAATCAGATCAATCATTAATCCAAGTAATCAATCATTCAAACAAGATCTAAATAAACAGTTATAACAATAATGGCAATTTCGTAAATAAAGAGTCCAAATTTAACAAGCATGAATTCTAAGTAATATCTTGATGAATGAACTAGCATAGGTTAACATGTAGTAAAGTGGATATCATAACTTTATGAACGATGGATCTACATTCAGACTTAAGGAAAATGCATGAAATCACTATCTTTAACACACAAACAAGCCACTGATCCAATATATTCCTTTGGGTCCGTGTGAGAGATAACCACCACTCACCGAATCACCTAAACACCTCAAAAGAAACAAACTCCAGATCCGGACAGCGAAGGATCTAGCTTGATCCGTCAAAATTCCGCTTCAAACGATGAAGTCTCTCTTTGAAGAATGTAGATCTTCAATCTTGGCTCTTGGATCTTCGATTTGATCTTCAATCTTGGATTGAAGGAAGCACTAGATTAAAGTGGAGAAAAGAAGTGAAGAAGTGTAGCACTCGAGCTCTCAAAATGGCAGCACTTCGTCGCTTCGAAATCCGGATCCCAAAAAGTGAGATAAGGTCGTGTATTTATAGGCCAAACCTATGAGTCGTTCGCCCCTCTTAAGTCGGTCACGACTTAACAAGGCCCCACGACTTACGACTCATCAACCCCATGGCCTACCGACTCAAGCCTCTACATGACCTAACTTAGACACGACCTAACGACTCAAGCCTTCATGCGACTCACGACTTAACAACACACACGGCTCAACACACACGCGACCTAACATGCAAGCCGCGTTCCTTCCTAAGTCGTCTGGACGACTTAACAACCTTCCGACTCACGACTCAACGACTCAACGACTTAACACAGGAGACGACCTAGCGACCTAACTACATAGCCGACCCAACGACTTAACCTATTACCTTAAGTCGCTCGAACGACCTAACTATAACACGGCATAGCCGACCTAACCTTAACTCGTTCACGACCTATCTCAACACACAGATCTAACCACTGGGTCGTTGAATATTAGATCGGTCAATTCCATAGGTCGTTTACTAACTTAAGCCGTTAACTCCTAAGTCGTTAGTTCCCTTAAGTCGGCAACCACTACCGCAAACTTCTCTAAGTCGTCTAATCTCTTAAGTCGCTCACCTCCTTAAGCCGTTCACTTTCCTTAGGTCGCTCCATCCCCTATGTCGCTCCACCGACTTATGCTACGACACGACCTAACCCTGGACGACTCATCTATGGACGACTTAAGCTCCAAACGACTTAACAACACTAACAACCTAATGACAACAGTTCTACGATCCTTCGATCCGTAAAAATATGGGTCGTTACATTCTCTCCCCCTTAGGAATTTCGCCCCCGAAATTCCAAACAAACAAGAGCAACCAAAACTATTCTGCATGCCTACCATCCATAGCAATCAACAAACCATGCATCCAATTACTAGCCTAGCATGCAGAATTCTAAGACTAGAACAAGTTACAAATTCATGAGATGTCACGACACCTTAGGGCCATACCTCGAAGAGTTCAGGATGAGCTGCCTTCATTCTCTCTTCCTCCTCCCATGTACAGTCGTTAACATCATCACTCCATTGTACCTTGAGCAACCTGACTACCTTCCTCCTAAGCTGTTTTGTGTCAGTTTCCACAACACGAAGTGGCTTACGAGGTCTTCTAACAACTGGATCAACTTCTAAATCTTCACAACTATCAGCAGAAACCACTGTATTCGAGTCGTGCACATACTTCCGTAGATACGATACATGAAAAACATTGTGCACACTCGCCATCTTTTCTGGTAACTCCAACTTATAAGCGAGCTTTCCAATTCGGTCGACGATCGGGAATGGTCCAACAAATCTCGGAGTCAATTTTCCTTTCTTCCCGAATCGAATAACATTCTTCAGTGGAGAAATCTTCACAAAAGCCATATCTCCTACGTCGAATTCCAAATCCTTACGACGCTTATCGGCATAACTTTTTTGACGGTCCTGGGATGCCTTCATTCGTTGCCGAGTGATCTCTATATAATCAGAGGTCTGTCGAATCATTTCTGGCCCAAGTATCAACTTTTCTTCTGTTTCCAACCAACATTCGGAGAGTTACACGGTCTTCCATACAATGCCTCATATGGTGCCATACCAATACTTGACTGGTAACTGTTATTATACGCAAATTCCACCAAATGAAGATGATCTTCCCATGATCCTCTGAAATCCAAAGCACATGCTCTGAGGAGATCTTCCAAAACTTGGTTGACTCTCTCGGTCTGACCATCTGTTTGGGGATGATAAGCTATACTCAAACACAATTCGGTTCCCAAAACTTCCTGGAAGCTCTTTCAAAATCCACTAGTGAACAATGGGTCTCGATCGCTCACTATACTTTTCGGAATACCATGGAATCGAACTATCCACTTAACATATAGCTCAGCCAATTTCGATCCAGTTCTGGTTGATCGAACAGGAATGAATCTTGCACTCTTAGTCAAACGGTCTACGATGACCCAAATCCCTTCATTTCTTGCTCTGGTTCTAGGTAGTCCATCGATAAAATCCATCGATATTTGCTCCCACTTCCATGTAGGAACTTCTAACGGCTGAAGCAATCCACTTGGCTTCTTCTGCTCGGCTTTTTCCAACTGGCAGTTCATGCATTTGGAAATAAAATTTCCAACATCCCTCTTCATACCTTCCCGGTAATAGGTTCTCTTCATATCCTGATACATCTTATTTCCACCTGGATGAATTGTTAACTTCGAGTGATGACTCTCCCTCAGAACTTCATTCCTCAATTCATCTCTATCGGGAACAACCAGTCGTCCTTGCTTCCGAAGCCAACCCTCTCGATCGACCTCGAATCCTTTATCCTTCTCTGGATCCAATCCAGATTCCAAATCACGGATAATCTTGACAAGCTTATTGTCTCGCTTTTGGCTCTTGCCAATTCTTTCCACCAGAGTAGGTCTTATTGATAAGTTTGCCAACATCTCAGGTTCCAATTCACATCTGGGCTTGAAGTCAAATCCAGCTAAATACTCGAGACTCTTCCATTCCGAAAACATGGCTCCCAATCCTGCATGTCTTCGACTTAACGCATCTGCCACTGCGTTACCTTTTCCTGGAGTATAGGCTATACCAAAATCATATGATGCTAAAAACTCTAGCCATCGTTGCTGCCAGAGATTCAAATCCTTTTGGGAGAAAAGATACTTCAACGACTTATGATCTGTAAACAACTCGAATCGAACTCCCAGTAGGTAATGTCTCCACATCTTCAGAGCAAATACAATCGCCGCTAACTCCAAATCATGAGTCGGATAATTCCTTTCATGCGGCTTCAGTTGTCAGCTTGCATACGCAACAACTTTATCCTTCTGCGTTAGCACTGCTCCAAGTCCAGTACCACATGCATCGGTGTAAACCCCCATCTCAGCATTTCCACTTGGAATAGTCAAAACAGGAGCACTTGTTAGTCGCTCTTTCAGGATTCTGAAAGCTTGTTCACACTTAGCATCCCATCTGAACACTTGGTTCTTTTTCGTCAATCATGTTAATGGTGCAGCTACCTTGGAAAAGTATTTGATAAATCGACGATAGTATCCTGCTAATCCAAGAAAACTTCTC
This sequence comes from Allium cepa, assembly GCA_030765085.1. Taxonomy (NCBI): domain Eukaryota; kingdom Viridiplantae; phylum Streptophyta; class Magnoliopsida; order Asparagales; family Amaryllidaceae; genus Allium; species Allium cepa. Next base: position 69,321,331 of record CM060928.1, read on the forward strand.
ACATCAGATGCATTCTTAGGTCTAACCCAATCCTGGATTGCTGCCACCTTAGCGGGATCAACCGCTATTCCACTTCGAGAGATAATATGACCTAAGAACCTCACTTCACTCTTCCAGAAGTGACACTTCGAAAACTTAGCCTTCAGCTGATGTTTTCGCAGAGTCTCTAAAACAATACGTAAGTGCGTCTTGTGCTCTTCTTCAGTTCTGGAATAAATCAAAATATCATCCACAAACACAAGTAAAAACTTGTTCAGCTGATCCCTGAACACTCTATTCATAAGATCCACAAAATATGCTGGTGCATTGGTCAATCCAAACGGCATTACCAGCCATTCATAGATACCGGATGGTGTCCTGAAAGAAGTCTTCGGCACACTATCCTTTGCCACTCTCAATTGGTGAAATCCCGTTGCCAAATCCATCCGAGAAAACACCTTGGCTTCGTGAAGCTGATCAAACAAGTCATCTATTCTCGGCAATGGATACTTGTTCTTCTTAGTCACTTTATTCATCTCACGATAATCCACACACAACCTCAACGATCCATTCGCTTTGGTTGCAAACACAACTGGTGCACCCCATTCGGACACACTACGCCGAATGAATCCTTTCTGTAAAAGGTCATCAACTTGCACCTTCAACTCTTGTTGTTCCCTAGGCGCCATCCGCCTAAGAGGCATCACAACAGGTCTGGCTCCTTCAACTAGATCGATACGAAACTCGATCTCTCTATGCGGCGGTAACCCTTTGACCTCGTCAAAAACATCCTCAAATCCATTCACAATAGGCACCGATGACAGTCCATCCCGTGGAACAACTAGCGAATACATGAAGCTCATGAAGATGCCTTCTTCATGCTTACATCGTATCACAACCTTTCGCCCCTCCACATTCTCGACTGTCACCTCCAGCCTCTTACAATCAACCCTTCCCGCATACTTCTTAAGCCAGTCCATACCCAAAATAATTCCGAACCCCGCAAAGTTCAGAACAAAATAATCACAAACAAAAGAGCAATCACGACTCGATACATCCAGACCACGGCATATCATACACAAACAAGACGAACCCCCAACTGGATTAGTCACAACCAATGGTCTATCAACAATATCCGGTTCCAAACCCAACCGGCCCACAAGTTCATTACAAACAAAAGAATGCGACGCTCCAGTATCGAATAACACTCTAACTAGAATACCACAAATGGAAAGAGTACCTTGAACCACCACACTCTTTCCTTTCTCTTCCGCCATAGGAGCTTTTGAAGATGATGGCACAGCTCCCAAAGCATAAGCTTGCACAATCTATTTGTCCTTCCATGGTTCTGGACAATTCTTCCTGATATGCCCTAGCTTGTCACAGTTGTGGCACTTCACCGGCACTCTCGGATTCTTACAATCTCTGGAGAGATGACCCTTCTGCTGACAGTTGTAGCAGGTCACTTACCCTTCGGCTTCTTCTGGCCATCCTTACCCTTATGCTGCTGCTGCTTCCTCTTCTTGTTCCCACCTTGCTGTGGTTTAGAATCTTCCTTGGTCACAGCAACAACAGATCCTTCCTTAGGAAACAGATTCTCATGCCTGAGAGCCTTCTCCACAAGCTTCTCAAACGGATCGTCCAAATGATCGACCAACAGTCTTCCAAGATAAGTGTCGAAGCCTTTCACAAACTTCTCATTCTTCTGATAGGGAGATTCAATATACGACCGAGCATACTAGGACAAGGCTTCAAACTCCAAAAAAACTCAAGAACTGGTCTTCCACCTTGCTTGAGTTCCACAAACTTCTTAAACAGAACGGATTTCTGAGCTGTATAAATGAACTTAGCTTCAAATCTAGCTTGGAACCGCCCATGACTCCTGCACTTAAACAAGGAGATAGTGCGATGAAAGGCGTGCCCGGCAGCCATGGACGATCATCAAGGTAAGGTAAACACAGAATAGTCTATCGTATTACTCACAGCGCAAGGATAAAATACAATTAGAGAAATATTTATAGTGAAGCTTCACTAATAGAATCTCATCAATACACTACAAAACAATTTGATACAAACATCTTAATAGTCAATACATCAAGCCTCACTACATAAGACTCAGAGAATCATACAAACAGCGGAACATCCAGTACATATAGTAAGAAAAACAATATGCAAAAGCCTCCAACTCGTCTTCGTCATCAACAGCGTTGGTCACTAAGAACAGCACCTGTCACCTGCTACCTAGTATGCCCATCCCAAAATGGATGAACAGCCCAAGGTAATAAGAGTTGAACATAAAACCTTGAGTCAGACAACAGTCTTAGTGAGCGGTAAATCAACTATCAAACATACCAAAAGAGCATAAAGGGTAAAAAGGAATAGGAACCCAACCATCCCACTCCACCTTTTTCTACAGTGATAGCCCCCAGACACACTAAGCAGAAACAAACATAGCAAAGCAGACAACTAAAGTAAAGCAATTATCACTCGAGTCAAGGTCGATGTTTCCCAAGCACAAACCCCCAAGGCCTAAACCAAGATCAGATAAGCACCCACAAAACATCGCTCTTGAGACCGAGTGACGATACAACCAAAGCATCCAAACATCCATGACTCTAGCTATCACTGTTATCATTGCCTCGATATCGCCGTTAATTGAATGACCGGCTCATTCTTTCATCCGTCCGTCAAGGGCTAATGGCAACCCGGGTTCTAGACAGAACTCCACACGTCATCGTGACCCGTGCCTAGGACTATCGAATCTTCCCAGAGTACTCGACCATCAACTATTAGTCTTTTGGGACTATCGAATCTGCCCGGCGTACTCTTGCTTTGAGTCTGCTAGAACCTTCAATAACGATGAAATCTCAGCCTTTTAGTCATCCTCCTCGACAACTATTCTCTTACTAGCTCAAGCGCCTCTCGAGCCAACCATTATCAACTAACTCGAACCATATCACCGAGTTATCAACATGCTTGGGATGATCTCGTCTGGATTAAACCAAGGCTATCTCACATCATGCTTTGCTTCATCGCATCATAGCAAAGTCACATCTCAACATCATGCTTTGCCTCATCGCATCATAGCAAAGTCGCAACTCAACATCATCATCAAATCTATCCATATGAGCTTTATCATCCGCTTCATATGCCACGAGCAGCTTTCCTTATTCAAGAGCCTTTCCACTTAGCTTTTGAATCATCTTCGACCAACTTGTCCAAATCAAATCATCAATCAACTAATTTATAACAATCAATCAGATCAATCATTAATCCAAGTAATCAATCATTCAAACAAGATCTAAATAAACAGTTATAACAATAATGGCAATTTCGTAAATAAAGAGTCCAAATCTAACAAGCATGAATTCTAAGTAATATCTTGATGAATGAACTAGCATAGGTTAACATGTAGTAAAGTCGATATCAAAACTTTATGAAGGATGGATCTGCATGCAGACTTAAGGAAAATGCATGAAATCACTATCTTTAACACACAAACAAGCCACCGATCCAATATACTCCTTTGGGTCCGTGTGAGAGATAACCACCACTCACCGAATCACCTAAACACCTCAAAAGCAACAAACTCCAGATCCGGACAGCGAAGGATCTAGCTTGATCCATCAAAATTCTGCTTCAAACGATGAAGTCTCTCTTTGAAGAATGTAGATCTTCAATCTTGGCTCTTGGATCTTCGATTTGATCTTCAATCTTGGATGGAAGGAAGCACAAGATTAAAGTGGAGAAAAGAAGTGAAGAAGTGTAGCACTCGAGCTCTCAAAATGGCAGCACTTCGTCGCTTCGAAATCCGGATCCCAAAAAGTGAGATAAGGTCGTGCATTTATAGGCCAAACCTATGAGTCGTTCGCCCCTCTTAAGTCGGTCACGACTTAACAAGACCCCACAACTTACGACTCATCAACCCCACGGCCTACCGACTCAAGCCTCTACACGACCTAACTTAGACACGACCTAACGACTCAAGCCATCATGCGACTCACGACTTTACAACACACACGGCTCAACACACACGCGACCTAACATGCAAGCCGCGTTCCTTCCTAAGTCGTCTGGACGACTTAACAACCTGCCGACTCACGACTCAACGACTCAACGACTTAACACAGGAGACGACCTACCGACCTAACTACACTGCCGACCTAACACAAGAGACGACCTAGCGACCTAACTACATAGCCGACCCAACGACTTAACCTATTACCTTAAGTCGCTCGAACGACCTAACTATAACACGGCATAGCCGACCTAACCTTAACACGTTCACGACCTATTTCAACACAAAGATCTAACCACTAGGTCGTTGAATATTAGATCGGTCAATTCCTTAGGTCGTTTACTAACTTAAGCTGCTAACTCCTAAGTCGTTAGTTCTTATAAGTCGGCAACCACTACCACTAACTTCTCTAAGTCGTCTAATCTCTTAAGCCGCTCACCTCCTTATGCCGTTCACTTTCCTTAGTTCGCTCCATCCCTTAAGTCGCTCCACCGACTTATGCTACGACATGACCTAACCCTGGACGACTCATCTCTGGACGACGTAAGCTCCAAACGACTTAACAACACTAACAACCTAATGACAACAGTTCTACGATCCTTCGATCCGCAAAAATTCAGGTCGTTACATAGTAGCATGCAAAGCATTTTTTCAAAAAAAGGGTTGTAGCTGATAAACAAAGGAGCAACTTAAAGTTCGAATTTTAAAAGTATCAAAGGCTATTTTCATAATCAAGATGCTCTGTTCTTCATTTGAATAGGTGAGTAACATTTTTATTGAAAATGACTGAAGTAAGTATGGTTGCATAATAATTATCTGGGAATAAGAATGTTCTGTGTGTTTTTATAAGTGGATTACTTGGATGTTATATGAGTGCATTGCTACTGTATTTATGTATCTCTGTTTACAGTTTCATGATCAATTTTTATTATCAAAATTCATATTCTCCTGAACCCATTGTTGTTAGGACTTGAGATCTAAATAATACTTGTTTGTTTGAACAAGAAGTAAAGTTTAAAATTTGATTTAAATAAATTAAAATTTAAATGTGCTCTGGAATTCAAAAACAACAGTTCAAGCTCAAGATGAGTAAAAACTCAAACATCTTATCTTCTTGTTTTAGGCATATCATCTGAAACATAATCGAAAACCATGATCTTTGGAAGTGAAATCATAATTTTTAATTTAGTTTTGGGCATGCATTTCTGAGTTGAACAGAAATTGATGATTTGGTAGTTTCTGGTGGTCTCCGTGGTCGGGGTCATCACTGATGGTAGTTGAGTGATAGAGGAGTTTGGGAAAATTACATAGCAGTTGATCATCGCACTATGGCAACGACAGGAGATCGAGAATGTTTGTAACCCTAGTTTTTGGGGTTGGTCAAAATGTATTCATATCATCACCTCTGGTGGATCGAGTTCCACCAGAGTTTGGGGATTGATAGAAGGAAGATTGGCGAGGGCGATGCTGGATTTTCAGAAGCTCCGGTGGTCGGAGACTCGAGTATGTGGAAGTTTCCAGTTTCGATGATTGTCCCAGTTTTGTACTAGGAGGCTCGAATTTGATTTCGAGGTAAGATCAACTTTCCGATGATCGGTGTAGTGTTAGTGGGTGTGTGAGGAGATCGTCGTAGATGATCGGAGTTGGCTGCGTTGATGGTGCATATGCACGGTGCATAACAGGGCTCTGATGAAGATGAGTTGAGTAGTGGTTTTGTACTCGAGTATTTAGTCGTGTGGTTTCAGGAATTGCTCGGAGTTAAGGGGTGATTGACTCGAAGTATTTGAGCTGTTGGTTTGAGTTATTTACCAGTTACAGGTTTAAATTAGTCAGGTTTTTCCAAAATTTAAAATAAATTTGAAATTTGAAGCAAGATTTAAAAATATAGTTTTGAATCAAGTGTTTTTAAAATATGAATTCAAATTAAATTTGTATCCAAATATTGAAATAAATAAGTTTTATAAAAATAAAATGTTTTAACAACTTTAAAATGTTAAAGTATTTTATAAAATGATTTTAAAAATCTAAAAATAAAGATTTAAACATGTTTTAAATCTAAGTTTAAATCTAGATTCAAAAATGAATTTGTATCCTAGTTTTGAAATAAAATAAAGCTTTTAAATTTAAAACGTTTTAACAACTTTGAATATTTAAATTGCATTTTAAATTGATTTAAATTTAAATTGAAATTGGTTTTATAACTCTTTCAAATTTCTTTTAGAAGATAAGTATTTCTTTAAACATGTAATTAAAGGGTTTTTAAATTGCTTTAAACTTTGTTAAAGTTGTATTCATTTTAAATCTTAAATTTAAAATGAAATATAAAAGTAAATTGTTTTTAAATGCTTTGTTAATGATAACTTGATCATTAATATGGAAAGCTTTATCCTAAGTTAAGTAGAATTTAATGATTTAAGATTCATTAAATTGTTAAGCTAATTTAATAATTAATTTAATTAATTAATTAATTAATTTAATTAATTAATTAGTGATTTGGATTAATTAATTAAGTAATTAAGATTTAAATTAATTAATTAAGTTTTATGTTAATTAATTAAGGAATAATTAACTAGTAATTAAGTATCATTAATCAAGTAAGATTAGATTATTAATTAATGATTAGAAATTAATTAATCAAGTAATTAAAATTAATTAACTATCAGTTAATCACTTAATTAATTAAATAATTAGAGATTAATTAATTGGATATTAAAGATTAATTAAATTGCAATTAATAATGATTAATCTAAGTTTAATTACTTAAGGGAAGTAATTAAGGAAATGCTAATAGTTAATGAAGATCATTAACTAAGGATTATTAGACGATTAATTAATGTAATTAGTTTAAGACGATTAATTATATTAATTAATTAAAGATAATCATTTGTGGAATTGTTTTGGTATAATTACTTAATGAAAGAAATTAGAGTAATTAATTACTCAGCGTAATTAATCATAAGATTAGTTTAAGTTAATTAATTGGTTTAATTAATTTAAATAATCATTTAAGGATGGTTAAGTATAATTACTTAATGTAATTTATAAAGTAAATTATTTAGTGAAATAATTAAGTTGGGTAATTACTGGATGTAATTAATTGAAGTATGGAAGTAATTTGGGATAATTACTTTGTGTAATTAATTGAAGGCTGATTAATTAATGGAAAGGATTTGAGAGTAATTACCTTGTGTAATTAATACAAAGGATAATTACTTAGAGAATGTAATTAATAATTAATTAATTCGAGTAATTAATTTAAGAAGTGATTTATAAAAGTATTTGAAGATAATTAAGAGACGTAATTAATTAAGGGTAATTAATTACTAAATGAGATAAATCAAGGGTGATTAATGAATTTAATTAATTAAAGATTAATTATTAAATGTAATTAATTCAGGAGTAACTAATTTATTTAATAAAGTAATTAAGGATAATTAATTACCAATTGTGAATAATCAAGGTGGACTAATGGATAAGATTAAATTAAAATTAGTTATTAAATATGATTAATAATTAATTGAAGGAGTAATTAAGGGATCATTAATTAATGTAATTTATGATGTAATTGAGGGTTGATTAATTAAAATTAATTAATCAATAATAAGTGATTATGAAGTAATTAATTAATGTAATTAATTAAGGATTAATGTAATTAATTATAGTTAATTAATTAATGAAGTAATTAAAGGTTAATCACTGTATTTGGTTAAGAATAATTAATTTTTGAAATAAATTAAAGAATAATTGCTTGAATGTAATTCAAGAATAATTAATCAGGGATGATTAATTAAGGTGGATAATTAGAGGATGATTGATTAATTAATTTGTAGTTAATTAATGGTTATATAAGCAAGATTTATGTGATGAAGTTATTAATTAATTTATTTTAAATTAATTAGAGATGAAGTAATTAATTTAATTCATTTTAAATTAATTATAGATAGTCATTAATCCTTGCTTATGTATGGATGGATGATATTGATTGCCTTGAATGGTTTGAGATCTCAAATATAAGATAAGTGATGTTGTGTGACATGGATGTTTTGGTTGAAGTGTGATGATAATGTAGATTATCTGTTTGTGATGATAATGTGAATTATCTATTTATGATGATAATGTAGATTATCTATTGTGAGATTGTGAATTATCTATCTGTGTGTATATAGATAATAGAATTGAATTGTTTTAAACTTTAAAACAACTTAGACCTAAAAGACGGCGTTTTGGATTTCGATGAGACCGGGATCGGGTTTCCAAATTTGGATATCCGAAAACCACATCGATCCAAATTAACGATAGGTCATGATCCATCCGCGAAGATGATGATTCAGAGTGCAAGGATTATCGTTGTTAACTTTAAGGGTGATTCAAAAATGAGTGTAATGAGATAATGCCTTCGGTTTCGTTCGAACCCGGAACGAACTTGTATGGATTGAATGTTTTCAGAACATCATCGGGTGAAAGATGAGCATTCTAAGAGATGTGTTCTCTAAAGGTAATCATAGCCTCAAGCCTCATCAACCGGGAATGGCTAAAACAGGGGAGGTGCAGCAAGGCTAAGTGGGTCATGCCCATGTAGGACGAGATTTACCCCTGTCTAGAAGTAACTTTATATTCGGCTGTGTGGGGCAGTTGATGGCAACAACTGCCAGGGTTGTCCTGTTCGGGACTGCCCAGTAAAGGATGGTTCCGGCCTTGTGTTGTAGAGGATTTAGGGTGGATCCTCGGTACGGTGATTTAGACCACGTACTGTGACGGGTGGTACCCCAATAGCCCTTCCATTAATGGAAACCCATTCTTCCTATTGCATTTACGGTTTTGGTTGTATTACCCACTTTGTGGCTAGTAGTTGGAATTTAATCATGTAACAATTTCAGCTATTTCTTATTTATTTGGAAACCCTAGACCCTATTATAATATCACTAGATTTCCTATCAAATGTTTTGGTTAGCGTAAGGTAAAAACTTACCCATATTTATTTGTGGGGAGTCTTACGTGATACCTTTTCTTTTCAAAGGTTTTCAAAAGCTAAGCAACCTAAACCCGTTACTCACACCAGACCCATGTCTGACCCGGTGTTTATCTTCTGCTTTCTTAAACTCTTGGGTACTCAATTTTTACGAGTTGCCAAGGGATTCAGGTTAGTATTGATGAATTGTGGAGGAGCAATGGAGCAGGAGGCTTTAGCGTTGTAGATATTTTTAGTGTTCCCCTGTGTGTTCTCTGAGCCATTATGTTGAGTTATATTTGAGTTGTATAACAAGACAGGTGTTTATAACTGTCTAGTATGTGATGTATAATATGTGTAACTCTGATTGATGTTGTATACTATGTAAACACTTATGTGATTAATATAATTTATTCGTTCTGTTGTTGAGATTCTGATGTTGTTTCTTTCTTTTTTCTCTGCCTTTCTCTTTTCTATCCCTTTCTTTCTTAAAGATGATACGTCTTTCTATGGAGAGAAAGACGGGTCATCACAGTTGTATCAGAGCGCTAGGTTAAGTGAATACCTAGGCTTTGAAGTGATTTCCTTCTTAAGAGAGCGTATTTGTAATTTTAATATATATATATATATACCTATTTGTTGGGTTACCTGTTCGGGTTTCCCGATATAAGTTATAAAGGTGGATAGGGTAGTGATGTGTATAACACGACTACTACCAATGGATGGAGTCCGAGTGTTGGGGTTAGAAGTGTATCTATCGAGACTGTAGACCTAACGCCGTCTCGAGTTAGCTTTGCCCTGGTGAAGGATTTCATCGATCTTTGAAGGAAACCTTTAAAAGTTCGGAGTTTTATCTTTGAAGTTGGATGAGTTGAGTTTGGATCTGTCGGTTGGGCAGAAGTGAGTGATGGTATTTTGTCTACCTTAAGAAGTAGCAGCTGCGTGATGAGACGCAGTGATTATGGATGTGTCCGAAGATGTTTCTTTGGAACAAGTTATGGAAGTGTGGCTGCTTTGGTGTTGAGGCTTGGTTCAGCTAGGTGTTTGTGTTTGGCTTTGAGGCCCAAGTTTCTCGAAGAGCTTTGGGTAGGAAGTCTTTGGCATCGATGGCAGCGTTGCAGCTCCGATTGTTCTGTGTGCCTACAAAGAGGTCATCTGGCTAAGCAGTCCTTTTGAGATGGTGTTCAAAAGCAGCTGAGTGGATCCATTTCCTCGATGGATTAGCTTGATAAGTATAAACTGTTCTGAACGGTAAAGAGAGAACAGTATCTTTGGATATTTGTCTGGGGTGATCGCAAAAGTGACTTGCGATAGTTTGAATGTTCTCTTGGGTTACCTTTTGCTTTGGATCGAAGCATCTCTTGGGAGTAATTCCGATGGTTCTGCTAAGTAGAAGGATGGCTCCTAAAGATAGAGTTTGGTGAAGCAGTTCGGGTTTTGGTGAAACTTCTGAGTTTTCTCTTTATGGATCTGTTGAACCATATTTCTGGGATTTGTTGTCCAGTTTATGCTCATGTTCATCATCAGCATTTTCTTCTACTTTATATCAGAGTTGTGCAGCGGAAGCAGTTTGGGAGTGCATCTACTTTCCTTTTCCAGATAGGAGAAGTTTGTTTTCTTCTAATAGTTGTAAGTAGAGTTGGAGTTCTTGATCTTGGTTGATCTTGGAGGATCATTGTGTTGGGTTGTTTTTGGTCTAATTTTTTCTAGAGGCATTAGCGAAGGTCGAGCTGATCAGGAAGGATGTAGGCAGCCCAGGATCGTTAGAAGAGTTGTGTGGATAGGAGTCGGAGATTTGATTTTGGATATGGTTTCTCCGATCAAAGAAGCTATAAGATTTGGTAAGACTGGGAAGTCAGCTCCGAGGTGTTTTAAATCTCTTCTATGTTCTAGTGCTTTGGTCTTCGAATTGAATTGCCAGTTTTGATAATTGAGATTTGTTGTGTTTCACGTATCTCTGAGGGAGCACGTGTATGATCTATCTCTGGTGTTGGAGCCAGCAGTTTAGGAGGATATGCTAGTTGTGTCAGACTTGTCTGTGGTCTGATATCCTGTTTAGTTTGGTAGATCTAGATGAGTAGGAGATCTATAGCTTAGTAGCTAGATTGTTTAGATTCTATAGAGCGAGTATTCCGGTATTATACCTGGGAAACTCTAGGAAGTTCTATCCAGAATTTTGTCCGGATAGTTAGATTTGTTTGTTTGAGTGAATTGGTTGTTATGTTTGTTAGCATATAGTTGATAATATATGTTGTGGTTTAAGAATTAAAATCATAGATAAGATTATTAAATTACCACTGCTATTAAATTTCGTTCTTTTAAGGAGGGAGGAATGTGATGACCCGGAATTTTGGGCAATATCAATTTAATAATCTGCATTAAAGTATAATTGATTTGATAATCTTTGTTAATAAAATTTGAATTGATATAATAATCTTCCTTTAATAAATATTTAATTAGTGAATTCTATCTTTTAAAAAGCTAATAAAATATTTTGTATTTATAATGTGTGTGTGTGTGTGTGTGTGTATTGTAAATGGAAATCTTTGGTTTAAATTTAACAAATGAAATTAAACTTTCAAATTCTAATGTTTTTAGTAATTTGGAAATTTGATTTAATTTAAAAATAAAAAATTTCAAAGATTATTTAAATAAATAAATATATAGTTTTAAAATACTTAAGATAAATGTTTATAAGGTTTGTTTCATTTTCATTTTAAATATTTCTTGATAAATATGATTTGAAAATAATAATAAGATAATCTCTTTTATAAATTATTTAAAATTGTCAAATTTGTTATTTTCAAACAATATTAATAATATATTATTTTTCTATATAAATATAAAAAGAATTAAATAAGAAAATTGAATTATCATTTCAAATTGAATAAGTTGACTTTAATTTGGATTTTAAAAGTTTAATTTGAATATGAATTTGGAATTTATTTTGAAATTCAAAATAATAGATCCATAAAATATTTGGATAAGTTTTTATTTATAATTTCTTTTTACTGCATTTTCTTTACATATGAAATTCATAATGTATGTACATAAGAATTTATAAATTAAGTTAAAAAGCTTTTATTAACATTTAAAATAAAAAGAAAATATTTAATGGACAAGTGTAATTACCTTAAGGAACCTAATAACATATGTTAAGTAATGAATAAAACAATATGACAAATGTTAATACATTAAGACAAGTGTCCTATTTAATTTTCATTTTTGTTTTATTTTAATGAAATCAAAAATTCACTTATATAAACACAGTTCTTCTCACCCTCATTCTTTTTTTTCAATTTTTTTCTAAAGCTTAAGAAAAACTTCAGCTGCAAAATCTTTCAACAAAACACAAATCAGTAATCAAAACATCTTCCTCAAACCAAAAATGTAAATCACCTCCGAAATCAATTCAAAAGCCTGCAAATTTTCTCAAATCTAAATCAGTAATCCCCTCCTCAAACCAGAAACAAGATCTATATTCATTTTCAGAGATCAATAACAATTTGTAAATCAACTCCTCAAAACCAGATAGCGAATCAATCTAAACCCTTTAACCAATTTTCAACATCAAAACTGAAGCATCAAGGCTGCAAGCAATTCTTAAAATCTGGAAAATTAATGCCTGCATCTTTTCAAAACTAAAGCAAGTCCAAAGCAAACCACTGTAACAAGTATTTTCCAGTTTCAGTAGCATGCAAAGCATTTTTCAAAAAAAAGGGCTGTAGCTGATAAACAAAGGAGCAACTCAGAGTTTTAAAGTTCAAATTTTAAAAGTATCAAAACTGTTTTCATAATCAAGATTTTATGTTCTTCATTTGAACAGGTGAGTAACATTTTTATTAAAAATGACTTAAGTAAATATGGTTGCATAATAATTATCTGGGAATAAGAATGTTCTGTGTGTTTTTATAAGTGGATTATTTGGATGTTTTATGAGTGCATTGCTGTTGTATTTATGCATCTCTGTTTACAGTTTCATGATCAAGTTTTATGATCAAAATTCATATTCTCCTGAACCCATTGTTGTTAGGAATTAAGATCTCAATAAAACTTGTTTGTTCGAACAAGAAGTAAAGTTTAAAATTTTATTTAAATAAACTAAAATTTAAACGTTCTCTGGAATTCAAAAACAATAGTTTAAGCTCAAGATGAGTAAAAACCCAAACATCCTATCTTCTTGTTTTAGGCATATGATTTGAAACATAATCGAAAACCGTGATTTTTAGAAGTGAAATCATAATTTTTAATTTAGTTTTAGGCATGCATTTCTGAGTTAAACCGAAATTGAAGATTTTGTAGTTTCTGGTGGTCTCCGTGATCGGAGAGGTTTGGGTCATCACTGATGGTAGTTGAGTGATAGAGGAGTTTGGGAAAATTGCCTAGCACTTGATCATCGCACTGTGGCGACGATAGGAGATCGAGAATGTTTGTAACCCTAGTTTTTCGGGTTGGTCGAAATGTATTCGTATCATCACCTCTGGTGGATCGAGTTCCACCAGAGTTTGGGGATGGATAGAAGGAAGATTGGCAAGGGCGATGCTAGATTTTCAAAAGCTTCGGTGGTCGGAGACTCGTGCGTGGAAGTTTCCAGTTTCGATGGTTGTCCTTGTTTTTTGCTAGGAGGCTCAAATTCGATTTCGAGGTAAGGTCAACTTTCTGATGATCGGTATAGGGTTAGAGGGTGATTGCCGATGTGAGGAGATCATCGTAGATGATCGGAGTTGGCTGCGTTGATGGTGCATATGCACGGTGCATATCTGGGCTCTGATGAAGATGAGTTGAGCAGTGGTTTTGTACTCGAGTATTTACTCGTGTGGTCTCGGGAATTGCTTGGAGTTAAGGGGTGATTGACTCGAAGTATTTGAGGGGTTGGTTCGAGTTATTTACCTGTTACAGACTTAAACCTGTCAGGTTTTCCAAAATTTAAAATAAATTTGAAATTTCAAGCAAGATTTAGAAACAGGGCTTTGAATCAAGTTTTTTTTAAGTACGAATTCAAATTAAATTTGTATTCAAATTTTGAAATAAATAAATCTTATAAAAAGGAAATGTTTTAATAACTTTAAAATGTTAAAGTGTTTTATAAAATGATTTTAAATATCTGAAAATAAAGATTTAAACAAGTTTTAAATCTAAGTTTAAATCTGGATTCAAAAATGAATTTGTATCCTTGTTTTGAAATAAAAGAAAGTTTTAAATTTAAACTGTTTGAACAACTTTGAATATTTAAAGTGTATTTTAAATTAATTTAAATTTAAATTTAAATTGGCTTTAAAACTCTTTCAAATTTCTTTTAGAAGATAAGTATTTCTTTAAACATGTAATTAAGGTGTTTTAAAATGTTTTAAACTTTGTTAAAGTTGTATTCATTTTAAATCTTAAATTTAAAATGGAATTTAAAAGTAAATTGTTTTTAAATGCTTTGTTAATGATAACTTGATCATTAATAGGGAAAGCTTTATCTTAAGTTAATTAGAATTTAATGATTTAAGATTCATTAAATTATTGAGGTAATTTAATAATTAATTAATTTAATTGATTAATGTTTTGGATTAATTAATTAAGTAATTAATATTTAAATTAATTAATTAAGGTTTATGTTAATTAATTAAGGAATAATTAACTTGTAATTAAGAATCAGTAACTAAATAAGATTAGATTATTAATTAATGATTAGAAATTAATCAATCAAGTAATTAAAATTAATTATCAGTTAATCACTTAATTAATTAAATAATTGGAGATTAAATAATTAGATATTAAAGATTAATTAAATTGTATTTAATAATGATTAATCTAAGTTTAATTACTTAAGGAAAGTAATTAAGTAATTTTTAATAGTTAATGAAGATCATTAACTAAGGATTATTAGACGATTAATTAATGTAAATAATTTAAGATGATTAATTATATTAATTAATTAAAGATAATCATTCATGGAATTATTTTAATATAATTACTTAATGAAAGTTATTAGAGTAATTAATTACCCAGCGTAATTAATTAATTAATAAGATTAGTTTAAGTTAATTAATTGGTTTAATTAATTTAAATAATCACTTGAGGATGGTTAAGTATAATTACTTAATATAATTTATAAAGTAAATTATTTAGTGAAATAATTAAGACGTTACTAGATGTAATTAATTGAACTATGGAAGTAATTTGGGATAATTACTTTGTGTAATTAATTGAAGGATGATTAATTGATTGTAATAACCCGGTATTTCGTACTGATTAATTATCGTCTTTGGACGATTACTTTTCCTAGCTAATCGCTAATTGAAGTTTTCAATCGAGTAAAAATTCTGTTAAAATTCGTTAAGAAATTATGTGGGATTTATAAATAAAAATTTTAGCCATGTTTCCTTTTTATTTATTTGGGTCGTGATTCTTATGAAGGGTTGATACCCGTTCTCCCATTGTTCACTTCCATTCGAAAAACCCTAGGTCCAAAACAAATAAACGAAAATATGGCGGCTCGTCCCTTTTCTTCATTCGATCAAAGCTCGCCCTGATAGATGATCGTCACTTCGATTTTGCTATGGCTGCTAGGGTTTGCCTCAGCTTGATTCTCGAGTGCCACGGCTTCGAATCCAATTCGTGCTCTTCGATATAGGTGAGTGATTTTTATTTCACTCACATCTAGTTCAACTAGGTACTTTGCTTTGCATCTGATTTGATTTCGTCGCTGATGATTTCTGACTTGTTTTTTTTTACTCATTCGATTTCCTATTCTCTTGGTTATATCGGCACTGTTTTCATTTGGATGTTGATGATTTCGTGATTTTCCATTTTGTATAAATTGATTCTGGGATTTGGCCACTCGTGTTTACTGCCTTTGGTCACTTGAATGGATTATGTTAATTTTATGGAAAACATTTTGGGTATAGTACTGTTTTGATATGAAACGACTACCTGCAAGAATTGTTCGACTTTGATTTCTTTAAGATTTGACTGTGCACTTGCTTTGAGAAATTTGATTTCTGGTTACATTCCAGTTTTCACCCTTGTTCAGACTTTGGTTATACGGTGTTACTTGATATTGAACTTGAATCTCGTTGTTTGTTGTAGTTGCACTTTACATTCCTGGGCTTGTTGTCCCACTTACTTGTATACAGTTGCATTCTTTAGTTTATTTTGCATACGCTACTTTATTCAGTTCACCTGAACTTTGAACCGATCCAATGTGATGTTAAATACTTTTGTAACTGCTGTCACAATTGTTGGCACTACTAACATAACATATGTGTACTTATATGTGTCCTCATTTGTATACCTGAATCTGGTATGACTCGAGCATTGCCTCTTCACTGCATATGTTTTGAGTCACTGTTGCATTCATTAGACTTTGCATTTGCTTGCATTTATATGCACTCTTGTAGACTTTGATTATCCTATATGCTTGCTGTCGGTTTTGGTGCATTTTGCCTCTGTTGCTCGCCATTTTAAACTGCGGCACTATTTTGTCCACTGCTGTATATCCCTGCAAGTTAATTACCTGATCCTGAAGCATGCATATCAGTTTATTTAAGTCATAACTGTGTTTATGTATTACATGTAGCCAGTTTCCCAGGGACACAGTGTTCATGCCATTGTGCACTGTGCTCGAGTATATGAGCAGTTTCATATATTTTGGCCATTTCATTGTTGTTGTTTCATTGGGATGACATTGTGTCGTTTGGTCGACTCTTGCATTCACTTACTTATGCTAGTTCATGTATTCGTTGAGATGCTCAGTTTGCAAAATACTTGCTGCCTGGTCATTATTCTGTACTGACATTTCCCTTGTGGTTTGCACCACTACTTGTTCATGGTGCTATTTATACTACTACACCGTGCCTTGAGGTGCTGTTCAGTTCTAGCCCTATCTTTGTTTGCTTCTTTTAGTTCGGCAGTTGTATGCTTCAGGTGCACTTCAAGTTAGAGTTGTTCTTGTCTTTGAATTGCGAAACTATGGCATACATGTTGCCATCCCCTTGCTGCTGATTCATTTGCGCAGTCTCTGTTCTATGTTGGTTGATTCGAACTATGGCCGAGAATTGATTTTTGTATCGGCCATTTCATTTGAATACCCCTGTGTTGAATCCATCTAGTAGCTCGGATTTGACCTTGTGCCGATTCCTATTTCATCACTGTAGTGGCGAGGCAGTGCACGCGTGCGTGTACTGCAGCCATACAGTATTGACATTTTAATTGATATTTAAATTATTTGAACCTTCATTGATTTTGGTTCGTTGATCTTTTGTGTACATCATCACAGTAGTGGCAAGGCAGTGCACGCAAGCGTGTACTGCAGCCACACGGTATTGCTTTTATTGATATTCTAATTGCTTTTGATTTATTGATCCTTTGCGCATTCCATATGCTGTAAGGCGAAGCAGTACACGCGTGCGTGCACTGCAGCCCTACCCGTGTTGACCTTTTAATTGATGTTCCAATTGTTTGAATTGATTTATGTCTCCAATTCAATAATTTGAATTTGTTGATTTGTTGTTTAACACCGTTATGTGTTATATTTACCAATATCCGATTTCTTTATTTAAGAATCGGATAGGTAAATTTATTGTGAATGTCGTCCATTTGATTATTTAATTATTATTGCTTCTATGCATTAATAACTGAGTTTGAATTAGACTAACCCATATAATATTTTCTTTTGAATGTAATACTCGGGTCAGACCGAGTTATTACAGGTTGTAGATATTCTGCTTTCGGTTGCTGCTAGAGCTATGAAGTCCTTTCATATCTTTTGGAGTAGTCATCGTCATTTATAGTAGTCAATGTAATTGTATAGGAAGATATGTATTCATGTATATTATATACGTTAATGTACTTGTATATGTAGCTTCCTGAGTCGACTGTTGTAGTCGTATCATATGTATTGTATCACATGTATTGTAACTGACATCAGTTATTATATATATGAGACTTTCTGTTTCTATCTGTGTTCCGCATTTATATTATCTGTGTTATTCTTATATATTTTGTTCTAAACTATTATGAACCATCGTAGTTCTTTTTATACTAGAATTGGGGTATGTCGATGGGAGTAAATAAATCAGAGATGAAAAATGAAAGAATATATATACCACTCCTATCGAGATACCCAATACTAGTGTAAGGCCTAACTACGGATAGCCGCTCCTCAACAGCCTTATTCTCCACGCTAGTTGACAGCATTATACTGTAGCGTTCTTGGCTAGCGTGGGTATAGAGGTGGGGCGTCACAGCTTGGTATCAGAGCCTGGGATTTAGGACAAATATAAAACATAACTTAGATGGAACATGTGTTACAACTAATTGTCGATGTTTTATCTCTCATCTTAGTCTATGATTATCTTTGAATTGTTGGGTATGAATTCCTAACGTTTATTCATGTGCATTTATTTTGATTTCGTGAAACTATTTTGGCTTCGGTCTCCGTTTGTTTTGCGAACTCAAGTTGGATTTTTGATGTTGATTGGTTTTGTACTCGACTATTGCCAATAACTGTTGACTTCGACATTGACTTGATTTTTTTATTTTATTTTAGTTGAAGTCATTTATGCATTTATGCTCGTTTTGCTTTGTTTTTCCAATTGTTAATCGATTCTTCTTTTCCGATTAGTTTTTATCACCTTTGTCGACTTCGATAACTTCTATTTCTGGAATTTTTGGGTATTTCTACTTTGATGGATTTGGAATCGAATTCTTTGGATTTTATTCACGTCTTCGAATGTTAATTTTAGTGTTTATTTGGGTTCCAAATTTAATCGATTCGTGTTAATTTCCCAATTTGTTGCTATCATTTATTAGCAAATTTGATGATATTTTCTTCCGGATTTTCGTGAATGTACCTTTTGATGAATTCAGTATCGATTTCTTTGGATTCTATTCACGTCTTCGTATGTGGATTCGTGTGATTGATTGCTTCTACAATCATTTTTGTGATTTGTCACTTTAAAAATATAAAGGTTTTAATGCTAGTAGTAAATATCAAAACCCTTTCCTCCAAATGATTTCAACACCATTTTATTTACAAAGCTCTTTTCCAAAACTGTTTTCCAATCTATTATTATATACAAGCCTTTATTTCACTCGTACGAGAAATCTACTTAAACGTCTTAGTAAAACAAGTGGTATGAAATGCTTGCGTTTACTTCGTCGGTTAATTTTTGGACTTGTTAGATTGAACCTCTTGTGATAATTTTCTAGTGAAGATCTACAGTTTGTTCGTAAATATTTAAGTTAAGCGAGTGGTTATGGGACATGAAGCTAAACTTTTATATTTACTAGCTTAGTGTAATTGACACTTCTCGTTGATCATGACGATCATTTTATGATTTAGACTAGCAATTGTGCGATGTCACTTTGTTTGCATGGTTAGACTAGACCTCATTGGTGTGATTCCGACTCACACATATCTCTTTGTCCACGAAGTTAGTCTAGACACCACTTGTGTGGTTCCACTCACACATATCTTTTTGCTTTTTGGTTAGGCTAGACACCATTTGTGTGATTCCACTCACACATAACATTTTTATTTTTGGTTAGCCTAGACACCACTTGTGTGATTCCACTCACACATATCTTTTTGCTTTTTGGTTAGGCTAGACACCATTTGTGTGATTCCACTCACACATATCTTTTTGCTTTTTGGTTAGCCTAGACACCACTTGTGTGATTCCACTCACACATATCTTTTTGCTTTTTGGTTAGGCTAGACACCATTTGTGTGATTCCACTCACACATATATTTTTGCTTTTTGGTTAGCCTAGATACCACTTGTGTGATTCCACTCACACATATCTTTTTGCTTTTTGGTTAGGCTAGACACCATTTGTGTAATTCCACTCACACATATCTTTTTGCTTTTTGGTTAGCCTAGACACCACTTGTGTGATTCCACTCACACATATCTTTTTGCTTTTTGGTTAGGCTAGACACCATTTGTGTGATTCCACTCACACATACCTTTTTGCTTTTTGGTTAGCCTAGACACCATTTGTATGATTCCACTCACACATACCTTTTTGTTACGAGGTTAGGCTAGACACCATTTGTGTGATTTCATTCACACATACCTTTTTGCTTTTCGGTTAGCCTAGACACCATTTATGTGATTCCACTCACACATACTTTCTTTTTGTTTGCGAGTTTAGACTAGACACCACTTGTGTGATTCCACTCACACATACCTTTTTGATTTTTGGTTAGTCTGGACCTCATCTGTGAGATTCCGACTTACCCATATGGGGTAGCTCCCTATGGTCTTCGGACCGTCATGTGATAGGCCTCTTTCCCCTTTTATGATTTCTGGATTTCGTGTGTTGATTTCTGGAATTTATAATTCACCCATTTTTGTGATTTCTATTGATAAGTTTTATCAATTTTTGTGTGCATTGGTGAATTCGTGTGTCATTGACTTGTTATGCAAACAAGTTTTGGGTATGATACCCCTTTGGATCTTTGAGAAGATTCTTGTGATATTGATTGATCTCTTGATGATTATGACGATCATCTTTGTGTTTTGGACTAGCGATTGTGCGATGTCTCTTTGTCTGCGAGGGAGACTAGACCCCGCTTCTGTGATGTTTCATCATCACATATGTGAGATAACGTCTCACTTGTGTTACACGTGTAGGTGAGTTTTCATTCTCCCGTTTTGTGAGTTTTCATGCTCTCATTTTGTGATAGGTCTCCCACCTTCTTGTGATTTCTGGATTTCGTATGTTGATTTCTTGAACTTATGTGTTTCATCACTTTTTCGTGATTTTCATTGATATGTTTTATCAATCTTTGGGCATTGGCGAATTTGCGTGTCACCACCTTTTTAGGTGAATTTGGATCTTCGAGAAGATTCGTGTGATGTTGTTTGATCTCTTATTGATCTTCATTTACATGCTTATTATAGTATGTTTTTATGGTTATTATATGTTGATGCCAATTATTTTGATGAGATTCCAACGTATAAAAATTACTGTCGCTTTGACTTTAGTAACCGTCAATTTTAAAATGGATTTTCAAGCGGTTATCCCGCGATGCTTATTTTGTTGTCCGTTCTTACGGTATTTTGAGAAGTGCAATTTTCATGTCAAAGTTCCTACCGATGTTGCTGTTTTAATCACATGTTTAAAAAAAATTGTTATTTTTTTAAATTGTTTCAAACTAAAAATAAAAGTTGTTTTCAAAATTTTTACAGTTTACACTTTCAAAAGAATGAGGAAGCGATTTAAACGTTTCAGCAAAATCAAGGACTATGACCCCTTTCTTTTACTGATTCGCTTAATTCCGGACTTGTCCGTTTGAGAATGTGAAATGTTATTTTAAAACGCATAATTTTGCACTTTCAAGGAAACGATGAAGTGAATTAAACGATTTAGTAAAACTCGTGGTTATGGGACATGTGCGTTTGCTATTTCGGTTAATTCCGGACTTGTTAATTGAAATATTTGTAATTTCTGATTATCGTTTTTGATAATCGAATATTTGTGATTTAAGATTTGATTATCAATTGTGATAATTAAATATTCGTTGATTTGTGATTTCTGATTACCGTTTTTGATAATCATATATTTGTTGTTTCTGATTATCGCTTGTGATAATTAGATATTTGAGATTTAATTATCGTTTGTGATAATTAAATATTTGTGATTTAAGATTTGATTATCGTTTTGATAATTGAATATTTATTGATTTGAAATTTGATTACCGTTGTGCTAATTCCTGATTATCATTTTTGATAGTTAGATATTTGTGATTTGTGTTTTCTAATTATCTTTGTTGATAATTAGATTTGCTGATTTTGCTGTTTTCTAATTAATGTATCGATAATTAGATATTGCTGTTTTGTGATTTCTGTATTCTGATTATCTATTTTGATAATTAAATTTTGTAGAGAATTTGTGAATTTCTTTTATGAAATTAAAAGACTTCTTTGGTGTTTATATTGTACTACGCCGGTGTACCGGCTCAATTTTCTTCTATTCATGACGTTTTCCACGTCTTCCAATTGCATAAATGCCTTAAGGATTTTCGATTTTTATTCTTGAGCCCGGTGTTATTGAAGAAATTGAAGTTTCACCAGATTTAACTTTGAGCAACATTCTATTCACATCATTGCTTCGGAGGTTGAGCACCTTCGAAATAAAGATGTTTCCCTTGTGGAGATTCTCACTGGTTCTCAAATTCTAAGGATTTCTCTCAGGAATCCAGAGAATTCATCGAGCAGACACTTTCAGGCTTACTCATTCATTGCTCTTTACGGTGAACTTCCTATTTCAAATTTCTTCATCTTGTGATGATATGCTTTTATGGTTGTTACCTTTTGTCCCTTTATTCCTTATGATTGCGAGGACGCAATTTCTTTAAGGAGGGGAGTCTGTAACAACCCGGTATTTCGTACCGATTAATTATCGTCTTTGGACGATTACTTTTCCTAGCTAATCGCTAATTGAAGTTTTCAATCGAGTAAAAATTTTGTTAAAATTCGTTAAGAAATTATGTGGGATTTATAAATAAAATTTTTAGCCATGTTTCCTTTTTATTTATTTGGGTCGTGATTCTTATGAAGGGTTGATACCCGTTCCCCTATTGTTCACTTCCATTCGAAAAACCCTAGGTCCAAAACAAATAAACGAAAATATGGCGGCTCGTCCCTTTTCTTCATTCGATCAAAGCTCGCCCTGATAGATGATCGTCACTTCGATTTTGCTATGGCTGCTAGGGTTTGCCTCCGCTGGATTCTCGAGTGCCATGGCTTCGAATCCAATTCGTGCTCTTCGATATAGGTGAGTGATTTTTATTTCACTCACATCTAGTTCAACTAGGTACTTTGCTTTGCATCTGATTTAATTTCGTCGCTGATGATTTCTGACTTGTTTTTTTTACCGATTCGATTTCCTGTTCTCTTGGTTATATCGGCACTGTTTTCATTTGGATGTTGATGATTTCATGATTTTCCATTTCGTATAAATTGATTATGGGATTTGGCCACTCGTGTTTACTGCCTTTGGTCACTTGAATGGATCATGTTAATTTTATGGAAAACATTTTGGGTATAGTACTGTTTTGATATGAAAAGGCTACCTGCAAGAATTGTTCGACTTTGATTTCTTTAAGCTTTGACTGTGCACTAGCTTTGAGAATTTGATTTCTGGTTACATTCCAGTTTTCACCCTTGTTCAGACTTCGGTTATACGGTGTTACTTGATATTGAACTTGAATCTCGTTGTTTGTTGTAGTTGCACTTTACATTCGTGGGCTTGCTGTCCCACTTACTTGCATACGGTTGCATTCGTTAGTTTATTTTGCGTACACTACTTTATTTAGTTCACCTGAACTTTGAACCGATCCAATGTGATGTAAAATACTTTTGTAACAGCTGTCACAATTGTTGGCACTGTTAACATAACATATATGTGCACTTATATGTCTCCTCATTTGTATACCTGAATCTGGTATGACTCGAGCATTGCCTCTTCACTGCATATGTTTTGAGTCACTGTTGCATTCATTAGACTTTGCATTTGCTTGCATTTATATGCACTCTTGTAGACTTTGATTATCCTATTTGCTTGCTGTCGGTTTTGGTGCATTTTGCCTCTGTTGCTCGCCATTTTAAACTGCGGCACTATTTTGTCCACTGCTGTATATCCCTGCAAGTTAATTACCTGATCCTGAAGCATGCATATCAGTTTATTTAAGTCATAACTGTGTTTATGTATTACATGTAGCCAGTTTCCCAGGGACACCGTGTTCATGCCATTGTGCTCTGTGCTCGAGTATATGAGCAGTTTCATATATTTTGGCCATTTCATTGTTGTTGTTTCATTGGGATGACATTGTGTCGTTTGGTTGACTCTTGCATCCACTTACTTATGATAGTTCATGTATTCGTTGAGATGCTCAGTTTGCAAAATACTTGCTGTCTGGTCATTATTCCGTACTGACACTTCCCTTGTGGTTTGTACCACTACTTGTTCATGGTGCTATTTACACTACTTCACTGTGCCTTGAGGTTTTGTTCGGTTCTAGCCCTATCTTTGTTTGCTTTTTTTAGTTCGGCAGTTGTATGCTTCAGGTGCACTTTAAGTTAGAGTTGTGCTTGTCTTTGAATTGCGAAACTATGGCATACATGTTGCCATCCCCTTGCTATTGATTCATTTGTTCAGTCTCTGTTCTATGTTGGTTCATTCGAACTATGGACGAGAACTGATTTTTGTATCGGCCATTTCATTTGAATACCCCTGTGTTGAATCCATCTAGTAGCTCGGATTTGACCTTGTGCCGATTCCTATTTCATCACTGTAGTGGCGAGGCAGTGCACGCGTGCATGTACTGCAGCCATACAGTATTGACATTTTAATTGATATTTAAATTATTTGAACCTTCATTGGTTTTGGTTCGTTGATCTTTTGTGTACATCATCACTGTAGTGGCAAGGCAGTGCACGCAAGCGTGTACTGCAGCCACACGGTATTGCTTTTATTGATATTCTAATTGCTTTTGATTTATTGATCCTTTGCGCATTCCATATGCTGTAGTGGCGAGGCACTACACGCGTGCTTGCACTGCAGCCCTACTTGTGTTGACATTTTAATTGATGTTCCAATTGTTTGAATTGATTCGTGTTTCCAATTCAATAATTTAAATTTGTTGATTTGCTGTTTAACACCATTATGTGTTATATTTACCGATATCCGATTTCTTTATTTGAGAATCGGACAGGTAAATTTATTGTGAATGTCATCCATTTGATTATTTAATTATTGTTGCTTCTGTGCATTAATAACTAAGTTTGAATTAGACTGACTCGTGTATTATTTTCTTTTGAATGTAGTACTCGGGTCAGACCGAGTTATTACGGGTTATAGACATTCTGCTTTGGGTTTCTGCTAGAGCTATGAAGTCCTTTCATATCTTTTGGAGTAGTCGTCGTTATTTATAGTAGTCAGTGTAATTGTATAGGAAGATATGTATTCATGTATATTATATACGTTAATGTACTTGTTTATGTAACTTTCTGAGTCGACTGTTGTAGTTGTATCATATGTATTGTATCACATGTATTGTAACTGACATCAGTTTTTATATATATGAGACTTTCTCTTTTTATCTGTGTTCCGCATTTATATTATCTGTGTTATTATTATATATTTTGTTCTAAACTATTATGAACCATCGTAGTTCGTTTTATACTGGAATTGGGGTATGTCGATGGAAGTAAATAAATCAGAGATGAAAAATGAAAGAATATATATACCACTCCTATCGAGATAACCAATAATAGTGTAAGGCCTAACTACGGATGGCCGCTCCTCAACAGCCTTATTCTCCGCGCTAGTTGACAGCATTACACTGTAGTGTTCTTGGCTAGCGTGGGTATAGAGGTGGGGCGTCACACTAATGGATAGGATTTTGGATTAATTACCGTGTGTAATTAATATAAAGGATAATTACTTAGAGAAAGTAATTAATAATTAATTACTTCGAGTAATTAATTTAAGGAGTGATTTATAAAATTATTTGAAGATAATTAAGAGATGTAATTAATTAAGGGTAATTAATTACTAACTGAGATAAATTAAGAGTAGTTAATAATTTTAATTAATTAAAGATTAATTATTAAATGTAATTAATTAAGGAGAAATTTATTTATTTAGTAAAGCAGTTAAAAATAATTAATTATTAACTGTGATTAATCAAGGTGGATTAATGGATAAGATTAATTAAAAATTAATTATTATATATGATTATTAATAATTGAAGGAGTAATTAAGGGATCATTAATTAACCTAATTAGCGATGTAATTAAGGGTTGATTAATTAAAATTAAGTAATCAATAATAAGTGATTATGAAGTAACTAATTAATGTAATTAATTAAGGATTAATGTAATTAATTATAGTTAATTAGTTAATGAAGTAATTAAAGGTTAATTACTATATTTGGTTAAGAATTATTAATTTGTGAAATCAATTAGAGAATAATTACTTGAATGTAATTAAAGAATAATTAATTAGGGATGCTTAATTAAGGTGGATAATTAGAGGATGATTGATTAATTAATTTTTAATTAACTAATTGTTATATAAGCAAGATTTAGGTGATGAAATAATTAATTTAGTTTATTTTAAATTAATTAGAGATGAAGTAATTAATTTAATTCATTTTAAATTAATTATAGACAGTGATTAATCCTTGCTTCTGTATGGATGGATGATATTGATAGCCTTGAATGGTTTGAGATCTCAAATATGAGATAAGTGATGCTGTGTGATATGGATGTTTTGGTTGAAGTGTGATGATAATGTGGATTATCTGTTTGTGATGATAATGTGAATTATCTTTTTGTGATGATAATGTAGATTATCTATTGTGAGATTGTGAATTATCTATCTGTGTGTGTATTGACAATAGAATTGAATTGTTTTAAACTTTAAAACAACTTGGACCTAAAAGATGGCGATTTGGATTTCGATGAGACCAGGATTGGGTTTCCAAATTTGGATATCCAAAAACCACATCGATCCAAATTAACGATAGGTCGTGAATCTCAAGTGAAGATGAAGATTCAGATTGCAAGGGTTATCGTCGTTAACTCGGAGGGTGATTCCAAAATGAGTGTAATGAGATAATGCCTTTGGTTTCGTTCGAACCCGAAACGAACCTGTATGGATTGAATGTTTTCGAAATATCGTCGGGTGGACGATGAGCATTCTAAGAGATGTGTTCTCTAAAGGTAATCGTAGCCTTAAGCCTCATCAACCGGGAATGGCTAAAATATGGGAGGTGCAGCAAGGCTAAGTTGGTCATGCCCAAGTAGGACGAGATTTACCCCTGTCTAGAAGTCCATTTATATTCGGCTGCGTGGGGCAGTTGATTGCAACAACTGCCGGGGTTGTCTTGTTCGAGACTGTCCAGTAAGGGATGGTTCTGGCCTTATGTTGCAGGGGATTTAGGGTGGATCCTTGGTGCGGTGATCTAGGCCCCGTACTATGACGGGCGGTACCCTAGTAGCCTTGTCATTGATGGAAACACATTCTTCCTACGTGCCTTTATGGTTTTGATTGTATTACCTACTTTGTGGCTAGTAGCTGGAATTTAATCATGTAACAATTTCAGCTATTTCTTATTTATTTGAAAACCCTAGACCCTATCATAATATCACTGGATTTCCTATCAAACGTTTTGGTTAGCGTAAGGTAAAAATTTACCCATATTTATTTGTGGGGAGTCTTACGTGATACCTTTTCTTTTCAAAGGTTTTTAAAAGTTAAGCAACCTAAACCCGTTACTCACACCAGACACATGTCTGACCCAGAGTTTATCTTCTATTTTCTTAAACTCTTGGGTACTCAATTTTTACGAGTAGCCAAGGGATTCAGGTTAGATTTGACGAATTATGGAGGAGCAATGGAGCAGGAGGCTTTAGCGTTGTAGATATTTATAGTGTTTCGCAGCGTGTTCTCTGAGCCATTATGTTGAGCCGTATTTGAGTTGTATAACTAGACAGGTGTATATAACTGTCTAGTATGTGATGTATAATATGTGTAACTCTGATTGATGTTGTATACTATGTAAATACTTATGTGATTAATATAATTTATTCGTTCCGCTGTTGAGATTATGATGTTGTTTCTTTCTTTCTTCTCTACCTTTCACTTTTCTATCCCTTTCTTTCTTAAAGATAATACGTCTTTCTGTGGAGAGAAAAACGAGTCGTCACAAAATCAAAGAAACATTTATTTTTGGTGAAAAAAAAGGAAAAGGAAAAATTCAAATTTTAAGAGCGAAAAACTTTTTATCCACTAAAAATGAGGATTTGGAAAATGAGAAGATATTGGAAATTTTGTAATCCTAATATTAACAGTAAAACAACTATGGTACATTATCCACTAAAAATTGAGGACATAATGGCATAGCATGAATAAGTGGACAGACATTTGAGAAGTCATTTTATAACTCAAGTTAAATTTCCAAAAAAATTCCCTAAAAGCTAAAACTTTTATGACTGAGAACCGTAGAGCAAAAATATATGTCATTAAAACAATATCTGTACAGTCACAAACACATAATTATTTCCAATGAAAAAGACCATAAAGAAAAAAAATAGAATCAAACTTTAAAAGCGAAAAACTTTTTATTTTTCACAACTTAAAATAGAAGTGAAGCCTAATTGCAAAAGGCAAGATTTGAAATCATGATTGTCTTGTTTGTCTTCCAAATTATACTGTGTTTGTATTTACATTATTGAATTTTGCGGCTTTTAAATTAAAAACATGCGTTGCTTTCAAACTAATTTAAGGCTTTTTATTTCTACTTCTAAGATTTTAGCTTCATTGCCTACCTCTGTTTTAGGCTTAAACCTCTCATTTTTAAAAATAAAACCATGATTTCATAAGGAAAGAAGGAAAATTATTTCATCTTTTGCACCATTAAATTGTAAATACTTGTAAATTCATAGGGCATCGTATTTTAAAGCAATTTTAAAATTTTGATAATTGCAAAGCACATACAGAAAGAAAAAAATGGTAAATACATGGTATACAAATCAAAGTGATTTTTCTTTTAAAAAATGCCAAGAATTTGATGCATAAAGAGAAGCAACCAATTAATACATAGAGAAACAAAAAATAAATGTAAACTAAAAATACTTATAATAGTTTGGGGATAACTCAATGCTTAAACACACTCAAGTTAAATGCTCAATACAATAAAGTAGTATGAAAATAATAATATTTTGAGTGGTCGGAAACACAAAGCAAGTATGTAAACGGAAAAGAAAGCTGGATCAAAATTAAAATAGTGCATTCCTATGCAAAATAACTTAGCTTTGTTTGGTAAATCATATAGGCGCACATAAGTTCGAGCAGCCATTTTGTAATTTAAGTTAAATTTCCAAAAAAATTCCCTAAAAGCTGAAAATTTGATGGGTGAGAACAGCAGAGCAAAAAAAAGTTGTCATTAAAATGGTAAATGTGTAGTCACATACACATACTTTATTGTGCAGCGGCAACCTTTAGTGCATAAAACTTACCAACATTACATATGTTATCAATGAAGAACATAAGGGAAAATGACATAATTTTTTATATTGAACCGGAGCATTGAAATAGAGAGTTGCATATAGATCTCAGCCAATTAAGTAGAATCCCATAAATTATACTGTAGAAGCGAATAATATTTACAGTATGGAACAAATTTCAGTATGCGTGCAAGGCGATATTATGCAAATGTTTGTCGGTACCAATCATTTTACCAAAGCAAAGATAGTGGGAAAAAAATAAAAATGGATACGACACAATTGGAAATATCACATTTGATTTTAGCTGCCAACTATTTTACCTTGCACACTAAATCACTATTGCATTGAGCTAATTTATATTCAGTTTATCTATCCTATATTCAATTAGTCTACGTGTAAAGCACATGCATATTCCCAAAATACAAAGTTTTACTTGAAAGTTAGTGAACGATGCATTTGTATAAGCATGCATTATACACTTTTGTGTGTAAATCTTTTACATGAATCAGTCGTTGTTATGCAAAAATATTTACACATGACGATGCATCAAATTTTTATTTTTATTTTGTGACCTGTCATGAGAGCCAACGTTCACCTGGGGGATGCAAACTTGTCAAACAAATACCACAAACACTTTTTATAGAGTTGTCATTTCCGACTGTGATTTCCTGTTATTTACTGTCTACTGTAAATAAATTCAAGGCATTGGTTGTTAAACAATATCTATATAATAGACATTAGATGTAACGATCGCGATTTTTCGTTGCCGAAAAACCGAACCGTTAGGGTTGAAGAAGAAGAAGAAAGAGGTAGAAGAAGAGAGAAAAGAGAGAAGAAACAGAAAACAAACAACAGAACAGGATAACAATATCAGAATCTCACAATCGCAGCGGAACAACATACAATAGATAGATGAATAATCATTAAAACAAAAGAACTATACATTTTATACATTACATCACATCATCAGAGTGTACAACAATAAAACAGCGGAAAAGAATACTATATACAATAGATAATAGACTACGCTATCCAAGCTCGCCTCCAAATCTTCACAGCAACTCCCGAATCCAGAATAACCTGATAACCTAACTCTAGACTGCCCGTGTGGAAAATAATGGGCACCTAGAGTTTAGGAAAGGAACAATAAACTCTAGGTCAGTCATGGGACTGGTGTGAGAACCCAAAACAGTTTATCTTTAAACAAGCAACAAGAAAATTTAAATTTTGAAATTCGCAATGCTTTTTGGAAAATGAAACTACCATAAGGCCTCCCGCACACACACACAATGCAAACGCAGAATCGGAGGAGATTTCTCCTTATGATAGTCAAAGATGCTTACTACGCAAAAATCAAATCATTTTTGATATTATTATTAGTGCATAGTGTAGAAAACAATTTTCGAAAATAGAATATAAATCCTAGCCAGCATACGACATTTCGTCGTATGCCTACTATGGCTACCATGTTCAATAGCAGGTTACCGCCACATTCCGTGGCAGGTTATACAACTAAAACCGTACAGGGCGCGTATTGTTTTGATTGGATTTCCAACAAATGGTCAGGCTAAGGAACTTCCTACTGCCACATGGGATCGCCTTTGGCGGGACGTCCCGAGAAACTAACGTTACGGTTAGATCTCTGCCAACACAAGGCCGGGTTGCCTCTGTAACTAGGTAACTACTACACGAATATGTCATCCCCCGGTCCTTTGGGACCTTTATCCGAGCGCTCGATATCAACAACACCACACAGTACTAGATATAGTGTATCAACATGAGTAAATATCTGGGCTCCATACCATGATACCACCCTTTTCCAGAAGGGAATGACATACCCTAAAGGGCGCGACCCTCATAACCTTGCCGCATATTCCTGTTTCGACCATTTCCGGGGAGTGAGGTCTGACGAAGTCTCGTCCACAAAACTACGCTTTGTGCAACAAAGCCATGCTTTGGGTCAACAGATGACCAAAGCAATGATCACAAAGATAAATGATCAAACAAATGATCATATCACAAATGACCAACCAATGATCATCACACAGAAGCACTCAGCATGTCACATTACCAGATTGGGAATATATCGCTGATAACCTTCAACTACATAACCTCTGAGCTCGTACATCTCAGAGAAGGGTGTTAAGCTAAGAGAATAAATTCTCCGCCACCAACAGAAATGTATTTGAAAGAAATCTGCTTTATATCTCAAAATGTAATGTCAGACACGTAACCACACAAGTCTGTTCCGGATTCGAACAGAACCGAAGGCACTTCCAAAGAAGCCCTTGCAATCCGGGTATTCGCAATCCCGATAAAATTTCCCATCACAAAGGAAATCTCCATACCGTAGCTAACGATGCAGAGACAATCGATAGGTCATCCTATCATTTTCACAAATACCCGGTCTTCAACGACGGTCTTCAAATGCTATCCATAACGACGTATCACACATTCGGAATGGGATATATGACACAAAGGTCCTCTCCCAACTAAACCGAATAGCGAGCGCTTATTTTAAAAATAAGTGTAACATTCAATCTCAAACAAACACAACAAATACCATTCAAGGGTAAATACTGATAGTCGGTTATTTAACTATCAATAAAGATGCGCCACATCATCAGATTCCAAATAATTTTCCAAAAATATTTAATACCAAAAATATCTTCACAAGATATATTTATATACACCTTCCAAATGATTGCCCAAATTATTGGTTTTACCAAAATATCTTTACAAGATAAGATTTTCATGCTTCAACCGTTTGAAAACCAATTTCAAATTACCTTTCATCTTTTATAACCTTTGAAAACAAATTTCAAATCATCAAATAAATCCTTACCGATTTATTTTAGACTTACGTTCCAAATTCGTAAATTATATTTCCATACTTCAAAATAAATCAATATTTATTTTTAAACAAATTTCCCTTCCCTTTACAAATTCCATAGTGATCCCAAATATCTACTAATTTACGATTCTCAAATCGATTTCAAATTTTTCGCTTTCAATTTACCTTTAAAAGATGAATCCTCAAAAACGTTTCATTTCATATTGGAAAAGCATTTCCATACTTATTAAATAATAAGTAATTCACAAATTTATTTATTTCCAACAATTTGAAAATATTCAATATACTTAAATCTCAATTAAGTATATATTTCATTCTTTTTAAGGAAAACATTCTTTTATTCACTTTTAGTTGGGTCAAAACGAATGTTGCGTAAAACATCGTTACGACAACCCAAAATCACTAGTATAGGGATTCGAAATAAAAATAGAAACATAAATTCCAATACTACACAAAATATTTCCATTTGGAAACCATTTACTATAACAACAGTGTTATAGTCCACCGTTTCTCTATTTTCTCGAAAATGCGTATTTCAACAATGAATGTTGAAATCTATGTATTCAATATTTAACGCATTTTAAAGCATCTTTAAATCGTTTTAAAATTCCCTTTAAAACATTCTTCTCCCAAAACATACCCATTTGACTTAATAATATATTCATCGTTTAAAAGAGTGAATATAACTCCTTTAACAAATTCTAAATTCAATTTATCAAATTCCATTGATTTCAAATTTATAAACAACGTTGATAAATTCTATTTCTATTAATAACTTCGATTTAGAAATCTCTTTTATTAAGCCAATTCAATTTATAAACCCAATTTCTATACCAAAAGTTCGTATTATAAGTCAAGAGCTTATAATCTATTTATTTACTAAATCGTTCCTTTAAAACTTCACAATTTCTTAAATCTTATTACTGATAAGATTCCATTAAGTTTTATAATAGTTTTCAACTTATAAAAAACCTCCTTTATTAACAATTTCTATAAATGTCCCATTTTAAATGCCCAAAATCCATTTTTATAAGTTAATTACTTATAAAACCTTTATTTCAACATCTACTTATTTTATAACTCTCAAGATTTACAAATCTATGGTTTTTAGTGAAACCCATTTTATACACATTTTTAACACTTTATAAACTCGTTTCATAATTCCCATAAATTTAATTTATAGATATCAATTTATAAAATCTTTTATATAAACTATTAATAAAAATTATCCAAAATCCCAATTTAACTATTTTAAAAATCTATTTAATTTAAAATTTTCCTTTTGGTTATATTTCATAAAAATATTAATTCTTATAACATAAAATTTTATACGTTCATTTATTTTAAAATGAATCAATCCAAAAATTTAATAAAACGTATACTTTGGAAAATCACTTTAAAAACCCTTTTTAAATTCAAAATCGTTATTTTTAACTTTACAAATGAATCCGATGATACAACAGCATCAAATGGTCAATCACGGGAATAAACATCATATATCGATATGATAGTTAACAATCAACACAATATTTATAAACAAATAAATATTTGCGAGGAATCCAGTTGGATCCCTCCAACCTGTTTCCCTGCATCCACAGACATTAGCACAATACCAATTCCACTTCAAGGTGGAATATCGTGGTATATGGGATTTTATAAAATATTATCCGCTTAATAGGCGGCGCAATAGGGTCTCATCCGCTATACGAGGCAGGAAATCAAATCCAATATATACATATGCCAATATATATATATTGCTATATATAGTATATATCCTACTATATCTACTACCACAATCAAACAACAATCATCAATCAACAATAACTATTTAAAATTTTAAACCAAACGGTTTGATTGAGTGAGGAGTTCTCACGTTGGTTTTATTTCCGATTCAGCGTTTGTTTCGAATAAAATTAAACGAACGTTTAATTTTACCCAAAATTCACACGAGCTCCAATTGACACCAAACTGGTTGCATCGTGAAATGCTCGACGATACGATTCCAATGCTGTTGGTTTCGTGCAATTCCGATCTCGCATGCAAAAGATATTAATTTTTAAAGTTTGCACATGCTATAGTATAATAGAATCAACATTTACTTTTTATTTTTTTTCACCTAAATTATCTGGGCCGCACATCCTCCCTCCTCCTTCTCTCTCGCGTGCGCACGCACCCTACAGGATGTTGAACGCAAGCAAGAACCCATTTGCACGATCTAGGGTTTCACTTCCCGACCACCACGAACACATCCACCACGATCAAAGACCTCCAAGTTGCTCGCCCACTCAAGCACCACCCACGACCCAAGCATGGAGGAACTCGGCCCCCCCATTAGCCTCGAAAACCGTGCGCAACCACCAGGAAACGCGGCCCCCATTCTCCTCCAAACGGCGAGGATAGCTGAGATCCACCGTTGGATTTGTAGTCCATACCGTGCTCTACAACTTTCATGTTGGAAGTTTCTCGATTCGATGAGCGGATTTGGAGATTTTGAGAGGAGAAAATGGGACGATTTCGGCCATTAAATTCATTACTGGCGGCTGGACAAGTAAATTAGGGTTTTGGAAGAAAAATTAATATATATATATATATATATATATATATATATATATATATATATATGTTATTAATATTATTTTAATAATAAAATTTCCAATTTAACAACTTATGCAAACGACTTCCAAACTACGCGTGCCGACAAGCGATCTTGGGGTTTTTCCGCGTTCCGGACACAATGGAACAGGTTTCGGAAGCTAATTCCATTGTATGTGTGAGATACAGCAATAAACGCTCGATTTAAAATTAAACCGATTTAAACGATTTTCTAGGCGTTTTGGCTTGCACCGGACAAACGATAAATCCGATTGACTTGAAATTTGAAATCTTACAATAATATCACATTACGGATCCGATGAAACGGGTTTCGTTGAAATCCGAGACCGTTTAAAAAACGGCTATTTTAACTCGCTAAATTAATATTAAAACGATTCCGATGCGTTTCGAGCTGCCACGGTCAAACGACAACTCCGATTGCTATAAAAATTGAAATCCGATAGTAACTAACTATTACGGATCCAATGGAACTTGTTTCGTTCAATTATGAGACTGTTCAAAAATTGGCTATTTTTCAATCGATAATTAAATATTAAAATATTCAATTTTCACAAATTAATTCCAAATTCAATTTTAAGAGTTCTAAAACATTTCTATAACTTCAATATGATATAACAAAATTTTCCAAATCATTTTCAGTCATATTTAACCCAATATTCAATTATTTCTGGAATTCCAATTATTAAATAATCGATTTAATTATCCCATTAAATCTAATATTCGAGAAATAAATAATTCGACTTAAAAATTCCACTTATTAATATTTAAAATTAATTAAATACTTAAATTCAAATTATCAAAAATTCTGGGTCGTTACATTAGATTTGCAATCGAAAATTAAAAACGGTATCGCCTAGCAACCTAATATAAATAACCACTGCTATAAATAATGTAGAAACACGGTTTGTTCAACTTGATCTGGTCAAGG
This sequence comes from Allium cepa, assembly GCA_030765085.1. Classification (NCBI taxonomy): domain Eukaryota; kingdom Viridiplantae; phylum Streptophyta; class Magnoliopsida; order Asparagales; family Amaryllidaceae; genus Allium; species Allium cepa. The sequence continues at coordinate 69,356,686 of CM060928.1, forward strand.
TATTTTACCCTTGATAAAAATTCAATTTTCAAGATATTGTGTATGCGCTATATAAATGTATATATCTTGGTGTCTACTATAACTTTTATGTTGACTCAAATCAAACCTGGTATAGCAAAACAACTTGCATTCAGTTCATATGAATCAAAAATAAGTCGCACAATTTACCTCCTTTACCAATGTTGAAACTGCTTCGTTTATATATTTTACTATTTTCAACAAAAGTGTAAAAAGAAATAGATGACTGAGACGGATAAATTATGGTCTTTCCCACATGCTTAGAAGAACTTCCTCTAAGCCATTCATTGCTTTATGTAACACATTTGCAGATGCAGTCATTTTAACTGACACGGCAAAAAGCACAACAAACATATAAAATTTTCAAGGACAACACTAGTATTACATATAACATTCCAAATGTGATGACCCGGAATTTTTCGGCAATAATAATGTGATAGTCTTCTTTTATAAAGTATTTTAATGTGCAAAATTATTCTTTTAAAAACAAATAAAAGTTATGTTGTTTATGTATATATATAAGTGGGTTGTAAATAAGAATATGGATTTGAAATTCACTGGTAAAATATCTTAAAAATAAATTAGATATAAAAGCTCTATATTTTAAAACTTATATATATATATATATATATATGATTATTCATTGGTGTATAATTAGTTTTAAATCATTTTCTTTAAAGATAATATAATATTTATAAAAGGGAAAGTTTAAATATAAAAACATAGAACACATATTAATATAACATTAAATTGAAAATATAATATAAAATTATATAAAAACATTAATAAATTCAAATTAACAAGTGTAAACATTTTAACATGCATTTTAACAAGTGTCATTAATTTTATTTTCATTTTTAAATAATAAAAAAAGGTTTACAAGGCTATATATACACATCTATACTCCTACTCTACGTTTTCTTCTATCTTTCACTTTTTCAAATTTTATCCAAACTAAAACCTGTGTAAACCAGAGAACAAAATCTAAAAGAAAACAACCTCTTCCAATTTTCAAACCTAAAGCTAAGCAGAGATTCAAAGTTCAACTCAACTTTAAGCAAAGCAAATCAGATCAAAGTTCAAGAACAAATTTTCAGTTGCAAATTCAAGTATTCTAGTTTTTCAAAAGGCTCCCTCTTACTTCATCAAAACAGTGAGTAAACTTTTAAAAAAAACTTAATCTGTTCTATAACCTGATGCATGTGGTTAAAGTTGAAGTAAAGTTGTGGAAAGTGTTTGCATGAATGTATATAATGCTTGCATGTATGCAAATATGCAATTGTTTGAGTATACATGTGTGTGTGTGTGTGTGTGTGTGTGTGTGTGTGTGTGTGTGTGTGTGTGTGTATATATATATCTTTTTTGTATCAATAGACTAAAACCAAGTTCAAATTCAAATTCTCTTCTTCTAATCTCTTATTGCAAATGATGTTTAAACAATTGACAAGTGCTTAATTTTAAAAATATTTTTAAGAATAATTAGTTTAAGTTTTTCTGGAAAATCAGGAAATACGGTTAAACCCAAAACTTATCAAAATTTCGACCAGCAAGATTTCTTGATTCACCTACATCACCTCATTCGTTTCGAAAACCATGATTTTTAAAAGTGAAATCAAGATTTTTAATTTTGTTTTGAGAGAGGAATCTCGGGTTGAACGGGGATTGGGTTTTTGGTGATTATTGGTGATCAGAGCAAGGTAGGAGGTCGTGATCAGGGTTGGAGGTAGCTTGATGTTAGGGGGTTCTGGAAAAATGGTTCGTGAATTTATAGTTCACCATGGTGGTTGATCTTTGGCGATCTATGGTTTTGGGAATGGTTTTGGTCGACATGGGTTTCTAGGCTTTGGCGATCTTTGGCGATCTTTGGCGATCAGAGAATGGGGAATAGATGCGTGGATCTGCGGCGAAGCTATGGCCAGATTTTTGAAGGCTCTGGTGATCTAAAGCGGCGAGTCGAGGTGGCTTGGTTGACCAGTTCCATTCCAATAGGATCTCGCTTGCTCGATTTTCGATTTCATGACTGATTTGAAGATTTGGGTGGTCGGACTACTAGAGGAAGTTGACGTCGACGTATTGGAGGTGGCGGCAATGACCAGAGTAGCGGCATTCGCCTATGCACATGTACGGGTGTCAGGTGTGCATTGTGACTGGGTTGTTCATGGAAAAAGAAGATGGCCTCGGGTTTGTATTTGGGGAAGTGACGTTTTGGCTTGAGTTTGGCCTCGTGTTGATCGTGGGTGATTTTAACATGTTACATAGTTTTTAAATTTAAACCAAAACCAAGTTTTTAAAAAATAATAAGAGAAGGTGAAAATGTGGCTCGGGTTTGGGTATGGGTAAGCATAGGAGTTGACTCGGGTCAGTATAGGGTATTAATAGTTTTAAAGGTTAAATCAAAAATCAGGTTTAAACAAATTTCTAAACTAATTCTTTCAAAATAATTATTGTTTTATTTAATATGGGATTGGTTAAAGGTTATAAAATAAATTATTTTAAAATTAATTAAGTTTAAAGTTTTTTTTGTTTACATTATTTATAATAAATTCTTAACTTTATTTAAATAAAATTAAATAGTGTAATTAAGTAGTTAATGAAGTAGATGAAATGTTTTTAATTATTAATTAACTTAAAGGTCTTAAGTTAATTTATAGGTTAATGATAAATTAACTCCAAGGTTTGTTAAATAAGATTTAAATGATAATTAAGTAATTAATTAAGATAAATGGTTCATTTTTGATTAATTAAGGTCTTGTGTAATTAAAGATTAATTAATCAATGAAAGTAATTAAAAATTAATTAATTAGTGAAAGTAATTAAAGAATGATTAATTTATTAATTAGTAATTAAATGTTAATTAATTAATAATTTAATGATAATTAATAAATAATTAAAGGGTAACTAATCAGTAATTATAGGACAGTTAATTAATGTAAGTAATTAAGGATGATTAATTAATTTCATTAATTAAAATAATAACAAATGGTTTGTGATTAATTAATGTTAATTAAGCAGGGTTAGGTAATTAATTTATAAATAATTAATTTCTTTGGTTTAAATTAAATTAATTATAATTATGTTATTAATTAATCTTGCTTATTTATTTATAATTAATTAATTTCTTTTACAAATAATTAATTTCTTTTACAAAAGTTTATTATATAATTTATTTATAAAAAATCATGGCTTCCGTTCGAAAATCATGGCTTCCAGATCTAGCCAGATCTGGCGACTTGGGTTTTCTTCCCTTTTCTCTATTTTCTCTTTCGATTCTACCTTGCCTCGTCTTTCAATTCTGTCTTCAATTCTTTCTCCTCAACAACATGGGATCTCTTCGAGATGAAGAAGGATGGGAGGAGGTTAGAAGGAAAAGGGGCAAGAATCCGGCTCTTGTGGGACCTGAATCAAGACTCATTTTGGGTGGCAGTAAAGGGCGAAATTCAGATTGGAATTCGGGTAAAAAGTCTCAGTTGACTGTAGCAGGCCAGGCAACAATAAGACATAAAAATTTGCAGTCTAGCAATTCTCAATCAGGAAGGAAGTCGACTATAAAATTCATCGTATCTGAGAATGCAAAAAAATATTCTTACAGCGAAGCAGTTAAAATAGGAGCGGTTGGGGATCTAGGTAATCTAGATCTGGAATTTGTAGAGCCTAGAATAGTAGAAGGAAAAAGAGTAGGTACCCTTTCGTCTGATGCTATTAAAGAAGCAGAGAGTGGCTGGGAATTATGTATATTACTGTACGTTGTTGGATACAAACAATGGCTTAAAACTTTTGAAGGTTATGCCAACAGAGTTTGGTCTACACAGAAACCGTTTTCTGTTCATTCAAGGAACAACGGTTTTTTTGTAGTGAGATTTGGTTCTGAGGAGGACTGCAATAAGATTTTGAAATTAGGTCCTTGGTTCATGGACCGAAACCTGATAAAAATGAAACGTCTATCCCCGGACATGAAAACAGACAGTGATCTTCTTACTTCTCTGCCTATGTGGGTTCGACTTCCGGGTCTAAGTTTCAAGTTGTGGGGTAATAAGGCTATTAGCGCCCTTACAACTACAATAGGAATCCCTATAAAGATGGATGGGGCAACGAAAAATAAATCAAGATTAGCTTATGCCAGAGTATTAATTGAGGTTAATGCAACCTACGGTATGCCATAATCCATCTCTGGTATGGATGAAGAAGGTAGGAACTTCCTTCAGGAAGTGGAATATGAAAACCCTCCTCCCATATGTGACAAGTGCGTATGTTTTGGCCACTTTTCTAATGAATGCCCATTGACTAAAACATGGGTTCCAAAACATACACATGTAGATGTTTCGGTGGAAGAAAATCAAGAGGAACCAAATCTGGCTGTTTGTTCGGATAAACAAAGAGAGGAAGGTGGCATTGATAATTTACAGAATCAGGAAATTCAAGTTCCCACTGAGTCTCCTAATATGGAGAACACAAATGACAACAGCTCGCCCGAAGGTCAAATTGACAAGGAAACTACAGCTGGAGAGGATGGATATCAGATAGATTATAATTCGTTGGAGTTAGAGGATAGAGGAATCCCTGAGCAAATCAATGTGACCAGGATAGACCCTGAATTACGTAACAGGGTAGAAAGCCCCCGGCGAAATTGACTTCTTCAGGAGATAAAGATTTGAGCTCTTCGACTCCGAAGACACCTACGTCTCAAATAACAATTCTTAAACGCACCCCGCCAATACAGGATCCTTCTAATTCTAATTCTACTCTATCTACTGTCATTTGTATTGATGATTGTTATATTAATAATGTTAATTTTAAGAGAGGTTCTGAACATTGTACTAATTTACAGGTACAGGAGAATCTAGATAGGGAGAAAGAAACAACAGAAGTAGCAGAGGAACAAAACACATATGATAATGCAAAGTCTGCCCCTGAGAAGCAGCCCTCTCCTACTGTTTTCGAGAATCTTCAAGAGGACAAGCTTGTTCGTAAGAACCCTAAGTGGGTTCAGATGTTAGGCATTCCCGTGGAAGACAAAGAGGAGTCCTCTAGAAGGTCGCAGAGGTCTCGTAATTATAAGGTAACATAATGGATTTTGCATGTTGGAATGTTAGGGGGTTCCATAATCCCAACAGATGGAAAGAAATGAGAAGTCTCATTGATAAGAATAAAATTAGTTGTTTCGGTGTGTTACAAAACAAGTTACTTTTCTCAGATATTGTGAAACTGGAAAGATTTTTGGAAGATGGATGGAAAATTATAAGCAATGTTTCCTGTTATTATAAATGTAGAATATTTGTACTCATCGATGGAAACTCCTGGAATTTTAACTTCATTAGCATGAGCGACCAACATATCACTATTGAACTAATCAACAATATGAATTTCAAATGCAACCTAACTTTCGTTTATGCTCATAATTTTGCTACTCTAAGAAAAAGGCTGTGGAAGAACTTACAGGAAGATGCTATCAATATTTATAGACCATGGTTGGTTCTTGGAGATTTTAATTGTATCCGCAGCCCTTCGGAAAGAAAAGGAGGTAATCCAGTGACTTTTGGAAACCTGTTTGAATTAGATGATATGTTTAACTATACAGGCCTTAAAGAGATTGATATTAAAGGTTATGAATTTTCCTGGTGGTCTGGTCCTAGCCGTAACATATTTTCAAAAATTGACAGAGTCTTTGCCAACCTAGACTGGATTAACTCATTTCCAGACCTTTCGGCAATATATTTACTTCCCTCTGTTAGTGACCACAATGCAATCATGGTTTCACTTTTTCCCAAAACAAGTATCAAGAACAGACCTTTTAAATTTGTGAATCACTGGCCCCTGTGTGATCAATACTTTCCGCTCATTGAGAAGCTATGGATAACTAAAAAGGAAGATCGACCTCTATTTCAAATTACGAACATTCTCAAGAACGTCAAGAAAGAGTTAAAAATTTGGAGTTCAAATTTTCGGAATACCAAACAAGAGGTTATAGCGCAGAGAGAGATTTGTACTAGGCTTCAAAAACTCCTAGAAACTTCAAATGATCATAACTTATCCATGGAATTTCAAAACGCCAAAGCAAATTTGGAAATTGCTCTTAAAAAAGAATATTTGGACACAAAACAAAAGGCTAAATGTGACTGGCTGAGGATGGGTGATGAAGCTTCTGCTTTCTTCTACGCTAAAATGTCTAGTAGAAGAAGTAGGAAATGTTTGATGAACATTGTGGTCGATGGCAAGGAGGTTAAGGAAGACACAATTATAGAAGCGGCTATCAATTTCTACAAACAATTGCTTAACCTTCCGTCTGAAGACCAATTCCCAGAAGTCATATGTAAATCGATTATTTCTGACTACGGTGCAAATTTTTTGAATGATGATATCTCTATGGAAGAAATTAAATTTGCACTGTGGGACATTAAAGATGACTCTTCTCCAGGTCCTGACGGTTTTAATTCTAAATTTTACAAAATTCATTGGAATCTTTCGAAAGATTTAATCTACAGGGCTTTAAATGACATATTTCAGAAGGGATTAATACTCAATGAATGGAATCATACATTTCTGCATCTGATTCCTAAATATTCCCACTCTACTAGAATTCAAGATTTCAGACCCATTGCTTGTTGTAATACTTTGTATAAGGTTTTCACCAAAGTTCTCTGCAACAGAATTATCCCTTTCTTGGGAAAGTTAATGTCCCCGAATCAGACGGCATTTATTAAAGGCAGATCAATAGGAGACGGAATTTTGTTTGCTCATGAAATTATCAGAGGTCTAGGGAGAAAGGATAATAAAAATATGTGTATCAAAGTAGATTTAAAGAAAGCATATGATTCGATTAATCGAGACTTTGTTCTACACATGCTAGTTAGTATGGGATTTCCAGATAAGTGGGTGAATGTTATAAAAAATATTATAAAGACCCCAGTGTTTTCTATCATAGTTAATGGAGAATCGCATGGTTATTTCAAAAGTTCAAATGGTCTTAGACAAGGTGACCCTCTTTCTCCCATCTTATTTACTTTGGCATGGAGTACTTCACGCTAATTATGGATGAAAAAGTCAGAAAAGGTCTTATTTCTTCAATCACATATTATGATAACAAACTGACTTACCTTATTTACGCTGATGATATTATCGTTTTTACTAAAGCTAATGTTCATACAGCAACTGTAATTCGTGATGTCTTCCAAACCATGAAAAGAGTTACTGGTCTGGAATTAAGTTGTGAGAAATCTAACGTTTTCTTTGGCAAAGGGGTTGACTACTGCATTGATATTAGCAATATTCTGAATATACAGCAGTCGGATCTCCCAGTAAGATATTTGGGAATTCCCTTGTCTAGTGCTAATTTGAGGGATAAAGATTGTTCTCTGTTGTTAGAGAAGATCAAATTAAGAATTGGAGGATGGGAAACAAAAATGCTTAGTTTAGCTGGGAGAGTTGAACTTATTAAATCCACCATTTACCCAATTATACAATTCTGGATGCAATGCTTTTGTCTCCCAGTTTCTACATTGCAAAAAATTAAACATTTGATTCTTAACTTTCTTTGGAAAATCCATAGTAGTAAGATTCCCTGGGATGTTCTGTGTAGACAAAAAGAAGAAGGTGGTATGGGCCTGAGAAACTTAGAAGAAATGAATCAAGCGTTATCTATTAAGTTGATTTGGAAAATAATTAATGCAGAAGGAATTTGGCGAACCTTATACATTGTAAATATATTGGTCAAAAAAGTTTTTGGGAATTGAATCAGCGATCAGATGACTCGGGAATGTGGAAATTCATTCTGAAAAATAGACAGGTAGCTTTGAAATGTCTTTCTCTTAATATAGCAGATGGTAAAACTACCTCATTGAGGTACGATCCCTGGTTAAATGGTAGTTCTATTTTGGAACGCATTGGTAGAGATACAGCCTTCAGAACTGGTACGAAAGATTTGATTCTTAGTAGAATTTTAAAGAACGGAGAATGGGAATGGGATTCATGCAGTTTTTTATTCCAAATACATGCAGAAATAGAAGGTGTCAAAATTCACAAGGATAGGGAAAGGGATTTTTGGACTTGGAAGTGTACGAAGAATGGCTTATACCAATTTAAAAATGTTTGGAATGCAATAAGAACCAATTTTGGAAACAAATTTTGGTCATCTTTGGTTTGGAATAAAATTCATGTTCCAAAAATGGCGACATGTCTTTATAAAGCCATAAATGACTATTTATTGACAAAAGACAGACTAATACAGAAGCAGATAATGGTGGATCCCATATGTGTCTTCTGTAATAATCATAGTGAAACCACAGATCACTTATTCTTTCAATGTGAATACACAGAAAACATATGGATGTGGAGCTGTAAAAAAAATTTCACAGCTCCGAAAAATATGTTTTCATTTAAACTAAAAGAAGATCTACAGCAAATTGTTTCGCGATCAAAGGTTAGTAGTCTCTATTCAGACTTGTTTCAATTGTCTCTATCTACTTGTATCTGGCATATTTGGCAAGAAAGAAATGAAAGGATCTTTCAAAATCGCAGAACAGATATAACACAGATTTGTAAAAGCATTCATCAGACTATGAACATAAGAATGGCTAGATCCAAGCATTTCAGAAACATCACTGATAAGAACGAATTAATAGCAAAAAAATGGGGATATACCTCCCAACGCTGAATTAGGTTAATACTTGCATTATCATATGTTGAGTTCTTCCTTAAGCTTTCTGTATCTCTGACTCTTGATTCAGGTTCTTCTGTACCTGTTTTATTTTACAATACCCTCACGCTCTCTTTTAATTACATATTAATTTACAATTAACTAATCAAATTGACATAGACTGTTAAGTTGCAGAATGAAGGATCTTTGGCCTTGCTAGCTGAAGTCCATAGTGCTACAATACAACACAAGGAGATTAATTAGCTTCTCTTCAGTGTTAGTAGTCTGGTCATTAGAGTTTTACCTGTTCTCGAAGCTGTTCAAGCTACTGGATTCATGCTCGTCTCTGATCAGAATGTTGAGTTCGTTCTCGAGTTTCCTGATGGTTTAAATCTCTATTAGTCGCAAAATAAAACTCAAAATCACATTCTTTGTGTGTCAAGAATCTTATCTGATATAGATCTGGGCTTGATCTTCTCGAAAAGATTACAAAGGAATGTGGATCTCCTATATGCTGCCGAAACTGCTGTAAAAAGACAAAAAGAAACTCAGATCTGGTTGTATTAGTCACATAAAGCTTAAAGACTTCACCTTTGGGGTTTAAATCACTTATCTTCTTCAGATCTGGGACATACGAGATAAAGAGCTCCATAACTGCAAGATTGGCTAACTCGTCTTCAATTCTTTCATAGATGCAAGATCTGGTCAATATAGTGCCTCGTCGAGATTATTGAAGTAGTTGAGTAGAGTTTTAACTCCAGTGGCATGTTAGATTGAAGAGAATGTTATCATTCTCTTCTTGCCGCCATTAATGGGAATTACTTCGGAGTTGGTTTAATGAAGGAGTTCGAAGTAAAACCTGCCTTATTTACTTGTGAGCATTCGAGAAGCTTCCTCGCATGGGCTTTGATTTTGTTTCGTTCGGCCTGGTTCCTCATGTGTTTATTAAGAATATAAGTCATGTTTAGTTATTGTTTTATGTTATGTACATTGTGACCTTTGCCTTATGCCATTTGGATTTTGCTTTACTCAGGTAATAGAAAAGTTTGAACCCGTTTTCAAAAAAAAAAATCTTGCTTATGGATGATTAATTGTATAGAATGTTTGGATTGATTAATATTTATTGTATGTTAATCTTTGGTTTTCTGTGATGTACAATGCTTTGGATATAGCTATTGATAAATGTGAGTATTTATCTGTGACAAATTGCTATGTGAATATAATATTCTGAATTGAATTAAACTGTTTTCCTTAAACAACTTGGCCTTAAAAGAAACGTTTTGGATTTCGATGAGACCGGGATCGGATAAAAAATTGGATCTGATATCAAAGTTTGTTATCCAAAAACCACATCGATCCAAGTTAAGAGATAGGTTGTGAAATCTCAAGTGAAGATTCAGAGTGCAAGGACAATTTTTTGTTAACTCCGAGGGTGATTCCAAAACAAGTGTCACGGAGATAGTGCCTTCAGCTTCGTTCGAACCTAGAACGGACTTGTATGGATGAATGCTATCAGACCATCGTCAATGGAGGACAATGAGCATTCCAACATATGTGTTCTAAAAAGGTAATCGTTGCCTCAAGCCTCATCAACTGGGAAAGGCTAAAACAGGGGAGAAGCATTCAAGGCTAAGTGAGTGGCACCAAAGTAGGATGAGATTTTCCCCTGTCTAGAGGTCCCTTTTTTTGGCTGTGCGGGCAGTTATTGGCTACAACCGCGGGGTTGTCTTATTCGGACTATCCAGTAAGGTGTAGCTTCGGTTTTGTGTTGCAGGGGATCAGGGTGGATCCTCGGTACAATGATCTAGACCACGTAATATGATGGGCGTTACCCAAGTACCCCTGCCATTGTATGGAATCCAATCTCCAATAAGTGACCTCAGACTTGATTGTATGCCTATGTATGCTGGAATTTAATTATGTAACAATTCCGGCTATGTGAATATTTATTTGGAAACCCTAGACATTATTATAACATAACTGGATTTTCTATCAAATGTTTTGGTTATCGTAAGGGAAAAACTTGTCCGTGCTCAATTGCGGAGAGTCTTACGAGATACCTTTTATTTCAAAGGTATTTCAAGTTAAAAAACTTAACCATTTACTCACACCAGACCCATGTCTGACCCGGAGTTTATTTCTGTTTTTATTAAACTCTTGGGTACTCAAATTTTTATGAGTAGCCAAGTGATCAGGTTAGCTTGACGAATTTTGGAAAGGCTCAGAGCAAGAGACTTGGCGTATCTATATATATCTTTTCCACTGTGTTGGTATGATCGGTTTTGTATTTATAATGTAATGGATAGATAGGTCTTCATGATTGTCTAATGAAATTTTGTGTAATTGTATAACTCTGATGTATGATTAATACTATGTAATATCTATGTAAAGTAATATATTTTTCCGTTTCCACTGTGAGATTCTGATATTGTTTAGTTTTTTCTTTCTATCTATTCTCTTTCTGCCTATTTCTTTCTTAACAATGATACGTCTTTCTATGGAATGAAAGGCGGGTCGTCACAGGTTGTATCATAGCGCTATGTTGAGATAATACCTAGGCTTTGGATTAACAACTATCTTGAGAGAGCGTACTTGTAATTTTTAGAAATATCTATATATACACCTATCTGATTGTTGGGTAACATGTCTTGGTTGCAAACATGAGTTCTAGAGAAGTTTCATCTTACCCCTAGTGCTGTGGACCCTCCTATTTTTGTATACAATCCTATAGTGGGGTTGACCAAGTTAGATATGATCTGTAAAGATCTAAGAATTTCCAATCTATCCCATAGTTTCTCTTGTGACCCATTTGTATTGGATTTCAAAGTGTTTGACCTTATTTCGGGAATGGATTGGTTGGACAAGCATAAGGCTGTTTTAATTTGTGAAGAGAAAATTGTGTCATTGGAAACTGAATTGGGAAGGAGTGCAAAAGTGACCTTACGATAGTTCAGGAGTTCACCTGAGTAGTCTTTTGCATGGAATCGAGGCATCTCAAGAAGATGTAGGATCCATCGAAGTTGTCAAAAATTTTCCAGACGTCTTCGAAGAAGTCAAAGGTTTGCCCATGCATCGGGAAATAGAGTTTCGTGTCGACTTAGTTCCGGAAGCAATACCAGTTGTTTGACCCAGTAGAAGGATGGCGTCGAGAGAGGGAGAGAAGTGTTGGTAAAGCAGACTTAAGATTTCTTAGAGAGAGGTTTGATCCGGCCTAGTTATTCTAATTAGGGTTCTGCTGCAGTATTTGTGACTAAATCGGATGGGTCATTAAGATTCTATGTAGATTATTGGGAGTGGAATAAGTTGGCCATTAAGAATAAGTATCCCTTGCCTCGTATAGACGATCTTTTTGTTCAACTTCATGGAGCTTCTGTTTTCTCTCAGTTGGATTTAGCTTTGGGTTTTCACTAGCTAAGGGTAGCTGAAGACAGTATAATCTTGGCTACGTTCAGAGGACCCAACTGTTTTTATGAGTGGCTGGTTAAGCCTTCTGGGCTAACCAACGCACTTGTCTATTTTGCGGATCTGATGAACCATGTTTCCAGGGATGTGCTAAACAAGTTTATGCTCGTGTTCATCGACGACATTCTTATCTATTTCTTCTACTCCAAATCTAAGGAGGAGCATAAGCGTCATTTGGAGATAGTGTTGGACACATTAAGGAGGCATGTCCCAAAGGCTAAGTTTTCGAAGTGCCATTTATGGAAGTCGGAAGTTAGATTTTTGGGGCATATTGTATCTGGAGAAGGTATTTCTGTGGATCCGGCCAAGGTAGCAGCTATTCAAGAGTGGAAGCAACCGTAGACTCCTATGGAAGTTCGTAGTTTTCTTAGTTTGGCAGGGTACTATAGGAAATTTATCTGGGACTACCCTAAGATTTCTTTGCACTTAACCAAATTGACTAAGAAAGGAGCAAAGTTTAAATGGACCCCTGAGTGTGAAGAAGATTTTCTGGATTTGAAGGCAAGGTTGACCAGTGCACCTGTTCTAGCTATCCCTGATGGTAAGAGTAAGTTCGAAGTCTACACCGATGCTTGTGGAGTTGGGCTGGGTGCTGTGCTGATGCAGAATGGGTAAGTGATTGCGTACGCTAGTAGGAAGTTGAAGCCACATAAGAAGAACTACGCTACACATGATCTAGAATTGCTAGCTATCATCTTTGCTCTGAAGATTTGGAGGCATTATCTTTTGGAAGAGAAGTTCGAACTTTTCCAGATCATAAACCTTTAAATTATCTTTTCTCCCAGAAAGATCTGAATTTGAAGCAGCAAAGATGGGTGGAATTTTTGGCATCATATGATCTGGATATTGTCTATACTCTAAGGAAGGCGAATGTAGTGGTGAACGCTTTGAGTAGAAATGCAGTTTTGGCTATTTTGGAAGTTGTTTCGTCTCTACTTGAAAGGATTGCAAGTAAGCAAGGATCGGACAGAAGTTTGAGAGCAATCTTTAGGAAAGTCAAGAATGGGCAGTACACCAGTTTCAAGATTGATGACCAGGGAACTTTGTGGATCAACGGGAGAATTTGTGTCCTGAATATCAAGGATTTGAGGCAAGAAGTTTTATCAGAAAGTCATCGCTCCAAGTTGAGTATCCATCCAGGGATCTAAAAGATATATAAGAATATAAAGAAAGTTTTCCGATGGTCGAACATGAAGTAGGATGTTGCTACCTTCGTAAATGGATGTACGATCTGTCAACAAGTGAAGGGTGACCAGTAGAAGACCATGGGATTGTTGCAGCCTCTGAAAGGCCCAAAATGGAAATGGGAAATGATATTGATGGATTTCGACGATGAGTTGCTAAGGACCATAAAAGGAAATGAGGGAGTGTGGGTAATCATAGACTGGCTGACCAAGAGCGCCCACTTTATCCCATTTAAGGCAACCAGAACTGCAGCATCCTTAGCAGAGATTTTGTTGAAGGAGATCGTCAGGTTGCACGGAGCACCTCTTAGCATAGTGAGTGACCGTGACTCAATCTTTACCAGCAAATTTTGGGAAGCTCTACAGGTGGCTCTGGGTAAAACATTGAGTTTAAGTACATCTTATCATCCCCAAATCGATGGACAAACAGAAAGGTTGAATCGTATTCTTGAGGATATGTTGAGCGCTTATATTCTGGATTTCGGTGGATCTTGGGAGGACAATCTGCACTTAGTGGAATTCTCGTACAATAATAATCACCAGGCGAGTATTAAGATGGCACCCTATGAAGCTTTGTACGTAAGACCTTGTAGATCACCGTCTTGTTGGGTAGAATCGGGAGATTGTCTTGTTCTTGGTCCAGATTTGATTCGAGGGGCATTTGTGAAGGTGGAGCTAATCAAGAAGAGAACGAAGGCAGCCCATGATATTCAGAAGAGTTATGCGGACAAGAAACGAAGGCAATTGGAATTTAAAGTCAGAGATTTGGTTTTTGTCAAGGTTTCCCCGATAAAAGGAGCGGTCAGATTTGGAAAGACAGGAAATCTTTCCCCGAGATATATTTGACATTGCCATATGCTCGAGAGAATTGGTTGTTTGGCCTACAGGATTGAATTGCCAGACCGGATGGCTGGAATTCACAATGTATTTCATGTATCTCATCTGAGTAAGTACGTGTACGACCCATTTCTAGTTGCAAAACGATAATCCAAGAAGATTTGAAGGTCGAACCGGACTTAACCATGGTCAGGCATCCAGTCCAGATAGTAGATCGAGATGAGAAGCAGCAGGAACAAAGTGGTGAAGCTGGTCAAAATTCAGTGGAGCGAGGATTCCAAAGATTGCACCTGGGAAACTCTAGATAGCATTAGAAAAGCCTATCCGGATTTGTCAGGATAGTTAGGAATGTTTGTTTGAATAAGTTGTTCGCTTGGTTGTTAGTATATTGCTTATATGTATACTTGATTGTTAGAAATAAAAGTTTTTGGATTGATTTTGCTTTTAAATTTCGGTGACGAAATTCTTTTAAGGGGGGAGGAATGTGATGACCCAGAATTTTCGGGCAATAATAATGTGATAATCTTCTTTTATAAAAATTTTTAATGTGCAAAATTATTGTAATGACCCAGAATTTTTGGTCGTTACATTTTGAACATTTAATTCATTTTAAATGTTGAATGTGAATTATAATTTGATTTGAAATAAGAAAGTTTTGGTTGAATCATAAAGATTAGTAAAATTTCAAATATGGCAATTCATTTGGATTTGGATAAATATAATTAAATTTTAAAATAGAGGTGATTTGTAAATCTGGAAATAAATAGATATGAAAATGGTTTCTAAAATTGATTTAGAGTCTAGTTGAATTTGAATTCTAATATTGGACCTTTGGATAGAACCAAAAGTCGATAAGTTAAATTGGAATTTTTATATTAATTTAATAATGGAATTTAATATAATAACGCAAATAATCAGATTTTGGTTCGAAATGAATCAGAATGATTTCTAAGGTGATTATAAATTCTATATGATTTATAATTAATTTAGTAAAATTTTAAAAGTGTAAATTTAAGTGATTTCGATGATTTTAAAAATCGCTCGAATAAATTGACAAGTTATAATAGCCTTTCAAGGCACAGTCTCGAAATTTGACGAAATCAATTCCATTGGATCTGTAATAGTTAATTATTATCGAATTTCAAATTTTGTAGCATTTGGAGTTACCGTTTGTCCGTACGGGTGAAAAACGCGTTGAATTTAAATTGATAATTTAATATTTTAAACTCGATTCAAAAGGCTATCTTCTACATATGATTGAATTGGGCTCCAAAACACATTCCATTGAGTTCAGAATATGGGTAAAACCTTATAAACACCTGGCGCATGTCTGATTCGGAGTTCGTTTGTAAAAGCTTGTTAAAAATTGAGAATATTGATAAAATATTATTTTTATAAACAATATATATATAGGTAGTACGGCCAAACCCTAGCTCTTTTTTTCAGCCACCACTCAACAATTCTGTGGCCGAAATCATTCCACCTTATTCGTCAATTCTCTTCCCATCCACTCATCTTTAGCAAAAAAATTCAACACAAGAAGGATAGAGCTCGATGAGCTCTATAAAGCGACCGGTCATGATCGGAGTTGGAGGGTTGGATTGGCGATAATTTGATGGTGAGGTTTGGCCGTTCTTTAGCAATTTTCGGGCTTTAAGGGAGGCCGGGTGTCGTAAGATTCCAAGTGAGGGAGGAGACGAGTTGTAGTATCAATTTGGCGTTAGCCGATCGTTGAAGTGGCGGATGGAGGCTCGTTTGTCGTGGGTTCTGCGCGTTTTGGGTTTGTTAGCCTATGTTGCGTGTAGTAGAAGAAGGGGGACGGCGTGATTTCTTTTGTTCGTATGGTAGTGATTTTTTTTGGTAATAAATAATTATAAGAAAAGAAAATTTATTTATATAATTTAATTTCAAATGTTTAAAGATCCATATCTTCTGCATGCATTATCAGAATTTGACAAAACTGGCGACGCCGGAATCGCAGCAACGAGCAACCCACTATGGTGCCGATCTGGAATCATTTTGAGAAAGTGAAAATTTTGCATTAAATCAAACGTGCTCGATTTAATGTAAAATTCAAACACCCGTCGTTTTGAATTCAAGGTGAGTTAATCTCACTCACATCTGGAATTCCAGTTAATTTAAATAGTTAATATTTAAATGGTTGATTTATTCGTTAAATGTGAATATTATTATCAGTTTGGATTTGATATCTATTTGTTGTGCTATCATCTGTGGATGCAAGGGAAACAGGTTGGAG
The DNA here is from genome assembly GCA_030765085.1 of Allium cepa. NCBI lineage: Eukaryota > Viridiplantae > Streptophyta > Magnoliopsida > Asparagales > Amaryllidaceae > Allium > Allium cepa. The sequence continues at coordinate 69,373,073 of CM060928.1, forward strand.
GGATCCAACTGGATTCCTCAAATTATTGTTGTTATTTTCATATATGTGATGTGATATCCTGTAATAGGTTATATTAGAATAAAATTATCCTATGTTGTGGATAGGATGGATATAATCTGATATTTTAAAGTATAAATAAAATGAATTAGGTTTAAAGGGAAATGAAAGAGATTTTTAAGTAATGAATTTAAGGAAATTAAATTCAATTAATTGGTTTGGGATTTGTTAAGTCCTTTGAAACTGTGATTTTAAAAAGGAAATGAGATATGGAAATTTATAAACTGGGTTTATAAATTAAGTGGAATGTTTACTAGTGGATAAATTTGGAAGTATAAATTTCCGGTGGAAATTTCTATAAGAAGGTGCAAATTGTTTTAAAAATTATAGTGAGATTATTTTTTTTTCAAAATGGAAGGTGTATTTTTCCTGGAAAACTAAGTCCATTTTCAAAGAAAAGATTTTAAAGTATAAACTAGAAGTTTAAAAATGTGTTTTGGAATATTTTAAATAAAAAAATATATATTATTTTTAATTATTTTAAAGAGGAAAGTAAATATTTATATAATCAGTTATGGTATTTAATTATTTTAAAGGTAAATTGATATTATGTTCTTAAAATGGAAATTTCAACATAAATTTGAAATAATAACTTTATTTTGTATAGTGATTTTGGTTTTAGTTCACTCAGAAATCCTTACAAAAGTTCTTAAGTACTATTTTCATTTAAGTAATTTTAGAAACCATATTTTAAATAATTTAAGTATATCTTTTGAAAATGATTTCCAGGAGATGGGAAATGTGTTTAAAAATAATAAGGTGTTTATTTTTAAAGTGTGGGAAGAAATTTACGGGATTGAGACGTAAATTTGAGTTGAGGTAAATTGAGTAGGATTTATAAAAAGGGTTCTTTGGTTTATTCTGAAATGGAAGTGTACTACCTGAAAGCCAAGTATTTTTTTCAAAATAATTTATTTGTATAAGTTTAAATTTTGGATTTTTTTCAAAATAATGTTTTAGAGAAATTTATTATTTTTAATTGTTTTAAAATTTTAAAGTAAATTTACAAAAATTAATTTTAAAAGTAATTATTTTAAAGGTTAAACTGGCATTATGTTTTTAAAAGAAATTTTCTAATATTTATACTTTTAATAAAAGTTTTATTTTAAAAATAGTTGTGGCTTAAAATTTAACTTAGAAATTTATTATAGAATTTCACAACCATTATTCTAAGTAAAGTGACTTAAGCAGTTTTATTTTAAAATGTTCTTCTAGGACGTTGGTAAGGAAATCCGTCCACTAATGGTTAGGAGGTGAACTCCGATCTTATCTTCATCTATGTATTTCCTAAAGAACCATGGTTGAGTTAAGCGAGAAATAGCGAACGTTGTTTCGAAGAGACCGAGATCGGATTTGTAATTTGAAAACCACTTCGATCCAATGACGTTTTCGTGATGAAGATAAGAGCTTATAGTTGATGAGGGAGCAATGAAGTGCAAGGGCTAATCGCTACTGATTCTGAGGGTGATTCCAAAATGGATGTAGTAGGAGTGGTGCCTTCAGTTCCGTTTGGACCTGGAATAGACTTGTATGGATGAATGCTTTCAAAATATCATCAGGAGGACGGTGAGAATTCTAAGTGAAATGTTTTGAGAAGGTAATGCTTAGCCTCGAGCCTCATCAACTGGGAATGACTGGAAATCAGGGATTATGTAGCAAGGCTAAGTGGGTCGTGCCCATTAGTGTAAGGTCATCCCTGTCCAGATGTCCCTTTTATTTCGGCTGTGTGGTGCGGTTGTTGATCCCAACCACTGGGTGATCTTACTCAGGAATATCCAGTAAGGGGTTGTCCCAGTCTTATGTTGCGTGGGATTTAGGGTGGGTCGTTGGTACACCGATCTAGACCAGGTACTGTGACAGGTGGTACCCTAGTGGCTAGTCATTCGTCAGAAATCCATTTTCCCTACGTGCCTTGTACGGTTTTGATTGTATAACCCACTTTGTGGCTAGTATGCTGGAATTTAATGAATGTGACAATTTCAGCTATTTTGAATAAGTATTTGTATATAGACACTATTATAATATCAGAGGATTTTGATAACTATGTTTTGGCTATCGTAAGGTAAAAACCCGACATGTTTATTTGTGGCGTGGTCTTACGAGATGCTTTTGATTTTCAAAGGATTTTTGAAACTTTAATAATCAATTTGGGTGTATTTTTATCGCGCTGGTATTCTAGAATGACTCGGGTGTTATTTCTTTATAATTCTCGGGTCAGACCGAGTATTATATAATACAGGTTAGGATGCTTGGGAGCTCAGAAGAGGAACTTGAGTCCAAGATGTATTACCCGTGCTTGTTTATTTTTGCTGCCGTGATTGTTGAGTTGCCAACAAGTTGTGAGGCAGGTTGGCGATTGTTGTTTTGTCTATGTATTACTCTAATGATGTATATAAAACAGATATGTTTTCATTTTGTGTAAAGATCTGTTATTAACTATTATATTTTGTCCGCCGCGATTGTGAGTTTTTGTTATTATTTAGTTCCTTCTTTCTTCTATCTTCTTTCTTTTCCCTCAAATATCTATCTTTCTCGGCACTTGATTGTCGACATATTATACAGTGGCGTATTTGTGTTGATTTTGAGGATCGAGAAGGGCGGGTCGTGACAGTTGGTATCAAAGCTTACGTTGGCGATAACCTTGGCTCTGGTGGGGAAATTACTCGTTAAACAGAGTCAATAGTACTCTACAATGAGTTGAGTGTATTAATAGCTATGAGCGCGTACATGTTAGTGAATATAAAAATTGTTTTTATACTGTGTTGACTTATCGGTTGAGTGTTTATGAATTCTGGTCGGTATTGGAAGTACAACCGTATCGATAGGGGTTTCTAAACTCTTAAACAAGATAAATCGACATAGTATTGTTTTTAAAGTGGGTAAATGAATTAATTTTACCCAAAATTATATTTGCTATAAAAGAAATAATTTTCTAAAATTATTATATATATTTGGATGATTGGTTGTTAATACTATAATCAAATAAGAATTTAAATTTGAAATGGTTTATAACCAAATAAATTTATATAAGTATAAATTATACAGAAGAAGTATAACTAAAATTTGAATGATACTCAAATTTAAATCCTGGAAATTTTGAGAAGGGTTTTAAATGAATTTAAACAAAAGGTTTGGGAATTTAAAATATTGGGAATGTTTGAAATATTTTCCAAAGTGTTTGAAGGAAATGATGGAGTATTAGTTTGGAAATATTTTTGAATGGAAATTGTTTTGAAAGGAATTTATGGTATTAAGGAAGAACTGAACTCACTTCAGTCGCTGGAAAATAATCCTGATGATGATGGCCACATCATCAGTATTCATTTTCAAGTTTCTAAAGTGATGGATTGCTACCATGGAGACTGGTTAAGATATTTGTTTGGACTTGTTGGGTATACAAGTTGTTTTAGAAATTTCTAAGAGGAAAATTGTTTCGGTAAAAATAAGTTGTTTTGGAATCCGGAGATTTGATTTAATATACCAAGTGGGTATGTGTTGAATATTATTTCAAAATGGTTTTGAAATAAAACCGGGCAATTGAATTCTGGAAAATTCTATTTAAATAATGTGTAAAGTTAAGATGAATCAACTATTGAACTTTTAAAGTGAAGGATCTAATTAAGAAGGAAAATGAAAATTTTAATCCTGGAATTAAAATTTAACTTGAGTAAATGGAAATGAATAAGATATATTCGAATTTAACTTGAGATAAGTTAAATAAAATTTAAATTGGAATCGAATTAAATGAAATATAAAGTTGAAATGTAAAATGGTTATATAATTGTGGGTTATAATTGTGTAATGAAAATTTATATACCCTTAAGCTATTAAGTGTTACATACATAATCTAGAATTGTGATTATAAGATGTAAATGGAATAAAATGAGCAATATAAGCTTTTAAGTATACACGTTAGGGAATCTATGAATAGAGAAATAAAGTGTAGAACCAAAATAAAATGGTTGGCATTTTATAGGAAATTCAAAATTTAAATCCTAATGAAACGTAAAGTGAGGTAAGGCGAAGTGAAGTATAAAAAGTGAATGGACTTAGGTCAGTAAATAAGTTTTTGGACTTATATTGGAAAGTATAAATTTAAATTGAATTGAGAAATAAAATTGGATCAAATTGGATTTAACTTAAATTATAAAGAATTGAGTTGAATTTGGATTGAGTTGAAATCAAAATTCAATTGTGTTATAAATAATATTGAATGGAATTAAATTCTTATTTAAATCAGTAAAAGAAATGGTACTAATTTAAGTTGGCTAAATAAAATTTAGTCAAACTTGAATTAAATGTGAAAAAGAATTGAACTGAAAGAAAATTAATTAGTTGAAATGATATTGTATGAATAAAATTCTTACTCAACTAAATTCAAAAGAATTGTTTGAAGATGGATTTAGCGTAAGCTAAATAAACGAAAAGAGTAATGGGATGAATAAAAAAAATTGGTAGCTTGTTTAAAATTTTGAAAAGTAAAATAAAACCCAGTTCTGGTTTGGAATAATTGGAATGATCATGTGTTAATAAATTCAAAAGTGAATTTAGATGGTGAAATAAAAATTAATCAAAATGGATTGAGTAAATAAACTAATTGGATTAGAATTTGTAAATGGATTAGAATTTGATTGGATGAGAATCAAATTGAAATGGAACTAAAATTGATGTAAGAAGGAATAGAGTTATTTTGGAGTTGTAATAACTTAAGAAATTTTGGAAGGGTTGTTGTTGAGCTTATGTAATGGTCTTGAATGAACCTGTATGGATAATGAAACTAAAATGTAAGAATAGAGATTTATTTAATAATTGAGATGAAGTAAGAATGTATGGGTTGTAAGTAATTCAGAATGGAATGAAATTAATATAGATTGTGTTGGAATTAATTTAAAATGGGTATAAACTTGAGAAATGGTTATTTGCTTGAATAACATCAAATTTGCATTTAGGCTAGTCGTTTTTGTTGTGAACAAAGTTAACAAATTAAGGGTAGTAAATAAAATTGGCTTTTGAATCAATGGAATAGATAAAAATTTAATTTAGTGGATTTGCATATAAATGAAAGTGAATTATTAATATGATGCAAATAAATCAAATTGGAGATAAAATTGATTGTGAATCAATTTGGAATTGGAAAGGGTGAACTATGTGTAAGGCTTATAAACCAGTTTGTTGTGAATATGAGACTAACTGGTACAAATATGAAATGTATGTAGCAAACTTGGTCGTAAATCCTTTTGAATAGAGTAAAATGACATATGGATTTGTAAAGGAGATTAAAATAGTGCTGAAAATTATGGTTTCTTAAAAAGATTGTTAACATGTTGAATTATGAAAAAAATTTGTTTGGGCTATGCAATTGATGTGTTTGGCTAAGATTAATGAATGAAAGGTTGTTAAAATCTCATATTATTGGAAACTTATGTGCTTGTTTGAGGTCGCAAAGCCAATTAACCTCCCACCCCTGACCACCACCCCGCGGGCTCAATACTGAAGAGTGAGTACAGGTAGGAGAGGCAATCGATAGAGTTTGAAGCGCGTAAATACAATATTAATTAGCCGCTTGATTTTAAAATGCTAATCCAAAGGTACGCCTGTGCAATAAAATTGGAAAATGATAATATATTGCGATATATTGTGAAATATTTTGTTTTCCGACCGTGTGGGTCGATGTATATATATTTATGTCTATTGTGATATTGAAACGCTCTCCGTACAAAGGAGACGCTATCAAAAAATTTCGAAAATTTTGGGAGCTAGAATTTTTTTTAAAGTTTTGAAAATTTTGGGTTAACTAGAAAGTTGCATTTTGAAAATGGTGTTGTAAATAAAGCTTTTGAGTTAAAAATAAAGCGAATGGTTTTGGAATTGAGCTAAAATTTTGGTGAAGTGAATGTAAGTTTTAACTAAGAGGTTTGGGCAAGTAAATGAGTTTGGTAACCTTTCCCTACTTTAACAAATTTCGGGGACGAAATTTTTATAAGGGGGAGGAATGTAATGACCCGGAATTTTTGATCGCTAGATTTTGAACATTTAATTCATTTTAAATGTTGAATGTGAATTAGAATTTGATTTGAAATAAGAATGTTTGGGCTAAATCATAAAGATTAGCAAAATTTCAAATATGGCAATTCATTTGGATTTGGATAAATATAATTAATTTTTAAAATTGAGGTAATTTATAAATCTGGAAATAAAAAGATATGAAAATGGTTTCTAAAATTGATTTAAAGTCTAGTTTAATTTGAATTCTAATATTGGACTTTTGGATGGAACCAAAAGTCGATACGTTAAATTGGAATTTTTATATTGATTTAATAATGAAATTTAATATAATAATGCCAATAATCAGATTTTGATTCGAAATGAATCAGAATGATTTCTAAGGTGGTTATAAATTCCATATGATTTATAATTAAGTTAGTAAAATTTTAAAAGTGAAATTTTAAGTGATTTCGACGATTTTAAAAATCGCTCGAATAAATCGACGAGTTAACATAGACTTCCAGGGCACAGTCTCGAAATTTGACAAAACCAGTTCCATTGGATTCGTAATAGTTTATTATTGTCGGATTTTAAATTTTGTAGCATTTGGATTTACCGTTTGTCCATACGGGTGAAAAACAAAGTTGAATTTAAATTGATAATTTTATATTTTAAACTCGATTCAAAAGTCTATCTTCTACATATGATTGAATTGGGCTCCGAAACATGTTCCATTGTATTCGGAATATGGGTAAAACCTTATAAACATATGGTGGCATGTATGATTCGGAGTTCGTTTGTAAAAGCTTGTTAAAAATTGAGAATACTGATAAAATTTTATTTTTATAAACAATATATATAGGTAGAACGGACAAGCCATAGCTCTTTTGTTCAGCCGCCACTCAACAATTCTATGGATGCAATCGCTCCACCTTGTTCCTCAATTCTCTTCCCATCCACTCATCTTTAGCAAAAACTTTCTACACAAGATCGATGAGCTCTATAAAGCGACTGGTCATGATCGGGTTGGAGGGTTGGATTAGGGACAATTTGATGGTGAGGTTCGACGGTTCTTTAGCAATTTTCGGGATTTAGGGGAGGCCGAGTGTCGTAAGATTCCAGGTGAGGGTGGAGGCGAGTTGTAGCATCAATTTGGCGTTGGCCGATCGTTGAGGAAGTGGCGGATGGAGGCTCGTTCGTCGAGGGTTCTGCGCGTTTTGGGTTTGTTAGCATACGTTGCGTGTAGTAAAGAAAGGGGACGACCTGATTTCTTTTGTTCGTACGGTCATGATTTTTTTGGTAATAAATAAATATAAGAAAAGCAAATTTGTTTATATAATTTAATTTCAAACGTTTAAAGACCCATATCTGCTGCATGCATTATCAGAATTCGACAAAACTGGCGATGCCGGAATCGTAGCAATGAGCAGCCCGTTGTGGTGCCGATCTGAAATCGTTTTGAGCAAGTGAAAATTTTGCATTAAATCGAACGTGCTCGATTTAATGTAAAATTTGAACGCCTGGCGTTTTGAATTCAAGGTGAGTTAATCTCACTCACATCTGGAATTCCAGTAAATTTAAATAGTTAATATTTAAATGATTGATTGATTGGTTAAATGTGAAAATTATTATCAGTTTGGATTTGATACCTATTTGTTGTGCTAACATATGTGGATGCAGGGGAAACATGTTGGAGGGATCCAACTGGATTCCTCAAATTATTGTAGTTATTTTCATATATGTGATGTGATATCCTGTGATATGTTATATTAGAATTAAATTATTCGATGTTATGGGTTGATGGACATAATATGATATTTTAAATATAAATAAAATGAATTGGGTTTAAAGGGAAATGAAAGATATTTTTAAGTAATGAATTTAAGGAAATTAAATTCAGGAAATTGGTTTGGGATTTGTTAACTTCTTTAAAACTGTGATTTTAAAAAGGAAACGAGGAATGGAGATTTATAAACTAGATTTATATATTAAGTGGAATATTTATCAGTGGATAAATTTTCAAGTATAAATTTTCGGTGGAAATTTTTATAAGAAGGTGCAAATTGTTTTAAAATAATAGTGAGATTATTTTTTTAAATGGAAGGTGTATTTTTCCTGGAAAACTAAGTATATTTTCAAAGAAAAGATTTTAAGTATAAACTAGAAATTTAAAAATGTGTTTTGGAATATTTTATATAAAAAAATATATTATTTTTAATTATTTTTAAGAGGAAAGTAAATATTTATTCAAGCAATTATGGTATTTAATTATTTTAAAGGTAAATTGGTATTATGTTCTTAAAATGGAAATTTCAATGTAAATTTGAAATAATAACTTTATTTTGTAAAGTGGTTTTGGTTTAAGTTTACATAGAAACCCTTACAAAATTTCTTAAGTAATATTTTCATTTAAGTAATTTTAGTAACCTTATTTTAAATAATTTAAGTATATCTTTAGAAAATGATTTCCAGGAGATGGGAAATGTGTTTAAAAATAATAAGGTGTTTATTTTTAAAGTGTGGGAAGAAATTTACAGGATTGAGACGTAAATTTGATTTGAGGTAAATCGGATAGGATTTATAAAAAGGGTTCTTTGGTTTATTCTGAAATGGAAGTATATTACTTGAAAGCCAAGTATATTTTTCAAAAGAATTTATTAGTATAAGTTTAAATTTTGGATTTTTTAAAAGAATGTTTTAGAGAAATTTATTATTTTTAAATGTTTTAGAATTTTAAGGTAAATCTATTAAAATTGATTTTAAAAGTAATTATTTTAAAGGTTAAACTAGCATTATGTTTTTAAAAGAAATTTTCTAATATTTATACATTTAATAAAACTTTTATTTTAAAAATAGTTGTGGCTTAAAAATTTAACATGGAAATTTATTATAGAATTTCATAACCATTATTCTAAGTAAAGTGACTTAAACAGTTTTATTTTAAAATGTTTTAAGTATATATTTTTGAGTAATGTGATTTAAATTGTAAAAATCTAAGTTTTAAGAAACTTGGTGTTTTCATTTGAAATGAAATAATTGGTTGAATTGTTTGTTTATTTGATTGTTAAATAACCGACTATCAAATTTGGACCCAAATATAACTTTGAAAGTATCTAGAAGAGGTATGAGAATTATATGGTACAGTTACCGTTCAAGGTGTTATACTGTACGTATAAACTCGTTCGTTCTTCTAGGACGTTGGTAAGGAAATCCATCCACAAACAGATAGGAGGTAAACTCTCATCTTATCTTGGTCTGTGTATTTCTTAAAGAACCGGGGTTGAGTTAACCGGGAAATAGCGAACGTTGTTTTGAAGAGACCGGGATCGGATTTGTAATTCGAAAACCACTTCGATCCAACGAGTACGTTTTCATGATGAAGATAAGAGCTTGGAATCGAATATGGAGCAGTGAAGTGCAAAGGCTAATAACTACTAATCCTGATGGTGATTCCAAAATGGATGTAGTAGGAGTAGTGCCTTCGGTTCTCCTCGGGCCTGGAACGGACTTATACGGATGAATGCTTTCAAAACATCGTCAAGGAGGATGGTGAGCAATCTAAGTGAAATGTTCTAAAAATGTAATGCTTAGCCTCGAGCCTCATCAACTGTGGATGATTGAAAATCAGGGGTTATGCAGCAATGCTAAGTGGGTTGCACCCATTAGGGTAAGGTCATCCCTGTCTAGATGTCCCTTTTATTTCGACTGTGTGGTACGATTGTTGATCCCAACCATGGGGTGATCTTACTCGAGATTATCCAGTAACGGGTAGTCACGGTCTTGAGTTGCAGGGGATTTAGGGTGGGTCCTCGGTACGCTAATCTGGATCAGGAACTGTGACAGGTGGTACCCCAGTGCCTAGTCATTCGTTGGAAATCCATTTTACCTACGTGCCTTGTACGGTTTTGATTGTATAACCCACTTTTGGCTAGTATGCTAGAATTTAATGAATGTGACCATTTCAGCTATTTTGAATAAGTATTTGTATATATACACTACTATAATATCAGAGGATTTTGATAAGAAATGTTTTGGCTATCGTAACGAAAAAATCCCACATGTTTATTTGTGGCGTGGTCTTGCGAGATGTTTTGATTTTTAAAGGAGTTTTGAAACTTTAATAATCAATTTGGGTGTATTTTTATCGTGCTGGTATTCAAGATTGACTCGGGTGTTATTTCTTTATAATGGTTGGATCAGACCGAGTATTAAATAATACAGGTTAGGATGCTTGGGAGCTCAGGAGAGGAGCTGGAGTCCGAGACGTAATACACGTACTTGTTTATTTTCGCTGCTGTGATTGTTGAGTTGCCAGAAAGTTGTGAGACATGTTGTTATAACTGCCAGGATGGTGATTGTTGTTTTGTCTGTGTGTTACTCTGATGATGTATATAAAACAGATATGTTTTCATTTCGTGTAAAGATCTGTTATTAACTATTATATTTTGTCCGCTGCGATTGTGAAATTTGTTATTGTTTAGTTCCTTATTTCTTCTATCTTCTTTCTTTTTCCTCAACTATCTATCTTTCCCGGCACTTAATCGTCGACATATTATACAGTGGCGTATTTGTGTTAATTTTCGAGGGTCGAGAAGGGCGGGTCGTGACAATTATTCTTTTAAAAACAAATAAAAGTTTTGTTGTTTATGTATGTATATAAGCAGGCTGTAAATAAGGATTTGGATTTGAAATTCAATGGTAAAATATCTTAGAAATATATTGGATTTAAAAACTCAATATTTAAAAACTAGTATATATATATATGATTATTTATTAGTGTATAATTAGTTTTAATTCATTTTCTTTAAAGATTATATAAATATAAATAAAAGGGAAAGTTTAAATATAAAAACAAAAAACACGTATTAATATAAAACTAAATTGACAATATAATGTAAAATTATATAAAAACATTAATGCATGCAAATTAACAAGTGTAAACATTTTAACATGCAATATAATAAGTGTCGTTAATTTTCTTTTCATTTTTAAATAATAATAAAAAGGTTTACAAGGCTGTATATACACATCTATACTCCTACTCTTCATTTTCTTCTATCTTTCACTTTTTCAAATTTTATCAAAACTAAAACTTAAGCAAACCAGAGAATAAGATCTAAAAGAAAACAACCTCTTCCAATTTTCAAACCTGAAGCTAAGCAGAGATTCAAAGTTCAACTCAACTTAAAGCAAAGAAAATCAGATTAAAGTTCAAGAACAAATTTTCAGTTGCAAATTCAAGCATTTCCAGTTTTTCAAAAAACTCCTTTGCTCTTTATCAAAATAGTGAGTAAGCTTTTTTTTCTAAAAAAAAGTTAATATGTTCTATAACCTGATGCATGTGGTTGATATTTAAAGTAAAGTTGTGGAAAGTATTTGCATGAAAGTATATAATTCTTGCATGTATGTAAATATGCAATTGTTTTAGTGCGCATGTCCGTACACACATACACACACACACACATATATATTAACAGACTAAAACCAAGTTCAAAATTCAAATTCTCTTCTTCTAATCTCTTATTGCTGATGATGTTTAAACTAGATGTGTTTAAATTGACAAGAGCTTAATTTTAAAAATATCTTTAAGAATAATTAGTTTAAGTTTTTCTGGAAAATCAGGAAATATAGTTAAACCCAAAAGTTATCAAAATTTCGACCAGTAAGATATCTTGATTCACCTACATCACCTCATTCGTTTTCGAAGACCATGATTTTTAAAACTGAAATCAAGATTTTTAACTTTGTTTTTGAGTGAGGAATCTCGGGTTGAATGGGGATTGGGTTTTGGTGATTATTGGTGATTGGAGCAAGGTGGGAGGTCGTGATCAGGGCTGGAGGTAGCTTGAGGGTAGGGGGTTCTGGCAAAATATTTTGGTGAATTTATAGTTCATTGTAGTGGCTGATTTTTGGTGATCTAGGGTTTTAGGAACGGTTTTGGTCGGCATGGGTTTCCAAGCAGCTGCATCGTCATCTAAGCACCGGAAATGATCGAAGCAAGGGGGATAGATGCGTGGGTCTACGGCGAAGCAATGGCCGAACTTTCGAAGGCTCTGGTGATATGAAGCAGTGGGTCGAGGTGATTCTTGGATGACCAGTTCTATTCCAATAGGATCTCGCTTGCTCGATTTTCGATTTCGTGTCTGATTCGAAGATCTGGATGGTCAGACCGCTAGAGGAGGTTGACATCGACATGTTGGAGGTGGTGGTGATGACTGGAGTAACGAGATTCGCCTGTGCACGTGTACGGGTGTCAGGTGTGCATTATGATTGGGTTGTTCGTGGAAAAAGAAGATGGCCTCGGGTTTGTATTCGGGGAAGTGAAGTTTTGGCTCGAGTTTGGCCTCGGGCTAATTGCGAGTGATTTTAACATGTTACACAGTTTTTAAATTTAAACCAAAAACAAGTTTTAAAAAAAGAAGATAAGAGAAGATGAAAATGTGGCTTGGGTTGGGTGCTGGTAAGCGCAGGGGTTGACTCGAGTCAGTATAAGGTATTAATAGCTTTAAAGGTTAAAACAAAAATCAAGTCTAAACCAATTTCTAAACTAATTCTTTTAAAATAATAATTGTTTTATTTAATATGGGATTAGGTAAAGGTTATAATTTTAAAATTAATTAAGTTTAAAGTATTTTATTTTATTTACATTATTTATAATAAATTCGTAAGTTTATTTAAATTAAATTAAATAGTGTAATTAAGTAGTTAATTAAGAAGATGAAATGTTTTTAATTATTAATTAACTTAATGTCTTATGTTAATTTATAGGTTAATGATAAATTAATTCCAAGGTTTATTAAATAAGATTTAAATCTTAATTAAGTAATTAATTAAGATAAATGGTTTATCTTTTAATTCATTAAGGTCTTGGGTAGTTAAAGATTAATTAACTAATGAAAGTAATTAAAAAATTATTAATTAATGAAAGTAATTAAAGAATGATTAATTAATTAATTAGTAATTAAATGTTAATTAGTTAATAATTTAAGGATAATTAATTAATATTTAGAGGTTAATTAATCAGTAATTATAGGATAATTAATTAATGTAAGTAATTAAGTATGATTAATTAATTTCATTAATTAAAATAATAGCAAATGGTTTGTGATTAATTAATATTAATTAAGCAGGGTTAGGTAATTAATTGATAAGTAATTAATTTATTTGGTTTAAATTAAATTAATTATAATTATGTGATTAATTAATCTTGCTTATGGATGATTAATTGTATAGAATGTTTGGATTGATTAATATTTGTTGTATGTTAATTTGTGATGTTCTGTGATGTATAATGCTTTGGATATAGCTTTTAATAAATGTGAGTATTTATTTGTGATGAACTGTTCTATGAATATAATATTCTGAATTGAATTAAATTGTTTTTACTTAAACAACTTGGCCTTAAAAGAAATATTTTGGATTTCGATGAGACTGGGATCGAATATCAAAATTTCTTATCTGAAAACCACATCGATCCAAGTTAAGTGATAGGTCGTGAAATTTCAAGTGAAGATTGAGATGAAGATTCAGAGTGCAAGGACTATTTGTCGTTAACACTGAGGGTGATTCCAAAAAGAGTGTAACAGAGATAGTGCCTTCGGTTTCGTTCAAACCCGGAACGGACTTGTATGGATGAATACTATCAGACCATCGTCACTAGAGAACGATGAGCAATCCAAGATAAGTGTTCTAAAAGGTAATCGTAGCCTCAAACCTCATCAACCGGGTATGGATATAATAGGGGAGGTGCATGCAAGGCTATGTGGGTAGCACCTAATAGGATGAGATTTTCCCCTATCTAGAGGTCCTTTTTTCGGTTATGTGGGCGGTTGTTGGCCACAATCGTGAGGTTATCTTATTCGGACTATCTAGTAAGGGGTAGCTCTGATCTTGTGTTGCAAGGGATCAGGGTCAATCCTTAGTATAGTGATCTAGACCACGTACTGTGATGGGCGGTGCCCCAGTAGCCCTGCCATTGTACGGAATCCAATCTCCAATAAGTGACCACGGACTTGATTGTATACCTATGTAAGCTGGAATTTAATAATGTAACAACTTTGGCTATGTGAATATTTATCTGAATACCCTAGACACTATTATAATATAACTGGATTTCCGATCAAATGTTTTGGTTATCGTAAGGGAAAAACGTATCTGTGTTTATTTGGGGAGAGTCTTACGAGATACCTTTTATTTCAAAGTTTTTCAAGTTAAACCACTTAACCATTTACTCACACCAGACCCATGTCTGACCCAGAGTTTATTTCTGTTTTTTCTTAAATGGGTGCTCCAATTTTTATGAGTAGCCAAGTGATCAGGTTAGCTTGACGAATTTTGAAAAGGCTTGGAGCAGGAGACTTGGTGTATTTATATATACCTTTTCCTCTGTGTTGGTATCATCTGTTCTGTATTTGGAATGTAATGGATAGATAGGTCTTCACGACTGCCTAATGAAATGTTGTGTAATTGTATAACTTTGATGTATGATGAATACTATGTAATATCTATGTGAGGTAATATATTTTTCCATTTCCGCTGTGAGATTCTAATATTTTTAGTTCTTTCTATCTATTCTCTTTCTACCTATTTCTTTCATAATGATGATACGTCTTTCTATGGAATGAAAGGTGGGTCGTCACAGTAGCATACATACACACAATTTTAATATCATTATTTGTTCATTCTATACCCATTATATATTATTATCAGTATGCTTTCTCCATCATGATCCGAAGGGCACTTGCAATGATTCTGCAACTCCAGTTACCTATCCAAATTAAATAATACAGCCCCTTTTATCTCAACATGAATAGCCTCTTCCTTAAATCCTGATATGTTGGATCTCTAGAAAAGAAAAGAAAATAGGCATACCCAACCAATAGACCGGCTGTAGTACCAAAAAATGCAATAGGTTCCATGACATCCCAAGAAAATTCCCAAAATGTAAGTCTGAAGAAAAGAATGATTTGAACTACCAAAAACCATAGTCCGGACCAGAGTACGCGACAAACTTGCTTATGGGCTAGCAAGTTGATTTCTTCCTTATTTTTCTTTAGTTGTTTCATTTCTTCTCTTCTTGGGTCGTATTCACATGTTAGTGCAAGACGAGCTGCTCTTCTTACCAAATCCACAACCTAAGATTTTGTAAATGTCATCGCTCATCGGTATCAGTTTTTAGTTATAAACTTGCATAACATTATATGATTGTCAATGCTAGTTTAAGGAGAAGTGCAAGGATCAAGAGAAATGGAAAATCCTGTAATTCCAAATTATCAGATGAAGGAAAAATATAATTAAAAAGGGTAATTAGTGATTTGGGGTTTTTCAAACGCATAATACTTTGCTAGTGGTCTTCCGCCGGATGATAACTTTGGTACTTAACCAACGTGGGAGCAATCAAATATCCTGCAATAATTGATATGCATATTTACGTGAAATGAATCCTGAGTAATAGAGCCATTAAGTTATAAAGAAAATCATTGAAGATGCATGCATTTTAACATGATCATATACAACTCTAGAGGCAAATCATAAGTTATAACATGACCCTACCCGTGTGATGACCCAGAATTTTGGGCAATATCAATTTAATAATCTTTATTAACAATTTAATTGGTTTGATAATTTTCTTTTATAATTTTAATTTAAATTGATCTTTTAAAAGTTAATAAATGCTTAATCTAGCAATATTGATTTATATCTTTCTATCAATTTAAAATTAATAAGATTTATTTTTCAAAACTAATAAGAATAGATTCTATTTATAATGTATATATTGATATATATATATATTGTGAATAGAGAATCTTTTTTTTAAATAAAAGATGTATTTTCAAATTTTAATATATATGCATGTATATGTTATGATTTGAAGTTGTTTTGAAATTTAATATGATTATTCTCAAAATTAATGTTAAAAATATTTTCTATTTAAAATGTATATGTATATTTGTATATATTGAAGTTTTGGTTTGAATTTAATAAAAGTGTTTCAAATTTTACATATATACATATATATATATATATAGTAGTTTGGAATGTATAATTTAATATAATACTTTTTCAAAGGGTATTTGGAATTTTAATTTATATTTCTCAAACAATAAAAATAATTATTTTGGATATAAAAATACATGTATAAGAATTTATTTGTATTATAATTGGTTTTATAATATTTTCTCTAAAGTAATTTATATATATACATATATACTAAAATAAGTGTTATTAATTAATAAAGTAAGTATGAAAAGCTTTGTATTAAAATTTAAATTAAATAAAAATTTATTTAAAATACTTAGGACATGTGTTATATCTTAGCACATGTTAGTAACTTGTGTAGAGAAATTAAGTGACATAGTTGACAAGTGTTTGGCAAAATGAACAAGTAGCAACATTTTCTTTCATTTAGAAACTTAAATTTATAAAAAAAATTAGTTTGGAGAGAAACCTGGTTTTTCACTTACAGTTCAATTCTTCCTCTACACTCTATATATATATAAAGCTTGAGAAGAAGAAAAAAATAAACAAAACCAAAAAACCAAAAGGCAAATGAAGGCTGAATCAAATTCAACAGCCTGATTTCATCTTCAATATGGAATCAAGCAACGAAATATAACACTGGTTCAACTGCGACCTGCATGAATTTTAAATGCAGACAGCAAGCAATTGAAAATTCAAATGCAAAGGTTTCAGATTTCAACAGTGAAGCAAATTCAAAATCCAGTTTCCAGATAAAACTTAAACCTCTGTCCTCTGCTTATTATGGTGAGTAAACTCTTTTTAAAAACAATTTGATCTGGTTTTAACTACCATGCATGTGATGATATTGGCTTGTATTGAAGTTCTTCGGCTTGAATTTATATGAATTGGTGTGTGTGTGTGTGTGTGTGTGTGTGTGTGTGTGTATATGTTCTGTGAGCCTGTCTGTTTATGCATATTCAAGTCTGTTCTCTGTTGTTCACTGTGTATGTTTTGCTATCAAAAATTCAATATCTTCGAATCAAATCCATATTAGACATGGGTATTTAAATGAAAATTGTTTGTAAATGTATGATGAAGATTTTAAAATAGTTCAGGATTTTTAAATACAACAAATAATGTTTAAAATGAAAATAACAGAGGAATTCATATTTATGATAAAAATCACTCAACTTAATTTTAGATTTGGATGGCATGATGTTATTTGTAGCAGGAAATCTTGAATTTAGATAGTATAATCACGATTTTTAGTGTAGTATTCTTTAGGATATAGGGAGAAGTATTGTTTCAACATTTTCGTCGATTTGAGGTGATCGGTGGCAAGGATTCCGGCAAGGGTTGGGCTAGTGATGGACGAGGTGTCATTGCACTCAGGAAAAATACTGGAAGTATTTCTCATTGGCCGAGGCGAGTGGATTTTAGCGAACTAGGGTTTAGACTGGTATTGTACTCGACGTGGTTGTTGTGTAAATTCTGACGCAGGCGAAGGTTCGAAGGGAATCGCGATGGTGGGGATGGTTGCTCGAAGGTGTGACGAGGCTGCAGTGAAGAGGTCTGGTGATCTCGAGGTCGGAAGCGAAGGGGATGACTGGTTTTCCGGCAAGTATCATTTCCTGATGGTCGAGATTTTTGCTCGAGTTGGTTTCAGTGGATTTTCATGCGATCTGGGTTCTCGCTTGGGGTCGTGTGGGTTCGTGTGATGGTCGAGGGTAGCCGTGTTGATCACTGGAGTTCGGCGCGTCGGTGCACGTGCACCGTGTGCACGACGAGTTTGGGATGTTGGGTTTTAGTGATTGGCTCGAGTGGTTCTCGTGTGAACGAAGGGATGACTCGAAGCTGATGAAGAAGATGGATGACTCGGGGCAGGCGCGGGCTGAACGTGGGTTCGACTCGAGTTTATATGTTGTAAGGTTAATCTGTTTTAGTAAAGTAAAAACAAACTTGGAAAAGATAATCAAGCTTAAGTAAAGTTTTGAAAAGAAAATTAGTTTAAATTTTAAAGGCAAGATCTTTTTAAATAAATAGCAAACATTATTTAAGAGTATTTTAATATAATATATTTCAAGTTTTGAAAGTTTTAAAATAGATAATTTTAAATTAATTAACTAAAATTTATTTTTAAATTGAAATTAAAGGTATTTTCAATTTAAATATTAGATCAAAGTTTTTAAGAAATTCAAACAAGTTTTAAATAAGAATGTTTCAAGTTATAAAGTTACATTCAAAGTAACTATAAAGTAATGTTTAATTAGATTTCAAATATATTTTAAGTAGATAAGTTTAAAGGATGTGATAATTATTTCAAAGATAAATAATTGTTTAATTTAATTAAATATGTTCGAAAATAATTTTAAAAGATTTTAAGTATATTAAAAATTAAGGGTTTGAATTGTTTTAAAGTAAAATTATATTTCATATATATATATATAATTAATTAATTTCTAAATTGTTTTAATGAAGTAAATAATTTGAGTATAATGCAAAGTTTATTCTTAATTAGCTAGATTGAAACTATTTAAAAATAATTAATTAATAAATTAAATTAAAGGTTAATTACTTAAATGTAATTAAGAATAATTACTTGATGAAGAAATTACTGGATGGTTAATGAATTAATTAGAGATTAAATGATTTATTAATTAGTTAATTAATTAATGTAATTAATTTTAGGTTAATTAATAAGTCTAACTAATTAAATCACTTATGATAAATTGAGTATAATTACTTAATGAAGTAAATAATGGATAATTACTGAATGTAATTAGGAAAAGAGAAATTACTTATGGAAATAATTAATGGGAAATTACTTATGAAGTGGAAGTGATTAAGGGTTAATCACTTGATGCTATTAATTAAAGGATTAATTAATATAATTGATTTGAAAATTAATTAATCAAAGAGTAATTAATTAATTAAAGGATTAAGGTTAATTAATGATGTGATTAATTACTATTTAAGGTAATTAATTAAGAGAGTAATTAACTAATGAAAGTAATTAGAGGATAATTACTTAATGGAAGTAATTAAGAGTTAATTACTTAGTTGATTTTGGTTAATTAATTAATGTGATTAATTAATTAATTAATGTGATTAATATGAGATTAATTACTAAATGTAATTAATTAAAAATGTGTTAATTAATAAAGTAATTAATTAAGGATTATTGATTCATGTAATTAATTAATAATTGCTTAATGAAGGAATTAAGGATAAATTAATTAATGTAATTAATCAAAGGATTAACATAATTAATTAAGGAGTTAATTAATTACAAGTTTGTTAATTACTATTTATGATTAATTAAGACTAATTAATGAGGTGGTTAATTAAAGATTAATTATTTAATTAGGTAAAGGGTTGATTAGATAATAAGGATCATTAATTAATATAATTAATGAAATTAATCAAGGTTGATTAATGGAAGTTATTAATTAAAGTATGATTGATTAATTTTAATTAATTAAGGATCAAGTGTAATTAATTATAGTTAATCAATTAATTAATGGAAGTAAATGGAGGATCATTAATTAATGTAATTAATGATAGTAATTAAAGGTTAATTACTGTATGCGATCATTATAATTAATTTATGTAATTAATTAAATGATAATTACTTAATGTAATTAAAGGATAATTAATCAAGAAAGATTAATTAAGGTAGATCATTAGGAGATGATTAATTAATTAATTGGTAATTAATTAATGATAAGTAAGTAGGATTAAGGTAATCTAAGTGATTAAGATAGTAATTAATTTAATTAGAGGTTATTTAAATTGATTAAGAGTGAATCAAACCTGCTTATGGATGATTTATTGATATTGGATGATTGATATTGAATGATTTGGATATGATATCTCAGATATGTGATATGGCTGCTTTGCGAGATGATTGGTCGATATGAATTATCTATCTGTGATATTGTAAATCATCTATCTGTTTATGTTAGTCTGAATATAAGTTTAATTGTTTAATCCCTAAAACAACTTAGACATTAAAATGGCATTTTGGATTTCGGTGAGACCGGGATCGGGTTTCCATATTTGGATCCAAAAATCACATCGATCCAAATTAAACGTTAGGTCGTGAATCCAAGTGGAGATCAAAGTGAAGACTCGAAGTATAAGAACTATTCGTCGGTATAACTCTGAGGGTGATTCCGAGATGAGTTTGATGGAGATAGTACTTCCAGGTTCGAGATGGAGATTCAGAGTGCCAGGACTATGGTCGTTAACTCTTAGGGTGATTCCAAAATGAGTGTAACGAGATAGTACCTTTGGTTTCGTTCCGTTCGAACCTGGAACGAACTTGTATGGATTGAATACTTTCATAACATCGTCAGGTGGACGATGAGCATTCTAAGATAGATGTGTTCTATAAAGGTAATCGTAGCCTCAAGCCTCATTAACCGAGAATGGCTAAAACAGGAGAGGTGCAGAAAGGTTAAGTGGGTAACACCCAAGTAGGACGAGATTTACCCCTGTCTAGAGGTCCCTTTCTATTTCGGCTTAGTGTGTGGTTGGTCGTGCCAACCACGAGGTGGTCTTGCTCGAGACTGTCCAGTAAGAGATGGTTTCCGCCTTGTGTTGTAAGGGATTGGAAGTAATCCTCGGTACGGTGATCTAGGCCCCGTATTATGACGAGCGGTACCCCAGTATCCCTGCCATTGATGGAAACTCATTCTTCATACATGCCTTTACAGTTTTGATTGTATTACCCACTTTTGTGGCTAGTAGCTAGAATTTAATCATGTAACAATTTCAGCTATTTCTTATTTACTTGAAAACCCTAGATACTATTATAATATCACCGGATTTCCTATCAAATGGTTTGGTTAGTGTAAGGTAAAAAAAAATTCCAAGTTTATGTATGGGAAGTCTTACGTGTTACCTTTCTTTCAAAGGATTTTTAAAGTTAAGTAATTTTAACCCATTTACTCACACCAGACCCATGTCTGACCCAAGTTTTTATTTCCTGTTTTATTAAACTCTCGGGTACTCATATTATGTATGAGTAGTCGAGGGATTCAGGTTAGCTTTGATGAATTTTGAAGGAGATTTGGAGCAAGAGGCTTCAGCGAGTAGATATATAGTGGTTCCGCTATGTTTGAGTTGTGTTTGTATCTCTATGATATCTTGAGTTGTATAGTTAGACAGATGTTTATAACTACCTAATATGAAATGTATAGGTTTTGTAAGTCTGATGTATATGATATTATGTAATATTTTATATGATATATTATATTTCACTCGTTCCGCTGTGAGTATCTGATGTTGTTGAGTTTCTTCTTTCTTATCTTTTCTTCTTCTATCCCTTTCTTTCTTAAATCATGATGCATCTTTCTGGTAGATGGAAGATGGGTAGTGACAGTTGGTAATAGAGCGCTAGGTTGAGTGAATACCTTGGCTTTGGAGTGATTTCTATCTTTCTTGAGAGAGCGTACTTGTATTTATATGTGTGTGTGTGTATTTATATATCTACCTGATCTGTTGGGATACATGTTCGGGTTTTCCAACATGAGTTATAAAGGTAGATAGGGTAGTTGTGTGTGTAACACGACTACCAATGAATTGGAGTTTGAATGTTTGAGGTTGGAAGAGTATCTGTCGAGAATGTAGATCTAATACTGTCTCGAGTGAGCTTTGTAGCTTGGTGTAAAGATTTCTCTGATCTTCGAAGGAAATCTTTTTAAAGATTCGGTGTCCATCTTTGAAGTGTAAGTTTGGATTGCACTCGGGTGAGCGAACTTTCTAGAGTTTGGATCTATCGGATGTGCAGAAGCAAGTGATGATATCTTGGCAACCGTAGGAAGGAGTTTTGTCTGTTTTGGAATATGAGACTAAAGTTTATAAGTTGCTTCGCTACGACATGGTCTCATTTTCACCCCTTAAGGAGAGTGAGAAGTTGATGCTTGGTTTGGAGCCCGAGTTTCTTTAGAGGATGTCTGCCCATCTCGAGAAGTCATGTGCGGAGTTAGTTGATGGCTTTTGGAGTTTGAAGTGTCTTTGGATGAAGAAGTCTTTGGTTAGATGTGGTAGCAGTGCAGCTTAGAGGTGTTTTGTGTGCCACAAGAAGGTCTTTTGGAGTAGCAGTGTCCTAGAGATAGATTTTGAAGCAGCAGTGTGGGCCGTTTCTCCGATGGTTCAGGAATCTTTGTGGTTCTTCTATCAGCAGACCGAGCAGATGGTGAAGACTTTCTTGAAGGGTTAACCTTGTTTGGAAAAGCTTAAAGCTGTTCTAATTGGAGAAGAGAGAACAGTTTCTTTGGAATCTGAACTAGGTAGGATCGCAAAAGTGACTTGCGATTATTTTGGAAATTCATCTTAGGTAATCTTTTGTTTGAGATTAAGGCTTCTCATTAGAGCTATTGATGTAGTCAGAGATTTTTCGGATGTCATCGAGGAAGTCAGAAGTTTGTTTGCACCTGGAGTTGAGTTTCGTATTAACCTGGTTCCAGAAGCGATACCGGTGGATAGCCTGTTAGTGGGATGGTTCTTAGAGAGAGAAGAATTGGTGTAGCAGCTTAAGAATTTTTGGAGTTAGATTGGTCAGATCTAGTTTTCAAGTTTGGATTCTGTTTAAGGTTATGTGACCGAGTTAGATGGGTCACTAAGATTTTACGAATCTGATGAATCGTGTCTCCATGATATATTGGATAAGCTTGTGCTCGTGTTCCTCAACAGCATTCTCATCTATTTCAGAATCAGAGTAGTGCAGCGGAAGCGAGGTAGCAACTGTAAAAGGAAGGAAGTAGTTCAGTTTTCTAGTGATTGGGAAGTAGAGCTTGTGTTCTGGATTTCAGCGAATCTCAGAAGACCTTTCTGTTGAGTAGGATCCAGAAACTGATTTGTTTTGGTCCAGTTGTTTCTAGAAGCATCAGCATAGGTTGAGCTGATCAGGAAGAAGATGGGCAGCTCAGGATCGTCAGAAGGAGTTATGTGGATAAGTTGGATAAATCTGGAAACCAAAGTTGGAAACTTCATTATTGTTAAGGTTTCTCTGATTGAGAAAGCAGTAATTGGATAAGATTGGAGAGCTAGCTCCGAGGTATTTGGGATTTCTTATCTGTGTTTTTGATAGAATAAGTTCTTTTGTCTATAGGATTGAATTGCCAGTTTGGATGACTGGGATTCATTGTATTTCACATATCTCTAAGGGAGTACGTGTATGATCCATTACTAGTTGTGGAATCTGCAGTTTAGAAGGATCTGGTAGTTGAGCTAGACTTGAATTTGATCTAACATTTTGTTCAGATTGGTGGATCTAGAGAAGAGGGGAGCTCTGGATTATAGTGGTATAGATAGTTTAGTTTCTGTAGAGCGAGTCCTCTAGTAATTATATGCCTGGAAAACTCTAGATAGTATTAGAAGGATCTATCCTGATTTGTGTCAGGATAATTAGTTAGGTTTGTTTGTTTGATTGGTTGTTATGGTTGTTAGTAACTTGATGATAGGTATATTTTACTGTTTGAAATTAAAATCTTTGCTAGATTATTAAATTATCTTTGCTTTTAAATTTCGAGGACGAAATTCTTTTAAAGGGGGAGAAATGTGATGACCCGTAATTTTGGGTAATATCAATTTAATAATCTTTATTAATAATTTAATTGGTTTGATAATTTTCTTTTATAATTTTAATTTAAATTCGTAATTTAATCTTTTAAAAGTTGATAAATACTTAATCTGGAAATATTGATTTATATCTTTCCATCAATTTAAAATTAACAAGATTTATTTTTCAAAACTAATAAAAATAGATTCTATTTATAATGTATAAATTGACATATATATATATATATATACATACATATATATATATATATATATTGTGAATAGAGAATCTTTTGTTTAAATAAAAGATGTATTTTCAAATTGTAATATATGTGCATGTATATGTTATGATTTGAAGTTGTTTTGAAATTTAATAGGATTATTCTCAAAATTAATGTTAAAAATATTTTCTATTTAAAATGTATATGTATATTTGTATATACTGAAGTTTTGGTTTGAATTTAATCAAAGTGTTTCAAATTTTACATACATACACACACACACACACATATATATATATATATATATATATATATATATGTTTTGTAATTTGGAAAGTATAATTTAATATAAAACCTTTTCAAAGGGTATTTGGAATTTTAATTTACATTTCTTAAACAATAAAAATAATTACCTTGGATATAAAAATACATGTACAAAAATTTATTTGTATTATAATTGGTTTTATAATATTTTCTCTAAAGTAATTTATATATATACATATATACTAAGATAAGTGTAATTAATTAATAAAGTAAGTATGAAAAGCTTTATATTAACATTTAAATTAAATAAAAATTTATTTAAAATACTTAGGACATGTGTTAGTATTTTAACAAATGTTAGTAACTTGTGTAGAGAAATTAAGTGATATAGTTGATAGGTGTTTGGCAAAATGAACAAGGGGCAACATTTTCTTTCATTTAGAAATTTAAATTTATAAAAAAATGTAGTTTGGAGAGAAACCTGGTTTTTCACTTATGGTTCAATTCTTCCTCTTAAACTAAAAAAAAAATATAAAGCTTGAGAAGAAAAAAAAATAAACAAAACCAGAAAACCAAAAAGCAAGTGAAAACTGAATCAAATTCAACAGCCTGATTTAATCCTCAATCTGGAATCAAGCAACTAAATCAAACACTGATTCAACTGCAACCTTCAAGAATTTTAAATGCAGACAGCAAGCAATTGCAAATTCAATTGCAATGGTTTCAGATTTCAATAGTGAAGCAAATTCAAAATCCAGTTTCTAAATAAAACTTAAACCTCTGTTCTTTGCTTATTATGTTGAGTAAACTCTTTTTAAAAACAGTTTGATCTTGTTTTAACTACCATGCATGTGATGATATTGGCTCGTATTGAAGTTCTTCAGCTTGAATTTGTATGAATTGGGGGGGGGGTTTGTGTGTGTGTGTATTGTGTGAGCCTGTCTGTTTATACATATTCAAGTCTGTTCTCTGTTGTTCACTGTGTATGTTCTGCTATCAAAAATTCAATATCTTCGAATCAAATCCATATTAGCCTTGGGTATTTAAATGAAAATTGTTTGTAAATGTATGATGCAGATTTAAAAATAGTTTCAGGATTTTTAAATACAACAAATAATGTTTAAAATGAAAATAACAGAGGAATTCATATTTATGATAAAAATCACCCAACTTAATTTTAGATTTGGATGGCATGATGGTATTGTAGCAGGAAATCTTGAATTTAAATAGTATAATCACGATTTTTAGTGTAGTATTCTTTGGGATGTAGGGAGAAATGTGGTTTCGACATTTTCGTCGATTTGAGGTGATCGGCGGCAAGGATTCCGACGAGGGTTGGGCTAGTGATGGACGGGGTGTCGATGCACTCAGGAAAAAAATTTCATTGGCCGAGGCGAGTGGATTTTAGCAAACTAGGGTTTAGACTGGTATTGTAATCGACGTGGTTGTCGATTAAATTCCGAACGTGGGCGAAGGTTCGGAGGGAATCGCGATGGTGGGGATGGTTGTTGGAAGGTGTGACGAGGCTGCGGCGAAGAGGTCTGGCGATCTTGAGGTCGGAGGCGAAGGGGATGAGTAGTTTTTCGGCAAGTATCGTTTCCTGATGGTCGAGATTTTTACTCAATTTTGTTTCAGTGGATTTTCGTGCGATCTGAGCTCTCGCTTGGGGTCGCGTGGGTTCGTGTGATGGTCGAGGGTAGCCATGTTGATCACCGAAGTTCGGCGAAGTCGGTGCACGTGCACTGACGTGCACCGTGTGCACGACGAGTCTGGGACGTTGGGTTTCAGTGATTGGCTCGGGTGGTTCTCGTGTGAACGAAGGGATGACTCGAAGCAGATGAAGAAGATGGATGACTTGGGGCAGGCGCGGGCTTAACGTGGGTTCGACTCGAGTTTGTATGTCGTAGGGTTATTCTGTTTAATAAAGTAAAAACAAACTTGGAAAAAAGAATCACGCTTAAGTGAAGTTTTGAAAAGAAAATCAGTTTAAATTTTGAAGGCATGATCTCTTTAAATAAATGGCAAACTTTGGTTAAGAGTATTTTAATATAGTATATTTCAAGTTTTGAAAGTTTTAAAATAGTTAATTTTAAAGTAATTAACTAAAATTTATTTTTAAATTGAATTTAAAGGTATTTTCAATCTAAATATTAGATCAGAGTTTTTAAGAAATTCAAACAAGTTTTAAATAAGAATGTTTCAAGATATAAAGTTACATTCAAAGTAACTATAAAGTAATGTTTAATTAGATTTCAAATATATTTTAAATAGATAAGTTTAAAGGATATGATAATTATTTCAAAGATGAATAATTGTTTAATTTAATTAAAAATGTTTGAAAAGAATTTTCAAAGATTAAGTATATTAAAAATTAGGGTTTTGAATTGTTTTAAAGTAAAATTATATTTCAAATATATAATTGATTTCTAAATTGGTTTAATGAAGTAAATAATTTGAGTATAATGCAAAGTTTATTCTTAATTAGCTAGATTGAAATTAATTAAAAATAATAAATTAATAAATTCAATTAAAGGTTAATTACTTAAATGTAATTAAGAATAATTATTTGATGAAGTAATTAGTGGATGGTTAATGAATTAATTATGGATTAAATGATTTATTAATTAGTTAATTAATTAATGTAATTAATTTTAGGTTAATTAATAAGTCAAATTAATTAAAGATAATCACTTATGATAAATTGAGTATAATTACTTAATGAAGTAAATAATGGATAATTACTGAATGTAATTAAGAAAAGAGAAATTACTTATAGAAGTCATTAGTGGGAAATTACTTATGAAGTGGATGTGGTTAAGGGTTAATCACTTGATGTTATTAATTAAAGGATTAATTAGTATAATTGATTTGAAAATTAATTAATTAAAGAGTAATTAATTAATTAAAGGATTAAGGTTAATTAATGATGTGATTAATTACTTGTTAAGGTAATTAATTAAGAGAGCAATTAACTAATGAAAGTAATTAGAGGATAATTACTTAAGTGAAGTAATTAAGAGTTAATTACTTAGTTGATTTGGTTAATTAATTAATGTGATTAAATAATTAATTAATGTGATTAATATAAGATTAATTAATAAATGTAATTAATTAAACGTGTGTTAATTAATAAAGTAATTAATTAAGGACTATTGATTTATGTAATTAATTAATAATTAACTAATGAAGGATTTAAGGATAAATTAATTAATGTAATTAATCAAAGGATTAATATAATTAATTAAGGAGTTAATTAATTACAAGTTTGTTAATTACTGTTTATGATTAATTAAGACTAATTAATGAGGTTGTCAATTAAAGATTAATTATTTAATTAATTAAAGGATTAATTAATTAATAAGGATCATTAATTAACATAATTAATGAAATTAATCAAGGCTGATTAATGGAAGATATTAAATAAATATGATTGATTAATTGTAATTAATTAAGGATGAAGTGTAATTAATTATAGTTAATCAATTAATTAATGGAAGTAAATGGAGGATCATTAATTAATGTAATTAATGATAATAATTAAATGTAAATTACTGTATATGGTTATGATAACTAATTTTTGTAATTAATTAAAGGATAATTACTTAATGTAATTAAAGGATAATTAAGAAAGGAAGATTAATTAAGGTAGATCATTAGGAGATGATTAATTAATTAATTGGTAATTAATTAATAATAAGTAAGTAGGATTATGGTAATCCAAGTGATTAAGATAGTAATTAATTTAATTAAAGGTTAATTAAATTGATTAAGAGTGAATCAAACCTTCTTATGGATGATTGATTGATATTGGATGTTTGATATTGGATGATTGATATTGAATGATTTGGATATGATATCTCAGATATGTGATACGGCTGCTTTGCGAGATGATTGGTTGATATGAATTATCTATCTGTGATATTGTAAATCATCTATATGTTTAAGTTATTCTGAATATAAGTTTAATTGTTTAAACCCTTAAACAATTTGGACACTAAAATGGCGTTTTGGATTTCGGTGAGACCCGGATCGGGTTACCATATTTGGATTTCTGAAAACCACATCGATCCAAATTAAACGTTAGGTCGTGAATCCAAGTGGAGATCAAAGTGAAGACTCGAAGTATAAGAACTATTCTTCAGTATAACTCTGAGGGTGATTCCGAGATGAGTTTGATGGAGATAGTACTTTCAGGTTCGAGATGGTGATTTAGAGTGCAAGGACTATGGTCGTTAACTCAGAGGGTGATTCGAAAATGAGTGTAACGAGATAGTGCCTTCGGTTTCGTTCGAACCCAGAACGAACTTGTATGGATTGAATGCTTTCAGAACATCGTCAGGTGGACGATGAGCATTCTAAGATAGACGTGTTCTATAAAGGTAATCGTAGGCTCAAGCCTCATCAACCGGGAATGACTAAAATAGGGGAGGTGTAGCAAGGTTAAGTGGGTAGCACCCAAGTAGGACGAGATTACCCATGTTTAGAGGTTCCTTTCTATTTCGGCTTAGTGTGTGGTTGGTCGCGCCAACCACGGTGTGACACCCCACCTCTATACCCACGCTAGCCAAGAACATTACGGCGAATGCTGTCAACTAGCACGGAGAATAAGGCTGTTGAGGAGCGACCATCCGTGTAATTTCTTTGTGCGAGCATCGATATGTCAGATAGTATAACATGCTACTTTATCAAGAGGAAATCCGACATACCGACACAAACTCAAAGATACTACACAGTGGCTATAATATCTTCAGAAACAAATATAGAAATAAACATAACACAAATCAGTCATAGACAATTCATATCACAAAGGCGGAAATAGATATGATATTACACTAGGAAGTGTACATCAGAGTAATGGTCTAAAAAGATCCACAATATCACAAAAGAATAGTTACACGAACTATACAAAAGAATAAGTATACATTATGGAGTCTATATCTCTAATGTATACAACAAAAACTACTAATCTAAGTAGTCAACCAAAAGTCAGAGAAATCAATCCCAAGAGAGAAGTCAAGCTGAAGCACCTGTAACATCTCGGTCTGACCCGAGTATTATTTAATAAGAAAATAATAAACGGATCAGTCTAACTATAAATATCAGATGAAACGATATAGAATCAGAGTTATGACTAAACACATAATAATCACAAGGCCAAGCTGTGATATATAAGTAGTTGATAATCAACAAGAGATTAATCAATATCACAAAATCTACACAAGAATTAAAGAAGTGTCATACTCTTTATTTCGTTCATCAAACCACAAATATTGACGATAATATCAATGTCAATCACAAAAGTCAATGACGCACAAATTCCAGAAGACTACACAAGAAATCCAGAAACCACTAAAGTCAATGACACACAAATTCACCAATGCACAAATATCGATAAGGCTTATCAATGGAAATCATGAAAAAATTGGTGAAACACAAATTCTAGAAATCATCACAAGAAATCCAGTAAATGACACACAAATTCACCTATGCACAAGAATTGATAAATCATATCAATAGAAATCACAAAAATAGGTGAAGAAGAAAATTCCAGAATTCGACACATGAAATCCAGAAATCACACAAAATAAAGGGGGGAGGCCTATCACACGAACGGGAGCATGAAAACTCACCAACAGCTGTAACACATGAACGAGAAGCTATCTCATGGTAGCTAGCCATTAATTTGACACAAGAATGGTCCGAAGACCTGACACACGAATGGTCCAAAGACCGTGGGTTGCTACCCCACCAATTTGAGTCGAAACTCCACAAAACGGGGTTAAATCTCCCGCGCAGTCAAAGAGACATCGCACATTGCTAGTCTAAATCACAAAAATGATCGTCATGATCATCGAGAAGTGTCAATTACACTAAGCTAGTAAATATATGAGTTTAGCTTCATGTCCTATAACCACTTGCTTAACTTAAATATTTACGAACAAACTGTAAATTTCCACTAGAAAATTGTCACAAGGGTTTCAATCGAACAAGTCCAAGAATTAACCAACAAAGTGAACGCAAGCGTTTCATACCACTTATTTTACTAAGTCGTTTAATTGGATTTCTCATACGAGTGAGGTAAAGGTTTATATATACTAATAGATTGGAAAACGGTTTTATAAACGAATTTGGTATTAAAATAGTATTGAAATCGTTTGAGGAAAGAGTTTTGATATTTACTACTAGTATAGAAAACATTTATATTTTTAAAGTGACAAAACACAAAGGAGATTGTAGGAACAATCAATCATTAAAATTCACATTCGAAAACGTGAATAAAATCCAAAGAAATCGATATAAAATCCATCAAAGTGGATATATCTAAAATTCCCAAAGAAAAGGTCATCCAAGTCGATAATAAATGACAACAACAAAAGGGAGACTACACGAATCGATTAAAGTTGGATATTCAAATGGATTAGCAAAATAGGCTAATCTGGCAATTAACAGCAGGTCGGTCGACCGGACTCCCTGAGTCGCTCGACCGAGCCTTAAACAGAGGAGTGCTTATGCACTCGGCAGCAGGTCGGTCGGCCGACTCAGGGAGCTCGGTCGACCGGACCTGTTGCCAGCCTCTTCCCAGCCCATAGTAATGAGCTCCAACCTCGTCCAAATTTCATTCTCTCGAGCAACGGCGCTAAGGGTTTATGCCAATCGACTACCCGGCCCTATATGCTCCTCGATGCATCACCAAAAACATGTTCAAACATAGAAGTTAGGATTTTTAACGAATTGAACTCAAAACACCAAAAATTGGAATATACACCAATTCAATCCAAACCAAAAACAAATGCACACGAATAAGTGTTAGGAATTCATACCTAACATTCGAAGATAATTCATAGACTTAGATGTGAGATTAAAAATCTCACCTTTTCACAAAATCAAACGAGAAGAAGCTTGAAAGCAAATGGAGAATCAACCTCTCTTCAACACAACCCAAATGAGCTAGAATCTATGCTCAAAACAAGAACATTCCCAAAATTAGGTTTAGGAATTTCTGAAATTGGTAAAAGGATAAGTTGGAGAAGAAGAAGAGAAGCTTACCAATGGGTTCTTCTTGAGTTTGGAGCTAGGAATTTGATTTGCAAGAGAAACTAGGGTTTTGGAGTTTTAATTTTCAATCTCTCCCACCATTAATGCTAAGAAAACTGAAAAGAGAAGAGAATGAGGGTGAATGGGGAAGAGTGGCTCAGATTTGAGCATAAGTAAAACATAGGGCTGAGCCCAAAAACCAAACCCAAAGTGAAAAGTAGCAAAAATCAACTTTCTCCAAACATATCGAAGCTTATACTCAAAAAGGTCACAAACGGCATTTTAAACTCAATGGGAGTGGTCCCGAGTCCTAATTCGACCGTATGAAAAAAGTAGCTTTTCGGACTAAAATCCGACTAACGATAAAATATTTAAATATAAAATCGATAAATATGCGGGTTGTTACAGACTCCCGTCTTAAAGAAATTGCGTCCTCGCAATATTTAAGAAGAGAACATAGAGTAACAACCATAAAAGCATATTCAACACAAAAGAAATTTGAAATAAGAAGTTCACCTCAAAGAGCACGAGAAAGTAAGTCCGGATGTGTTCGCTCGATGTACTCTCTAGATTCCCAAGAACAATCCTTAGGTTTGAAGACCATTGAACTTTAACAAGCGGCACATCTTTATTTCGAAGTCGCTTGACCTCCGAAGCAATAATATGAATAGGATGTTGCTCATAAGTTAAATTAGGCGAAACTTCAATCTCTTCCACAACACCGGGCTCAAGAGCAGAATCGGAATCTCGAAGACATTTTCGAAGTTAAGAAACGTGAAACACGTCATGAATAGCAGAAAATTGAGCCGGCAATAAAAGGCGATAAGCCAAGGAACCAATACGTTCAATGATAGGAAATGGCCCAATATATCGAGGCGCCAATTTTCCCGATCGACCGAAACGTACAACACCTTTCATAGGTGAAACACGAATGAACACAAGATCTCCCACAGAAAATTCTAACTTCCTTCTCCGGTTATCGACATAGGATTTTTGTCTACTCTGGGCTTCTTTCATCCTATGACGAATAAGATCAATCTTTTCTGTGGAATCACGAATAAGATCTGGACCTAAAACCAGCTTCTCACCGGCCTCAAACCAACAAGAAGGAGATCGGCATGGCCTTCCATAGAGTTCCTCGAAAGGTGCCATACCAATACTAGATTGGAAGCTATTATTATAGGAAAATTCAACAAGTGAAATATGATCTTCCCAACTTCCACCAAAATCAAGCACACAAGAACGAAGAAGATCTTCAAGAGTTTGATTCACACGCTTAGTTTGTCCATCGGACTGGGGATGATAAGCGGTGCTAAAATTAAGCTTCGTTCCCAAAGCTTTTTGAAGACTCTTCCAAAATCCACTAGTAAACAATGGATCACGATCACTAACAATAGAAGTAGGAACTCCATGCAATTTAACAATCTCTTTGATAAAGAGCTTGGCCAAAAGAGGAACGGTTCGGTTAGACCGAACGGGAATAAAATGGGCGGATTTAGTAAGTCTATCAACGATCACCCATAAGCTATCATGACCCGAACGAGAACGGGGAAGGCCATCTATAAAATCCATGGAAATTTGGTCCCACTTCCAAATCGGAATTTCTAAAGGTTGCAATAACCCACCGGGCCTTTGATGTTCGGCCTTAACGAGTTGGCAAGTCATGCAACGCTTAACGAAGTTAGCGATGTCAAGTTTCATTCCCCCCCAATAATAAAGTCGCTTCATATGCGCGTACATTTTACTACTACTGGGATGAATGGTAAATTTAGAGTGATGAGAATCTTCTAAAATATCTTTACGAAGATCACAAATATTTGGCACGACAAGTCTACCAAATTTTCGAATGCCGCCACGAGAATCGATATCAAAGTCTTTCAAACCTTCAGTATCAATTTTATCCATAATATTTTGTCCAAGAAGAGCCAATTCGGGATCTAGCCTTTGAGCTTCAAGAATGCGGTCTAGAAGAGAAGGATGAGCCTCAAGGCTACATAAAAGAAGTGATGAACATAAATCGGATACGCAGTCTCGAATCTCACAAGTGGATAAGATCTCAAGATCGTTCCATTCGGATATCATCATAGAAACAACAGCTTGTTATTTTCGGCTAAGAGCATCGATGACACGATTACCCTTTCCGGGAGTATAAAGAATATCAAGATCATAAGGAGCAAGGAACTCGAGCCAACGTTGTTGACCCAAATTAAGTTCCTTTTGAGAAAATAAATATTTCAAAGACTTATGATCTGTGTAAAGAACAAATTTCTCTCCTAAGAGATAATGACGCCAAATACGAAGGGCGAAAACAATAGCCGCGAGCTCTAAATCATGAGTGGCATATCTAGTCTCGGCAGGCTTCAATTGCCTAGAAGCATAAGCAATAACACGTTCTCTTTGCATAA
The DNA here is from genome assembly GCA_030765085.1 of Allium cepa. Taxonomy (NCBI): domain Eukaryota; kingdom Viridiplantae; phylum Streptophyta; class Magnoliopsida; order Asparagales; family Amaryllidaceae; genus Allium; species Allium cepa. The sequence goes on from CM060928.1 coordinate 69,406,566, forward strand.
GAACAGCACCCAAACCAACGCGACTAGCATCGGTATATACAACGAAATCTTGATTCCCCTCGGGAATAACAAGAATAGGAGCATCAGAAAGGAGTTCTTTTAATTTCTGAAAAGAAGCTTCACATTTGTCCGACCAAATGTATTTAACACCTTTCTTAGTCAAGCTAGTGAGAGGCACAGCAATCTTAGAAAAGTCTTTTATAAAACGACGGTAATAACCTACCAATCCAAGGAAACTACGAATCTCCGCCACACTCTCCGGTCTCTTCCAATCTTGAATCGCTTCAATCTTTGAAGGATCCACGGAAATTCCGGATTCGAAAATAATGTGACCGAGAAACTTCACACGAGATTGCCAAAAGTGACATTTAGAAAATTTTGCCTTTAATTGATTACTCCTAAGTGTTTTCAACACAATCCGAAGATGTTTTTCATGCTCCTCCTCGGTTTTAGAATACACAAGAATATCATCGATAAAGATGAGAACAAACCGGTCGAGGAAGTCTTTGAAAACTCTATTCATAAGGTCAACGAAATGCGCCGGAGCATTCGTTAGACCAAATGGCATAACAAGCCATTCATAAGATCCATACCGAGTACGGAACGATGTCAAAGGAATACTATCCTCTGCAATACGAAGCTGTAGAAATCCAGTAGCTAAGTCTAATTGTGAAAAGACCTTAGCACCACTAAGCTGATCGAATAGATCATCAATCCGAGGTAAAGGATATTTATTTTTGATAGTAAGATCATTAAGCTTGCGGTAGTCAACGCAAAGCCTAAGTGTACCATCGGATTTCTTCACAAAAATAGCTGAAGCTCCCCAAGGCGAGGAACTAGAGCGAATAAATTGCTTCGTTTCCAATTTAGATAATTGTTTACGCATCTCCTCGTTTTCTTTATTGGACATGCGATACGGAGGGCGAGTGATAGGCTGAGCTCCAGGAATGAGATTAATTCTGAACTCACTTGCTCGCTTAGGTGGTAATCCTAAAATGGGCTCAAATATGTAGGAAAATTCACAAACGACGTGAATAAGAGAAATAATATCACCCTCGTCATCATCATCGTCATCACGAGGATTTAAAGAATACAAAGATGCAACCAAGCTGGAATCTGAATCTTTAAGATTAATAGAAATCTGCTTAACAGATTGAGGATGTCGAAGATGAATAGTCCGCTCAGGACATAGGATATGGGCTTCATAACGGTTAAACCAATCCATTTCCAAAATTATTCCAAAGCCTAAATAACGCATGACATGCAAGTCGGCAAGGAAAGAAAAATCACACAAAATAATCTCGACATCTTTACACAATAAACTGATTGTTGCGGATCCACCAACCGGATTCGCAATTCTCAAAGAAGTCATTAAACACAAAACATCCAAGGAAAAAGTATCAACAAGTACTTTTGATATAAAAGAATGGGACGCACCCGTATCAAAAAGGACTCGAATAGGATGATCACGAAATAAAATAATTCCATCCAGAATAGAATGAGAAATACCTTGGCCACGAGATGTGTTGCCAGGGGCTTGAGCAACATTCAACTTTCCCTCCCTCCTATTTTGAAGTTTGGGACACACATGCATAAAATGGTCCGGGCTCTTGCAATAACGACAAGTACGAGGCTTCGAACACTTGTTCGCAAAATGGTCTTTCGAACCACAATTATAGCATTTCCCTTGAGTAGAGGAAAAGGTCTTTTCAACAGGAGTTGCTTGCCTCCCTTTCTTATTGGGATAAGGACCTTTGAATTTGCTTGGCCTCTTCTTGTTGTTGAAGTTTGGTTTGGAACCCACCACTTCAACATCATTCTCCCTATCCGCCTCTTCAAGACGAAGAGCGATATCAACGAGTTGGTCGAAAGAAACTTCTAATTTTAGAAGTAATGGCTTCTTGAGATTTTTGTTTAAGCCACAAACGAATCTCTGGTTCTTCTTTAAAGGGGTGTTGATGTATTCAACCCCATATTTGGAAAGCGACTCGAAGGAGGCGACGTAATCAGTCACGGAGGACTCACCTTGAACAAGGTCTATAAATCGTCGAGCCAATGTCACTTTTTCTGCTTCCGGTACAAATTTCAACTCGAAGCGTTCTCGGAATTTCTCCCAGGTGAGATCTGCTTCATTAATCTCAGAAATAAGAAGCTCGTACCATTCCAATGCTCTTTCTCGGAGCATACTAGAGGCCACCTGAACTCGGTGAAGGTCAATAAGATTCATGCGAGAAAAGATTCGACCGCATGACCTTAGCCAAGCCTGTACTTCAATAACAGTTTCGGAACCTTTGAATGGCTCCCCACCCAAATTAGTGTAATCGCTACACAAGCGTGCAAATCCCGACTTTGGGTGAGTAGGTTCCGGGTTAGCTCCAGCTGCTTGAGCATTTGTCACTAAATCAAGAAGCTGTTGAGCAGTCATAAAAACTCCATCCTGGGGCGGAGTGCTAGAAGGCACGGCTCTGGGACGGCCTGGTCTAGACATTTCTCTTCCTTTAGAAAGAAAGAAGAAGAAGAAAAAGGTTATTCACCAAATTGAATATCAAGCAATCTTGATAGATAAACAAGGAATCATAAAGAAAATAGGATGAATCGGTACGAAGACTCGAATTAAATCCTAAAGCACGACTCCTAAGATGGACTTAGGACGATGATCCTTGTTATAATATTTCATATTGTTCCGAAGTTTGGCTCTGATACCAAGCTGTGACGCCCCACCTCTATACCCACGCTAGCCAAGAACATTACGGTGAATGCTGTCAACTAGCACGGAGAATAAGGCTGTTGAGGAGCGACCATCCGTGTAATTTCTTTGTGCGAGCATCGATATGTCAGATAGTATAACATGCTACTTTATCAAGAGGAAATCCGACATACCGACACAAACTCAAAGCTACTACACAGTGGCTATAATATCTTCAGAGACAAATATAGAAATAAACATAACACAAATCAGTCATAGACAATTCATATCACAAAGGCGGAAATAGATATGAATATTACACTAGGAAGTGTACATCAGAGTAATGGTCTAAAAAGATCCACAATATCACAAAAGAATAGTTACACGAACTACACAAAAGAATAAGTATACATTATGGAGTCTATATCTCTAATGTATACAACAAAAACTACTAATCTAAGTAGTCAACCAAAAGTCAGAGAAATCAATCCCAAGAGAGAAGTCAAGCTGAAGCACCTGTAACATCTCGGTCTGACCCGAGTATTATTTAATAAGAAAATAATAAACGGATCAGTCTAACTATAAATATCAGATGAAACGATATAGAATCAGAGTTATGACTAAACACATAATAATCACAAGGCCAAGCTGTGATATATAAGTAGTTGATAATCAACAAGAGATTAATCAATATCACAAAATCTACACAAGAATCAAAGAAGTGTCATACTCTTTATTTCGTTCATCAAACCACAAATATTGACGATAATATCAATGTCAATCACAAAAGTCAATGACGCACAAATTCCAGAAGACTACACAAGAAATCCAGAAACCACTAAAGTCAATGACACACAAATTCACCAATGCACAAATATCGGTAAGGCTTATCAATGGAAATCACGAAAAAATTGGTGAAACAAAAATTCTAGAAATCATCACAAGAAATCCAGTAAATGACACACAAATTCACCTATGCACAAGAATTGATAAATCATATCAATAGAAATCACAATAATAGGTGAAGAAGAAAATTCCAGAATTCGACACACGAAATCCAGAAATCACACAAAATAAAGGGGGGAGGCCTATCACACGAACGGGAGCATGAAAACTCACCAACAGCTGTAACACATGAACGAGAAGCTATCTCATGGTAGCTAGCCATTAATTTGACACACGAATGGCCCTAAGACCTGACACACGAATGGTCCAAAGACCGTGGGTTGCTACCCCACCAATTTGAGTCGAAACTCCACAAAACGGGGTTTAATCTCACGCGCAGTCAAAGAGACATCGCACATTGCTAGTCTAAATCACAAAAATGATCGTCATGATCATCGAGAAGTGTCAATTACACTAAGCTTGTAAATATATGAGTTTAGCTTCATGTCCCATAACCACTTGCTTAACTTAAATATTTACGAACAAACTGTAAATTTCCACTAGAAAATTGTCACAAGGGTTTCAATCGAACAAGTCCAAGAATTAACCAACAAAGTGAACGCAAGCGTTTCATACCACTTGTTTTACTAAGTCGTTTAATTGGATTTCTCATACGAGTGAGGTAAAGGTTTATATATACTAATAGATTGGAAAACGGTTTTATAAACGAATTTGGTATTAAAATAGTATTGAAATCGTTTGAGGAAAGAGTTTTGATATTTACTACTAGTATAGCAAACCATTATATTTTTAAAGTGACAAAACACAAAGGAGATTGTAGGAACAATCAATCATTAAAATTCACATTCGAAAACGTGAATAAAATCCAAAGAAGTCGATATAAAATCCATCAAAGTGGATATATCTAAAATTCCCAAAGAAAAGGTCATCCAAGTCGATAATAAATGACAACAACAAAAGGGAGACTACACGAATAGATTAAAGTTGGATATTCAAACGGATTAGCAAAATAGGCTAATCTGGCAATTAACAGCAGGTCGGTCGACCGGACTCCCTGAGTCGGTCGACCGGACTCCCTGAGTCGGTCGACCGAGCCTTAAACAGAGGAGTGCTTATGCACTCGGCAGCAGGTCGGTAGGCCGACTCAGGGAGCTCGGTCGACCGGACCTGTTGCCAGCCTCTTCCCAGCCCATAGTAATGAGCTCCAACCTCGTCCAAATTTCATTCTCTCGAGCAACGGCGCTAAGGGTTTATGCCAATCGACTATCCGGCCCTATATGCTCCTCGATGCATCACCAAAAACATGTTCAAACATAGAAGTTAGGATTTTAAACGAATTGAACTCAAAACACCAAAAACCGGAATATACACCAATTCAATCCAAACCAAAAACAAATGCACACGAATAAGTGTTAGGAATTCATACCTAACATTCGAAGATAATTCATAGACTTAGATGTGAGATTAAAAATCTCACCTTTTCACAAAATCAAACGAGAAGAAGCTTGAAAGCAAATGGAGAATCAACCTCTCTTCAACACAACCCAAATGAGCTAGAATCTACGCTCAAAACAAGAACATTCCCAAAATTAGGTTTAGGAATTTCTGAAATTGGTAAAAGGATAAGTTGGAGAAGAAGAAGAGAAGCTTACCAATGGGTTCTTCTTGAGTGGAGCTAGGAATTTGATTTGCAAGAGAAACTAGGGTTTTGGAGTTTTAATTTCCAATCTCTCCCACCATTAATGCTAAGAAAACTGAAAAGAGAAGAGAATGAGGGTGAATGGGGAAGAGTGGCTCAGATTTGAGCATAAGTAAAACATAGGGCTGAGCCCAAAAACCAAACCCAAAGTGAAAAGTAGCAAAAATCAACTTTCTCCAAACATATCGAAGCTTATACTCAATAAGGTCGCAAACGGCATTTTAAACTCAATGGGAGTGGTTCCGAGTCCTAATTCGACCGTATGCAAAAAGTAGCTTTTCGGACTAAAATCCGACTAACGATAAAATATTTAAATAAAATATTTAAATATAAAATCGATAAATATGCGGGTTGTTACAGACTCCCCTCCTTAAAGAAATTGCGTCCTTGCAATATTTAAGAAGAGAACATAAAGTAACAACCATAAAAGCATATTCAACACAAAAGAAATTTGAAATAAGAAGTTCACCTCAAAGAGCACGAGAAAGTAAGTCCGGATGTGTTCGCTCGATGTACTCTCTAGATTCCCAAGAACAATCCTTAGGATTTGAAGACCATTGAACTTTAACAAGCGGAACATCTTTATTTCGAAGTCGCTTGACCTCCGAAGCAATAATACGAATAGGGTGTTGCTCATAAGTTAAATTAGGCGAAACTTCAATCTCTTCCACAACACCGGGCTCAAGAGCAGAATCGGAATCTCGAAGACATTTCCGAAGTTGAGAAACGTGAAACACGTCATGAATAGCAGAAAATTGAGCCGGCAATAAATGGCGATAAGCCAAGGAACCAATACGTTCAATGATAGGAAATGGCCCAATATATCGAGGCGCCAATTTTCCCGATCGACCGAAACGTACAACACCTTTCATAAGTGAAACACGAATGAACACAAGATCTCTCACAGAAAATTATAACTTCCTTCTCCGGTTATCGGCATAGGATTTTTGTCTACTCTGGGCTTCTTTCATCCTATGACGAATAAGATCAATCTTTTCTGTGGAATCACGAATAAGATCTGGACCTAAAACCAGCTTCTCACCGGCCTCAAGCCAACAAGAAGGAGATCGGCATGGCCTTCCATAGAGTGCCTCGAAAGGTGCCATACCAATACTAGATTGGAAGCTATTATTATAGGAAAATTCAACAAGTGAAATATGATCTTCCCAACTTCCACCAAAATCAAGCACACAAGAACGAAGAAGATCTTCAAGAGTTTGATTCACACGCTCAGTTTGTCCATCGGACTGGGGATGATAAGCGGTGCTAAAATTAAGCTTCGTTCCCAAAGCTTTTTGAAGACTCTTCCAAAATCCACTAGTAAACAATGGATCACGATCACTAATAATAGAAGTAGGAACTCCATGCAATTTAACAATCTCTTTGATAAAGAGCTTGGCCAAAAGAGGAACGGTTCGGTTAGACCGACCGGGAATAAAATGGGCGGATTTAGTAATTCTATCAACGATCACCCATAAGCTATCATGACCCGAAAGAGAACGGGAAAGGCCATCTATAAAATCCATGGAAATTTGGTCCCACTTCCAAATCGGAATTTCTAAAGGTTGCAATAACCCACCGGGCCTTTGATGTTCGGCCTTAACGAGTTGGCAAGTCATGCAACGCTTAACGAAGTTAGCGATGTCAAGTTTCATTCCCCCCCAATAATAAAGTCGCTTCATATGCGCGTACATTTTACTACTACTGGGATGAATGGTAAATTTAGAGTGATGAGAATCTTCTAAAATATCTTTACGAAGATCACAAATATTTGGCACGACAAGTCTACCAAATCTCCGAATGCCGCCACGAGAATCGATATCAAAGTCTTTCAAACCTTCAATATCAATTTTATCCTTAATATTTTGGCCAAGAAGAGCCAATTCGGGATCTAGCCTTTGAGCTTCAAGAATGCGGTCTAGAAGAGAAGGATGAGCCTCAAGGCTACATAAAACAAGTGATGAACATAAATCGGATACGCGGTCTCGAATCTCACAAGTGGATAAGATCTCAAGATCGTTCCATTCGGATATCATCATAGAAACAACAGCTTGTTGTTTTCGGCTAAGAGCATCGGCGACACGATTACCCTTTCCGGGAGTATAAAGAATATCAAGATCATAAGGAGCAAGGAACTCGAGCCAACGTTGTTGACGCAAATTAAGTCTTTTGAGAAAATAAATATTTCAAAGACATATGATCTGTGTAAAGAACAAATTTCTCTTCTAAGAGATAATGACGCGAAATACGAAGGGCGAAAACAATAGCCGCGAGCTCTAAATCATGAGTGGCATATCTAGTCTCAGCAGGCTTCAATTGCCTAGAAGCATAAGCAATAACACGTTCTCTTTGCATAAGAACGGCACCCAAACCAACGCGACTAGCATCGGTATATACAACGAAATCTTGATTCCCCTCGGGAATAACAAGAATAGGAGCATCAGAAAGGAATTCTTTTAATTTCTAAAAAGAAGCTTCACATTTGTCCGACCAAATGTATTTAACACCTTTCTTAGTCAAGCTAGTGAGAGGCACGGCAATCTTAGAAAAGTCTTTTATAAAACGACGGTAATAACCTGCCAATCCAAGGAAACTACGAATCTCTGTCACACTCTCCAGTCTCTTCCAATCTTGAATCGCTTCAATCTTTGAAGGATCCACGGAAATTCCGGATTCGGAAATAATGTGACCGAGAAACTTCACACGAGATTGCCAAAAGTGACATTTAGAAAATTTTGCCTTTAATTGATTACTCCTAAGAGTTTTCAACACAATCCGAAGATGTTTTTCATGCTCCTCCTCGGTTTTAGAATACACAAGAATATCATCGATAAAGATGAGAACAAACCGGTCGAGGAAGTCTTTGAAAACTCTATTCATAAGGTCAACGAAATACGCCATAGCATTCGTTAGACCAAATGGCATAACAAGCCATTCATAAGATCCATACCGAGTACGGAACGATGTCAAAGGAATACTATCCTCTGCAATACGAAGCTGATGAAATCCAGTGGCTAAGTCTAATTGTGAAAAGACCTTAGCACCACTAAGCTGATCGAATAGATCATCAATCCGAGGTAAAGGATATTTATTTTTGATAGTAAGATCATTAAGCTTGCGGTAGTCAACGCAAAGCCTAACTGTACCATCAGATTTCTTCACAAAAATAGCTGAAGCTCCCCAAGGCGAGGAACTAGAGCGAATAAATTGCTTCGTTTCCAATTCAGATAATTGTTTACGCATCTCCTCGTTTTCTTTATTGGACATACGATACGGAGGGCGAGTGATAGGCTGAGCTCCTGGAATGAGATTAATTCTGAACTCAATGGCTCGCTTAGGTGGTAATCCTAAAACGGGCTCAAATATGTCGGAAAATTCACAAGCGACGTGAATAAGAGAAATAATATCACCCTCGTCGTCGTCATCGTCATCACGAGGATTTAAAGAATACAAAGATGCAACCAAGCTGGAATCTGAATCTTTAAAATTAATAGAAATCTGCTTAACAGATTGAGGATGTCGAAGATGAATAGTCCGCTCAGGACATAGGATATGGGCTTCATAACGGTTAAGCCAATCCATTCCCAAAATCATTCCAAAGCCTAAATAACGCATGACATGCAAGTCGGCAAGGAAAGAAAAATCACACAAAATAATCTCGACATCTTTACACAATAAACTGATTGTTGCGGATCCACCAACCAGATTCGCAATTCTCAATGAAGTCATTAAACACAAAGCATCCAAGGAAAAAGTATCAACAAGTTCTTTGATATAAAAGAATGGGACGCACCCATATCAAAAAGGACTCGAATAGGATGATCACGAAATAAAATAATTCCATCTAGAATAGAATGAGAAATACCTTGGCCACGAGATGTGTTGCCAGGGGCTTGAGCAACATTCAACTTTCCCTCCCTCCTATTTTGAAGTTTGGGACACACATGCATAAAATGGTCCGGGCTCTTGCAATAGCGACAAGTACGAGGCTTCGAACACTTGTTCGCAAAATGGTCTTTCGAACCACAATTATAGCATTTCCCTTGAGTAGAGGAAAAGGTCTTTTCAGCAGGAGTTGCTTGCCTCCCTTTCTTATTGGGATAAGGACCTTTGAATTTTCTTGGCCTCTTCTTGTTGTTGAAGTTTGGTTTGGAACCCACCACTTCAACATCATTCTCCTTATCCGCCTCTTCAAGACGAAGAGCGATATCAACGAGTTGGTCGAAAGAAACTTCTAATTTTAGAAGTAATGGCTTCTTGAGATTTTTGTTTAAGCCATAAACGAATCTCTGGTTCTTCTTTAAAGGGGTGTTGATGTATTCAACCCCATATTTGGAAAGCGACTCGAAGGAGGCGACATAATCAGTCACGGAGGACTCACCTTGAACAAGGTCTATAAATCGTCGAGCCAATGCCACTTTTTCTGCTTCCGGTACAAATTTCAACTCGAAGCGTTCTCGGAATTTCTCCCAGGTGAGATCCGCTTCATTAATCTCAGAAATAAGAAGCTCGTACCATTCCAATGCTCTTTCTCGGAGCATACTAGAGGCCACCTGAACTCGGTGAAGGTCAATAAGATTCATGCGAGAAAAGATTCGATCGCATGACCTTAGCCAAGCCTGTACTTCAATAACAGTTTCGGAACCTTTGAATGGCTCCCCACCCAAATTAGTGTAATCGCTACACAAGCGTGCAAATCCCGACTTTGGGTGAGTAGGTTCCGGGTTAGCTCCAGCTGCTTGAGCATTTGTCACTAAATCAAGAAGCTGTTGAGCAGTCATAAAAACTCCATTCTGGGGCGGAGTGCTAGATGGCACGGCTCTGGGACGGCCTGGTCTAGACATTTCTCTTCCTTTAGAAAGAAAGAAGAAGAAGAAAAAGGTTATTCACCAAATTGAATATCAAGCAATCTTTATAGATAAACAAGGAATCATAAGGAAAATAGGATGAATCGGTACGAAGACTCGAATTAAATCCTAAAGCACGACTCCTAAGATGGACTTAGGACGATGATCCTTGTTATAATATTCCATATTGTTCCGAAGTTTGGCTCTGATACCAAGCTGTGACGCCCCACCTCTATACCCACGCTAGCCAAGAACATTACGGTGAATGCTGTCAACTAGCACGGAGAATAAGGCTGTTGAGGAGCGACCATCCGTGTAATTTCTTTGTGCGAGCATCGATATGTCAGATAGTATAACATGCTACTTTATCAAGAGGAAATCCGACATACCGACACAAACTCAAAGCTACTACACAGTGGCTATAATATCTTCAGAAACAAATATAGAAATAAACATAACACAAATCAGTCACAGACAATTCATATCACAAAGGCGGAAATAGATATGAATATTACACTAGGAAGTGTACATCAGAGTAATGGTCTAAAAAGATCCACAATATCACAAAAGAATAGTTACACGAACTACACAAAAGAATAAGTATACATTATGGAGTCTATATCTCTAATGTATACAACAAAAACTACTAATCTAAGTAGTCAACCAAAAGTCAGAGAAATCAATCCCAAGAGAGAAGTCAAGCTGAAGCACCTGTAACATCTCGGTCTGACCCGATTATTATTTAATAAGAAAATAATAAACGGATCAGTCTAACTATAAATATCAGATGAAACGATATAGAATCAGAATTATGACTAAACACATAATAATCACAAGGCCAAGCTGTGATATATAAGTAGTTGATAATCAACAAGAGATTAATCAATATCACAAAATCTACACAAGAATCAAAGAAGTGTCATACTCTTTATTTCGTTCATCAAACCACAAATATTGACGATAATATCAATGTCAATCACAAAAGTCAATGGCGCACAAATTCCAGAAGACAACACAAGAAATCCAGAAACCACTAAAGTCAATGACACACAAATTCACCAATGCACAAATATCGATAAGGCTTATCAATGGAAATCACGAAAAAATTGGTGAAACAAAAATTCTAGAAATCATCACAAGAAATCCAGTAAATGACACACAAATTCACCTATGCACAAGAATTGATAAATCATATCAATAGAAATCACAAAAATAGGTGAAGAAGAAAATTCCAGAATTCGACACACGAAATCCAGAAATCACAAAAAATAAAGGGGGGAGGCCTATCACACGAACGGGAGCATGAAAACTCACCAACAGCTGTAACACATGAACGAGAAGCTATCTCATGGTAGCTAGCCATTAATTTGACACACGAATGGTCCGAAGACCTGACACACGAATGGTCCAAAGACCGTGGGTTGCTACCCCACCAATTTGAGTCGAAACTCCACAAAACGGGGTTTAATCTCCCGCGCAGTCAAAGAGACATCGCACATTGCTAGTCTAAATCACAAAAATGATCGTCATGATCATCGAGAAGTGTCAATTACACTAAGCTAGTAAATATATGAGATTAGCTTCATGTCCCATAACCACTTGCTTAACTTAAATATTTACGAACAAACTGTAAATTTCCACTAGAAAATTGTCACAAGGGTTTCAATCGAACAAGTCCAAGAATTAACCAACAAAGTGAACGCAAGCGTTTCATACCACTTGTTTTACTAAGTCGTTTAATTGGATTTCTCATACGAGTGAGGTAAAGGTTTATATATACTAATAGATTGGAAAACGGTTTTATAAACGAATTTGGTATTAAAATAGTATTGAAATCGTTTGAGGAAAGAGTTTTGATATTTACTACTAGTATAGAAAACTTTTATATTTTTAAAGTGACAAAACACAAAGGAGATTGTAGGAACAATCAATCATTAAAATTCACATTCGAAAACGTGAATAAAATCCAAAGAAATCGATATAAAATCCATCAAAGTGGATATATCTAAAATTCCCAAAGAAAAGGTCATCCAAGTCGATAATAAATGACAACAACAAAAGGGAGACTACACGAATCGATTAAAGTTGGATATTCAAACGGATTAGCAAAATAGGCTAATCTGGCAATTAACAGCAGGTCGGTCGACCGGACTCCCTGAGTCGCTCGACCGAGCCTTAAACAGAGGAGTGCTTATGCACTCGGCAGCAGGTCGGTCGGCCGACTCAGGGAGCTCGGTCGACCGGACCTGTTGCCAGCCTCTTCCCAGCCCATAGTAATGAGCTCCAACCTCGTCCAAATTTCATTCTCTCGAGCAACGGCGCTAAGGGTTTATGCCAATCGACTACCCGGCCCTATATGCTCCTCGATGCATCACCAAAAACATGTTCAAACATAGAAGTTAGGATTTTTAACGAATTGAACTCAAAACACCAAAAATTGGAATATACACCAATTCAATCCAAACCAAAAACAAATGCACACGAATAAGTGTTAGGAATTCATACCTAACATTCGAAGATAATTCATAAACTTAGATGTGAGATTAAAAATCTCACCTTTTCACAAAATCAAACGAGAAGAAGCTTGAAAGCAAATGGAGAATCAACCTCTCTTCAACACAACCCAAATGAGCTAGAATCTATGCTCAAAACAAGAACATTCCCAAAATTAGGTTTAGGAATTTCTGAAATTGGTAAAAGGATAAGTTGGAGAAGAAGAAGAGAAGCTTACCAATGGGTTCTTCTTGAGTTTGGAGCTAGGAATTTGATTTGCAAGAGAAACTAGGGTTTTGGAGTTTTAATTTTCAATCTCTCCCACCATTAATGCTAAGAAAACTGAAAAGAGAAGAGAATGAGGGTGAATGGGGAAGAGTGGCTCAAATTTGAGCATAAGTAAAACATAGGGCTGAGCCCAAAAACCAAACCCAAAGTGAAAAGTAGCAAAAATCAACTTTCTCCAAACATATCGAAGCTTATACTCAAAAAGGTCGCAAACGGCATTTTAAACTCAATGTGAGTGGTCCCGAGTCCTAATTCGACCGTATGCAAAAAGTAGCTTTTCGGACTAAAATCCGACTAACGATAAAATATTTAAATAAAATATTTAAATATAAAATCGATAAATATGTGGGTTGTTACAACGGGGTGGTCTTGTTCGGGACTGTCTAGTAAGGGATGGTTCCGGTCTTGTGTTGCAGGGGATTGGAAGCAATCCTCGGTACGGTGATCTAGGCCTTGTACTGTGACGGGCGGTACCCCAGTAGCACTGTCATTGATGGAAACTCATTCTTCATACGTGGCTTTACGATTTTGATTGTATTACCCACTTTTGTGGCTAGTAGCTGGAATTTAATCATGTAACAATTTCATCTGTTTCTTATTTACTTGAAAACCCTAGATACTATTATAGTATCACTGAATTTTATATCAAATGTTTTGGTTAGCGTAAGGTAAAAACTTTTCCATTTTTATGTGTGGAAAGTCTTACGTGATATCTTTCTTTCAAAGGATTTTTAAAGTTAAGTAATTTTAACTCGTTTACTCATACCAGACCCATGTCTGACCTAAGTGTTTATTTTATGTTTTATTAAACTCTTGGGTACTCATATTATGTATGAGTAGTCAAGGGATTCAGGTTAGCTTTGACGAATTCTGGAGGAGATTCGGAGCAGCAGGCTTCAACGAGTAGATATATGGTGGTTCCGCTGTGTTTTATTTTTGTTTGTATCTCTGTGATATCTTGAGTTGTATAGTTAGACAGATGTTTATAACTGCCTAATATGAAATGTATAAGTTTTGTAAGTCTGATGTATATGATACTATGTAATATTTTATGTGATATATTATATTTCATTCGTTCCGCTGTGAGTATTTGATGTTGTTGAGTTTCTTCTTTTCTATCTTTTCTTCTTCTATCCCTTTCTTTCTTAAATCATGATGCGTCTTTCTGGTAGATGGAAGATGGGTCGTGACAACACGGTTCCAGAGAAGTGTGATATATGGTTGTACAGAGAAAAATCAATAATGAAAGGAAAGGGTTTATTGGATATAAAATAGGTATTTATGAGCGGTTCAGCTGACTACAACTCAACTTTGTTAGATAAAATTTTAGTTGCAAAGCATTAATTAAATCATGAAACGGTTTTATGTCAACATTAAAATGATTGTTGGATAGAATTTTAAGCACAAACACGTCTGTTTGTTTTAAAAGATAATAAATTCATCATCAACGTTGTCAATTGTTATAATTTAAGCCTTTTTCTACAAATTTGGAATATAAAGTATCATACAATTCTAAAGCCACCTTATAAATTAAATCATCATAATTGGAGACTTGAAGAAATAGAAGATATCATTGCTATCATTACTACCTAGGAATCTGGAATAAGCATAAACCATAAAATATACGGTCTGCACTACGCTTTACTTGTTTAACATAACATATTGTATCTAAGTACACCTTTCATCAGTTGAAATACAAATTCAAAGACATGGCTCACATCAATCTCAGAAGAAATCAATAGTTAAATATATGTCTGTATGTGCACACATGCATGTATGTTTGTGCATATGGCTTTATTAAAACCGTGATAAAGTGTGGAAGCAGAATGGTAAGAAAAAATAGCATTCCACAAATTGAGGAATAATGGAGATGGAAGGTTTCAAACATAATACACATAGAGTATTAGTTAAAAAGATAAATGGGATCACAAGGACATGCTTACAAAAGGACAGACTATTTTTGCACAGGTTAAATAACTATTTAGTTGTGTGAAGGAGCTGGGAGCAGTTGATTATTACTTTGCTAATTCAAATAACTGTTCAGTTTGGCAGTAACCTGATGACATCTGTCCAAACAGTTATTTCACGACTTACCATAATAAGAAAGCTATAATTATTAGCACCCAGCATTAGCATCCATGGCAAAAAAATTTGAAATTTGACAATTTGAAACGTTTTGGTGGGTTTCCAAGCCACTGGTTTATAACTAACAACCGTGTCCATCTAAAAGTGAGGTATCTTCACAGATGATAATCTCATTTCACACGAAACAAAGACTCAGTTTTCATCTCTAGTTTCAAGTTATGCTAAAGAGTGTATTCACAAGTACAATATAAGAGATGATCAGATCAAACAACCACATCTAAGCATAGCCAGTAACAAACTCAAAACCTCGAGTATTGGTTTAGTATGCCAAAACACGTCATTTTCTTACAAAACCAAATCACACCTTTATTATATATTCCAGCTATAAGGGATCTACTACACTTACTGTGGGTTTCATTCAACCAAAATCAAATTTGGTTGCTATAAGTAAACATAAAAGATTAACGACAAACATTTGACCATCTTCACGGTTAGATTATGTAACAGTAAAAAATTAGTGCTTTAAAAGGACCACAATGAGTTTCCTTTGTGATTCACTACGTAATTTTTGATGTTCCACACAAAACATCGAAACTCATAATTCAACATTAATTAAGCAACACATGTCAAAAAGTTTATGGTAATTTTGCAAAAACATATCAAAGATAGAACAAAGATTTTTCTTGCAAAATATATTCTCAAAAAGGATAAGAGGTGTATGGTGAATAATTGAGCAATATTTCGATGCTTGCATCCAACAAATATCCTTAATAAATCAAGGTTGCAAGTGGATAGCAATTTTGTTCACCTCCACCTAGTGGGAAAAAACATTTCGATTCTCCACTTGGAGCATAAAATGTTCTATATGCACCACACCGACACTTTTGTGTGTTTTTTCCTCAAAAATGTTTGATTTTGGAATGTAACATGATAAGTCAATTAGGGTTCTTTCCAAATTATTGATAGGCATGGCAACAATATCAAATGATAGACAAATTTTTATGTCCCTGTAGTTAGAGTTGAAAAAGATTCTGTATCTAGTGGAGGATTAAATAAAAGCTTTAACATATTTTTTCCGTTGACATAGAAGAAATCAATATTTTAAATATACAAAATCCAAACTTTGCTGAAATTTCGTAGATGTATTGTTTTTATTAGAATTTTCTAAACCTTCTCCTAGAATTACTTGGGTGCATACTGTGAACGTTCAATTCTTATAAGTTTTTGAACTAAACTACATCGTTGTCATATAGGGCTATTATAAAAGTGAACGATATAGTACTCAAATACATGGTCAAGATTAGAAAAAAAAAATCAAGATGAAAATCCAATCAAACTTCCATTGGCCCTACTAAAATTGAAATTCATGAAGGTAACAAAAATGGTAACAACTCATAAATTATTACTATTTTTCTTTTCTCCTTTTCCTTTTTTAAAAAATTAGATAATTTGGAGTACATAGTTGTACTAATATACAACTCTACTTCGAACTACAACAGAACCAAAACAAATAAGCACCAAAATTTAATTTTAAAAAGGAAAACTTGTAGGATCTAGATTAACCCTAGAGGGGGGGTGAATAGGGTTATAGCAAAATTTTCTCGATTTAAACACAGAAATAAACTACAGAAATAAATATGCAGTAAAGTAAATCACACACAAAATTTACCCAGCTTCGGCAACCCCTGTCTACTGCTGCATTCACAGATTTCTATTAGAATTAAACAGTATCACGCTTACAAACACTCTACTAGACTCGCAGACATTTGCTCCCGCTCACAAACACTCTACTAGACTCGCACACCCTGCTCGCAAACATTTGCTCCCGCTCACAAACACTCTACTAGACTCGCACACCCTGCTCCCGCCTATAGAGTTTCGTTTACTCGCAAACTTTGCTTCCCGCCTATAGAGCTTCGTTTACTCGCAAACTCTGCTCCCGCCTACAATAGAACTTTGTAAACTCGCACACCCTGCTCACTGAACTAATTCTAACTAGACAATCTGACACTACCTAAACCCTAGGTGGTGATTTACCAGTTTTCGATTTGAAAAGGTTAAAAACAACAATTAAAAAACAAATAGCACTTAAACCCTATTTAAATTATACTAAAGCCCTTTAAAATAAAGCAAGCCGGCCCAATTTAATTCTATAACCCGTTCCCTTCTTTTGCTTGGCCCGTTCCTTTTTGTCTCGTTCAAATGGTGGCTCTGCAAATTAGGGCTTCGTTCCTCTTTGAGATAATTGGCGACTCTGTTCGATCTTAGGGCTTTGTTCTCTTCAATCCAAACTAGGGTTTTGAAGCTGCGCCTTTTCGTGTGCTTCGTTCTCGTTCGTTCGCTCTTGGCCGCTTCTGTTTGATCGAGTTCTCCGTTGATTCGGTATGTAATTTTATCCCTTTTTCTATACTGTTTGATGCTTGAACTCGATGAAATAAATGCCGTTGATGATTGGGCTTATATAGGATTCGAAATCCTATTTTTGCGTTCGTATATTCGTGTTTGAATTTGTCTACTGATTTGCTTTGGCCATTCGATTATACTTAGATGATTGAGATAAAATCTGACTTTGTCAATTCCGTATTTTTGATAGCTTGATTTACACGGTATTGATTTGATTTCGTGGTCAATTTTCTTGGCTATCACGGTGAACACTTGTTTGACTTTGACAATACTGATTTCGTGAATTTTCACTTTGTTGACTTGTTCAACATACTGACTTGGTTCAATTTTGACTTCGGCTTTGATTGATTACATGAATTTTTGGCTTGATCAACCTTGATGTTGAACTCTGTCTTCACTGATTGTGTTTACTGCAGCCAATTGATTTCTTAAACTTTGTAGCCTTGGTCACTGGTCGAGTTGTATCTGCTTGTAGTTGATGCATATGCTC
This sequence comes from Allium cepa, assembly GCA_030765085.1. NCBI lineage: Eukaryota > Viridiplantae > Streptophyta > Magnoliopsida > Asparagales > Amaryllidaceae > Allium > Allium cepa. The sequence continues at coordinate 69,424,463 of CM060928.1, forward strand.
TCTGTTTGCTTTTGATGCATTCTGGTGCGGTGTTGTTATTGCATTCATGACCACTGTAATGTATTCTCTGGTTTGATGTTGCATTTGTATCACTGCAAAACTCCATTGCTGTGTTGCTCACTGATGCATTCATTGTAGCTTGTCGAATATGTATTGAACTCTATAGTCTGCACTTGTATAGTTGGTTCCATATCCATGTATCTTGATGGTGTATAAACTTTTTCATGCTGCTGTGATGCAGTTTCCTTCACTGTTGTATCTTTGGGAGTTTGCACTGCTTTATGTTGCATTCATTGATGTATGTTGTATTTGCTTGAGTTTGTACAGTGTTGTAATTGTTTCACTGACCACCTGTATCATTGAGTAGCAATCGTCTGCACTTGCACACTTTTCCATCATTGCTGCCTGATTTTGGTCTTCAATGTACTGGTGACATGTGCATTTGTCTTTGTTGAGTTTGTAGTTTGTTGTCACTGGTTCATTGGGCTGCATACATGTTGTAAGTGATTTGTGCTTAGTTGCATCACTGGTATTTGGGGCTGCTGTGTATTGTTCATGACTGTTTCATGCAGTTCATTGTGTAGCCTTGGTTTTTGTTGTTTGTATGTGTGATACTTTGGACCTATTGCCTTCAGTTGCTTGTCGAATTTGCATGCATATATCTGGTACTTGTTCATGTTGGTTTAGTTGGTTTTCTTCTGGTTTGTTCACTTCAGTCAGTGCTTGTGACATCCATGTTGCAACTGGTTTTGACTTTGAATGCATCTGTGCATATCACTGTTGCATTTCTGGTCTTTGCATCCGTTCATGTTGATTTTTTTTGAAATTTCACTTGAGTTGAATCCAGTTTCAAAAACTCGGGTTTGACCTTGTGCTTGAGTCATATTTTTGAATGTTATCGCACGTGAGTTGAACCCGGTTTATTATTTGGGTTTGACTTGTGCTCGCCTGTCCCTGTAAATCAATCAAGTGTATATATATATATCGGCGTGCACGGCCTTGTGGCATATACAGTAATACACTGTGTATGTCACAAGTTGTTCGTGTATGATGAATTCAAATGATGACGAACAACCCAAATAACTGAGGAAAAAATTATTTTCAAAAAACCATATTTTATTTTATATTGCAAAAATATTTCTTTTTCAATTTTACTGCGTTAGTGAATATTTTTGCAGATTTCTCAGATGCTGGATTCAAACTGGAATGCAGTTGAAGATAAAGATACGAGTGTGAGTGATATGTAGTGAGGTGATGATATGTAAAATAATGATGTAATTGAATTTGTATCAAAGTTGTATAGTGAATAGTGAGAGCTTGAATTTGTATACTATTCGAAATTGTAATAAATATTTGTTTGAATAAAATATTCGTTTGAATTCAAATTCCGTGTTATTTATTTTATTCAGCAAATATTTATTTAATCTGTGAAAAATAAAATAGTATATTAACAAATACATTTAAACGAATGTATATATGTTTATTATCATCAAACAAAAATCATATAAGCGCAAAGCGCATATTCAACAATCTCCCCCTTTTGATGATAACAAACATATATTTAAGATTTTGAATGTATTAAATGTATTTGATTGTTCAATTTGCTCCCCCTATTTGAATGCTTCCTCTCTACATGATACTCCCCCTACATATATGCATACAAATAAAAATATGTAAATGAGCCTATATGCAAATGGAAAATTATTTGACCTTTGCTTGATTCTATTTGACAAAATCTTAACTTTTCTCTCCCCCTTTTGTTATCAGCAAAAGAAAAACTGTGTTATAAAAATAGGGATGAAGTGATAGACATGAATCAAACATTTAAATCAATTGAATATAAATATTAAATTTCAATAAAACTCAAACAAAAATCATAATTACCTTTGTCAAGCGCATATTCCACTTTCAGAAGTGATGGGGATAAAATCATCAAAAATCATCAAAAATCATACAATTCTGTCTATTTGTGGTATATTTATTTCAGGAAATTTGAATATCTACTAACCATGCATAACCGTTAGAACTTTTAAATGAGATTAGTAGTATTCACAATTTTTATTTAAAAAATGAAATTAAGTATCTTCTAACCACGCATGACCGTGAGGACTTTTAAATGGGATTAGAATCAACTTGTCTATTTGAATCAATTAATTTTGATATGCGTTCCATACATGCATAACCGTGAGGACTTTTAAATGAGAGTGAATACTTTGGATATTTATTTTTATTGCTAAATATAATAAGTTGAAGCACAAATAATTTCCTTTACAGATTTAAAGATATTGAAGAACAAATGATTTCCTTTGTAAACTACCACAAATTTACATACTAAATATGATCTTGATGAGTGATGGTCGATAGAAAGATGATAGAAATAGAAATGGTCATGGAATTTTTACCCAACAAAAAGTTTTTATAACTCTTGTTATGAAATTCTAAAGAAATTTTCTAATTATACTTTCTCGAGTTATAATATATGATAAATATCAACACTCATCTCTTTTTCAATCACTATTCATCTTTTCGATAATCAAAGGGAGTCAGATTAGTCAAAATTTGTCATTTAAAATCAAATTCAAAAATTATAAAATCAATTTTTCAAAAAATGATTAATCTGTACCTATGGTCAAACATGATTTTCTCGAGAGGGGTTTTATATGAAAATCTGCTATTTAAAAAATTATTTCAAGTGAAAAATATGTAGATATTTTCTTTGAAAAACAATGCAGCAAATGAATGTTTCAAGAATTAATCACGTTCCACTAGTAATTTTTCTATCAACTATATTACCAGTGTAATCTGCATCTGAATTTAAATTTCACTCAATATTCACTCGTTGAACCATGAAGTGTGCACCAAAAATTTCAAACTTAACATCATTCTTTTGAATTTGAATTGAAGCCGTGTTAACACTCAAACACATATCATGGTGTTAATTTCAGAAACCATAGGATAAACAAGTTCATGAGTAATCAACAGTCAATCAACATCATAATTATTTCAAAAACAATTTCTTAAGGTTTCAACAATTTTTTAAAATCCTTTTGCACATGAATTTGAAATCGTGCAAATTTACAAGCAGTGACCAAAATATCAAAACAAATATATCTACGTGTAGCATGAGTAACCATCATTTGACCGAACAAATTTATATGGATTAGTTCAAAGTTGAAAATCTGATTGGTCATCATTTAAGCACAAAACAATGTCATAAATAAGAATAAGTCAAAAAATCATATCAATTAAGTCCGAATCAGTCAACCATCATAATTACTCCACGTAATTCTATTTAAAGATGGTTGGTCAATATTTTGAAAAAGAATCATAGCATCAAAATCATCATCATTTGTTTATCTCAATATTGGCTGATTTTAATTTAGAGTATGGTGCAGATAATCACATTTAATTTTTTTTTTTTACCTTTTTTACCTTTACGATAATTTTTCGTGATTGCCCATTGTGATTCTGTCACCTTTGAACTAGGCTAAGGAACTTTGCTTTGTCGCCCGTTGTGTTTCTGGAACAGCCAAAATCCAGAGAACACTGTTGTTGTTCCTTAGCCTGCCACCACACCTACACGATGAAAGATTTATGTGACCTTTTTGTTTTTATAGGTCCATGATTGTTAGTGGCAGAATATAAAACATATGTTTGTGGAGACCCAAAACTATTTATATATGTTCCTTTTGGCACCCAAATTTGTTTGACTTTCAAAGATTTTATATTTGTGCCTTTCGGAACCCAAATTGGTATAGTTTTCACGTGTTTGGGTCTATACCAACAATTATTTCGATTATGTCCAAATTTTCTACAAAACGTGCACATTAAATTGACTTGATTAAATTTTGTGTTCCTATGACTATGATTTTCAACATGATTTCCAATTATTTCAGATCGAGCAAAAACACTTTTACTTTTTGCATTATCATCATTTTGTGATTTCCCAAAACCTAGTCCTTTTCTATTGTTAGCAAAAAATTGATTTCCCAATAACATTTTGAAAGATTTTTCTCCTTTTGAAAAGTTATTCAGGGATTTCTCAAGATTTTGGACTCTGGTTTTTAATGTTGAGTTTTCAGTGACAAGTGAGGTGCATCGATTTATAATATCCTTTTTCCTAGTGTCGATGGTTTCCTTAAGATTCAAGTTTTCTTTTTCAAGGCTCTCAAAGTTATTCCTAATTTTTGATAGTTCCGAATCTAAAATTTTACATTGTTTACATTCTAGGTTTTGAATATTTTCAAATTCAGTTTCTAACCTAGAATTTTCATGGGCGAGTTTCCTCCTTTCAGATTTCAGTTTTTCAATTTTAGATTCAAGCGTATCAACTACTTTAGTAAGATCAGAACACATAAAAACAAGTTCTTTATAAGAAAACTCACCTGCCTCACTAGATTCGTCGGAGCTTGCTTCTGAATTTGATTTTGCCATAAGACACAAATTAGCCTCCTCTGAGCTGCTATCTGAAACTTCCTCTCCTTCTTCATCATCCCAAGTTGCTGCAAAGGCCTTCTTTTTCTTTTTCTTTCCTTTGTTGTTTTTGAGAAGTGGGCATTTTGGTTTGATGTGGCCAGGCTTGTTGCAGTTATAACACGTCAGTTCATCATCGGAATTTTCAGAATCTTTTGGCCTATTACAACTTGTTTTCTTCTTGCGTGGCTTGAATCTCGACCATTTTCTAAGATTATTGACAGCCATTGCAAGCTCTTCAATTGGATCTTCTTCATCTTTATCGCTTTCTTCTTTGCTCTTTAAGGCAATCGTCTTCTTCTTTGGTTCGGAGTTGTTGCGTTCTTCCTTTGCTTTTAGCTCAAGCTCATATGTCATCAAGTTACCAATCAACTCCTCCATGCTTAGCTTACTCAAATCTTTCGATTCTTGGATTGCCGTGACTTTTGCCTCAAAGTTCATTGGTAAAACTCGTAGCACCTTCCTCACAAGCTCTACCTCAGTGAAGACCTTCCCAAGCGCTCTAGCGTTGTATACCAAAGTTGAAAAACGTCCAAACATGTCTTTTATGCTCTCGCCTTTGTCCATCACAAAGTTTTCGTATTCGTTGCTGAATAGGGCTAGACGAGACTCCTTGACTTGAGAAGTTCCTTCGTGTGTCACCTCCAAAGTATGCCAAATTTGCTGTGCTGTTGTACAATGAGAAATTCTATTAAATTCGTTTTTATCAAGAGCACATATCAAAGCATTCATGGCTTTAGCATTTGTCGTTTTCAATTTCTTATCGTTGGCATCCCACCTATCCTTAGGTTTAGGAATCTCAGTACCACCAACGATTATAGTGGGAGGTTTATAGCCAGTTTCAATAATATCCCAAACATCATAATCAACAGAACTAAGATAGATACCCATCCTAACTTTCCAATAAGCATAATCGTTCCCGTTAAACATGGGTGGCCTAGCAATAGATTGCCCCTCAGAAAAAGCATTATTTTGTAGACTCATCACTCTAGAGTTAAAAAATATACTTTCTCTGATACCACTTGTAGGATCTAGATTAACCCTAGAGGGGGGGTGAATAGGGTTATAGCAAAATTTTCTCGATTTAAACACAGAAATAAACTACAGAAATAAATATGCAGTAAAGTAAATCACACACAAAATTTACCCAGCTTCGGCAACCCCTGCCTACTGCTGCATTCACAGATTTCTATTAGAATTAAACAGTATCACGCTTACAAACACTCTACTAGACTCGCAGACATTTGCTCCCGCTCACAAACACTCTACTAGACTCGCACACCCTGCTCGCAAACATTTGCTCCCGCTCACAAACACTCTACTAGACTCGCACACCCTGCTCCCGCCTATAGAGTTTCGTTTACTCGCAAACTTTGCTTCCCGCCTATAGAGCTTCGCTTACTCGCAAACTCTGCTCCCGCCTACAATAGAACTTTGTAAACTCGCACACCCTGCTCACTGAACTAATTCTAACTAGACAATCTGACACTACATAAACCCTAGGTGGTGATTTACCAGTTTTCGATTTGAAAAAGTTAAAAACAACAATTAAAAAACAAATAGCACTTAAACCCTATTTAAATTATACTAAAGCCCTTTAAAATAAAGCAAGCCGACCCAATTTAATTCTATAACCCGTTCCCTTCTTTTGCTTGGCCCGTTCCTTTTTGTCTCGTTCAAATGGTGGCTCTGCAAATTAGGGCTTCGTTCCTCTTTGAGATAATTGGCGACTCTGTTCGATCTTAGGGCTTTGTTCTCTTCAATCCAAACTAGGGTTTTGAAGCTACGCCTTTTCGTGTGCTTCGTTCTCGTTCGTTCGCTCTTGGCCGCTTCTGTTTGATCGAGTTCTCCGTTGATTCGGTATGTAATTTTATCCCTTTTTCTTTACTGGTTGATGCTTGAACTCGATGAAATAAATGCCGATGATGATTGGGCTTATATAGGATTCGAAATCCTATTTTTGCGTTCGTATATTCGTGTTTGAATTTGTCTACTGATTTGCTTTGGCCATTCGATTATACTTGGATGATTGAGATAAAATCTGATTTTGTCAATTCCGTATTTTTGATAGCCTGATTTACACGGTATTGATTTGATTTCGTGGTCAATTTTCTTGGCTATCACGGTGAACACTTGTTTGACTTTGACAATACTGATTTCGTGAATTTTCACTTTGTTGACTTGTTCAACATACTGACTTGGTTCAATTTTGACTTCGGCTTTGATTGATTACATGAATTTTTGGCTTGATCAACCTTGATGTTGAACTCTGTCTTCACTGATTGTGTTTACTGCAGCCAATTGATTTCTTAAACTTTGTAGCCTTGGTCACTGGTCGAGTTGTATCTGCTTGTAGTTGATGCATATGCTCTCTGTTTGCTTTTGATGCATTCTGGTGCGGTGTTGTTACTGCATTCATGACCACTGTAATGTATTCTCTGGTTTGATGTTGCATTTGTATCACTGCAAAACTCCATTGCTGTGTTGCTCACTGATGCATTCATTGTAGCTTGTCGAATATGTATTGAACTCTGTAGTCTGCACTTGTATAGTTGGTTCCATGTCCATGTATCTTGATGGTGTATAAACTTTTTCAAGCTACTGTGATGCAGTTTCCTTCACTGTTATATCTTTGGGAGTTCGCACTACTTTATGTTGGATTCATTGATGTATGTTGTATTTGCTTGAGTTTGTACAGTGTTGTACTTGTTTCACTGACCACCTGTATCATTGAGTAGCAATCGTCTGCACTTGCACACTTTTCCATCATTGCTGCCTGATTTTGGTCTTCAATGTACTGGTGACATATGCATTTGTCTTTGTTGAGTTTGTAGTTTGTTGTCACTGGTTCATTGGGCTGCATACATGTTGTAAGTGATTTGTGCTTAGTTGCATCACTGGTATTTGGGGCTGCTGTGTATTGTTCATGACTGTTTCATGCAGTTCATTGTGTAGCCTTGGTTTTTGTTGTTTGTATGTGTGATACTTTGGACCTATTGCCTTCAGTTGCTTGTCGAATTTGCATGCATATATATGGTACTTGTTCATGTTGGTTTAGTTGGTTTTCTTCTGGTTTGTTCACTTCAGTCAGTGCTTGTGACATCCATGTTGCAACTGGTTTTGACTTTGAATGCATCTGTGCATATCACTGTTGCATTTCTGGTCTTCGCATCCGTTCATGTTGATTTTTTTTGAAATTTCACTTGAGTTGAATCCAGTTTCAAAAACTCGGGTTTGACCTTGTGCTTGAGTCATATTTTTGAATGTTATTGCACGTGAGTTGAACCCGGTTTATTATTTGGGTTTGACCTGTGCTCGCATGTCCCTGTAAATCAATCAAGTGTATATATATATATATCGGCGTGCACGGCCTTGTGGCATATACAGTAATACACTGTGTATGTCACAAGTTGTTCGTGTATGATGAATTCAAATGATGACGAACAACCCAAATAACCGAGGCAAAAATTATTTTCAAAAAACCATATTTTATTTTATATTGCAAAAATATTTCTTTTTCAATTTTACTGCGTTAGTGAATATTTTTTTGCAGATTTCTCAGATGCTGGATTCAAACTGGAATGCAGTTGAAGATAAAGATACGAGTGTGAGTGATATGTAGTGAGGTGATGATATGTAAAATAGTGATGTAATTGAATTTGTATCAAAGTTGTATAGTGAATAGTGAGAGCTTGAATTTGTATACTATTCAAAATTGTAATAAATATTTGTTTGAATAAAATATTCGTTTGAATTCAAATTCCGTGTTATTTATTTTATTCAGCAAATATTTATTTAATCTGTGAAAAATAAAATAGTATATTAACAAATACATTTAAACGAATGTATATATGTTTATTATCATCAAACAAAAATCATATAAGCGCAAAGCGCATATTCAACAATCTCGCCCTTTTGATGATAACAAACATATATTTAAGATTTTGAATGTATTAAATGTATTTGATTGTTCAATTTGCCCCCCCCCCCTATTTGAATGCTTCCTCTCTACATGATACTCCCCCTACATATATGCATACAAATAAAAATATGTAAATGAGCCTATATGCAAATGGAAAATTATTAGACCTTTGCTTGATTCTATTTGACAAAATCTTAACTTTTCTCTCCCCCTTTTGTTATCAGCAAAAGAAAAACTGTGTTATAAAAATAGGGATGAAGTGATAGACATGAATCAAACATTTAACTCAATTGAATATAAATATTAAATTTCAATAAAACTCAAATAAAAATCATAATTACCCTTGTCAAGCGCATATTCCACTTTCAGAAGTGATGGGGATAAAATCATCAAAAATCATACAATTCTGTCTATTTGTGGTATATTTATTTCAGGAAATTTGAATATCTACTAACCATGCATAACCGTTAGAACTTTTAAATGAGATTAGTAGTATTCACAATTTTTATTTAAAAAATGAAATCAAGTATCTTCTAACCACGCATGACCGTGAGGACTTTTAAATGGGATTAGAATCAACTTGTCTATTTGAATCAATTAATTTTGATATGCGTTCCATACATGCATAACCGTGAGGACTTTTAAATGAGAGTGAATACTTTGGATATTTATTTTTATTGCTAAATATAATAAGTTGAAGCACAAATAATTTCCTTCACAGATTTAAAGATATTGAAGAACAAATGATTTCCTTTGTAAACTACCACAAATTTACATACTAAATATGATCTTGATGAGTGATGGTCGATAGAAAGATGATAGAAATTGAAATGGTCATGGAATTTTTACCCAACAAAAAGTTTTTATAACTCTTGTTATGAAATTCTAAAGAAATTTTCTAATTATACTTTCTCGAGTTATAATATATGATAAATATCAACACTCATCTCTTTTTCAATCACTATTCATCTTTTCGATAATCAAAGGGAGTCAGATTAGTCAAAATTTGTCATTTAAAATCAAATTCAAAAATTATAAAATCAATTTTTCAAAAAATGATTAATCTGTATCTATGGTCAAACATGATTTTCTCGAGAGGGGTTTTATAAGAAAATCTGCTATTTAAAAAATTATTTCAAGTGAAAAATATGTAGATATTTTCTTTGAAAAACAATGCAGCAAATGAATGTTTCAAGAATTAATCACGTTCCACTAGTAATTTTTCTATCAACTATATTACCAGTGTAATCTGCATCTGATTTTAAATTTCACTCAATATTCACTCGTTGAACCATGAAGTGTGCACCAAAAAGTTCAAATTTAACATCATTCTTTTGAATTTGAATTGAAGCCGTGTTAACACTCAAACACATGTCATGGTGTTAATTTCAGAAACCATAGGATAAACAAGTTCATGAGTAATCAACAGTCAATCAACATCATAATTATTTCAAAAACAATTCCTTAAGGTTTCAACAATTTTTTAAAATTCTTTTTCACATGAATTTGAAATCGTGCAAATTTACAAGCAGTGACCAAAATATCAAAACAAATATATCTACGTGTAGCATGAGTAACCATCATTTGACCGAACAAATTTATATGGATTAGTTCAAAGTTGAAAATTTGATTGGTCATCATTTAAGCACAAAACAATGTCATAAATAAGAATAAGTCAAAAAATCCTATCAATTAAGTCCGAATCAGTCAACCATCATAATTACTCCACGTAATTCTATTTAAAGATGGTTGGTCAATATTTTGAAAAAGAATCATAGCATCAAAATCATCATCATTTGTTTATCTCAATATTGGCTGATTTTAATTTAGAGTATGGTGCAGATAATCACATTTAAAATTTTTTTTTTTTTACCTGTTTTACCTTTACGATAATTTTTCGTGATTGCCCATTGTGATTCTGTCACCTTTGAACTAGGCTAAGGAACTTTGCTTTGTCGCCCGTTGTGTTTCTGGAACAGCCAAAATCCAGAGAACACTGTTGTTGTTCCTTAGCTTGCCACCACACCTACACGATGAAAGATTTATGTGACCTATTTGTTTTTATAGGTCCATGATTGTTAGTGGCAGAATATAAAACATATGTTTGTGGAGACCCAAAACTATTTATATATGTTCCTTTTGGCACCCAAATTTGTTTGACTTTCAAAGATTTTATATTTGTGCCTTTTGGAACCCAAATTGGTATAGTTTTCACGTGTTTGGGTCTATACCAACAATTATTTCGATTATGTCCAAATTTTCTACAAAACGTGCACATTAAATTGACATGATTAAATTTTGTGTTCCTATGACAATGATTTTCAACATGATTTCCAATTATTTCAGATCGAGCAAAAACATTTTTACTTTTTGCATTATCATCATTTTGTGATTTCCCAAAACCTAGTCCTTTTCTATTGTTAGCAAAAAATTGATTTCCCAATAACATTTTGAAAGATTTTTCTCCTTTTGAAAAGTTATTCAGGGATTTCTCAAGATTTTGGACTCTGGTTTTTAATGTTGAGTTTTCAGTGACAAGTGAGGTGCATCGATTTATAAAATCCTTTTTCCTAGTGTCGATGGTTTCCTTAAGATTCAAGTTTTCTTTTTCAAGGCTCTCAAAGTTATTCCTAATTTTTGATAGTTCCGAATCTAAAATTTTACATTGGTTACATTCTAGGTTTTGAATATTTTCAAGTTCAGTTTCTAACCTAGAATTTTCATGGGTGAGTTTCCTCCTTTCAGATTTCAGTTTTTCAATTTTAGATTCAAGCGTATCAACTACTTTAGTAAGATCAGAACACATAAAAACAAGTTCTTTATAAGAAAACTCACCTGCCTCACTAGATTTGTCGGAGCTTGCTTCTGAATTTGATTTTGCCATAAGACACAAATTAGCCTCCTCTGAGCTGCTATCTGAAACTTCCTCTCCTTCTTCATCATCCCAAGTTGCTGCAAAGGCCTTCTTTTTCTTTTTCTTTCCTTTGTTGTTTTTGAGAAGTGGGCATTTTGGTTTGATGTGGCCAGGCTTGTTGCAGTTATAACACGTTAGTTCATCATCGGAATTTTCAGAATCTTTTGGCCTATTACAACTTGTTTTCTTCTTGCGTGGCTTGAATCTCGACCATTTTCTAAGATAATTGACAGCCATTGCAAGCTCTTCAATTGGATCTTCTTCATCTTTATCGCTTTCTTCTTTGCTCTTTAAGGTAATCGTCTTCTTCTTTGGTTCGGAGTTGTTGCGTTCTTTCTTTGCTTTTAGCTCAAGCTCATATGTCATCAAGTTACCAATCAACTCCTCCATGCTTAGCTTACTCAAATCTTTCGAATCTTGGATTGCCGTGACTTTTGCCTCAAAGTTCATTGGTAAAACTCGTAGCACCTTCCTCATAAGCTCTACCTCAGTGAAGACCTTCCCAAGCGCTCTAGCGTTGTATACCAAAGTTGAAAAACGTCCAAACATGTCTTTTATGCTCTCGCCTTTGTCCATCACAAAGTTTTCGTATTCGTTGCTGAATAGGGCTAGACGAGACTCCTTGACTTGAGAAGTTCCTTCGTGTGTCACCTCCAAAGTATGCCAAATTTGCTGTGCTGTTGTATAATGAGAAATTCTATTAAATTCGTTTTTATCAAGAGCACATATCAAAGCATTCATGGCTTTAGCATTTGTCGTTTTCAATTTCTTATCGTTGGCATCCCACCTATCCTTAGGTTTAGGAATCTCAGTACCACCAACGATTATAGTGGGAGGTTTATAGCCAGTTTCAATAATATCCCAAACATCATAATCAACAGAACTAAGATAGATACCCATCCTAACTTTCCAATAAGCATAATCGTTCCCGTTAAACATGGGTGGCCTAGCAATAGATTGCCCCTCAGAAAAAGCATTATTTTGTAGACCTATGACTCTAGAGTTAAAAAATATACCTGCTCTGATACCACTTGTAGGATCTAGATTAACCCTAGAGGGGGGTGAATAGGGTTATAGCAAAATTTTCTCGATTTAAACACAGAAATAAACTACAGAAATAAATATGCAGTAAAGTAAATCACACACAAAATTTACCCAGCTTCGGCAACCCCTGCCAACTGCTGCATTCACAGATTTCTATTAGAATTAAACAGTATCACGCTTACAAACACTCTACTAGACTCGCAGACATTTGCTCCCGCTCACAAACACTCTACTAGACTCGCACACCCTGCTCGCAAACATTTGCTCCCGCTCACAAACACTCTACTAGACTCGCACACCTTGCTCCCGCCTATAGAGCTTCGTTTACTCGCAAACTTTGCTTCCCGCCTATAGAGCTTCGCTTACTCGCAAACTCTGCTCCCGCCTACAATAGAACTTTGTAAACTCGCACACCCTGCTCACTGAACTAATTCTAACTAGACAATCTGACACTACCTAAACCCTAGGTGGTGATTTACCAGTTTTCGACTTGAAAAAGTTAAAAACAACAATTAAAAAACAAATAGCACTTAAACCCTATTTAAATTATACTAAAGCCCTTTAAAATAAAGCAAGCCGGCCCAATTTAATTCTATAACCCGTTCCCTTCTTTTGCTTGGCCCGTTCCTTTTTGTCTCGTTCAAATGGTGGCTCTGCAAATTAGGGCTTCGTTCCTCTTTGAGATAATTGGCGACTCTGTTCGATCTTAGGGCTTTGTTCTCTTCAATCCAAACTAGGGTTTTGAAGCTGCGCCTTTTCGTGTGCTTCGTTCTCGTTCGTTCGCTCTTGGCCGCTTCTGTTTGATCGAGTTCTCCGTTGATTCGGTATGTAATTTTATCCCTTTTTCTTTACTGGTTGATGCTTGAACTTGATGAAATAAATGCCGATGATGATTGGGCTTATATAGGATTCGAAATCCTATTTTTGCGTTCGTATATTCGTGTTTGAATTTGTCTACTGATTTGCTTTGGCCATTCCATTATACTTGGATGATTGAGATAAAATCTGACTTTGTCAATTCCGTATTTTTGATAGCTTGATTTACACGGTATTGATTTGATTTCGTGGTCAATTTTCTTGGCTATCATGGTGAACACTTGTTTGACTTTGACAATACTGATTTCGTGAATTTTCACTTTGTTGACTTGTTCAACATACTGACTTGGTTCAATTTTGACTTCGGCTTTGATTGATTACATGAATTTTTGGCTTGATCAACCTTGATGTTGAACTCTGTCTTCACTGATTGTGTTTACTGCAGCCAATTGATTTCTTAAACTTTGTAGCCTTGGTTACTGGTCGAGTTGTATCTGCTTGTAGTTGATGCATATGCTCTCTGTTTGCTTTTGATGCATTCTGGTGGGTGTTGTTACTGCATTCATGACCACTGTAATGTATTCTCTGATTTGATGTTGCATTTGTATCACTGCAAAACTCCATTGCTGTGTTGCTCACTGATGCATTCATTGTAGCTTGTCGAATATGTATTGAACTCTGTAGTCTGCACTTGTATAGTTGGTTCCATATCCATGTATCTTGATGGTGTATAAACTTTTTAATGCTGCTGTGATGCAGTTTCCTTCAATGTTGTATCTGGGAGTTTGCACTGCTTTATGTTGGATTCATTGATGTATGTTGTATTTGCTTGAGTTTGTACAGTATTGTACTTGTTTCACTGACCACCTGTATCATTGAGTAGCAATCGTCTGCACTTGCACACTTTTCCATCATTGCTGCCTGATTTTGGTCTTCAATGTACTGGTGACATGTGCATTTGTCTTTGTTGAGTTTGTAGTTTGTTGTCACTAGTTCATTGGGCTGCATACATGTTGTAAGTGATTTGTGCTTAGTTGCATCACTGGTACTTGGGGCTGCTGTGTATTGTTCATGACTTTTTCATGCAGTTCATTGTGTAGCCTTGGTTTTTGTTGTTTGTATGTGTGATACTTTGGACCTATTGCCTTCAGTTGCTTGTCGAATTTGCATGCATATATCTGGTACTTGTTCATGTTGGTTTAGTTGGTTTTCTTTTGGTTTGTTCACTTCAGTCAGTGCTTGTGACATCCATGTTGCAACTGGTTCTGACTTTGAATGCATCTGTGCATATCACTGTTGCATTTCTGGTCTTTGCATCCGTTCATGTTGATTTTTTTTGAAATTTCACTTGAGTTGAATCCAGTTTCAAAAACTCGGGTTTGACCTTGTGCTTGAGTCATATTTTTGAATGTTATTGCACGTGAGTTGAACCCGGTTTATTATTTGGGTTTGACCTGTGCTCGCCTGTCCCTGTAAATCAATCAAGTGTATATATATATATCGGCGTGCACGACCTTGTGGCATATACAGTAATACACTGTGTATGTCACAAGTTGTTCGTGTATGATGAATTCAAATGATGACGAACAACCCAAATAACCGAGGCAAAAATTATTTTCAAAAAACCATATTTTATTTTATATTGCAAAAATATTTCTTTTTTAATTTTACTGCGTTAGTGAATATTTTTTTGCAGATTTCTCAGATGCTGGATTCAAACTGGAATGTAGTTGAAGATAAAGATACGAGTGTGAGTGATATGTAGTGAGGTGATGATATGTAAAATAGTGATGTAATTGAATTTGTATCAAAGTTTTATAGTGAATAGTGAGATCTCGAATTTGTATACTATTCAAAATTGTAATAAATATTTGTTTGAATAAAATATTCGTTTGAATTCAAATTCCGTGTTATTTATTTTATTCAGCAAATATTTATTTAATCTGTGAACAATAAAATAGTATATTAACAAATACATTTAAACGAATGTATATATGTTTATTATCATCAAACAAAAATCATATAAGCGCAAAGCGCATATTCAACAAAACTATCAAGGTTTGGAACCACATTCATTTTTGCCTCATCCGGAAACAATCAAACCAAACAATTGTTTTCTTAGTTAGAAAATCTCACCTTATTGGGATGCATATATACTTTATATTGGAAAAGCAAAATAACTTCAACATCATCAAGAACCTTCGCAAAAGCAACCGCTTCTTCCCGCGTTTTAGCAACTCTAAGTGCTTTGCAAGCATCTAGAAGCTCTGAATACTTGATCGTTTCTTCAGTCTCAGTACCCAGCTTTCTCTTCAGCTCTTCCACATCTATAAGTCGCATCAGTCTCTTCGCTTCAGCAACCGACATGGATACCTTCAATTCATACTCGGGCTCGATTCCGGATCTTGTGTGTTGAGGTGCAGATGAGATGCCCTCTCCATAGTCGAATCGGATGCGCCACATGAACGCGGGAGGAAACACAAATAGCAGAGCGGAAGAGAAAGCGCGACTATACTTTGAAATAAATTAGAAAAACGAAAACAAATGCAAAATAGCATAGCGTAAAATGAAAATAAATTAGCAAACCGAAAACAAATGCAAAATAGTTGTAAGCGGTTCATCTATATCTCATAACATACTCAATAGGTAGAAAAAGACAGTGTAGGTAGAAGAAGATACCTAGAACGGGCAGAAGAGCGAATGGCGTTAATACCGAACAGTAGACGAAAGGCCCGTATCTTGTTGTTGGGGAAAGACGAAACATAAAAAAGAGCAAGCAACAATAGGACGTCGTTTTACTGTTTAAAAATAAAAAAGGAAAAAGGGATGATTACCTCTAGGGTTTGAGGAGGATGACACGGGGAGCAAAGACGATGGAAATCAGGGCGACATAGGAGGATGGCAGGCGAAGGCGCCAGAAAGGGTGGACAACTAGGGCAAACTGGAAAAGCAGCTAATCGGAGAACATCCGAAATGGAGGAAGAGGGGAAAAATTGTAGGGAGTGGCGGCGTTTTGATTTTTTACGGGAAATGAGTGGGAAGAGAGAGGAAGGTTGGCAAAGGGAAAAAGAGGACCAGCGACGTTCCATTTCACAAAAAAACTCAGTAATAATATAGTAATAATATAGTAGTATAGATTTGCATCCTAATGAAGTACTTAACTCAACTCTGTTTATTCTTTTCATGTTCAAATTGAAGCTGACAATATTATCATCAGTGGCTCAATCCTATACACCATTTATATTAAGTTGCATAGTATAAATATATCGTTTCTTTATCAATTTTGAGCCTCATTTGCAAACTAACGCAACTGCCTAAGAGTTAGAGGCAAAACTTTGTGCAAAATTATAAGTGTCTAGGAGTGACGTATGAAGAATAAAAATTAGAAATTATTGAAAAGCTAAATGATCAAAATAAGCAAAGAAACCACCTTTATTTCTCCATGGTAATAAAAAAACTACAAATAATTCCATTTTGAAATGGAAATTCAAAATTATACTAATAAAAGTTATCTTGATGTTTACCTGATAAATAAAATAATTTTTTTAATTTTTTTTTAATTTTCATATAGCTCAATTTTAAAAAATTTGGTAAATAAATTAAATTAAATTTTAAAAGAGCAGCTTAAATTTAGGCATATCTTGCTTTGAATTATTTAACCATCTAGTATAAGTGGAGCATCTACCTCCTTGGCATAATTGAATTCCATTTTTAATGTCATAAACAGAGCCTAAGGAAGTGGAATCCTTCAAATTTGATTTGAAAATAAATTCTACAGCACATAAAACAAAGAGAAAAAGGAAATCAACATAAAGTTAGGTCTTTACATCATTTTCGTTTCCATATATTAAGTAGACAACTGCAAATTATGTGAAAGCCTAACTTATATCATGCAAATGTACTGTTATTCTTTTTTTAGGACACCCTGCAAACGTGTCCTTTTAACTTTCTTTAACGGAACAAAGCACACAATATTATACTATGTAAGCACACAATAACTTCTTTTTTTTTGCAAGAAATCATACGAGGAATATCCAAGAGCATTAGACCAATATAATATGTAATGCATATAGTATATTATGTCATGCAATGTTAAAGTTAAACTCAATGGACAAAATGTAATTCAAAATATGATGAAGAGAATAAAATTATGCACAAATGGTAGTATATGAAGTGAAGAAAACTTAAAATAAATAACCGCATAAAGTTAACCTCTATGTGGAGTAAGGAATATCCAACCATAAAATGCATCATTTGACATGACTTCCTTCGAAATTTGAACTTGAAAAGTGAAGACTAAATGAAAGTTATCAGTAAGACCCGGTCTGCTGTCAAAAATTAGTATGTAGGAGGTATGAATTTTGATTTTTTTTATTAGGAGTTTTATGATACTTCTATTTAATGAAGTGGTTTGATAGTTAGAATAAAATACCGCTATATAGAAATTAGTTGGAGTAACTGGTTTCTATGCATGAAAAAACTAGCAATACCGGGTCATTCAACTATGCTTGTCATTTTCTTGCACGGAAAATGGAAATGAACTAAAGACTACCGAGTAATCTAAAAAACTTAGTGTATGTGATAATTACAAAATCTCAGTTCGATGGTAGGGTCTAATGAATTATGGAGATACGGTATCTTAGCCACCGTCCAACCAATACACATAACTGGTCTCCACCTTTTATCTACATACAATGTTGAAATTTTCTATAAATATCCAGCTAAAAAATTCAAACAAAAAAATAATAGAATTTGTGAATCTGTGATTTTGTATAAAAAACTTCTAAATTTTTAGTCGAGAATCAACTTTCAATCATGAGATTCCAAATATCTCGTTTTAAGGAAAAATTATATGAATTTTCCTGGTGTTGCTATAAATTAAATCACTATTTGCATGATGCTGATTAGAAAAACTTTGTCAATTTTGTATAGAAATCTAATCAGGTATTATTCTGTAAAGAAAAATGGTCATGGGTAGAAATCAAAATTAGTACTATTTTAAATAGCCATAGTTATGATTCAAATTCTCAACAGTCAAAAAATTATTAGAGTTAATTTTGTTTACGTAAATCTTGTTGCAAAATTGGCAAAAATAGGTGAATCAATATTTAGTATACTTGAATCTTAGTAATAAACATAGGATAAATGAATCACCGAGTTAAAAGAAGGGCCTATGGTTTGGATTGAGCAGACAACAGCCATCATCGTATTGGAACGATTGTGGTGCATTTTTTCGATGATTGCGTTGGTGAATCGTGTGATGTGGTCTGATGGAAGGATTATGGCGGTGAGATTATCAATCGATCATGGCGATAGAAGATCCGTGAGTAGTTGTGGATTCGACCTAGGTTATCTGATGTAATGTGCGAGGAAGAGAGGGAAAAGGAATAACAGAGAATTTTGGATCCGATCACAAAATAGCTTTGATTAAGGTTTCATGAGTGCGAACGAACAATAATTTAGACCGAAGGGTGTTTTTGGTACTTCAAAAGGACACGGTTGAAATCAATTCATGCAATTTTCATTATTAGTAGTAAAGATAAATGAAATTTTCAAATTGAGTTATTGTAAATTGTTTGAATATTTAAACTTTGAAACCTACTGAATGGGAAGTGGTTTAAATTTGTAGTTCAAACCTGGATTTGAAATCGATGTAAATCAAAAATGGTTTTAATGAGAATTTGAATTGAACCTTTAACCTTTTTAATTGAAATTATTGAACTGAGATTGATTTAAATTGAATTTTGGAACTAAGTTGATTTGAATTGATTTGTGAAATTTGAGACAATTCTAGTTTTAAACTATTTTCGATATAAACACTTTTAGATATATAAACTATTTTAATATATTATTTTTAATTTATAAACAATTTTAAATATATATTTTTTAATATATAAACTATTTTTAATATATACACTATTTTAATCTATAACCTTCTTTCAAATATAAACTATTTTTAATGTATAACTTTTCCAATATATATACCACTTTCAATATTCAAACTGTTTAAGTTTGAACTGTTATGATTTAGATTTAATGGATTTAAATTCAAATAATTTGTTATAATGATTTCAAAACTGATATGATTTCAAAAGTGAATATGATTTCGAAAGTGATATAATTTTAAAATGAATATGATATTTTGGTATGAGGTATAAACTGTTTGAAATGAAAGTGATCACGATGTGAAATAGGCATTTAGTTGTTAAAGAGACCAGGATCGGATATTGTCATACTCTCTGTCAATACCAAAAACTACTTTAACAACTATATACGCGCTGGAGAATCCAGAACGAAGTAGGATGGTTTGGCGACATCTATGCAAGGTATGAATGCTGCCTGGATTCCCGCAGTCAGTTGATGTGACTAAAACAGGAGCTACATCAGGCCAAGTGGGGTCGCTCCCACTATCGAGCACATTTCTTCGATACCATATCTATTACTTTATGATTTGACTAGGTGCACTTTGATTTGGGAGTGTGTTTCGTGGTGGGCGGTAGTAGCTGCTATGCGTTACCACCAGTCCGAGAGAGCAAAACGACAATATCCTATCCTGGGCATTGCCTCGCGTGCCTTTTCATATGCCTTATCGCACCTTCTAAAAGTTTGGACTGTCGTACCTATGGAGTGCTCCATGATAGCCCAACGGTTTGGTGGAGTTTACATTATTGCATAGACTACGACATTTATATAAAAATATGTTAATGGGGATATAGGTAACGCCTTAATGCTATTTTAGTATTTTACTTTACTGTAGACATTATCTATGCGGCGTAAGGTACTATGCACATAGATAGTTTAATGGATCCTTGAAGGATGGGAATCCCATGACATTTCACTTGAGTTGATTTACTTACATAAGAATGTTAATCATAACTCGAGTGTTTTGTGTTTTGAGTTGTGCTTGGGTCAGACTGAGTGTCACAACATTTGAGATTCACGTTTGGAGCTTGGAGCTTTGCTTGAAGTTCTATCTTATTTCTATTCAGTTTTTAGTTATTTCCATTTGTTTTGTTCAGACTTGTCAGTTTCTTTTGTATTAATGACCTTTGTGTATTTGGGAGTTCTATTGTATTTGCTTTAGACTTAGATGTTTATATAGTAGCTTCATGAACCACAATTTGTCTATTCCGCTGCTTATTGTTGTATTACTTTGTCTATGTGATTCAATGATTGATTTATTTATTGTATATGCTAAGTTCTGCCAAATATAAGTTAACAATCTGTTATTTTGAGAAATTCAAGTCTGACATGTGTAGATTATTGTTGATTTGAATAGTTTGAAAAAGCAGGTCGTTAAAATAGTACAACTTTGGGTCAGTATAGGGTGGCTACTATTTGATGTTTTATATTTTTATATTCAATAATATCTCGTTTATGTACCTCAAAATCCTAAAAACCTATCGAGTCGTGCCACCTGACGTTCCTAATGTTATACCACTATTCCGAACCCAGTGGAACTAGGTCCGAGGCCTAATTTGATCGTATGTGGAAGATAGCTTTTTAAATCGACTATTTGAATTAAATTAAATTATTTCTAGGCGTTTTTAGATCGCACGACCAAATGGTAAATCTAAACGGAATGAAATTGAAATTCCATAATAATACACTATCTATTGGCTGGTTTCGCCGAATTCTAAGACTATGCCCTAGATCGCTATTTAAACGCGTTGACTAAATCGACGATTTCAAAATTTGGTGAAATTTCTTGAAATTTCTATTTTAAAAACTTATTAACTCAATTCTAATTCAAACAGAATTGATATCAATACTAGAAATCGTTTCGATTCAAATTCAACTCAAATTTCAATTACTCACCATTTCCCTATTACGATAAATCGTAAATTTTTGAAATTTAAATTCATTCTATAAATTTAACCAAAACCATCATTTTCAAAAATCAATTTATATTCCAAATCCAATGTTTAAAACCATAGGAATATTCAAAATCAAATGTCGGAAAATCCCGGTCATTCCATCATAGGTCTGCAAACACTTCCATCTTGTAGCTTTATATAAGATGCACCATTCCTAAGGCATGTCTCTTGTACTGTTATTCCTTTTATTCTTGCAAGGGAAACGACCATAGGTTGAAGATGTATCGACAATTGAAAAACATGTGGAAGTTGTCTTCCATTTCACTATTGCGAAAACCACAATCTAGATTTACTTCAAAACCTTTAGCCACTAGGTTTGACATAGTATTTAGGGCATTATTTATGACTTTCCATATGGTAAGAGTCTCTCTCTCATTATTTTGCTTGATCCAAATATGTTTATTCCAACTAAAATTTGGGTACAAGTCAGTTTTCATGATATCTTTACACCTCTCCAATATTAAACTACACACATCTTTCAGTCCATAACATATTGTCTTTTTGCACCATTGGGGTGGTTATCTGTTGAAAATTTAACCATAGTTGTGTAGCCTGGTTAGAAGAATATGGAAAAACGATATGCCCATCAGGAAAAAACTCATAAGCTTTCGCATCAAGCAATTCCAGTTTGAAGCATTTATTGGCATGTGAGGAAGTGTGAGCTTTGGGGATGATCCTTGGATCAAACATGGTATCCTTGGATCAAACATTATTAATATGAGGTAACAATATAATAACAATATAACCATGAAAATGATAAACATCAGACAAATTCAACAATATTTAATGTTAACCCCAAATATTAAATTTGTTAACAATAATAAATATCGTCCTAAGTGTAATAATCACTCATCATTGGCAGCATACATCAATAGCATAAATGCAAATGTAACTCCACCAAATGTCTACTAAGTGCTCCATATTAGTAAGACAGCGTCATACTCATGAAATGTGTACTAACAGTTCTAATGTACTAGTGTAGACATTTGAGGGACTAAAAGGCTAATCATTACAAGGATTTTATTTTCTTTTAAATTAACAATATCGTTAACCATCTTTAAGTCTAACTGCCTTTATATGTTATACACCCGTTTAAAAAGCCGACTATAGAAGTTGTATCATTTCATGTTTATAATGATTTTTTATTAAAATATCACATTCTGATATAAATAAATTTAAAACAATTGTTTTTTCCAGAAAAATTCCAGAATTTCAAAAATATTATTTATTTTTGAAAAGAAAAATCCAAATTTCTTCAATTTAGATTAAAAAAATATTTATCAAAATTTTAAGTTAAAATCCCAGAGTAAGTTTTATTATAATTAATCTATTTGTGGGATGTTACAAACTCCCCTCCTTACAGAAATTACATCCTCGCAATTTTATTGAAGACTAGTGTAATTTATTTTCTATACCGTTCGACTGTGTATGCACAGCCATGCACACAACAACCACTCAAAATTGATCAAATTAAACAAATATGTATATAGCGGATCAAAATTATTCAGGATATGTTCATTCGATTAATTCTTTGGTCTTCCACATATAAAATTTGGGATCATTTGGCCATTGAACATTAACTAATGGAACGTTCTTTTTTCTCAACTACTTTACCTTCATTCCTTGGCTCTATAATAAT
The DNA here is from genome assembly GCA_030765085.1 of Allium cepa. Taxonomy (NCBI): domain Eukaryota; kingdom Viridiplantae; phylum Streptophyta; class Magnoliopsida; order Asparagales; family Amaryllidaceae; genus Allium; species Allium cepa. Next base: position 69,447,148 of record CM060928.1, read on the forward strand.
GCCCAAGTATAAAATACACCTTTTTATCTCATGCAATTGTTGTAAAAAAAGATTTAAATATTCTTTGCTTGAACTATTATAACTTGAGTACTATTGGTGATTTGTTCTATTATTATTCAACCATCTTCATTTCAATTATGGTACTTCAAGAAATAGAATTAATCCTCTGACCTTTCTGATGTCTGTTTTTCACTTAGTTGCACCAAACTCAATGTTTCACTTGTTTATTGATGTCTCATTCATCTCTTATAATAATAACTTCTCTTCATCTCTTTATACATCTCCATTCAACTTGAATATACGAAATAAATACGAACTCATGATACTCATTGAGAATATCTTCCGTCAAACTAGTTAGTTCCGGTCTTCCTACCTTATCTTAAATATCTTTTCGAGACTAACTTGAATTTGAAATACCTTCAAAAATATACACTCTATAATTCACTAATATTTCTTGCCAAAATCTAATCATTACTCTGAATAGTCTAGAGATCTATCAAATTGGAATGAATCTCCAAACTAACTGATATAACTTATTATTCTATTCATATAATCTCCTTTTCGTTTGAGCTACTTAAATGCATCCTGTGGAAATTTCCTCGATTAGTCGAGTCTTTAATTTCAGTATTTCTTTAGGGCACATTCATTAGTGATCTACTAAATAATTGAATATTATGAATTAAATGAAACTTGAATTCAATAATTTAGAATAATTTATGGCTAGCAAATATTTAATATACTTTGTCAAGATTCCATATTTTATAGAGAGTAAACCTTACTAGTATTTGATGCTTCAAGTGTTATCAAAAAATTCGTTCTATATGATCGTAATATTGAAAAGTAATCATCTTCTCGACACAAAGGAATATATTTCAATGAATCTTGAATCGGTTCATCCTAAGAATAATACCTTTTACTCGAAATTTTGTTTTTTCAAAGTGTCTCATTCTAGCACCTATAAATCCATATCGACTTATTGCCAGATGCATCAATTAGAATTCAAAATCACTTAATAGAAAGATCAACGCAACCAATTTTCCAATATTATTCTCATTTTACTTAAAACAAAATTACTTATCCCCTTGCGGTTCTATTCTAGAAAAACTGTTGGCTTATAAAATATTTTATTTTGTTTATATTTAAGTGTGTCAATAACCTCTTGAGTAATAACACTAATTCAAAATCCTAGAATCTAACCAAGCTTATATAAAAACAAAACTAAAAAACATGCACTAATTCGTGTACAAAATCAAACATTCATGTACAAAATCAAACATTTAATTATGCATAACAAGAAGACCTTTATTAGTTTCTAATGTGCAACTCTAATGAGTATAGACCTTTTAATTCAAACATGCTTTATCATAATTTATCTTTGTGATGTAATGATGCAACGCACCATAAGTCGCCAGCTTATGTCGCCTTTCTTGCGTCGCCACCTTCCTTGAGCCGTTCACTTATGTCGCATGTCTATAAGCCGTTCACACACCTTAAGTCGCGACCACCTTAAGTCGTAAGTCGTATGCCGCATATGTCGCTTAAGCATCATCATAAGTCGCCTGCCTTGATAAGCGACTCAAGAAATCAAGGCCGCACCTCTTAAGTCGTTTCCTGATGCTGCACTTCTTAAGTCGCTGATTCCTTATGTCGCTAAGTCGCTCCTGAAGCTGTGCCATCTTGTTATGTCGCATGGTGTTGTAACTTGTATTGTGTTGTTAAGTCGTGTGATGTTGTTATGTCGTATGTCATGATGCATTGTTGTTATGTCGTATGTCATGTTGTATTGTTAAGTCGTGTGTCGTATGTCATGATGCATTGTTGTTAGGTCGTATGTCGTGTTGTGTTGTTAAGTCGTGAATTTTTGTAACTCGTATTGTTGTTAGGTCGTGAGTCGTTGAGTTGTGTGATGATAAGTCGCATGTGTGTTGTAAATTCCTATAAATAGAGGCGTGATATCATTTGTAAAGGGAGTTGATTTTTGAAATAAATTTGTATGTGAGCTTTGGCCACCATTTTTGGAAGTTGAGTGTTATCTCCTTCTACTTTCCATCTTCGGGTTGTTCGTGCGTGAATCAACGAAGTTGAAGCCAATTCTCGGTATCACATACGAGTGATCAATGGTCGAATTGTAGATCTTTTAACACGGTATCTTGCGGGATCAACGGGTTGGAGATAGCTAGATTCCGGCACCATCACGATCAACGGAATTGAGCATTTATCGTTCTATCGGGTTATTTGATACGAAATCATCATTTCGTGAGGAAGATCCTGGATAGGTTGCGACAGTTTGATATCTAAACTGTTCGAGCCTAGTCAAAACTGCGTCAATTGGTATCAGAGCCAAATTAGTGCGTCAATTGGTATCAGAGCTAAATTAGAGACGGAAACGAGATTGTTTAATGATCATGCCTCCGAGACGTGCTAATCGCTATCGTAATGTTGAATAATTGTATAGAAGACAAGAAGCTGAGCAGATGGAGTAGCGTATCAATGAAAAGTTCAATGAGGGTATTGAAAAATTGGAGAAATTGATGAATGAAATGAATCAAAATCAAAGGAGAACGTCACCAGTTTCGAGCCAGGGTGGAAACAAGGTTTCACCATCGGTCTCAAAAGAAAGGAGGGTGTCACCACAGTCTTATCGAGATAGGAGAGAATCATCAGTCTCAATGATGCGAGACCACCATAGGTACCGAAATGTAGAGGGAAGAACTCAACGTGGGTTCGAAAATAAACCATATCGCGATGCTGAAAGACAGGGTAGAAGGGACATGTGTGGTCGTAGGGATGTAGATGGTCAGGATCGATATCGAAATACATCTGATTTTGAGGAAGATGGTGATGGAGGTAGTATTCATTATCGAAATCGAGGCCAAGTGCGAAATCAATATCTGGATTTAGAAAATGATCGTAAATGAGAGTCAGGTATGAGGATGGAAATTCCAGAATTCAAAGGTGGTATGCAAGTAGAAGAATTTCTTGATTGGTTGTTGAATGTTGAAGAAATTTTAGAATTCAAGGATGTGCCTGAGAATCGCAGAGTCCAACTAGTTGCTACAAAACTAAGGGGAAGAGCTATGACTTGGTGGCAACAAACTAAACTAACTCGGGAGAGAATGGGAAAATCAAAAGTTGTCACTTGGGAGAAGATGAGAAAGATGATGAAAGCGACTTTCTTGCCGTACAATTATCAATCTCTTATGTATCAACATTTGCAGAATTTGAGACAAGGGACGAAGATAGTGAATGACTATGCAGATGAATTCTATCAATTGATTGCAAGGAATGATATTATGGAAACCGAGGAACAGCTAACGGCTAGATATAGTGGGGGGTTACGAATACAAATTCAAGACATGGTTAATATGTTTAATCCAATGTCTGTTGCTGAAGCACATCAGAAAGCTCTAGTTTGGGAGAAACAAGGGAGACGAGGAATTGGTGTGTTTACGAGTTCTAATAACCAGAATAAGGGTGCTTGTAGCAGTGCTAATGTTTCCAGGGTAGTCAATAAACCAATTGTCAATGAAGCCGCTAAAGAAAAGGTCAATAACAGTATCAAGTGCTATAATTGTCAGGAGTTTGGCCATAAAAGTAATGAATGTACAAAGCCAAAGAAGAGAGCATTAGTTGCAGAGGAATGTGAGTATAAGAATGTGGAAGCTGAAATTGATTATTCTCAACCATCGAAATTTGATGAAGATGAAGAAGTTGTGTTAGGAGACGAAGGGTGTAACTTGATGATGAGGAGGTCTTGTTTAGTGCCAAAGCATGAGAATGATTCTAGTTGGCTGAGAAGCAATATCTTTCAGTCTACATGTACTATCTTGGGAAAGGTTTGTCGATTTGTTATTTATGCGGGAAGATGCGATAACATTATTTCTGAAGAAGCCGTTAAGAAGTTAGGGTTGAAGACTGAAAAACACTCTAGACCTTATAAACTGGCATGGCTAAAGATAGGTGGAGAAGTGACCGTGGGAAGACGAGCATTTATTACGTTTTCTATTGGGAAGAATACGAAGATGATATATGGTGTGATGTTGTCGATATGGATTGTGTCATCTACTATTGGGAAGACCATGGCAATATGATAGAGCAGTACAACATAATGGTCGCACCAACAGCTACAGTTTCATGTTCGAAGGTACTCAAGTTACCTTAGTTCCTAAGAAGCGTGAACAAAGTGAAAGCAAGTCAGAGAAGAGAGTGGAATCAACTACTCTATTATCTATGAGAGAATTTGTTAAAGAAGTGAAAGATAGTGCTGAATTGTTTATGTTGATTTGGTATGAAACAAGTGAAGATCTTGAAATTCCTGCGGAGGTTAGACCGATGTTAAATGAATTTGAAGATGTCTTTCCTACGGAATTACCCAAGGAATTACCGCCATTAAGGGACATACAACATCAAATTGATCTAGTGACAGGTGCTGTTTTACCGCATAGGCCACACTATCGTATGAGTCCAAAAGAGCATGAAGAGTTGAGGAGACAGGTTGAGCAGTTACTTAAGCAAGGGCGTGTTCGTGAGAGTCTCAGTCCTTGTGTTGTACCAGCTCTGTTGGTACCAAAGAAAGATAGTTCATGGAGAATGTGTACAGACAGTAGGGTACTCAACAAAATAACTGTCAGATACAGATTTCATATGCCAAGACTTGATGATCTATTGGATCAACTCAGTGGATCTGTAATCTTTTCTAAGATCGACCTTAAGAGTGGTTATCATCAGATTCGCATAAGACCAGGTGATGAATGGAAGACATCATTTAAGACTCGGGAAGGATTATATGAATGGCCGGTCATGCCATTTGGTCTATCTAATGCACCAAGTACATTTATGAGGGTGATGAATCAAATTTTTAGACCTTACATCGGGAAGTTTGTGGCAATCTACTTTGATGATATCTTGATATATAGTGCTAGCACAGAGGAGCACATTCAAAACTTGCGAAAGGTGTTAACTATTCTTCATCAAGAATAGTTCTATGCAGCGACGAAGAAATGCGTGTTCATGACGCCAAGTGTTTTGTTTCTGGGTTATGTCGTGTCCAAGGAAGGGATACAAGTGGATCAGAGTAAAGTAGCCGCAATCAGAAATTGGCCACATCCCAAAACTATAACAGAAATCAGAAGTTTCCATGGGTTAGCTTCGTTTTATCGAAGATTTATACCGCATTTTAGTAGTGTAATGGCTCCTGTTACTGACTGTATGAAAGGAAAGCAGTTTTCATGGACGAAAGAGGCAGGATCTGCTTTTGATCAAATCAAGGAACTTTTAACCTCAGCACCGATTCTAGTGTTGCAAGATTTTCAGTTACTATTTGAGTTACATACAGATGCGTCCAAAGTTGGGATTGGAGGAGTGTTGAGTCAGAAAGGCCGTCCAATTGCCTATTTCAGTGAAAAACTTTCTGGAGCAAAACTGAGTTACAGTACTTATGATGTGGAGTTTTATGCTATTATGCAGGCCATGAAGCATTGGAAACATTACTTGTTCCACAAAGAATTTATTTTGTATACAGATCATGAAGCATTGAAACATTTACAAGGGCAGAATAAAATTGCAGCTAGGCACGCATCGTGGATAGCTTATTTGCAGCAATTTATGTTCGTCATAAAGCACAAGTCTGGAGTGACTAATCGCGTCGCCAATGCATTGAGTCGGAGGAATAATTAACTAACAACCATGCGAGTAGAGGTGATGGTTTTTGACTTACTTCCAGATTTTCTCACTTCAGATTCATATTTTTCCAAGATCCTAGATAAAGTCAAGCAGGCAAACATGGATGGATATATGCTGGTTGGAGGTTTTCTATTCAAAGGAAATCAGTTGTGTATTCCAGATTGCAGTCTACGAATGAAAATAATCAAAGAATTGCATGAAGAAGGACCCGTGGGCCGTGACCGTACTATGCAGTTGATCTCAAAGTCTTATTTTTGGCCGTCAATGAGGAAGGAGGTTGAAAAATTCGTTCAGAGGTGCCATATTTGTCAAGTTTCAAAAGGGACCGCAACAAATGCAGGTTTATATATGCCGTTGCCTATACCTACTAAACCATGGGTGGATGTTAGTATGGACTTTGTATTGGGCTTGCCGAGAACGCAACGTGGCAATGATTCTATCTACGTGGTGGTTGATCGGTTTTCAAAAATGGTATATTTTATCGCATGCAAGAAGACTGCAGATGCAGTTAATGTCGCACAGTTATACTTCAGAGAGATCTATCATCTTCATGGGTTGCCTAAATCTATTGTATTGGATAGAGACACTCGTTTTCTGAGTCATTTTTGGATGAGTCTATGGAGAATGGTCGGGACAAAGCTGAAATTTAGTAGTGCTTATCATCCACAGACGAATGGACAGACAGAAGTTGTGAATAGATCCCTAGGTAATCTATTGAGATGCCTCGTGAATGACAATTTGAAGAGTTGGGATTCCAAGCTATGTCAAGCTGAGTTTGCACACAACCATTCAGTTAATCGTAGCACTGGGTTCAGTCCATTCCAAGTCGTTTACTCAACAATGCCTAAGGGACCATTAGATTTATCTATAGTACCACAGCAGAAAGGAGTGATCGAACGAGCTAGTGATTTTGTTAATGAATTGCAAGAGTGCCACAAGGTTGTGCAGGAACGATTGCTTAAGGTGAATAAGAAATATAAGCAAGCCGCAGATATTAAATGACGAAATGTTGAATTCAAAGAAAGATATTTTTGTATATGCAGTATTGACTAAGGATCGATCTCCTATTGGTACTTACAACAAACTAGCTGCTAGAAAGATTGGTCCTTTGAAAATCATAAAGAAGATTAACGAGAATGCTTATCAGTTAAGATTGCCGGATCATATCCATACTGTTTACGTTTTCAATGTCAAATACTTGATCCCGTATCATGAGAATAAGAATGTCAAAGAAGAGGAAAGCGTTAATTCGGGGTCGAATTCTTTTCAACCAGGGGAGGATGATGCAGCGCACCATAAGTCGCCAGCTTATGTCGCCTTTCTTGCGTCGCCGCCTTCCTTGAGCCGTTCACTTATGTCGCATGTCTATAAGCCGTTCACACACCTTAAGTCGCGACCAACTTAAGTCGTAAGTCGTATGCCGCATATGTCGCTTAAGCATCATCATAAGTCGCCTGCCTTGATAAGCGACTCTAGAAATCAAGGCCGCACCTCTTAAGTCGTTTCCTGATGCTGCACTTCTTAAGTCGCTGATTCCTTATGTCGCTAAGTCGCTCCTGAAGTTGTGCTATCTTGTTATGTAGCATGGTGTTGTAACTTGTATTGTGTTGTTAAGTCGTGTGATGTTGTTATGTCGTATGTCATGATGCATTGTTGTTATGTCGTATGTCGTGTTGTATTGTTAAGTCATGTGTCGTATGTCATGATGCATTGTTGTTAGGTCGTATGTCATGTGGTGTTGTTAAGTCGTGAATTTTTGTAACTCGTATTGCTGTTAGGTCATGAGTTGTTGAGTCGTGTGATGATAAGTCGTATGTGTGTTGTAAATTCCTATAAATAGGGGCGTGATGTCATTTGTAAATGGAGTTGATTTTTGAAATAAATTTTTGTGCGAGCTTTGGCCACCATTGTTGGAAGTTGAGTATGATCTCCTTCTACTTTCCATCTTCGGGTTATTCGTGTGCGAATCAACGAAGTTGAAGCCAATTCTCGGTATCACTTACGAGTGATCAACGATCGAATTGTAGATCTTTCAACATGGTATCTTGCGAGATCAACGGGTTGGAGATAGCTAGATTCCGGCATCATCACGATCAACGGAATTGAGCATTTATGGTTTTATCGGGTTATTTGACACGAAATCATCATTTTGTGAGGAAAATCCTGGATAGGTTGCGACAGTTTGATATCTAAACTGTTCGAGCCTAGTCAAAGCTGCGTCATGTAATCATATTGCGAGATCTAGATTATGGTCATTTATAGCTTCCCTAATCAAGCCATTACAAAAAGTTAATTAAACCAAACCACCTTAACAATCAATTAAACATATCTGAACATCACAAAACTTACTCTCAAAGAAGCGTACCTTCTAAGATTGTGACCTGATTTCCTTTATCCTACAAAAAATTGGATTCCTCGATTGTGAACATCTTGCCAGGGGTTTGTTTATAGGGCTTCCTACACTGTCTTTCCGTATGAATCATTTCGTCATAACTATAACATTTCTATTTCGCTATTCTACATCCGTTAGCATAGAGATCCTTCCTTCCAAATGTATAACATTCAACTTTATATTTATCAAACTTCTTTCTCTATTCATGTCATTCTGATTAAACCGATTTCTTTGGTTTAGTCTGCCTTAGTTGAAAAGGCTTCGTGTTCATCTTAGAACCCCAGTTAATAGAGCGACCTTTTCTTCATTTGGAACTGTTGAGTATATTGTCCTTTAGGGCCAGAGTCTCATTCTTGGACTTCTTATGTCTTAATATCATATCAATGATTTCCTTGAAAGGACATCTTATCTGAGTAGGTAATTTGTCTCTCAACTCCATATTTAGTCTAAGAATAACTTTTCACTCTTTTTCGAACGGTGAATTAATCAATGCTGGTCCATACTTTAAAAGAGCATTGAATTCATTTACTTACCCAGTCACCATTGAATTATCTTGGATTACTTATATATTTCTGAAGCTGAGCCGCCTTTTCGGCTATGAGAAAAAATTGAGATTTAAATAGATTTCTACTCCTTTCTAAGTTACTTCTTCTTTCAATGCTGCTATGATGGCAGTGCACTGCTCCAAATCACCAGATTGTAAAAAGAAAGAAGCTAATCTCCTTTTCTCTTTGTCCATAAAAATCAAATCACTGAAAATTCTTTCATGTGTACTCAACCAAGTATGCACACCCATTACACCTTTGCTTCCCAGAAACATCTTTTCTCCTAGAATTGTATAACTATTGCAGAGTCTTGTGAATTCCTTTCTAGGATTTAGATTCAGTGCTCTAGCAACTCCCATATCCTGGACATGCCTTATAACTTTGTCCGTTGCTCCATTCTTAAAAGGGAATCTAGATTTCTTGACCTACTTTACTGACCATTTGGTAATTTATGAGATACGCCTGCTCTACATATGCTAGACCCAACCATTTTCTAAAAACAACATTTACCACTTATTAGATAAACACTGAATAATATTTTTAGTCATATACGAATTTCACTAGTAAATATGTATATATCACAAATATGAATGTAAATTCAATCATATTTTTCTTTCCTCAAAACACTAATCTCAACTCGTGTAATACATACACGTGTTATTCCCGACTCTATCCAGGTTACATTGTCATGGTAACATCCTGTTGGAATTCCTTAAAAAATGAATGAAATACACAAAATCCCAAAGTCCCACATCTCCAAATTGTGAGAGCTATATTGATTTAAATATAGCTTTCTCAAGTGGAGGTTGGGGGCCTGGGGCTCCCAAAGGTATGCTTCGTTGTGAGGAGGGAGATCATGCACTCCACCACACACGCGCGCGCGCCGCCGCCGCCGTCCGACCGACCGAACCGAACCGGGCCGGGCCGGGCCGGGTACGGGTCTAATGTGACTGTACGAAGAGGTACAGACACGACTATTTGAACGAACAGGTGCAGACACGACTGTTCGGAAGGGATACCGACCAACTATAAATAAGGAGGGAAACTGATCACTTTCCTCACTCATTTTTTTTTCAGTCTCTGTATATCTCCTCTCCTCTGTTAGCCTGCTGTTCTCATATTCAAATCACAGAGTGATATACTCATTACAATTTCGAGCAGAAATTGTCTGTTGTATCTTGGGAGAATTTTGAAATAAAATTCTTAAGGAAATCGTTACGACGAGCCTCAGACACAATCCGATTAGATTCTAGTTTATTCTATAATCTTTCGTTTATACGTTGTGCTATTTCTTTAAATAGAATAACGTTGTTGTTGTAATTTATTTACAACGTAACTTATTGTTACATTTATCTAATACAGAATTCCAGCGTAGCGGAATTCTAATTAATAAACTTGTGCGACGAGTTTATTGTAGCGTGCTATCTGTTTTAGTACACTAGACATATAACATCTTAAGAATTTTACTGTTTTACACTAAAACAGAGATGTTAACAGTTGACAACATGAAAATGGATAAGTCCAACTTTTCAGCGGTTATTTCTGAATGCAATTTGATTCAAAACCCTAACCAATGGTGGGTTGACACAGGAGCTACTCGTCATGTTTGCTCTGAAAAATCCATGTTTTCAACATACCAGAAATTCGATCAGAAAGAAAGACTCTACATGGGTAATTCTGCAGTTTCCATGATCGAAGGAAGTGGAACAGTTATCCTCAAGTTCACTTCTGGAAAAACTGTCAAATTGAATGACGTGCTTCACGTTCCAGACATACGCAAGAATCTCATCTCTGGTGCAGTCCTATCAAAGAAGGGATTCAAGATGGTGTTTGAGTCAGACAAGATGGTTCTGTCCAAAGCTGGAATGTATATCGGAAGGGGATATCTATGTGATGGCCTATTTAAGGCAAATGTAGCCGTTACGGGCAATAAATCTATGTATTCTGATTGTGCTAAAAATAAAATTGAAGTCTCTTACTTGCTTGAGCACGAAATTTTACTATGGCACGATAGATTAGGACACATAAACTTCCGAAAAATGAAGAAATTATCAAACTTGGGATTGATTCCAAATTTCCAAGTAGATAAGAACTACAAATGTGAGACATGTGTAGAAGCAAAAATGGTCAAACAACCATTTAAATCTGTTGACAGAAGCACCGAACCATTAGGTTTGGTACATACAGATTTATGTGATTTTAAATCACTACCTACAAGAGGTGGGAAAAAGTATTTTATTACTTTTATTGACGATTATACGCGATATTGTTATGTATATCTTTTAAATAGTAAGGATGAAGCAATAACCGCGTTTATAAAATACAAGGCTGAGGTAGAAAATCAGTTAAATAAAAAGATCAAGATATTGAGATCTGATCGAGGTGGAGAATATGAATCACCATTTGAACAGTTCTGTGCCGAAAATGGTATAATTCATGAAACAACAGCTCCATATTCACCACAACAAAATGGTGTAGCCGAGAGGAAGAACAGAACGTTAAAAGACATGATTACTGCCATGCTTTTAACTTCTGGTCTGCCGATGAACTTGTGGGGGGAAGCCTTAAATATGTCTAATCACATATTAAACAAAGTTCCTCACAATAAAACGGGAACAATTCCATATGAGATATGGAAAGGACACAAACCAAGCTTTAAATACCTCAAAGTGTGGGGGTGCTTGGCAAAAGTTCCAGTTCCGCCTCCCAAGAGAGTCAAACTTGGACCAAAAACAGTAGACTGTTATTATCTTGGGCCAGCCCAAAATAGTAGTGCCTATAGATTTTTGGTATTCAAGTCTGATATAAATGATATTCATGTAAATATAATCATGGAATCAAGAGATGCCTCGTTTTTTGAAGATGTGTTTCCACATAAAAGAAACGATGGAAATCCTGTCCCAAAAAGGACAAGAAATAACAGAGATGAGACATGTGAAGATGAAACTCATCAGGACAACGAGAAGGTTGAACCAAGAAGAAGCGTAAGGGCAAGAACTTCCAAATCATTTGGTTCGGATTTTTTAACTTATATGTTAGAACACGAACCTCAAACGTACAAGGAAGCAATGTCATCTTCTGAATCTTCATGTTGGAAAGAAGCAATCCAAAGTGAGATTGATTCAATTCTAAGTAATAAAACTTGGGAAATTGTTGATATTCCACCAGGAATAAAACCAATTGGCTGCAAATGGATTTTCAAGAAGAAAATGAAAGCAGATGGCTCTATCGACAAGTATAAAGCCAGATTAGTAGCCAAAGGATATCGTCAAAAAGAAGGAGTAGACTTCTTTGATACCTATTCACCGGTTACACGAATAACCTCTATAAGAATGTTAATAGCAATTGCATCCATTTATAATCTAGAGATTCATCAAATGGATGTAAAAACAGCATTCTTAAATGGAAATCTCGATGAGGAGATTTACATGGAGCAACCTGAGGGATTTATTTCCAAAGGATATGAAAACAAAGTCTGTAGATTAGTCAAATCATTATACGGACTAAAACAAGCTCCAAAGCAATGGCACGCAAAATTTGATAGTGTCATGATGAAAAATGGTTTTCGTATAAATGAATGTGATAAATGTGTTTATTACAAACAGGTTGTGCAATCATATGTGATGATTTGTCTATATGTGGACGATATGCTAATATTCGGTCCAAATACTCAGGTAATTGAGACCATAAAGAAAATGTTGATCAACAATTTCGACATGAAAGACTTGGGTGTTGCAGATATTATTTTGGGAATAAAAATAATAAGAACATCGAATGGAATTGAGTTATCTCAATCACATTATGTAGAAAAAGTAATTGAAAGATTTCAAAACTTTGGAATTAAAGGAGTAAATACACCCTTTAATCCATCGGAAGTACTGCATAAAAACACTGATGAGAGTGTAATGCAACTGGAATACTCTCGTGTAATAGGATGCTTAATGTATCTGATGAATTGCACCAGACCAGATATAGCTTATGCAGTAAGTCGATTGAGCAGGTATACAAGCAATCCAGGGAAGGAACACTGGAAAGCACTAATGAGAGTGCTTGGATATTTAAAAAATACCACTAACTATTCCTTACATTATGGAAAATATCCTGCCGTCTTAGAAGGATATAGTGATGCAAACTGGATTGCAGATTCAGAGGAATCAAAATCAACGAGTGGTTATGTCTTTACCCTAGCAGGGGCAGCGGTGTCATGGAAATCTACTAAACAAACATGCATAGCTCGATCCACTATGGAATCAGAGTTCATTGCATTAGATAAAGCAGGCGAAGAAGCAGAATGGCTTCGTCACTTTTTAGAAGATATTCCGTTTTGGCCTAAACCTGTACCGGCCATATGCATACACTGTGATAACCAAGCTGCGCTAAGCAGAGCGCACAATTTTGTGTATAATGGAAAATCACGACATATTCGTCGACGCCATAACACAGTTAGGCAGTTACTCTCTAATGGAACAATTTCCATAGATTATGTGAGAACAAATGATAACCTAGCGGATCCATTTACTAAAGGTTTATCAAGAGAGAAAATTGACTGCGCATCGAGGGGAATGGGTTTAAAAGCCTAAACCAACAAGAGTTACCTTATACGGAAACCTATCCTAGCGACTGGAGATCCCACGGACTAGGATCAATAGGCAAACCAGTTATGAGTAACTCAAGAAGTAATGCATTTGTTTGGACTTGGTCCTACTCCATTCCTATGGTGCAAAATATAATGCATACCTACAGAAGTAGTTAAAGGTTAAAACTATGTTTTTTAATGATGACCATATCTTGAAAATAACAAGTGGGGTATTTGTAGGATACTCTTAATGGTTGCGATCACCTATGTAAGTGTGAGCTGGGTCGGCTCTATGAGAATTTTACAAGGCTTTAAATTCTCTATAACACTCGCAGAACCAAGTAGTGTTCAGGACCAAAATGAACACAACCAAGAAATTGGATGAGAAGGGAATCAATGCTTCGTAAAACTTATTGTCTGGATATACAATAAAGGCTGACGGTTCAAGATGAAATATTTCACCGATTAGCCAAGTAGATCCGATAAGTTTTAACTAGGGAAAGTTCAAAGTGAAATATCTACTTATCCACGATAAAGCATTATTCCATATGTACTCTGTGATATTTCGCTTTGTGTGGGGGATATGTATATTATCATTCATGTGGGGGATTGTTGGAATTCCTTAAAAAATGAATGAAATACACAAAATCCCAAAGTCCCACATCTCCAAATTGTGAGAGCTATATTGATTTAAATATAGCTTTCTCAAGTGGAGGTTGGGGGCCTGGGGCTCCCAAAGGTATGCTTCGTTGTGAGGAGGGAGATCATGCACTCCACCACACACGCGCGCGCGCCGCCGCCGCCGTCCGACCGACCGAACCGAACCGGGCCGGGCCGGGTACGGGTCTAATATGACCATTCTTTTTACTAGGCAATTGTTTAACAGTTTTGGGCTTCATCTGAAACTGGGCTGGGCCTGGAATTTGAAGGGAAGCGGACACAGGTTGAATAGGCGCGTCACGAGCGGGTGCGACCCGACTGAAGCAGACGCAGGCGAACAGATGCACGCGAGCGGGTGCGACCCGACTGAAGCAGTGCAGGCGGCCGGATGCGCGCGAGCGGGTGCGACCCGATTGAAGCAGTGCAGGCGGCGAACGGATGCGGAACAGATCCGTTAGAGGGCAGATGTGACTGTACGAAGAGGTACAGACACGACTATTTGAACGAACAGGTGCAGACACGACTGTTCGGAAGGGATACCGACCAACTATAAATAAGGAGGGAAACTGATCACTTTCCTCACTCATTTTTTTTTCAGTCTCTGTATATCTCCTCTCCTCTGTTAGCCTGCTGTTCTCATATTCAAATCACAGAGTGATATACTCATTACAATTTCGAGCAGAAATTGTCTGTTGTATCTTGGGAGAATTTTGAAATAAAATTCTTAAGGAAATCGTTACGACGAGCCTCAGACACAATCCGATTAGATTCTAGTTTATTCTATAATCTTTCGTTTATACGTTGTGCTATTTCTTTAAATAGAATAACGTTGTTGTTGTAATTTATTTACAACGTAACTTATTGTTACATTTATCTAATACAGAATTCCAGCGTAGCGGAATTCTAATTAATAAACTTGTGCGACGAGTTTATTGTAGCGTGCTATCTGTTTTAGTACACTAGACATATAACACATCCTATGTCTGACTTCTCTATGGTTAACAATTTTCTTAATTCCTGATTTATAAAATTCTAGCACAACCTGGCTCTGACACCATATGTAATAGCATGGCTATAGTGATCGAACTATCAAAGGGAGTTTACTATCAAATAGCTCAGGTCAATAGAAACGGTAGGACCGATCCTACATATACACTACTTTAGATCAATATAGATACGTTGCAATACCAAAACACATATAAAATAATATGTATGACATCTCGATACAATGTAGCATATACAAATAGTGAGGACTGAGCTATTATACAAATCACATCATCTCTTTGAATGAAATGAACAATGTTATGCATCCTGATTTCTATATAGTGGTTGCTGCATTTAAATACAATATTCCAAACATAACATACATTATGTATAGTGTTTCCCATGGACCACTTAGCAAACAAAACTGACTTTTGTCCATATATAACCATCCTGAAATAACAACTCCACGGTCTGACCTGTGGTATGGTCATATATATAGCAAACCTCTGATCAGGCTTGAAACCTTGCTGTAAGTATAACAGTGCAACAATAATAATCTATAAATGTGACATCAAGTACATACCCGACAAATGTCAACTCCTCAAAAATGTAGATCTGTAGCGGGGTCCAAGGCTTCCACCTCCACTTTCTTCTCCCCGGATCTCTTCTTTGTCTCTTCAAAGCCCGCCTCCTCATTACTATCTTTGTCCTCTACTTTCTATTCTTTTCGTCCGCCTTAGCTTTTCGTTTTTTTGTCTTATAACTCTACTTTATCCTTTAGCCTTAGCTTTCGAGGCCAGCTTGCCCTCCCCGCATCGCCTTGTCTCTTCCGCTCCGCCTATTACTTTCTTTCTCGAGCCTCTTTGCCTTCCCTTCTATGTCGATGTTTTCTCTTATGTCCTTCTTGATCCCTCATCACCCACTAAAAGTGAAGCCAATGCACTCCTATTCTTAAACTGCCTTGCAAAAATTGCATTGAGTTTCGGTGTTGGCTTTTGGAGCAAGCTTAGCTTAACTTTCTAGGTGTTCGATTTTGGTTATTTTTGTGGTTCAGCTAGGATTTCTCTTGGCAGTTTTGGTCTACTGGAATTCTATTATTTGTAGTGGTTTTTAGGTTGGAGTTGAGGTCTGGCGTTTGTTGTTGTTGGGCGGTTTCAGTGTTCTCTGGTTGTTTATAGCTTTGGATTTGTATCTGCTGGTTTTGGCTGCTTCATAATTGTCTCTAGTTCTGGCACTTGAAGCTTTGCTTCTTCTTGGAGTTGGTTTTGGAATCTTTCAACATTCATATATTTTTTGCTCCTTGCTTTATGAGTTATTTGGGTCTGTATTTGTGCAGCTGCCTAATGTAAATAAGCACCTTGCATGGTACTTGTGTTAACGTATTATTTTCAGTCTAATGGGAGATGTTCTTCTATAAGAAGCTAAAGTGTGAGAAGTAGTTATACATAGTGGTTAGTCCAGTTTAAAAACCGCTTTGTAGTTGATGTGCCATTTCTATCTCGCAGTTGTAAAATCTATAAAGTTGTACAGCTATTACAATCCGGTTTGCCTATGCAAAATAATAATATTTTATTTTACTTGTAAAAAAAGTATATACCTGACTTATCTAACAAACATATTATCGCTCATAACATATACAAACCTGCACGCATTTAGTCCTAGCAAAACAATGTAACATGCATGTCAAAGACTTACCTAAGGTGACACATAGTTGCAACCCTAATAAACTAGGATATCTTATTCTATCCTCATTTATAAGTTCCAATCAGTTTCATGTACACTATTTTTAGAAAATACAGCTTTTTTCAATATCATATTTGAACGGTTAACAAATGCACCATTTTCTCTGTTTAGAGTAATACTACCTTTTTCATCCGTACATTTAAACATTTCCTCAAACTTACCAATTAAATAAAATTGACTAATTTATGAGGTAGGCATTTTAACTAATGAAAGTTATATCTCATACCCTCTTCTTTGAGTTCCCAATAGGAATCCTCATTGGTAACCCTTATGGATTCACCATCCTATGCGATCTTTTTCACCTGCTGCTTATCATTAATTGAGGGTACACTTTGCACGATCCCTTAGGTGCACTACCTCTGGCTTTTGAAGACATATGTTGTATGTGTATTATAGTCGCCTTCTCATTTCCATCTTGTGGCGCTATCTCTCATTGCATTACATCTCATTCTTCATTAATTATCTTCACATGTCCATGTAGCAAATCATTACACCCTACGGCAAAGGAAAAGGTCATCACAATTCGGTTTACAATCCTCAGATCAATTCATTATGATACATTCTAGAAGTCGAGTAGCTAATACCATATACCATTCTTGTCTATTGACCAATTTCATTACATTCAAAACATTTGATTATTCAAACGTCAATTTTCCCAAATGAGGTTATACCCCATTTTTCAATCATTTCTATGTCGTGTGCGTACTATTCATTTTATCTCAAAAGTTTATATCATAAAATGGCAGTTATAAACACGAAAAATTCAAACATGTATTTCATAAAAATAAATGGGATATAGTTATAACTTGGGTGTGCAAACAATATAGTTAATTCAATATTTCAATCGTTGACGCAAGAAAATCATCCCATATTATATAGACTCATGTATTCAGAAAACTGGGCAGCATATCAAATTAAATCATGTGTAGTGCACGATGTGTCATTGTGCATGTGCATGCACCTTACACACAAAAATGAAATCATGTTTCTTTTCTGTTTTCATATATATATAATCAATATTTATTTACTTATATATATAATCAATATTTATTTACTTGTATATCTCTATTAATGTTTCTTCTCATCTTGGCCAATCATTGTATATGCATGCATTACTAATATTTCTTCTCTTCTTGGCCACTTCATTTTATATATAGGTATTATTAATATTTCTTCTTTCCATGGCCACACCATCTTCTTCTCTTCTCTTCTTTTCTTCTTCTTTTTCACCTATGCATAAACAATGCATACATAAAATACCCAATACCAACTACACCTCTTCCGACAACAACTTATTACCACGTCTTTTCCTTTGGCCACACCTCCGCCCAATTATGCTAGCACCCTTTTTTCGGCAGCCTTCCCCTATACAATATGTTTATTTATTTATTTTTCATTGCCTTGCTCCAACCCATTTTAACCATGGAAATGCCTTATTAGGCTGCCAGCGACCAAATATAATCCATCTTTACACTCATTTAAGCAATACGATCCTACCAATACCTTATGTTCCAACCATAATGCGTCGTTCACAATATGGATGGGGACATGCCGCAAAATGTTTTCAGGACTTTCTGAATACCATGTACTTCAACAACTACGTAAAAGTTAGTCCATTTGTACATCTAAATTCCCTCTATATATTCTCTTTTGGCAGCATGCTCAAATTCATCTTGGATTTCAAGTTATAAGGGATCGAAGTTTGAAAAGAAAAAAAATCCATGTATATGGACATATACTGATACACAGTTATAACATTCCGCCTTTTTGGACAGTTTAAATCGATGATAAACCACACACGTCAGACTCAAACCATACAAAAGAGCGGATTGTTATGGGGTAAATAAGAAAAGGTGAAAGAAATAAAAGAAAATAGAATCTCACAGCGGAACGACAAAATATAATAATCAAATAACAATTCATGAATCTGTTTACAAAACATTTGATTATAATAATATAATACAGAATCAGGATTACCTATAACAGAGATGAATAACAATGCAGCGGAACAGTATGAATGTAGTGGAATAATATAATAAATAATAGTAATACAATCTTCATCTTCATCCTTCGGAAATAAGGTCTTCAAATCCTGAAATCCTCAGGCTGACCCAAGCGAATTGAAAAGACAAAACACTCCAGTCAGAACTAAAAGATCTTATGTAAGTTAAATCAACATAAATAAATATGAGTGGAAACAGCGTCAGATATGTTTACGGGGTTTGACATCTCCTATCCAGTGTCTAACGTGAGTGCAGTAACTTAAGAGATGTTTGAGATTCACATCTCCTAAGAATCTGTTAAACTATCTACTATGTAGTACAATACGCTATTATAATATGTCTATAGTAAAGTAAACTATTAAAATAGCGTTAAGGCGTTACCCATTTCCCCCTTAATATATTTTATATATTCCCATAGTTTATATAGTACCGTAATCTCACCCGTACTGGGTGTTGTCAGAGGGCACTTCATAGGTATGGTACAAACCAAACATGTAGAAGGCGCGCTAGGGTAGGTGACACGGCACAACTAGGCGATGCCAGGGTAGATATACCAATTAAACTTTTGGACTGGTGGTAACGCAGCCCACCTCGAAACACACTCCCGAGTAAAAATCGAAGGGTTGCCACCGAATAAATCAAAAGTCAGAATATAGATCGATGGAGTGTGCTCGATCGGAGGAATGATCTCGCTTGGTCCGTCAATTGCTCCTGTTTTAGCCACCTCATGCCAACTCACGGGAGTCGGGTCCATCTAAATAAACCTTTAGGATCGTTGCCACCATCCTACTTCATTCTGAAATCTCCACCGCGTATACAGTTGTCAAAGTGGTTTTCGGTATTGAAAGAGAGTATGACAACATCTGATCCCGGTCTCTTTGCTTATTACACATTGGATGGTTCTTTTACATTTCCAAAATCGTTTCATAATTGATATCAAAATATCATATTCGATTCAAACCATGTCACTTTCAAAATCAGTACTTACTTTCGAAATCATATTCGCCTTTGAAATCATAGTTCGATAATTTTATTTCCTTTCAATGTCAAATTCATAATTTATATCAAAATTTCGTATTCTCAAATGTATACCACTTTCTAATCATATCGTTTTCAAAATCATAATTTCTTCCAAAAATCACATTTCCAAAACAGATTAAGTCCTTGCTTCAAAATCATCATTTCAATTTATTATAACCTTCAAAATCTCAACTTAGGTTATAACATCATTTAACCTTATTTTCTTTTTAAAACAATGAATTGAATTTAACCATACTCACTTATTTAGTCTATAAATTTTAAAATAGTTTATATAGTTATAAATAGTTAAAATACTCCAAAATAGTTTAATTATAGGCAAAGTACTTTTAAGTTGATTTAAGATAGTTAAATAGATTTAATTTAGATTAAATATAATTAAAATAGATTAAATAGCTTAAAAAAGAGAAATTAGATTTAAAATAAATTAAAAGGGTTTAACCAGTTTTAAAAATAAATTAAATTGGTTTAAAATAGATCAAAATACTTTATATAGTTAATATTAGTTAAATAGTTAAATAAATTTGAAATCTTAATAATTAGAAAAATTTAAATAATATATTTTAAAACAGCTTAATTAAAATATGAGTTTAAAATTAATACCAAATTAGACTCTTCATTTCATTTCAACATATTTGGGCCATTTCAAATTTCCAAATCAACGAACCAAATTTCAATAAACTATCGAATTTCATATCGTTTCAATTCATGTTCAAAAATCAATACAGATTACTCCAATTTCAAAATATTTTGAGATTATTTTCAAACAAATTCAATAACTCAATTTCGATAGAATTTCATTTATACTTAAAAGTTTAACTTAAAACTTCCGATTAACTTTCTTAAAGAAATACCTTCCTAAACCAATTCGCATTTCAACACAAAAATTGATTTTCCAATAATACTTTAATTTATATAAATCAATTTTATTTCAAAACATCAATTGATTAAACTCAAAAATTTAAGGATTTTAAAATCATTTAATTTAACCAATTCGGTGTCTGTATATAATTCTCTACCCTGGGGTCAAGTGATACGGATATTTATCATTTCAATTCGCAATTTAATAATTTACGGTTATATATCATTTCAAACCGCAATCCCGAATAAATAACAATCCATGACGAACTTGTAGTTTATACCAATATGAAATACAACATCCATTCAACCAATATCGATAATTATTATCCATCACAATCATCATCCAAAACAATTAATAAATATCAACATTGAACTGATAATCGATAATAGATATTTGAATGGCAGTTTATATTCAATAATAAATTAAATAATGATTTAATTCAAATACATTCAAATTAACTGAGATGATAATTAAAATATACCAAACAGTCATAAATAAATTCCTAATCACATCATAAATTTAATTTAACAAACATAAGAATTTTAGAAATTGTGAGTGGGTTAACCTTTGAATTTAATTTAATTTCAGATCCAATTTATGGCCCAAATTCAAACGATCTCAGAATTCGTACAAACTACCATAAAATTGTCCATAATTTCAGTACCATCCCAATGGAACAAACCGTGCATGAATCGGACTTCGTACGTAAAAGTTATGCTAGTTAGAATTTTTGGAAATTAAAATTAGATAAAATAAAATAAAAAACAGCACCTTCATAACTAGGCCACGTCATCTGCTCTCTCTCTCTCACGCGTGAGCAGCTCAAACGCAAACAATCCTTACAGCACATCGCCGCCATAATCCTTAAAATGCACGCCTTACAACAGCTCGCGGCCAACCCGCACCTACCCAGAACGACACGCCGACCTTCCCACGTCGACACCATCACATGCGATCACCCAGAGCCGTCATGGCCACCTAGGCACAAGAAAATGAGGGCAGTCACGGCCCCACAAATCAAAGTGTAATCGAATTAAATACGGCGATTAGGTCGTTGAATCGACCAACCACCTGCGTCGATGAACTCCACTCGGCTCTCTCCTCAATACTGTAACTTCAATTCGTCGATCGGCCGCAGGCGATCACGATGAAATAAACGGTCAAGAATTGCTCTTCTATTTCTGGCCAGATAGAGGTTCAAATTGGAAAATGAATTAGAGATCTGAGATGCGCTCGTTGAGAGCTTCAATTCGATATATAATTCAACATCGTTTGTGGAGTTTGATTTTCAATTTGATTTTTTGTTTGGATTTGAATTTTGAAAATTAGATTTTTTCTGCCATTGGAATGAGGAGGAACAAATGGAATTGTACGTACAGAAATGAGGAATAAGAAATGACCTAGGGTTTATATCGACATATATATAGGCAGAACACAATAGAAACAAATGGGCTTTATCGATTTGGGTTTTGAATGATAAATGACCTGAAAAGCCCATTTCGACTCCAGAACTAAAATGGGTCAACATATATATCAAAATAGATGTTTTTGAATATTTTAAACTCAATGGAATAGGATTCAAGTCCTAATTCCATCATATCAAGAAGTTACGTTAAAATTATCTTATTTCAAATTGATTTCTTAATTTCAATTAAATTGATTTCTAGGCGTTTCGGGCCCGTACAATCAAACGATAAGTCCGATTGTTATGAAACTTGAAATCTACAATAATTCACCGTTATGGGTCTGATGTATTTGGTTTCGTCGAAACCCGAGATAGTGGCCGAAATGGCTATTTTAAGGTTAATTAAGTATAAATAAATTATTAATTAATTAAATCACTTTTTCAATTTCGATTCTATAATTAACAATTTTTATCAATTTTGATTACTTAGACATTTATAACAATTTAAAACAAATTTCCATGTTAATTCCATGTTAATTATTTCACTAATTCTCATGTTTACTTCCAATTCAATAATTTTAGTAATTTCAAATTGAATTTCAATAATTCCATTTAATTGACCTTTCATCCTATTATTCAGTCCCTTATTATCAAATGGATAAAATTAACTTGGTTCATGATTTATTACGTTAATAATCTCAAATTTCATCCTGATTTCCATTTACATAATATTTAAATATTTAATTTCCTTTAGTTTCAATTAGCCCAATTATTATAATTTAAATTCAAATAAATTAATAAATCTTGATACCCATTCTTTTTATCCAACCAATTATCATATTTACATTTAATTACATTTACAAGTTCATTACTTACAAACAATGTTACAATTACTTATATAACATTGATTTCATTCAATTACCATCAATTATATATATTGTCCATTAAATAATTCAATATTCAAAATTGATTTTCTTATATCCAATTTATAACCGGGCATAACACTTTCACTACTTCATTTATTAGAATTTTATTCAAATTGTTAATAGTCAACTTATATTAACATTGTTACACTTTATTTTAGTGTTCGTTTCATTATTAAATTACAAAGTTTTTATTTCTTTCCATATTTAATTACCAAAACCTCATTATATTAACAAATTTAAATCATTGAAAATTACGGGTCGTTACAACAGCAGCGCATTTGCTTACACAACAATATATTTTCATTTAATTAGCTATAATATAAATTAATCATATGTACACAGTAACAATAATATTCATACAATTCAATATTAAAGTTTGCTAATTAACAATGTTTTCTATTCTGATCATTAAGAAGAAGTATATTTGATTGTAAATGGAATTTAATCCACTTGTTTAAAATATTTCAAAGCCGATATTATAAGCTACACTTACTGCTATTTGATTTTCTGGTTGTACCTTATGATAGCGAAGAAGAACATTTAAGTTATGCTTGCCTTTATATTGCTTTCATTTTGGTTTGATAAAGATTAGTGTATTCCCCAACTGCTTGTTGCTAAATAAGTGAAGCTACAGTAAAAATTTTAGTTGTCAAAGGAATGGAAATTGGACGATGCTTAGGTTTTTATACGGTTATGTTATGAAGCCATAGGGTATAAGCTTATGGATATGTTAAATTAAATTTTTTTTATTTAGGGTGATTAATTCTTTGGGTCTAATAAAATTAAAAGAGGATTTTATTTTTCTTTTATATAAATTAATACACCTAACCCTATTTAAGCATAACCGCCTTTAAACCAATGATATACTTCTATTTAAAAATCCAACTCAAAGCATTTTATCATATTTTTATTTCATTTTTATACGGTGTTCCTTTTATTAAAATGTCACTTTCCAATCTCAACAATTTTAAAATAATTTATTTATTGTCCAAATCAAATCCAAAAATTTCACAAATATTATTTCTTTTGCCAAAATTAAATTTTCGAACAACTTTTGGACTTATAATGATCCATTTGAAATCCAAATTTCTTTAATTTAGATTTCAAAAATCCATATTTTTATCAAAATTCCAAATGAATATCCTAAAATGCATTTTATTATAATTAATCTTTTGTAGGATGTTAAATATGGCATTTGTTTGTATATACAAAAAAATTATCTCTCTCCAGATTAGATTATATCTTAATGTTAAAATTTGCAACTCAACTCTTCAATTAGAAACTAGTTCTCTCAAAAGGCGAATATACTAGTTCAAAGGTGTATTGACCAGTAGGATAATCGAAGGAAACTTTTTAAAATATTTTCCTAAATTTCTGTTTATATAATTATTTTTAAATTAATTTATTTTGGATAAAATATTTTTCTTAAAAAAATATGATGTTTAAAAAAATGTGTATGCACGATCACTGTCCTTTACTCATGCACGCATCTGTCATCTTTACCATTAGATTTACACATAGGAGGCTATTAGGTCAGTTCACATCAGATTAGCTTATAAATAGGAATAGATGGTGTAGGTGGTAGTGTCTTGATTGCAATGTAGTAAAAGAGATGAAGCTTCCAAAAAAACTAAAGTTTTGAGGTAGCATTGATCAAGATGTTGAGGCTACAGCAAGGACTATCATTATGAGCGGAGTCAAAGGTGTAGGCGATGACGTCCCTGGTGCTCTCCCATTATGGTGGTTATTTACAGTAGAAGTGGGTAATGTCAGAAAGGCTTATGTTGAGGAAGAAGATGCAGTTTAATTTTAATCCCATTATTATTATGAAATGCACTTTTCCCTAAAACTTCAAACACGGGTAACTCTCACGAGAGCTTTATTTTTATGATACCATTGAGCTTGTGTTACAATTCTGAACACACTGACCCTATTAAACTATATATTGTTCTCCTATATAAAACAACAAAGATTGGACACACTTGTAGTAAATTATCAATTAAATAATTTTATATAAATACCTTAAGTATATATAATGCCTTACTTGGAGTATATTAAACTATTGGTTAAAAAATTGTATGTTCACACCATTGAATTGATAGAGTTAGGAGCATGCCCTATGCACAATTAAGTAAACGAAAAGGATTGACATTCATCAACGGTAATAAAAATGGCTTCTCTTCTCTGAGCGATTTCTTTCTCTCGCGATTGTTTCTGCTCCTCTCCTCTCGCGACTCTCTCTTAACTTCAGCTCTCATTATTGCTGTCCCTCGGCTTCGTCAGATCTGTGGTTACTTGGGTGATACGATGTCGTTCTCGTATGTTGACGAGTTCGTACTCTCTGGCAATTTCTTGCGCGATTGTCCATCGTATGTCGCTATTGCCTCGGCCTTATTGGCGGAGGTGGCTGCTCCTATTTCGGTTACTTTTTCTAGTGCAAGCTCGGTGGACATTAGGGTTTACTCGTTAATTCAATTTGGGGCTTTGTGTCGATCGCTATTCTTGATGGTTGAGAATTGTTTTATGGAAATTTCGCCGATTTTCATCGATGAATTGGTGACGCGTCCTCCTCCATACGGGCGATGGTCGTTGGATGATGATTATTTGCTGTCGTCTGTTTGTGCTGGCTTTTCGAGGACTGGCTAGAGACGGGATTTCAACGCTCATTTCGAGCCTTCTTTGAGTTTCTCGGAGGCTTGCGACTTTTTGCCTTGTGGGGAGGAGGGGGTGACGGTGGTTTGCGATTTTGGGTGTGTGGTTAGTGAGCAGATTGATGGGGATTTCATCGCCTCATCAAGTTCTGAACTAGCTGCTGCCTTGGCTTCGTTTCAGCATATTTCTGTTGGTTTAGTGCCGTTTTCAGATGGTTCTGTGGTGTGTGATGGGGGGGGGTACATGGATGTCACCGTGGCCGGTGGGGATTTCACCGCCCCATGTAGCCCTGAGCTCGGTGATTCCTTGCCTCGGTTGCAGCTTGCTGCTGTTTTCTTTGGGCCTGATGTTTTGGCCGACCTCTCCGATGAATTGCTACGGGTATTTTCAGCGTATGCTGGGTTGTTCGTTTCTTATGCCGAGGTTGAGCTGGCTGGTTGGCTAGTGGGATCTTGGTGGGATCTTGGTGGCCATTCAGTCAGTTGTTTGGCTAGTGGGATCTTGGTGGTCGGTTCTTTCGGCTTTAACCTTGAGAGAGCTCCCCAGGTAAGTTGTGGGTTGAGCTGGCAGGTGAGTTCATCTTCTCTGCTTTCTGCTTTGTTCCTTGTTGGAGAATCTGCTGCTGTTGTTTGTTCATGGGCTGATGGTGTTTCTTTACTGATTATGAGCCATGACACGCTTAGGTGTGTGCTCCCTGGCATGGTTGCTCAGTCCGGGACTGGTGACATGACAGGTCATGTAGGCAGTGAGCGCTTCGTTTGGAGCGGTCAGTGCATGTCTTTTTGTTGGTATTTGATTTTCTGCCATTGCGAGGCCGATTCTGTGTCGTATATGGCTATCATGGGTCTTCATTCGATGGCTGATCTTCTATGGTCTTTACGGAGAACGCACTTAGCCAGGATCGAGTGGCACGGGCGATATTCTTGGTCTGATCGCATAGTGGTCTCAGATTCGGATCACTATGCGGAAAGCCGGGAATTTTGCCGGCTTTCCTCGATTCCCTATGTTGATCTCTCTGTTAGGACCATCGTGCGAACCACACCTGTCGCGCGGGGTTGTATCATCAGTGACAGTCCGGCTTGGGTTAGGTTCCTACAGCACCGTGGGTTGCGTATTATCAGCAGCCCTACATATTTTCGAATTCTCCCGTCTGTCGGGGTGTCTTCAGCCTCATCGTCTGGTTGCTGCTCTTCTTTTTGCTCCTTGCCATCGTCCTCTTGTTCCTTATCCATTTCTATTCCGATGCTTAGAGAAGCGGAGATTGCGATCATTAATGATTGCCTCTCTCGCCTAACTAAGAACTCAGCTCCATCCAGATCTTCTCTTAGGCTTTCGGGATCGATGGAGCCGGCTCAGGTCTCTGCCGAGACCATACCTCGGGTACCGGCTTCCCGTGTTCATAGACCTTCTCGTCGCCGTACGAGAGGTCCCCACACCACTCCTCGTACTATCCGTACTCGCTCTATAACGGCGACTGAGCAGACAGATCGGTCTGCTTTTTCATCGTTGTATCTTATTTGAGTTGGGTCTGTTCTGCTTTCCTTGGCTTGTCTTATTTTCCTCTGTTTTCAGGCTTTCATGTCGAATTTTCTTTTCTGGAACGTTCGTGGTATTGGCGATGAGGCTTCTTGCGCTAGATTGAAGCGCATTGTCCGCAAACATTCTGTTTGCTTGGTAGCTCTGTTAGAACCTTTTGTAGGGTCTGGAGAGATTACTAGGGTTGTCTTGTCGCTTGGGTTTGGAGGTGCTGTGTCCAATGTATCGGGAAAGATTTGGATTCTTTGGTCCAAATGTTGTGTTGTCCACCCTTTGTTTGACTCGGACCAGCTTATCTCTGTGGTTTTCTCTGCTCCTCTTTTTCCTCATCCTTTTCTTTTTTCGGCGGTGTACGCCAAGTGCGATAGGATGGAGAGATTATCCCTGTGGGATGATATTCTTCATCTAGCTGAGATGGGTTTTTCGTGCTCTGTTGTGGGTGGTGATTTCATTGTTGTCGCTAGTCAGGCTGAGAAACTTGGGGGGGCGGCCATTAACCGCTCATCGGTTTCTGATTTCAATTCATTCATTGTGAGCTCAGGATTCTCCGAAATTCCTTATGTGGGATCGGCTTATACCTGGTCTAATAACCAGGAGGGTCCGAACCGGATTCTATCTCGGTTGGACAGAATTTTTGGGTCCCCTGATTGGCTCAATCTACCTTTTTCTTTCTCTACCTCGCATCTTCATCGAGCCTGCTCTGATCATGCCCCGTTAGTATTGCGATGCTTTCCTAGATCTCTCTCAGGGCCTACATCTTTCCGCTTCCTCAGTATGTGGTGTTCCCATCACTCATTTCATCAGGTTGTAGAGGAGTCGTGGTCCTCTCCTATATCAGCTTCTCCCCTGGGGGCTTTTTCCCAAAAGATGAAACGTCTAAAGGCTAGCCTTAAGTCCTGGAATACCCTGGTTTTCAAGAACATTTTCGACCGTGTTAGAGCGGCTGAGGAGTCCGTTATTCTTGCCGAATCTTTGTTCGACGAGAACCCTTCGGCCGAAAACAGGGAGAATTGGGTTTCGGCCCAATTGGCTTTCTCTTTGGAGCTTCGTATCGAACACTCTTATCTTCGCCAAAAGGCGAGGGTAAAATGGGTGGTCGAAGGGGATTCGAACTCCAAAATTTTCCATTCTTCCATTCGTAAGAAAGCCAACCTTCTTTCCATTCGAGAAATTTTGAGACCGGATCTTTCTTTGGCGTCCTCTCCGACTGAAGTTAAGGAGATCATATTGTCTCATTTTCAATCTTTTCTGGATTCCCCCTCTGTGGCGGATCAGGATCTGGATATTCTCTCTTTCATTCCCAGATTGATCCCCTCTGAGGGGACCGACGTTTTGGCTGCTCCGCCAACTCCGGAGGAAATCCGTGCTTGCGTCTTTGCCCTTAGCAAGGACAATGCTTGGGGTCCGGATGGTTTCAACGGTTCTTTCTATCGGAGTGTGTGGCCTATCATTCAGTCGGATTTTTGTTTAGCTGTCTAGCAATTCTTTGCCAACAGTCTTCTCCCCATTAGTTGGTCTTCCACCAACTTGGTCTTAATACCGAAGTGTGATTACCCTCGGTCATGCGCGGAATTTCATCCCATCAGCTTGTGTAATTTCTCCAACAAAGTTATTTCTAAGGTGTTGGCCACTCGTTTGGCTCCGTTCCTTGATCGTATCATCTCCTCCTCTCAGGCAGGTTTTGTGAAGGGTCGTCTAATCACTGATAACGTCCTGTTAGCCCAGGAACTGATTTCCCAGATTGACAGGAAGGTTAGAGGTTCTAATGTTGTTTTCAAACTTGATATGGAGAAGGCTTATGATCGTATGTCGTGTTTTTTCATCATTAGAGTTCTGCGTGCATTTGGGCTACCAGAAACCCTTATCGATTTGGTTTGGAGACTTATCTCTAACTGTTGGTTTTCCGTCCTCATTAACGGATCGGCCAATGGATTCTTCAGGGCAGGTAGGGGTCTTCGTCAGGGTGATCCTCTATCGCCTTCTCTTTTCGTGATAGCGGCTGAAGCTTTCATACGAGGGATCCACACCTTAACGATTTTCGGCCAGGTTCACCGATTTGGTCTTCCGAGTAGGTGCCCGCTCGTTTCCTCCTTATCCTTTGCGGATGACATAGTCATTTTCTCCAATGGTAATCGGCCGTCTGTTCGTCGCCTGATTCGCTTTATCCATCAGTACGAGCGGTGCTCGGGACAACTCGTTAACTCGTCGAAGAGTTGCTTCGTTCATGCGAAGGATATGGATCCTTCCAGGGTTTCCTGGGTCCATTCGTTCACAGGATTCAGGGCGGCTTCCCTACCGCTTCCATACTTGGGTATTGTTCTCTACAGGGGCCGGAAACTTAACGCCCTATTCGATCCTCTGACGGATAAAGTTAGGAGAAAGATCATTCGTTGGAATGCTTCGATTCTATCTCAGGCAGGAAGATTGGTTCTTATCAAGTCGGTGTTAGGCTCGCCGGGTACTCATGTCTTCGCAGCGATTACCCCTACCGCCTCTTTCTTCAGGTCTTTCCAATCTTTGGCTTCTTCATTCTTCTGTGGGTCAAAGGTTGACAATCACCGTCATCACTGGGTCTCATGGGACGTGGTGTGTCGCCCCAAGAACGAGGGCGGGCTTGGATTGCGAAATCCTAAGGATATTTGTGCGGCTTTTGCTTGCAAGCTGTGGTACAGGTTTGGGACTAACGATTCCCTTTGGGTGAAGTTCCTCCGAGCCAAGTACCATAGTCTGGCCTCCGCAGGCTTTTCCGGATCTCCTTCCTTCGCTAGTGAAACTTGGAAGCACATGCAATCGGTTAAACCTTTCTCTGACTCCCACGGCGGCCAATCCGGTTGGGATGGTGGTTCGTTCTCCATCTTGAAATCTTGGAGTTCGGCTCGTCTGTCATCCCCCGTTCTCCCTATATTCTCCTTCATATGGGACGCCAGAATCCCTCCTAAAGTGTCTCTGTTCATGTGGCGAACCCTTCATAACGGATTGCCAGTTGATGAGAACCTTCAGCGGATTGGTATTCCTTTTGTTTGCCGTTGCAGGTGTTGCGGCAACGGGAATTCGGAATCATTGGATCATTTAATCTTTGCCGGTTTCTCAGCCAGATCCTGTTGGAATTATTTCGGTAATCTTTTAGGTATCAGAGGTAGCAACAACTCGTTGGAGGATTTACAGTTGACCTGGTGGAACAGAATCAAAGGTAAATCTCTTCGTTCTGTTGTTTTTCGCTTAATTCCTTGTCTGATCTGCTGGCACCTATGGTGTGCGCGGAATAAGGCAATTTTTGAGGAAACTCCCATGGATCCAGTCTCCGTTATTCGACGGGTTAGGAATGATGTTTTTCTAGCTTTTCGAGGCAGACCTTTCCAGGGATCGATTAGCTCTCGTTCTAGCCATCTAGTGGCTCTGTTATCTATTTTCTGTTCTCAGCCTCCCAATAGGGCGGGAGTTGGTTGATGAACGTCCTTAAGCCAGGTGGTTCTGGCTTACCCGACTCCGTAATTCCCCTCTATTTTTTCCTCTGATTTAGTGGCTTCTGGTTGCAGGCTCTGGTTTTATAGGTTTGGTATGGGGTCTGTTATTTCTTCTATAATGCTTGGATTTGGGTGGTTGCTATTCTGGTTCTTGTTTTCGCCGTTCTCTTTTTCGGCTACCTTTGCTGGATCTCATCCTTTTGTATTGCTTCCTCCTCTGGGAGGAACCTTCGGCAACTATTTCCGCTTATTCTGATTTTGTTGTGGTTATTAGCGGCTTCTTCGCCGTGTTTTGTCTTTTCGCCTGCTGTCGGCTGATTTATTCGTTTTTTCCTGTCTTATTTTGTTTTTTCCTGTTTCGGCTTGCTTCGCCGGGTTTTGGGTTTCTTTTAATGTTGGTTACCTGTCAGGCTTGTTGACAGCTAGTGTTGTTTATTTATATAATTCTTGTTTCGAAAAAAAAAACTAATCTTGTTCATAATAAATGTATTTGATTTCTAATGTATACTTTGTTATATAGTGGTATAATTAATTAAGTAATTAATTTAAGATGTAATAATTAGAAAATCATTAAATAATATGTTATGTGATAACAGTTACAAAAATGCTGTAATTATGAGAAATTTATCACTTTGCATTATGATATATTGTTTTAAAAATTCCAGGTCAAGATGATTCGAGAAATGATATCGGTACGCCCCATAAGACCAGTGTACGTAATGCTCTACAAATGTTGGTGATGTATTACTCATAGCCGCCGTGTCCTAAAAAGTTACGTACTAATAGTTATTGGATAATTGTGAAATAACTAGTTTGAGGGTTTCATGTTAGTTAATACTAACTAGTTCAAACAAGGAATCTCGAATGGAGATATTATATAGTTTTCTGGATCATAGAATAATGTTAAACTTCAATGTGGAAACTCTAATTTGATTATAGTTAAATCATGGCACGCAATCCATTGAACGACTATAGTTGGGTCCTGGTTGAAGCACTGGAAGCGAAACACTATTCAACGGAGAATATGTCTCCTTGGTTATATGAGGTTAGTATCACGGTCAACTGTAGTTAACTCGAATGTAAAATCTCTTACTAGAGTAGTACAGTTAATAATATATATTATTATTGAACCAAGATCTTTTTGGTGAACTAATCTACTGGAATGTGGAAGATATTGGAATTTTGATCAAAACCAAATTTCATATGCCCTAAAGTGACATAGTATCAATGAAAAGAATTGGTACAAATAATCGCTACTACATGGTACCACTTGTATTTGTTAAACTGAATTTTATCGAATGGATTTTATTTGCGATAACTTAAGTCAAACGGTCACATCGCCAGTTATGGTGATGTGTGAAAATTAATATTTAATAATTTCAAATATTACTTGTTGGCTAGTTTTAGTTATGTGAGTTATACAATCGCTTATATTTAGTCTCCAAAACATCGCTTGATTTAATTAGTTTATAGTTATAGTTTCAATTGTATTTCCAAATTATCTTGGCTCATAATCCAATTTTAAGGTAGGATATACTTAGTTGTTGTTTGTATAAATTCTTATCAAATAACCAATTTTTCTAATAAAACGACTAATAACAGGTTCTTTTTAGTTATTAAAACTAAAAGGTTTAAATATCCAACTTAATAGATTGCACAAAGAAGTAGATGCATGCTAATCAGACTAATGTCCTTCTAACTGACAACTAGAACTGACGAACACATGAAGAAAGAGCTTGCGTAGGCATTATGTTAAAAATTCATTAATAATTTGTAATGCTAAATTAATAATTCAACAGTAGTTACTATGATTTTTATTACATTCATCATTATCTTTGTAATGATAAGGTTGCTTAACACTAAATTTTTATGTAATATGTATTACTATATTGATGTTAAAATGATTTCGTTTGTTATTTTCTTACATGATTTGTTTGTTTTAAACTAGCAAACTTAAGTACTTTTCTTTCTCTCTTTCCCCTATTGTTTAAAAATTTATGTTCATACCTATCAACTATCTTTTTCTATCTCCAATTTTAAATATTCAAAATAGTCGCCTAAATTTACTAGCATTTGTTGAACACGCATCGATGAGGTTATGAAATATAAATGAAATTTTCAAAGAATTAAAGAGCTTTCCATCATTTTTTTAAATTTATAAAGATATGTTGTTGGCAGCCTCTTTTTTCTTAGTTGGATTTATATTGCGCATCTATCTTTCTATGAATAACTACTTGTGATGCATTGGTTCACACTAATTTACCAAATGTTTGCCTCCACAATGCAAGCTTTAAAAAATAATATATAGATGTTATAGACTAACTTTCGATTATGAATACGCAAACGTTAAAATGTGTGCAAGTAACCATTAGGATGTATGGTAATTTTCTAGATGGTAAGAGTGATACTTAATTTAAGTAGAACACTCACTATGATGCCTTAATGGGTCAAACTCATGACCTTTGGAACCTTTGTCTAGAGTATCATACTTCATCCACTTGAGCTAGAGGTCCTTGACCATTAAGATTTATGGGAATTGTTAAGGGATTATTGTCAGGGGAAAATCTCATATATCCATGTATATACATACATATACACACACATACATTGCATATATAGATAATATTCTCTTTATAATTAAATAATTTTAAATATATTTGAAGGTTATTTATATTTTAAATACTGTTAAATAACACATACACACACATACACACACATACACTTTACATATATATATATATATATATATATATATATATTAAACGTATAACATAATAAATATTATAGTTTAATATATATTATGGTATGATGTTGTTTAAAATTTGAAATTTGAATATTTTGACTTATTCAAATATCTATCATGATTTTTTATAAAAAAACTGAAAGTAAATTATACATGCTTCCTCTTCCATTTTACATGATTTAAAATTTTATGTAACAACCAATTCAAAAATTTAAGGATTTCAATTTTATCTCAATCCATGTCCTCTCATGGTGTCCATGCTTCCTCTTCCATTCCCATCCCTATCTCCTTACTGTCTATCCTTGCCTTATCTTCTTCTCCCATCCCTCCTTCTCCTGTCTCGTCTACCTCTCCTTCATCTGTCTTGAGCCCGGTCAGGCTGCCGCTCCCTCCTTTACCCCCTGATTCATCACTTCTAACTTCTTCAGTTCCTCCCCATCCACTGTCCATCCGTTCTTCCCCTCCTCTTTCCTCCATTAATTCTGATCCCTTATCCCTTCTTCCTGATCCTCTTCCTGCCCCTGTTCCTTTGTCTAAATGGTCCTCTCTGTTTACTTGTAAACCCATGAATGCTGGTGTTTACACTCCTGTACACTTTGACTTACAATACTTTGGTGTTCCCATTGAACCACTAATGGAAGTGGTTAATGAAGGAATCAAAGCATGGTCTGAGTGCTTGGTTGGATTTTTTCTAGCAGGAACTGTCACCTTCACGGCAGTTAAAGCTCATTTGGAAAAAGTATGAAAACTAAAAGGGTCATATGATATATTTTTTGATAAGCAGAACTATTATTTCAAGTTCTCAAATGAGGAGGATAAGCTTAATATTCTTATGAAAGACCCTATCTTTATCAAAGGGCGGATGTTTATTGTTTCGAAATGGAACCCCTCCTTTGCGTCAGCTCAAGCAAAAGTTAAGTCTGTTCCTATATGGGTTCATTTTTATAGGATTCCAATACTTACATGGTCATTGATGGGCATTAACTGGCTAGCGTGTCATCTTGGGAGATTAATATGCTACGATGAAAACATTGAAAGAATGCAACGATTTGTGTATTCCAAATGCTTAATTGACATTTCTCCTAATAAAGAAATGCCTGATTTTATTGCTATGGGTGATGATTCCTGCCCTAATGTATTGATTGAATATGCTTAGAAACCTCCGATATGCACTCACTTTAATGTGTTTGGTCATGCTTCTATTCAGTGTGAATTCAGTCAAGTAACAGAAAAGAATGAAGTTGTTGATAAGGAGAAAATTAATGATACTGTGGATGGAGTTGGTGATTCATGCAAAGTTAAAGAAAAAAAGTAATGGGAAAGTGGTGTTCTCTGTTAGGACAGGAAGGAAAGCGAAATCTGTTCAGAAGGTATGGAGGAAGATTAAATCAATGTCTGATGCTATTGTTATGGTTGATATTACTAATGTTATAGCAAGTGATAAGGAGAATGAAATTCAGGGAGTTGTTGTAGACAGTGTGGAAGAGACAAGTGAAATAGAAAAATATAAAGGAAATGAGACTGAATTGAATAATGGAATAGTATTAAATGCCTACATGAATGCTCCTAATTGTTCTAATAATGGTCCCATGCATGATATGCAGCTGTGATGACCCTACTTTTCTAGTGGCCAAATCATGGACTAATTTGTTTGTTTTTTTTTTCTGCATAAAGAAATATGCTAAATGAAAACACAGGGTCATCTATCTTCGAAACCGAAACCAGGATCCACTATTACCAATATAGAAATATTGGTGTATTCTTAAAACATAGATTAGTATATGTGAAGATATACCAATCTCTTTAGCTATTAAATCAGAGTTTAAGAAAATTGGCTAAAGCATTCACACATAGCATTTTAATATAAAGATAAATCCATTTTCCTCTTTATGAAAATTATTTGCAATATGACACAAAAGATACACAAGCAGACTGGAAATATCAGAATTCCAGATTATATCATAAAAGTCATAGATATTCTTTATTTAATTCAACTCTTGCTATAGCACAATTATAGGTGTGGCTGCACGTACACACACATATAAATACAGGTGTGCACGGCCTCGCCAACACACAAGCTCAAGCAATGGTATTAATGAATAGGCAATTTAAAATTGAGCCCTAAAATCACACAGTAACAATGCTGGCAACATCCAAGAGTCAATGAAGCCTTGGCACCAACAAAGTATCAATAAATATACGTATAAACAAAGGATTACCAATCCAACTATACAAAAAATGAGGTCATTGAGTTTTCCTCTTTCTCATTCATGCAAGTTATATTCAGACATAAAAGATGAATTTACATCAACTATCTTTCTTTTAAAACTGAAAACATATCACTGATGCAAGGACAAAAACCATTCTGCATCATACAAATATTTTTAACATAAACAATTGGAAGCTTACAAGTTCCTTTTATAAAAGTCTCAAGATAATACATGTACTTGTAATCCATTTCCAGAAATCTTATGAATATAGCATAAGAGAAATTAAAACAATTTGCTAATCAACTTTTTTTTCTTTTTTTCTTTTTGAAAAACTATTCAAAACTGAACCTATTTACATCAGGAATTAATTCAGAATTTTATGTAAATCCAAATTCCCCATAAACTCCATTTTTTTTCCAAAATATACATTTTATATCAAAGAAGAGCATTTCTATCAAAACACAGATACTCAGATTCAAGATAAAAACTCAGATATTCAAATTAACTTGATTTCAGAAAAACCATAACATAGAAATATACGTAAAACCCATTTTTGCTTTTCGTACTCAAGACATTCAACTTGCCAGAAAACAGGTAAACACATGTATGTACTCAGATATGAGAATTTCATACAAAAACCAGAACTCCAGTTCTATATATGCTTGTGCATATATATAGATAATTCATCAAAATAAGTTTATAAAAACTTTCCCAAAAACTTCTGAAAAGAATACTCGAACAAATCAGTATAAAAACCCTTCAACTCATCAAATTCTGCAGATCCATGTGTCTGCACATATACACAAGTGTAAACGCTTGTGTATACTGCCTCGACACAAGATAATTTTCCAAACACAGAATTCCAGAAAATGTATAAATCTGAACAATTCAAATGTTACAGTTACAAACTTGCAACAACTTACAAGGCAGTACAGTGTTTTCCAGTTTTATATACATAGTAAGCTACACATGATAGTTCACTGATTATAACAAAATATGCACATTTCAGTTTGCAATACATACAAATATCAATGAATTACTTAAACATTTTCTTCATATCATCTACAAGCAGTGACAGGTTATTGTAACTTCATCTCTTAAGTCATCATCTCATCAAAACATGCATAGCAACCTGTAAAAACAACTTCCCGAACTGCCTCGTTGAATGAGACACCCCAGGAGATTGTCGAGACAATCAACAGGGTCAGACATAATACGTCTGGTATGAGTGCACTTAAACAAATCATTTGGCAGTTTAAACATAGTGATAAATCAGTGTATCGTGACTTAACAGCGAATGGTTATCATTTCAGATTCAATTATGAGCATATGCAGGCAAAATCAACATCAATGAATTGATATGCAAACAACCAGAGATCAAACAAACATTAACAATCATCCAAAACACGCAAAGCAACCATACACACCATTTAATTGCAGAAATACAACTACGGCTGCCTGCGATAGGGCTTACTGCCAAAATCAAAGTTAAGAAACACTCACAAAGCTATAGGAGATGTCGATCCCCTAAGTATTGCCGTAACTTTCCCCCTTTTCTCTCGAATCCATCGCCATTTGAGACGGCAAGCTAATTTTCCCCAATTCTGGTCTCTAGGGCTTCGGCCATTTTTTAGTTTTTTTTTTGTTTTGAAAATGAGAGAGAGTCGAATGAAACGGTGGCCACATCCCTCTTCTTTTTTTTTTATAATTCACTCACGGCTAGGGTTTTGAACATTTGGGAAATCACAAATTTACCCCTAAGCCATACCAAATGTGTGCACAAATATATTTCAACATTTTATACTTGTTTAAATCACAATATCATAGTTGTGTAAATATTGTGGGTCATTACAAATACCCCTCCTTTTTGGAATTGTGTCCTCACAATTCACTCTTACTTGTTCTACCATCCCCAAATATTCATTATATTTCGTGGAGTGGCTGCAATACACACGTGTATAAATATACACGCGTGCACTGCCTCGCCAACTCGAGTGCACAAGCAAATTTCAATCAACATGTTTCATCATCAAATGGACATGCACAAGGGTAATTGCAACTGTCATGCAAACTGATCATAAATAAGAAAGCAACACATTCAAGCAACTCAGTGCATCTAGAAACAACAAACTCAGATGGATGTATGGGAACTTACACATGAACTTGGCAAATGCAAGTCAACAACACAAAATGACAACAGCAGAAGTGATCAAGGCAAAATACAAGTGTGCAGTATCAAGTAGCTTCAAGTACATGGACATATATATATGGAACTGCCACTGCATGCAAACAGCAAAATCAAGTCTAAAGTCTCAAGTGCAACAGCAGATTTCAGATGCAACAGTGTTTGGACCAAGTCTATGCATACAGTGCTACTCAGGGGTGCACACAGGATGAAGTAAATATGCACAAATATGGCAGTGTACAAGTGAGAGCATGAAACAGTGCCATTGCATACATCATAATATTGATCACACTCAGTTTTTAAACTAAACCCTATTGGCAAATTGGTTTAGTAAATTCTAGAATCATTACAGGTTTTGCTTTCTGCTTTTCAAAGCAATTCTAATGTCTCAAACATATTTATACTCACTCAACCAGAACCAAACAAATATTAATTCAGTAACAGTTCATATGTTTTGTCATCAGGTTATATGTTGCTTACAAATACATTCCTACTCATGATTCATATTGAAGTCATTTTAAATGTAATGCTCATTCATCCATGGCCATACACACCATCTTCATGCAAAACATATCATCTATGTGGAAATCAAAATAGGGATCAATACCCTTATATAATCTGTCTTTATTTAAATGAATTTTTAATTCAAAACAGACCCCATTCTTGGCAATCAAAGCAAAATATCATAAACTTACATATGAATTAAGTTTATACAAACAATACTCAATCAATACAAACAGCAAACAACCACTTAATAATGGTATCTATTTATTTTTTATTTTTTTTTTTTTTTTTTTTTTTGCTATCAGTTTGTATTATATGTTAGATCAAGTTTTTTTTCCTAATTGTCAAAGGGACACCAATCTTATACTCATATCATTATATTCAACCCAATATGTTTAAGTATCTGCATGTCTAATTATTTTATCCCTGTCCCGTTTCCATTTATCAGCTCATCACCAAATACCAAATTTAAAAGGCATGTATTCTACCACAGCCCATCATTAAATTTGAAAAGCATTTACCTGGGTTGGGGTTTTCCAGAGGTTTATTATTATCATTATTTTAAGAAATCATGGACTGTAATATCCCATAATTCAGAAATCCAAAACTAACCACTACAGATGCTGCAGACATCTATAGTCCTTACTTTTGGCACTGAACTATGACATTTTACATAAATTTATGTTTCAACTTTGATGTTTAGCATTTTTCATCATGGTCTCAACTGTTATTGGGAAAATAAAAGGCACACTGTCTGGGCACATTCACCCCAGAACACTCGGATCCTTGGACCTAAACAGGCCATGTGCCGGCTTGCGGTCTGTCCCCTGCTAAGCCCCTCACAGTCTCTTGACCCCATCCTTAGTGAACTTACTAAGTCTCTTTTTTTCAATTCATCCATCACAGTATATTACATATATCAGAAATGATATGGTCATTTATCATTTTATTCACAAATATCAAACATGTGTCAATCACAAATATGTAATCATAAAATCATTACCTTCATACAACTCAGCCAAAACAGGTTTGGCAAAACATTTTAACTTGTGATCTACTTGTTTTCATCCAAACAAGTCTATGGGTGTCTATATATATATATATATATATATATATATATATATATATATGTTTCCAGTGAATCTTGTCTACAAAGGTTTCACATCCATATTATTTAAAGCAACCTAAACTGTTCAGGTCATTGTTACTGGCATTAAAATAGTAAACATGGAGGTCATAAGAACCAAATCTAACAACCAGCAAGGCATCCAAATATTTCACATAGATTATATCACCACAAAGAAACTCATCCAACACATATGTGGCTAACAAAACTTATTTTCATTCATATAAAACTAACATACACCTAATCATAAGTAGCTATAAGTGTTCCTTTCATCTTCACTTATGTCATTGGGTTATATAAACTTGCAGGTAAATCACAGGGATTTTGCATATCAGAAAATTCTTATGTTTTTCATATTTTATATTACAATCAACATGTGACCAGAGATGTTTATATGTATATTTTTTTTTGAGGAAATACTTAGGCAACTAGAGCTCAGCACATGGTCAAACCATTGCACTCTTATCCCCTTATTAAATACAAGACATAAGCAAAAGAACTTCCCTCCTTTTACTGCCTTGTACTTAACCAATCTTAGATCACACTTGACTGTAATGATAGTATAATTCATTTTTTTTTCAGGTTATAAACATAAGAAAATTTATCTTCCTCTAAGGGACATGTTTTATAAACTTCCATCACAAAGTTATATGCAATTATCAAACATATTCACCTCTGCTTGTAAGTTCATTTCATATCGTTTTTAAGGGTCCAATATCACATTCATGGTTGCACTGGTGCACACTGCCTGGAACTACTGTTTGATTTCCAATGCACTACAAGCTATTTGGACATGAACATGCCATGTGCAAACTCACACCCCATCCTTGATGCAAGCCAACCACTATGTCATACCCACTTCCCTCATACCCAACCTGATAGAGGTGACCCAATACCTTAGTTCAATTACTAAGTTTTTCTTTCATGTGTGCAGGTATCAATTATACTATGTATGCCCAAAATCTTTATGTACCTAGCCAATAAATGCAAGCAGTTTTCATGCATCCGTGAAACATTCATCCATTACAACCATGTACCTAACCAGTAAATGCAAGCAGTTTTCATGCATCCACGCAACATTCATCCAGTCATACATTTCAACAATCAATTAATCACATTTGTAAATCATTTCAAGTCAGTTTTGTTCAGAGACAGGCCTTTGACTAAAGCATAGATCAAAATATCTTAGGAAATAAAATACCACTGGGGTTCCAAGTAACAAGGTCCTTGCAGTCAATTTATATATATTTTTCTGGAAATGTGTTCACTTATTGCTCAACCTCATTTCAGAGAGTACTTAGTGGTGGATCAAGATTTAGCATATGGAAATTCCACTGCATCTTAATCATCCTTTCAAATGCAAGACATAAGCCAGAGGACCCCCTTCCCCTTACTGCCTTGCACCCTACCTTTCTTATTAGTTTATGCTTTAACCAAAAACATTGTCTCAAGTTTATAATCATATAAATAAATCAGTTATTGTCATCCTATCATTAAGTTATCATGTATAATCAAGCATAGTTTAAATAACAGCAAGGCAATGAAAGTCACAAAATCTCAGAAACAACAGAAAATTGTCAAACAAAAATGCATACACAACATCAAAGAGAAGTTAAAATAAACTAAAGGTTAAATGGCTCCTTTCATAGGTCTTAATGCCTTGCCAAGTGAGGGTTTACTCACCTTAATCCTTTTCCTTTGTTCTGCTATTTCCTACTTATCTCTTATGGCCAATGCTTCTCTCTCTTTTTTTTCCAGAGAAATATGTGCATGTGTGTGTTCCATCTTGCATACATATCAATACTTACACAATGCATTTGTGGTCAGTTTATTATATAATTTTTTTTTGAAATTTTACCAAATATCAATATCACTTGCACCAGCTCAACATTGTGTTTATCAAGTTCTCAAACATATACTTATTAGTTATGGTGTAACAGTGGTGATTTCAGATTTAAATCAAAAATAAATTAATACACCATCTACATTGAAACAAAGCAACACCCATGAAGTCCATAAAGAAGTAAAACTGTAATTTTAGCCATCTTCTAGATCAGATATAAACATAGGTGTCTTAATCCAATTTTTCTTGTATTAGCAAACATTTAGAAATTCAAATTCTCTCATTTTAAATTTCTTCTTTCTAGCTTTACTCAAAAACAAGCTTTTATCTTATGATTTCTCTGCTTATGCAGGTTTAAACCAAATTAATCTCACTTAAATTTTTAATAAACATCATTAACATTGATGTAATCCAAATAGATCATCCAGAGCTATCAATTCAAACAATGCAACCAAAGCAGTCAGTACAACCAAGTTCACACAAATTAAATTTTTGCTATGTTACTTACCAACATAGCTCTGATACCAAATGTCTACTTTTCTAGTGGCCAAATCATGGACTAATTTGTTTGTTTTTTTTTTCTGCATAAAGAAATATGCTAAATGAAAACACAGGGTCATCTATCTTCGAAACCGAAACCAGGATCCACTATTACCAATATAGAAATATTGGTGTATTCTTAAAACATAGATTAGTATATGTGAAGATATACCAATCTCTTTAGCTATTAAATCAGAGTTTAAGAAAATTAGCTAAAGCATTCACACATAGCATTTTAATATAAAGATAAATCCATTTTCCTCTTTATGAAAATTATTTGCAATATGACACAAAAGATACACAAGCAGACTGGAAATATCAGAATTCCAGATTATATCATAAAAGTCATAGATATTCTTTATTTAATTCAACTCTTGCTATAGCACAATTATAGGTGTGGCTGCACGTACACACACATATAAATACAGGTGTGCACGGCCTCGCCAACACACAAGCTCAAGCAATGGTATTAATGAATAGGCAATTTAAAATTGAGCCCTAAAATCACACAGTAACAATGCTGGCAACATCCAAGAGTCAATGAAGCCTTGGCACCAACAAAGTATCAATAAATATACGTATAAACAAAGGATTACCAATCCAACTATACAAAAAATGAGGTCATTGAGTTTTCCTCTTTCTCATTCATGCAAGTTATATTCAGACATAAAAGATGAATTTACATCAACTATCTTTCTTTTAAAACTGAAAACATATCACTGATGCAAGGACAAAAACCATTCTGCATCATACAAATATTTTTAACATAAACAATTGGAAGCTTACAAGTTCCTTTTATAAAAGTCTCAAGATAATACATGTACTTGTAATCCATTTCCAGAAATCTTATGAATATAGCATAAGAGAAATTAAAACAATTTGCTAATCAACTTTTTTTTTTTTTTTTTTTTTGAAAAACTATTCAAAACTGAACCTATTTATATCAGGAATTAATTCAGAATTTTATGTAAATCCAAATTCCCCATAAACTCCATTTTTTTTCCAAAATATACATTTTATATCAAAGAAGAGCATTTCTATCAAAACACAGATACTAAGATTCAAGATAAAAACTCAGATATTCAAATTAACTTGATTTCAGAAAAACCATAACATAGAAATATACGTAAAACCCATTTTTGCTTTTCGTACTCAAGACATTCAACTTGCCAAAAAACAGGTAAACACATGTATGTACTCAGATATGAGAATTTCATACAAAAACCAGAACTCCAGTTCTATATATGCTTGTGCATATATATAGATAATTCATCAAAATAAGTTTATAAAAACTTTCCCAAAAACTTCTGAAAAGAATACTCGAACAAATCAGTATAAAAACCCTTCAACTCATCAAATTCTGCAGATCCATGTGTCTGCACATATACACAAGTGTAAACGCTTGTGTATACTGCCTCGACACAAGATAATTTTCCAAACACAGAATTCCAGAAAATGTATAAATCTGAACAATTCAAATGTTACAGTTACAAACTTGCAACAACTTACAAGGCAGTACAGTGTTTTCCAGTTTTATATACATAGTAAGCTACACATGATAGTTCACTGATTATAACAAAATATGCACATTTCAGTTTGCAATACATACAAATATCAATGAATTACTTAAACATTTTCTTCATATCATCTACAAGCAGTGACAGGTTATTGTAACTTCATC
Organism: Allium cepa; assembly: GCA_030765085.1. NCBI lineage: Eukaryota > Viridiplantae > Streptophyta > Magnoliopsida > Asparagales > Amaryllidaceae > Allium > Allium cepa. The sequence goes on from CM060928.1 coordinate 69,490,448, forward strand.
TCTTAAGTCATCATCTCATCAAAACATGCATAGCAACCTGTAAAAACAACTTCCCGAACTGCCTCGTTGAATGAGACACCCCAGGAGATTGTCGAGACAATCAACAGGGTCAGACATAATACGTCTGGTATGAGTGCACTTAAACAAATCATTTGGCAGTTTAAACATAGTGATAAATCAGTGTATCGTGACTTAACAGCGAATGGTTATCATTTCAGATTCAATTATGAGCATATGCAGGCAAAATCAACATCAATGAATTGATATGCAAACAACCAGAGATCAAACAAACATTAACAATCATCCAAAACACGCAAAGCAACCATACACACCATTTAATTGCAGAAATACAACTACGGCTGCCTGCGATAGGGCTTACTGCCAAAATCAAAGTTAAGAAACACTCACAAAGCTATAGGAGATGTCGATCCCCTAAGTATTGCCGTAACTTTCCCCCTTTTCTCTCGAATCCATCGCCATTTGAGACGGCAAGCTAATTTTCCCCAATTCTGGTTTCTAGGGCTTCGGCCATTTTTTAGTTTTTTTTTTTGTTTTGAAAATGAGAGAGAGTCGAATGAAACGGTGGCCACATCCCTCTTCTTTTTTTTTTATAATTCACTCACGGCTAGGGTTTTGAACATTTGGGAAATCACAAATTTACCCCTAAGCCATACCAAATGTGTGCACAAATATATTTCAACATTTTATACTTGTTTAAATCACAATATCATAGTTGTGTAAATATTGTGGGTCATTACAGCAGCCTTCTTCTTTACATGGCTCATATGAAAAGAATACATCTGTTTTGGGTTTGGAAAATTCTGTTTCAACTTCAAAGCCTTTTTTTATCCTTCAACTTGTGAACAATGATTCTCTTCCCATAGAAAACATACTCTCTTCCAGTTCTCCTCAAATTGATGACTCTGAAGGGATTCCCAAAAATACTTCAAGTGCCTCTCCTTTTGGCATGCACAATGACATGCACGTATCTACATCCTCCCTTCCTCTTCAACATCCACGTCTCCCTTCCTCCGGTTCACCTCTGAAATCTCCTTATTCTTCAATTTCATTGCCATCCCACTTATTCAATGATATTATTCCATCTGATATTAGTCCTTCCGCTCGTATGGCATCAGGCCCAAATCTTTTTACACTTAATTCGTCTAACTTGGAATCCTCGCCAAAATCAAAAAGAGGCGGGCCAAAGAAATTTGTTCCTTCCTCAATTGACAAGGACAATGGAATCCAATATACCATAACTCAATCTGCAATCCAAATGTCCAATTTTGATGATATTACTGGTTCACCCATTGGTGTCAGAACCAGAGCTTCCTTATCTATATCTCAATGATGATTGACATGATAGGGTTTTGGAATATTAGGGGTGCCAACTCCCAAGCCAAACAAATGGAAATTAGCAACATTATAACTACCCATAATATTCATCTAATGGCTGTTGCTGAGACTAAGATGAATCATTCAACTACTATTAAAGTAGCATCTCTAATTAATCATAATTGGGTTATGTCCATAATCTGGCTCAAGCTCCTTTTGGTAGGATCCTGATTTTGTGGAATCCTTCCATATTTTCCATTAATCCTATATGCGTCCATAGACAGTACATTCATTCTCAATTCACTCATATCCCTTCTGCTACTGAATTCTTCTTAACAGTGGTCTATGCTGAAAATTGTGTTTCTCATAGACAATTGTTCCTTGATAAACTTCCTGATATTCACACCTCTAACTCTCCTTGGCTTTGTTTTGGAGACCGGAATTGCATGCAACTGTCTACTCATAAAAGTGGTGGTACTCCACTTTCTTATCAACATACTAGGCCTTTAAATAATTCCATTTATAATGTCCATCTTCTCCCTATTGCATCCTATGGATGTTTCTATACTTGGAATAACTCTAGTAGATCTGGTAACAAAACTCTTTGTGTACTAGATAGATATTATCAAAATTTTGCCTCTGTGTTGAAATGGCCTAAGCTAAATACCTTGATCCCCCTCCATCTTTATCTGATCGTTCTCCTTTGATTATGGACTGGGGCATGGCCACTGAGAGAAGACACTCCTCATTTTCATTCTTTAATAATTGGACTAATAATCCTGACTTTTTAAGTATTGTTGCTAACTGCTGGAATATGCATGTTTTTGGTAATCCTATGTTCATTTTGCAGACTAAGCTTAGGCATTTGAAGAACAAGTTGAGGAGCTAGGCTAAGAAAAATTATAGGAATGGAAATAGCATCTCATCATCGATTAGAGATAATTTGTTGTAGGTGCAGAGGAATATCCTTTCTCATCCTACTAATGCTTTGCTTAATGAATAGGTATTAAATCTCATGCTCAGCTTATCTATTTCTCTTGGGGAGGAGATCAAAATGGAAAAGCAGAAGGCCAGAATTAAATGGAAAATCCATGGGGACAAGAGTTCAGCAATCTTTCATAACTCCCTAAAGATAAAACATGCTTTGTCTACTATCAGTAATATTAATGATGTGAGTGGCAATTGTTGTAACACTAATGATTCTATTCAAGAAGCTTTTCTGGCCTACTATAAGATCCTGCTTGCCAACCATGACATGCTTGATATTTCCATGCAATTATTCTCTCATGTTTCTCTTCCTGTCATATCTAATAGTAATAAGGAACTCTTGATTAGGGAAATTTCTCCTGATGAAATTAAGGATACCATTTTCAATATGAAGGGATCTAGCAGCCCTGGGCCTGATGGTTATAATGCCTATTTTTTCAAGATTGCCAGGAAATTATTGGGCATGATGTGACTAAGGCCATCCTTAATTTCTTCAAACACAACAAGCTATTAGCTGGAATTAATGCCACCTGTCTTACTTTGGTTCCTAAGACTCAGCAACCTTCCTCTGTTACCCAATTTAGACCCATTGCCTGCTGCAATGTTATATACAAAATCATCTCTAGAATTATGGCTGCTGGGATGAAGCATGTGTTAGCTTCCACCATTTCTCTTAACCAATGTGATTTCCTTCCTCATACAGACATTACTGATAATATTCTTCTGTCCAATGAGCTATTGAGAGGCTATAACAGGTTTGATATCTCTCCCAGGTGTGTGATGAAATTAGATGTTCAAAAGGCTTATAACGCTGTTAGTTGGAAATCACTTATGTATATTCTCTATAGAATGAACTTCCCCACCCATTTTTTGGCTTGGATATTCACATGTATCACTATAGTTAAATTTTCTATTAGACTAAATGGTGGTACCTTTGGTTATTTCTATGCTACTCATGGCATTAGGCAAGGGGACCTCGTTTCTCCATACCTTTTTGTGTGTATCATGGAATTATTCACTAGCCTTACCAATAATGCTACGACTCTTATGCTTATTGACTTTCATCCTCTTTGTCAGAGCCTGAAAATTTCCTCTCTTTTTTTGCTGATGATTTAATGTTGTTCACTAAACCAATGATAAGTCAATTAATGGTGTTATGAATGTTCTGACTAGATTTAAACTGTTAACTGGATTGGATATTAATAGATGCAAGTCCAAGATTAAAATTGTAGGGTTGGATGATAATCATAAGAGTATTATTACTGCTTTATTTGGATTATCTCCCTTTGATGATAATGAGACTTATCTTGGTATGCCTATCTGCTCTTCTAAAATCAGAACTAATCAATGTCTTTAGTTGTTTGAAAGAATCACTGCTAGATTATCTTCCTTGTCAGACTCCTTACCTATGGCTGGTAGGTTAGTTGTTGTTAAATTACGCTTCTTCCATGTGCTTATACTATGGAAGAATCTATATTTTTCCTTCCAAGCTCTTATCCATGATTAATTCCGCTTTAAATCATTTTCTTTGGCACGACAATCCTTTTTCTAAGAAATCGATTCCCATTGCCTTCAGTTCTGTTTGTTGTCCTTTCAATACTGGCGGTCTTGGAATTTTGAACATCAATGAATGGAATAAGGCATCTCTTTCTACTAGAATTGATAAATTGATGAATAATGAAAATAACCTCTGGGCTTCTCGGACTAGGATTAATTTAATCAAGAATATGCATTTCTGGACTATGGATATCCATATGGATTATAGCTGGGTTTGGAGAAATATTCTTAGATGCAGGTCTACCTTTCTCCTCATTTTTCAAAAATGTATTAAGGATGATGATACATCCTTCTGGTTTGATCCTTAGTCTGCTCAAGGCTGCATACTTGCGAATGTGATTAATTTTAATTTAAGGGTCCAGTCTGGGATCAATGATAAAGCTAAGGTTAGCTCATTCTGGTCTGATGGATTCATTAATATTCCTTACTCTAGCTCTTATGCTATCAGACAAGTGTGGGATAATATCCAGAATAATATTTACTTAAAGGATAATGTTCATGATTTATGGGCTGGGAAGAATCACTCAATTTCTACTATTTATAAGTACATTACCAAGGCTTGTCCTCTGTCCTGCTTCCCTTGGCACTCTAGAATCTGGAAGTGCAATTCTCTCCGCAAAGAAAATATCATGCTATGGATGGTGATAAGGAATGGTATTCAGACTCTTGATAGGCTTAGGGCTAGAAATCTGGTTATATCTGCTACCTGTCTTTTGTGCTGCAATGAGGAGAGATTATTTATCACCTATTTTTTAACTGTCCTTACTCTTTTTTCATCTGGAAAAGAGTTTTGAGTTCTCTTAACATGCACAATCCTAGTGTTAACTCATCTATTGAATGGTATAACATCTTCAAAGCTACTAGATGGAAATCTAGTAAAAGTGATTTATTATTAAAGCTTCTCAAGAAATTGTGTATTTTGTCTGGATGGAAAGGAACAATAGGGTGTTTTATGGCACTTCTACCCCTAAACACATTTTGTTCCTCTCTATTGCTAAACATTTTATTGGCTCCTGATGGTATTGCTTTGCTGCTAATTTTTGGTGGTCTACTTGGGGTCTTTGTAGTTATGCTTCGGGTCTTGCATGATGTCTGAGGTGGTTTGCTTCGAGTCCTTTTATTCGGGGTGTTGATGGTTGAGTTGGCTTCATTAGGTCCTGCTTCGTGTTTTCTGCAAGTTCCTGGTGGCTTTCCTGGGTTGCTTGTGGTTTTTATTTGTTGCAATGTTTATTTGCTAATTATTGTCTCTTCTTTCCTATATTTCTTTGTACTTCTGTTTCATACTTGTATAATTTGCATGGTATAAATATAAGGTAGGGGTCCTTTTAACCCCACTGGCTTTGCCAAAAATTATACATTTATTATATTTAGTTGTCTTACTTTTAACTCGTTAGTTTTAAATTAATATCTATAAATTTATAGTCAATCCGATAATATAATGAATTTAGTTGAGAAATTTTTTTTCCTCAAAACCTCTCTGTGTGTGTAAATATAATTTTGACTTAAACCAAAAAATGATTTATATACATGGCCATAATATAAAAAACACAAAAATACCAAAACATTCATTATATAGTTAGATATATATAAACAATTTTAATTACTTAATGTTGTTACAAAAATTAATACTAAATTGTTTTAAATATATATGATGGTCGAAAGTAGCCATAGCAAAAAAACGATTTTCAATATAGAAATGAGATGTATACCTTTCCCAAATATATTATGGCTCATTTCTATATTGATATGGGTATTTTCCATTTCTATATAGAAATGAGATGCATATATCATTTTCTAGGCTTCCATGAATTCTTTGATGGAGTCTAAGACTCTATTTTTATGTGTTAAAAACAAAAGATATGGGTATTTTCCATAGTCATCTAGCTGAAAAAAAATATCCAAATGCTTTCTCTTTAGATTTAAGGACTAAGACTCTTGCCACCCTTTTGCCATGTAGCATAGTTAGTCATTCCCTTATTAGGCTCATGGGATTTGGCACTAATTAATACATCAAATAAATTAATTAATTACTAAGCCCTTATCAATTTGATGAAACTAATATGTAACAATTATATATGTATTTAGTTAATTTTAAGGCTCAAATAAATAATTATATACCAGGAAAAAGCAAAACAGGAATTGTCTCGGTTTAATTATTAATTTATAACATTATAAGTTATTTTTGAATTAGTTAAACTCAACCTACTAAAACCAAGATTATATTAACTAGTTGGTGCGAAAAAGACTTCAGTCAATATTTAAACAGTTTAAATATTAAAACATATATTGTTAAAGTACAATATTGAGCACAGGTTCAGTTGCTTATAGATAATTCAGGTGAAATCTGATTTCTAATACGTATTAAGCCACTTCAGAGTAAAATGCGTAGTCCTCTTAAGGAGAAGATTACTCAATGCTAACCTTTTAACATTATTTATTGCATGTTTTCTTTGCATCATCACTATGCCATGAGATATTTAGAATTTGGTTGATAGTCAAAAACTCTAATAGTATCGGTAGTTAAGTGCATAAACAACTTTAAAGCCTTTGTTTCAATATAGTAACATTTATAGATAAATCTTTTTACTCTAAACAGATATTGTGACTTTAAGTTGGCCACCAATCATGATAATACTAACTACGTGAAGTAGACAAATCCATTATTAAGTATGTTTTTTTTCAATTTTAGTAGTTCAAAGCATACTCAACTATTGCTAAAGCATGATCATGACGTCATGAGGTAAACTACAATCAAACTACAGAATAATTACTTAAGACCAACATTACTCTCATGTTTGAAAACACTGCATGCCATTATAGGAGATCTTCTAATTCCACTTAGGCATATGAACCTATAAAAGACTCCTGTTAAGTCAGTATATGACTATTACAAAAAGACATAAGTTTGTAACCCCTTGATGTTCTCCACTGTCATGAGTATTTTAGTATCTATCATATGGAGAACATTACATGCAGTAGTCTCGACAGATGTATCTATATCAATTTCTCGATACATCTTGACTAAGAACATTTAAATGCAAGTACTTATTATTTTGAACTTTATTTGTAACTGCAACCGACAAAATGTTTTTTTCTATGGATTTTCTGCTTATATATGTTTAATGTATTATTATCATTAATTATTTTAAACATAACAACAAATATTAAAAAAAGACATATTTACCCTTAGAGCACGTCTTTAGATTTATCTAAATGGTTGATTTTTGGCACTCCAACATGTCTTCATGTTTAAGTGCTTTATTGTACGCAATGGTGCCATATAACGAAACTTTCAAAATGTCAGTGTCTCGATTGAATATCCCTTCATTGCCTCCTAAGAAGGACATACATGGTCTTGGCAACACTTATTTTTTGAACAAAAGGAATTCCTAATGTTACGTGCCATGAATTATATATATGTGTGTGTGTGTGTTATACGCCATATTTCTTGCGATGTCAGACTATTCCATCCAATCCACTGAAGTTCATATATTCTCGCTTTTAATTATGCCCAATACAACGCATATCTTGTATAGAAGTTTTCTGACAGTTTTCTAACTGTTCTTCTATTCTACCTAAATTGATACTTTAAACCGCATGCCACTAGTGTAGTTTATTCGAATTATTAAATCAGTTTCTGCAATGATGTTACTTATATCATAAGTTTAATAACTATGTTTCTTTTTTTACCTTAACTGTGATATATGTTTACTAGATGAATTTCTCTATATGTTTGGCTATGTACTCAACATATATATATACATATATGACTATGTTCATGTGTATAGACACATAGTGTTTTATGAGCCCGTATATATAACAGACTTATTTCTCTCTAGTACAAGCTAATCTTTTCTCTATCCAACTCCCATTTTACATGGTATTATATATAAAGATATAAATGTAACGAATATACATTTATAACAAAATTTGCATTAAATCGCAGACTTTGGAGCATCCAAGTAAGTAGCCAAATTGGTACTCATCCAAGTTTTTTCTAATCATCCAAATAAAGTGTGCATGTAAGCAGCTTTAGTTAGTATATTCTCCATTTGAATTGGTTTTTGAAATATCTATAGGCAACTATGAATACAGCCAGTCATGGAAAGGCATTTCTATTACGACCTATCTTTTTGACCCATAAATGTTGACACTAATACATCTAGGTATTCATCTGTCGAGCAATCAAGTGTTGGTAAGACAAATTGTTAAGTTAAGAAAAAAGAAAAAGGAAAAAAGATAGAACAATGAAGAAGAAACAACACCAGAATATCGCAACGGAATGATAATATATAATGTCAAAAGAACAGTATAAAGGGTTACTCTAAGTGCAAAAATTTCAAAGTCACTAAAACCTAAGTACAATTATCATCCTAGATAGTTATAACTATCTGTCCTTAATGTAACAACCCGCATATTTATCGATTTTATATTTAAATATTTTATTTAAATATTTTATCGATACTCGAAATTTAGTCCGAAAAGCTAATTTTTGCATATGGTTGAATTAGGACTCGGGACCACTTCCATTGAGTTCAAAATGACGATTGCGATCTTTTTAAGTGTAAACTTTGATATGTTTGGAGTTAGAGGAATTTTGCCACTTTTTACTTAGGGCTTTGGTTTGGGCTGAGCCCAATAACCCCACTTATGTATTTAGTCCCAACTCCACTCCAACTCTTCATTACTTCATTTCTAATTCCTAATACTCAAGATTTAGCAACAATGGTGAGTGGAATGGGAAATTAAAACTCCAAACCCTAGTTTTCTTTTGCAAATCAAACTCTAGCTCCAAACTAATAGAAGAACCCATTGGTAAGCCTTCTCTTCTTCTTCTCCAACTCATTCTCTTATCAATTTCAGAAATTCCTAAACCTAACTTTGGGAATGTTCTTCTTTTAAAGCTTAGAATCAAGCTTCTTGAGTTGGATTTGAGGAGTGGTTGATTCTCCTTTGCTTTCAAGCTTCTTCTTCATTCGTTTGGGTTCAAAGGTGAGATTTTTATCTCACATCTTTGTCTATAATTATCTTCGATTGTTAGGTATGAATTCCTTACACTTATTCTTGTGCAATTGATTTTGGTTTGGATTGATTTGGTGTATATTCCAATTTTTGGCGTTTTGAAATCAAAATCTATGAAAATCCTTTTATGGATATTTGGACATTGATATTTGAGGCGTATCGAAGAGCCGTTAGGGCTGGGTTGTCGCTTGGCGTAAATCCTTGTCGTTGTCGCTCGATCGATCGCTTCCGTTATCCGTTTGGCCATTTTTGGCCTAGGTTCAGGGAATGCCCTGAACCCTTGATTCAGACGTCCGAAATGTAGTATTCAGACGTCTGAATATTATACTGGGAATTTTATTCCCTAGTATTCAGACGTCTGAATCTATATTTCAGACGTCTGAATTGGTTCGAATTGAACCAGAAACAAAATAGGCTAAAATTTAGCATTTCCAGACGTCTGAATTTATTGATTCAGACGTCTGAATTCTGTCCTGGAAAGTATTTTATTTTCCAGATTCAGACGTCTGAATCATACCTTTCAGACGTCTGAATATGCCAATTTTTGCCTATTTTCCTATTTGCTTGAGAATTCCAACTTTAAATCGATTCGTGTTGATTCCCTTTTGTTATTATCACTTATTATCGACTTTGATGACATTTTCTTCGTGATTTTGGGAATATCCATTTCGATGGATTCGGTAATCGATTTCTTTGGATTTTATTCACGTCTTCGTATGTGAATTTCGATGATTGTTTGTTTCTACAATCCTTTCTATGGTTTGTCACTTTAAAAATATAAAGGTTTTCTATACTAGTAGTAAATATCAAAACTCTTTCATCAAAACGATTTCAACTCTATTTTCGATAGCAAAGCTCTTTTCTTAAACCGTTTTCCAATCTACTAGTATATACAAACCTTTACCTCACTCGGATGAGAAATCTAATGAAACGGCTTAGTAAAACAAGTGGTATGAAACGCTTGCGTTTACTTCGTCGGTTAATTCTTGGACTTGTTCGATTGAAACTCTTCTGACAATCTTCTAGTGGAGATCTACAATTTGTTCGTAAATATTTAAGTTAAGCTAGTGGTTATGGGACATGAAGCTAAGCTCATATATTTACTAGCTTACTGTAATTGACACTTCTCTTTGATCATGATGATCATTTTATGATTTAGACTAGCAATTGTGCGATGTCTCTTTGACTGCAAGGTTAGACTAGGTCTCATCTGTGTGATTTCGACTCACACCTATTTATCTGCGAGGTTAGTCTAGACACCATTTGTGTGATTTTGACTCACACATATCTTTTCTGTCTGCGAGGTTAGACGAGACACCATTTGTGTGATTTCGACACACAAATATCTCTTTGTCTGCAAGGCTAGTCTAGACCTCATCTGTGTGATTTCGACTCACACATATGGGGTAGCTCCCCATGGTCTTCGGACCGTTCGTGTGATAGGCCTCCCCCCTTTTGATGATTTCTGGATTTCGTGTGTTGAATTCTGGAATTTATGCTTCACCGATTTTAGTGATTTCATTGATATGATTTATCAATTTTGTGTATTGGTGAATTCGTGTGTCATTGACTTGTTGTGAATACAAGTTTTGGGTATGAAACCCTTTTTGGATCTTTGTAAAGATTTTTGTGATATTGATTAATCTCATGTTGAGTTTCAATTACATACTTATAGTAGTATGCCATTATGGATATTATATGTTTATTCCATATCTCTTATTATATATCATGTCATCTGATATTTATAGCTAGACTTATCCGTTTATTATTTTCTAATTAAATAATACTCGGGTCAGACCGAGATGTTACAGGTGCTTCTGCTTGACTTCTCCACACGGATTCATTACTCTGACTTTTGGCTAACTATTTAGATTAGCAGTTTTTTTGTATACACTTAAGATATAGACTCATAGTTGTATTCTTTTGTATAGCATGTGTTGCTATTCTTTTGTATCATTGTGGATCCTTTTGACCACTACTCTGATGTACACTTTCTTGTGTTAGTTATATATCCATATCTACTTCCGCCTTTGTGATATGGAAGTCTGTGACTGATTTGTGTTATGTTTCTTTCTATATTTGTTTCCGAAGATTATATATAGCCACTGTGTGATAGCTTTGAGTTTGTATCGGTATGTCGGATTTCCTCCTTAATTGATATATACTCTACTATCTGACATATTACACGGATGGTCGCTCCTCAACAGCCCTATTCTCCGTGCTAGTTGACAGCATTACTCCGTAGTGTTCTTGGCTAGCTTAGGTATAGAGGTGGGGCGTCACAGCTTGGTATCAGAGCGAAACTTTGGAACAATGTAGAATAACTTAAAAGGATCATCGTCCTAAATCCACCTTAGGAGTTTTGTCTTAGGATTAATTCGAGTCGTCGTACCGATTCATCCTATATCCTTTATGATTCCTTGTTTTATCTAGCAAGATTGCTTGATATTCATTAGTGAATAATCTTCTTCCTTCTTTTCTTTCTTTCTTAAAGGGGGGGAAATGGTTAGACCTGGTCGTCCCAGAGCTGGACCATCTAGTGCTCCACCCCAAGATGGAGTTTTTATGACTACCCAGCAACTTCTTGACCTTGTCACGAATGCTCAAGCAGCTGGTTCTAATCCGGAACCTACTCACTCTAAATCTGGGTTTGCATGATTGTGCAATGATTACACCAACCTGGGTGGGAAGCCATTTAAAGGTTCTGAAACTATCATCGAGGTCCAGGCTTGGTTGAGGACCTGCGATCGAATCTTCATTCGCATGAATCTCATCGATCTTCACCGTGTTCAGGTGGCTTCCAGTATGCTCCAAGAGAGAGCGTTGGACTGGTACGAACTTCTTATTTCTGAGATTATGAAGCGGATCTCACCTGGGAGCAATTCCGGGAGCGCTTCGAATTAAAATTCGTGCCAGAAGAAGAGAAAGCATCCTTGGCTCGACGTTTCATAGACCTTGTTCAGGGTGAAGCCTCCGTCACTGATTATGTTGCATCCTTCGAGTCACTTTCCAAATATGGGGTTGAATACATCAACACCCCATTGAAGAAGAACATTAGATTTGTCTATGGCTTAAACAAAAATCTCAAGAAGCCATTACTTCTAAAATTAGAAGTTCCCTTCGACCAACTCATTGATATCGCTCTTCGTCTTGAAGAGGCGGATAGGGAAAGTGATGTTGAAGTGGTGGGTTCCAAACCAAACTTCAACAACAAGAAGAGGCCAAACAAATTCAAAGGTCTGTATCCCAACAAAAAGAGTAAGCAAGCAACTCCTGCTGCAAAGGCTCCTTCTCCTAGTAGTGGGAAATGCTTCAACTGTAGGTCTAGGGACCATTTTGCGAACAAGTGTTCAAAACCCCGTTGTTGTCGTTATTGTAAGAGCCCGGATCATTATATGCATCAATGCCTCAAACTTGAAGGCAAGAAGGAGGGAAAGTTAAATGTTGCTCAAGCCCCTGGCAACACATCTCGTGGTCAAGGTATATCTCATTCTATCCTTGATGGTATTATTATATTGCGTGATCAACTTATTCGAGTTCTCTTTGATACGGGTGCATCCCACTCTTTTATATCAAAGGAACTTGTCGATACCTTTTCTTTAAGTGTTGTTGCTTTAATGACTTCTTTAAGAATTGTGAATCCGGTTGGTGGATCCGCAACTCTTAGTTTTCTTTGTAAAGATGTGGAGATTATTTTATGCGATTTTTCCTTCCTAGCCGATTTGCATGTCATGCGTTATTTAGGCTTTGGAATGATTTTGGAAATGGACTGGCTTAACCGTTATGAAGCTCACATCCTATGTCCTGAGAGGACTATTTATCTCTGACACCCGCAATCTGTAAAGCAGATTTCAATTATCCTTAAAGATTCGGATTCTTCTTGGGCTGCATCTTTATTCTTTAAATCCTCGTGATGACGATAATGATGATGAGGAAGACGTCATTTATCTTATTCACGTTGTTCGTGAATTTTCTGACATATTTGAGCCCGTTTTAGGATTGCCACCTAAGCGAGCAATTGAGTTCAAAATTAATCTTATCCCTGAAGCTCAACCTATTACTCGTCCTCCTTATCGCATGTCTAATAAGGAGAATGAGGAGATGTGTAAACAATTATCCGAATTGGAGACGAAGCAATTTATTCGCTCTAGTTCCTCGCCTTGGGAAGCTTCAGCTATTTTCATGAAGAAATCCGATGGTACACTTAGACTTTGCGTTGACTACCGCAAGCTTAATGATCTTACTATCAAAAATAAATATCCTTTACCTCGGATTGATGATCTATTTGACCAACTTAGCGGTGCTAGAGTCTTTTCACAATTGGACTTGGCTACTGGTTTCCATCAGCTTCGTATCGCAGAGGATAGCATTCCTTTGACATCATTCCGTACCCGTTATGGATCTTATGAATGGCTTGTTATGCCATTTGGTTTAACAAATGCTCCGGCTTATTTCGCTAACCTTATGAATCGAGTTTTCAAAGATTTTCTCGATCGATTTGTTCTCATCTTCATTGATGATATTCTTGTGTATTCAAAAACCAAGGAGGAACATGAGAAACATCTTCGGATTGTATTGGAAACTCTTAGGAGTAATCAATTAAAGGCGAAATTTTCTAAATGCCATTTTTGGCAATCTAGTGTGAAGTTTCTCGGTCATATTATTTCCGAATCCGAAATTTCCATAGATCCTTCAAAGATTGAAGCGATACAAAGTTGGAAGAGACCGGAGAGTGTGACAGAGATTCGTAGTTTTATCGGATTGGCGGGTTATTACCGTCGTTTCATTAGAGACTTTTCTAAGATTGCCGTGCCCCTTATCGGCTTGACTAAGAAGGGAGTGAAATACATTTGGTCGGACAAATGTGAAGCTTCTTTTCAGAAATTGAAAGAACTCCTTTCCTATTCTTGTGATTCCCGATGGGAACCAAGATTTTATTGTTTATACCGATGCTAGCCGCATTGGTTTGGGTGTCGTTCTTATGCAAAAAGAACGTGTTATTGCTTATGCTTCTAGGCAATTGAAGCCGGCTGAGACTAGATATGCCACACATGATTTAGAACTCGCGGCTATTGTTTTTGCTCTTCGGATTTGGCATCATTATCTATTGGGAGAGAAATTTATTCTTTACACGGATCATAAGTCTTTGAAATATTTATTTTCTCAAAAGAAACTTAATTTGCGTCAACAACGTTGGCTCGAGTTCCTTGCTCCTTATGATCTTGATATTCTTTATACCCCTGGTAAGGGTAATCGTGTCGCCGATGCTCTTAGCCGTAAGCAACAAGCAGTTGTTTCTATGATGATATCTGAATGGAACGATCTCGAGATTTTATCCAATTGTGAGATTCGAGACCGCGTATCCGATTATGCTCATCACTTGTTTTATGTAGCCTTGAGGCTCATCCTTCTCTTTTAGACCGCATTCTTGTAGCTCAAAGGCTAGATCCCGACTTGGTTCTTCTTGGCCGGAATATTAAGGATAGAATTGATATTGAAGGTTTGAAAGACTTTGATATTGGTTCTCGTGGCGGCATTCAGAAATTTGGTAGACTTATCGTACCAAATATTGGAAAACTTCGAAAAGACATCTTAGAAGATCCCCATCGTTCTAAATTTACCATTCGTCCTGGTAGTAGTAAAATGTACGCGGATATGAAGCGACTTTATTATTGGGAGGGAATGAAACTTGACATCGCTAACTTCGTTAAGTGTTGCATGACTTGCCAACTCGTTAAAGCCGAAGATCAAAGGCCCGGTGGGTTATTGCAACCTTTAGAAATTCCAATTTGGAAGTGGGACCAAATTTCCATGGATTTTATAGATGTCCTTCCCCGTTCTCGTTCGGGTCATGATAGCTTATGGGTTGTAGTTGATAGACTTACTAAATCCGCCCATTTTATTCCCGTTCAGTCTAACCGAACCGTTCCTCTTTTGGCCAAACTCTTCGTTAAAGAGATTGTTAAATTACATGGAGTTCCTACTTCTATTGTTAGTGATCGTGATCCATTGTTTACTAGTGAATTTGGAAAGAGTCTTCAAAAAGCTTTAGGAACGAAGCTTAATTTTAGCACCGCTTATCATCCTCAGTCCGATGGACAAACCAAGCATGTGAATCAAACTCTTGAAGATCTTCTTCGTGCTTGTGTGCTTGATTTCCGTGGAAGCTGGGAAGATCATATTCCTCTTGTTGAATTTTCCTATAATAATAGCTTCCAATCTAGTATTGGTATGGCACCTTTTGAGGCACTCTATGGAAGGCCATGCCGATCTCCTTCTTGTTGGCTTGAGGCCGGTGAGAAGCTAGTTTTAGGTCCAGACTTTATTCGGGATTCCATAGAAAAGATTGAACTTATTCGACATAGGATGAAAGAAGCCCAGAGTAGACAAAAATCCTATGCCGGTAATCGAAGAAGGAAATTAGAATTTTCTGTTGGAGATCTTGTTTTTATTCGTGTGTCACCTATGAAAGGTGTTGTACGTTTCAGTCGGTCGGGAAAGTTAGCACCTCGATATATTGGGCCATTTCCTATCACTGAACGTGTTGGTTCTATGGCTTATCGCCTTACATTACCGGCTCAGTTTTCTGCTATGCATGACATGTTTCACGTTTCTCAATTACGGAAATGCCTTCGAGATTTCGATTCTATTCTTGAGCCTGGTGTTGTGGAAGAGATTGAAGTTTCGCCTAATCTAACTTATGAGCAACATCCTATTCGAATTATTGCTTCGGAGGTTAAGCGCCTTCGAAATAAAGATGTTCCGCTTGTGAAAGTTCAATGGTCCTCAAATCCTAAGGATTGCACTTGGGAATCTAGAGAATTCATCGAGCGAACGCATCCTGACTTACTTTCTCATGCTCTTTAAGGTGAACTTCTTACTTCAAAATTCTTTTGTGTTAATATGCTTTTTTGGTTGTTACTATATATCTTCTTCTTAAATATTGCGAGGACGCAATTTCTTTAAGGAGGGAAGTCTGTAATAACCTGCATATTTATCGATTTTATATTTAAATATTTTATCGATACTCAGAATTTAGTGCGAAAAGCTACTTTTTGCATACGGTCGAATTAGGACTCGGGACCACTTCCATTGAGTTCAAAATGACGATTGCGATCTTCTAAAGTGTAAACTTTAATATGTTTGGAGTTAGAGGAATTTTGCCACTTTTTACTTAGGGCTTTGGTTTTGGCTGAGCCCAATAACCCCACTTATGTATTCAGTCCCAACTCCACTCCAACTCTTCATTACTTCATTTCTAATTCCTAATACTCAAGCTTTAGCAACAATGGTGAGTGGAATGGGAAATTAAAACTCCAAACCCTAGTTTTCTTTTGCAAATCAAACTCTAGCTCCAAACTAATAGAAGAACCCATTGGTAAGCCTTCTCTTCTTCTTCTCCAACTCATTCTCTTATCAATTTCAGAAATTCCTAAACCTAACTTTGGGAATGTTCTTCTTTTAAAGCTTAGAATCAAGCTTCTTGAGTTGAATTTGAGGAGTGGTTGATTCTCCTTTGCTTTCAAGCTTCTTCTTCATTCGTTTGGGTTCAAAGGTGAGATTTTTATCTCACATCTTTGTCTATAATTATCTTCGATTGTTAGGTATGAATTCCTAACACTTATTCTTGTGCAATTGATTTTGGTTTGGATTGATTTGGTGTATATTCCAATTTTTGGTGTTTTGAAATCAAAATCTATGAAAATACTTTTATAAATATTTAGACATTGATATTTGAGGCGTATCGAAGAGCCGTTAGGGCTGGATTGTCGCTTGGCGTATATCCTTGGTCGTTGTCGCTCGATCGATCGCTTCCGGTATCCGTTTGGCCATTTTTGGACTAGGTTCAGGGAATGCCTTGAACCCTTGATTCAGACGTCTGAAACGTAGTATTCAGATGTCTGAATATTATACAGGGAATTTTTATTCCCTAGTATTCAGATGTCTGAATCTATATTTCAGACGTCTGAATTGGTTCGAATTGAACCAGAAAGGAAATAGGCTAAAATTTAGCATTTCCAGACGTCTGGATTTATTGACTCAGACGTCTGAATTCTGTCCTGGAAAGTTTTTATTTTCCAGATTCAGACGTCTGAATCATACCTTTCAGACGTCTGAACATGCCAATTTTTGCCTATTTGCCTATTTTCTTGAGAATTCCAACTATAAATCGATTTGTGTTGATTTCCTTTTGTTATTATCACTTATTATCGACTTTGATGACATTTTCTTCGTGATTTTGGCAATATCCATTTTGATGGATTCGGCAATCGATTTCTTTGGATTTTATTCACGTCTTCGTATGTGAATTTCGATGATTGTTTGTTTCTACAATCCTTTCTATGGTTTGTCACTTTAAAAATATAAAGGTTTTCTATACTAGTAGTAAATATCAAAACTCTTTCATCAAAATGATTTCAACTCTATTTTCAATAGCAAAGCTCTTTTCTTAAACAATTTTCCAATCTACTAGTATATACAAACCTTTACCTCACTCGGATGAGAAATCTAATTGAACGGCTTTGTAAAACAAGTGGTATGAAACACTTGCGTTTACTTCGTCGGTTAATTCTTGGACTTGTTCTATTGAAACTCTTGTGACAATCTTCTAGTGGAGATCTACAATTTGTTCGTAAATATTTAAGTTAAGCTAGTGATTATGGGACATGAAGCAAAGCTCATATATTTACTAGCTTACTGTAATTGACACTTCTCTTTGATCATGACGATCATTTTATGATTTAGACTAGCAATTGTGCGATGTCTCTTTGACTGCAAGGTTAGACTAGGCCTCATCTGTGTGATTTCGACTCACACCTATTTATCTGCGAGGTTAGTCTAGACACCATTTGTGTGATTTCGACTCACACATATCTTTTCTGTCTGCGAGGTTAGACGAGACACCATTTGTGTGATTTCGACTCACACATATCTCTTTGTTTGCAAGGTTAGTCTAGACCTCATCTGTGTGATTTCGACTCACACATATGGGGTAGCTCCCTATGGTCTTCGGACCGTTCGTGTGATATGCCTCCCCCTTTTGATGATTTCTGGATTTCGTGTGTTGAATTCTGGAATTTATGCTTCACCGATTTTAGTGACATTGATATGATTTATCAATTTTTGTGCATTGGTGAATTCGTGTGTCATTGACTTGTTGTGAATACAAGTTTTGGGTATGAAACCCTTTTTTGATCTTTGTGAAGATTTTTGTGATATTGATTAATCTCATGTTGAGTTTCAATTACATACTTATAGTAGTATGCCATTATGGATATTATATGTTTATGCCATATCTCTTATTATATATCATGTCATCTGATATTTATAGCTAGACTGATCCGTTTATTATTTTCTTATTAAATAATACTCGGGTCAGACCGAGATGTTACGGGTGCTTCTGCTTGACTTCTCCACAGGGATTCATTACGCCGACTTTCGGCTAACTATTTAGATTAGCAGTTTTTGTTGTATACACTTGAGATATAGACTCATAGTTGTATTCTTTTGTATAGCACGTGTTGCTATTCTTTTGTATTATTGTGGATCCTTTTGACCACTACTCTGATGTACACTTTCTTGTGTTAGTTATATATCCATATCTCCTTCCGCCTTTGTGATATGGATGTCTGTGACTGATTTGTGTTATGTTTCTTTCTATATTTGTTTCCGAAGATTATATATAGCCACTGTGTGATAGCTTTGAGTTTGTATCGGTATGTCGGATTTCCTCCTTAATTGATATATACTCTACTATCTGACATATCGGTGCTCGCACAAAGATATTACACTGATGGTCGCTCCTCAACAGCCTTATTCTCCGTGCTAGTTGACAGCATTACTCTGTAGTGTTCTTGGCTAGCGTGGGTATAGAGGTGTGGCGTCACACTTAAGATGCTGATACACACAATACAGTAATACAGGGAAAATAAGAATACTACGGCGGGTAATCATCTAGCTCTTCTCTATAAGCTCCAATGCGTCCATAGGAAAATCTAGAAATATACAAAGGGCTGATCCGAGCATTATGAGAAATTAACACCTAGATTAGTCTAGTAAACCAGCATGAGAATATGGAATACGAAATAAGTAATAATAACAATTGAGAGTATATAGATTCCCATGACAGGTTTCATCTCAAAGAAACAAACCATTTGTTAATTTTGATATAGTTATATGATAGATATTGTCTAGGGTATAGAATATAAATCATATCAAATGGCTATGATACTTACATTTTGTCACACCATAACTTACATTAAAACTGCTAAGGTATGTTCACATAAAGGATTTTTCCTTGGGGGTCCCTTCAATGGAATCTAAACTCCATGCACAAGGGTCATATAGTACCCTTCCGAGCGATGCATATCTCTAGATAAAATATATCATTAAGGTGAACACAAGCAGCCCATTGTTCGAACATAAACGTGAATAACTTGAACCAAATATCATTCACTCTCTTTGACTAAAAACCAATAAATATCTCTAGATACGGAGTTGATAATATCTTGATCCAATTCGACTAAACACTAAGTTGTGCATTCTACTTTGTTCTCTGTCATTTCCGATGTCAAGGCTACATTTAGCATCTCTTACACGAGTCTTGATCACTTGAATGGAACATAAATCTCCAATTGAATTCCCATATCTCGAATTGGTCACGAACCACTGCATGGATTCGAGCATCTCAAACAGATCCCCAATCCCATATAAATTCCCGTTTGCAACCGCTTCGAAAACATAGAACTCATATACTAGTTTTTGAAGTGGTATTCATAAGTAAAACACTTACCAATCCTAAAAATTCTTCAAAACTAATCGATGAATTTTCGATTAACTTAATTCCCATTCTTTCAAAAGTAAGCAAAATCCGAAAATTTTTCATACCAATGCTCCTCCACAGGGGTTCTAATTGGGATGAAATTGTGAAGTCTTTGGATACTTAAGTCATAATTGGTCAAACTCGATAGTCGACTAACCGACTATCTAGTAAAAAAACAATTGCT
Source organism: Allium cepa (assembly GCA_030765085.1). Lineage (NCBI taxonomy): Eukaryota > Viridiplantae > Streptophyta > Magnoliopsida > Asparagales > Amaryllidaceae > Allium > Allium cepa. The sequence goes on from CM060928.1 coordinate 69,510,355, forward strand.
TATACAAATCAAAATTTGTTTACTTAACTTGTCTTCGGCATTCCAACTTAACTATTCCTCATCAAATATTAAGCCAGATAAGTTAGTGCACTGGTTGCATATCAAAGCCTTTCCTAGAAGCTTCATTCTTGAATCTCCCAAATAGATAAGTCTACCTCGTCGGTTTTTATTGTTAAGTATAGCATTAATGATTTCCATAACAATTAAGACATCAATACGATTAATGTATTTCCAACATTCTCGACTTAATTATTCTTCGGTGAAGAGGGACATTAGTTGTTTAGAGCTATATTGCTCATATCCCTACTTGAACATCAATATTAACTCTCACAAATAGATAAGCCTACTTCGTCGACTTATATTGTTAAACATATTTGATTATTTTTCAAACAAGTAATTAGTTAATTAACCACTTGGCTATTAAGAAATTCCTAACCCCTTTCTAAACCTTTTGTTTGTACTTTATAATCTTATAGAGATGATATATATATATATATATATATATATATAAGTACGGTAATTTATTTACAAAACTAGATGTTTGATGAAATAATTTAAAAGATGCATAAGATATTAAATAACCAAAACATATATAGAAACTTTATATTCTTAAAATTCTTTTAAAAAACATTAAAACAACTTTAGGTTTTAAAAAATTTAATCAAAATATTACTTGAAATTAACAAGTTTAAAAATCCTTTAAAATTTAAAAGAGCAAGATTTCCTTAAAAAGACAGGTCCTTCAAATATTCATAAATAATTATTAGAAATTCACAAAAATTTCAAAGCACTTTTAAAATACTCTAATAAGAGTTAGAAAATACTTTTAAAAAGAATGAAATAAATTACGTGAACTTAAATACCTTTTCAAACCTTTGAAATCCAAAAATCAAGGCTAAAAGGGGCAATATTGCATTAGTAAGTTTTGGCCACTTTTCAAAATGTTACTTAACATTTTATCATCCAAACTTTTTATAGCAACAAACATATATATAAAACATCATAAATATAGCGAGAAAACCATAAGGATCTCCCTATAAAGTACTATACAATTACCAAAATCAAGGCAATTCCTAAGTGCATCCATAGCTACTATCGCTATAAGTGCGAATTCAAATCCGAATCCAATCTAAATCAAAGTCCATCTATAAAATACGTGCTTTGTTTCCAGGCCTTTCTATAAGTCATACAAGTCCATTCAAGTTCATTCCAAGTCCATAGATGTGGATTGCATATGCTTCTTCTTTCTAAAACAAGAATAAAGACCAATATTTCAAAATATCTCATTATCAAGTCAACAACTTAAACACGATCAAACACAACATATATCTGTTATATATTCCACTCGAAGTAATGAGTTCATTCACCTTTAAGCAAGAAAACAACCAATTCTAAGCAACCCAAGTCCAACCTCATCTTGTAACCGTCTGCCTCCTTCCTTCTTTCCTTCACTTCACTTTGCCCCTAGCCCAAAACCCCCTTTAAAGCTCATGACCTTCCTTGATGGGGAGAGGGTGGCTTTAATGCTTCCAAATTTAACTTGTTAGAATGTTTTGCAATGTTGTCCTAAAGCTCCACTCCAAGTTTTAGTTGATTTGGATGTGCTCTACAATGAAATTATGAAGAAGAAGACATGAAACTGTTTGGCTTTTGCTTAGGAAATTTGTGATTTATTCCTAAGTGTATCCCCCTCCTTATATAGGCTAAAGAATGGTTCACCTTAGCCTTGCATTCACTCCCTCCCCCCTTTCCCCCACCATGCCATGAAAGGCTCACCTCCTATCACGTCTCCATTACATCACTTCTTCTTTACTTAACCCTTAAAAGTTACAATAAATGCTCATTTCCAAAGTACCACACCTTTCCTTTAACACCTAACTAGTTAACCTTAAGAAGCTTCTAACGGGTTTGGTGAAAAATATTTTTATTTCAAATTAATGTTTTCTTAAGAAAATAAGTGTATGTAGAAAAATTTTGAACAAATTCAGATGAGTAAAAAACTGTTTATCAATAAAAAGATTTTCGGTCATATTATCGTTATTTTTTCGAAGAATATATTCTTTTAAACAAACTTTTAAAAAAAGTTTATTATCATTAATTATTAATTAAATGACGTCTAATAAGGTTATAAAATAACATTTTTAACCCAAACTATATTTCAAAACGTTTCGATATTCGAAGACGAAGTGTTCAAATTTCAAGGTCGCTATAATTTCATTTTGGTTGGCACCGGAAGTAATAGTCCAAAGTGGATAGAGTTTCTCTGCTGACATATAGAATGCTGGTTGTACCACAATTAAGATGGCAACTTGAAAGCCTCCTTCAAGTCGACAATATTAGAAGGTTAATTTTGTTCATTTCATATTTAAAAATCAATGAAGTTTTCTTCCCTTCTAAATTAAACTCCTTCTTTTTCTTTCTAAAGTTGCAGCATTGCTCCATCTCGGGATAGAAAAATCCCATCACCCTTTTCTAAGGCATCTTTCCACCAATGCAAAAGACTTTCTATAAAAATATGTTTGATGAACTATGTGCACTACTCTGGTTCAGCTATAATCATATAACATATTTTTAACTACTCTAATTCAAGGCTAAACACCATCTTTCATAATATATATTATTCAAGGGATTGTTATCTGAAGTTCTCCTCATTCTTTCCTTCTTCTTTCTTTTTACTGTTAGTATAAAATCTAAAAACTTTTATTATCAGACTAGTCCCATTTTTCTCAAAATCACATTCGATCATTACTCCTGATCCTTCTTTACCTTCTCTTACTACCCTATATGATAAACTTGAATTACCTTCTTGGATATAAAATTTAAATTAAATAAATCTAGGTTTTTGTATTTCTTTCTTTCATAATAATCAGATGTTCAAACTTTTTTGTAGGTCTTATGATTGTGGATCGATATTATGATTTATATTAAATCAGTTTTGTGGATAATATTTTCGGTCCCCTCCTCTAATTTTATTTTCCACCGAAGGTAATATCTTATAATTTGATCAAGTTGAAAACTTCGTTTACATATGTATTTGGATCAAATTATTAGAAAGTTTTTTGTTTCTTAGATCATGGTATATTAATCCTAACTAGCATTGATCTTGGGGGTCGAACTCGAGACATTTAATCTCGTACTTTGAGCTACTAAACAACCGAGTCAAACCTATTGGATTTTTTCTTCTTCATTTTTTCATGTTTGTTAATGGTTTTAGTGGTTCATAATTATGAAATGATAATGTAAGTTTTTTATGTAATAAGTGGACAAAAATATTGATATAGTTTCAAAATAAAAATATTATGCATTACTTATTTGTATTTAATTGTTGAGGCTAAATTATTTATTTAAGAAGTTATGGTTTGGTAGCTTTTGTGGGACACTATTTGTTAAAATATGCTCATGAAACTCTTTTGTGGCATACTTCTACATAAATTGACAAATTTAGATGCTTTACATTCAGAATAGCCTATGTTAACCATGTTATGGTTATCCTATCTTGATATGTAATAAGTTATTTTATTGTGTATATTTGATGATTATTTATAAAGAAAACTTCTATTTTAGCCCTTTTAATTGACCAAAATACCCTTGTTTATTATATCTTACCAAGTAAGCAGCTAAATCAACACATATTTCCCAAACTATCGAAGAAGAGGCAAGTCTAACTTCTCGAGAATGAAATCCTAAGTACTGAGTTTCCCAAAGAGAATCGTGTAAAGTTATTTCACTCAGTCCCATGTTTTGGTTTAGCTATGTCGTCGAAACGTATCATAACTTCACTACTCTAACATCGATTCATGAATCTCATTTCCCTAAAATAAAGGCTCTCAAACTATATATTTTATAAACAATATTTTTAGAAGGATTTTATTCAGTTTGAACCTACTATTTCTAGATTAATAAAAAATTAATATTTGCAATAGAAACATATGCAAGCAAATTATTACTTTCAAAATTTTGATTTCCGTAATTGCTTGTTGCAGCATCTATTAAGAAGTTTAATTATCAGTTTCAACAGGAAAAAATATTCAACTTTTCTAGAATATAAGTTTTTATTATCAAATCTCCTATGTTAATTTTGAGATAACACATCTACAAATAGTAAACATGTCCTCATACTTTAATGAGAAAATCCATAACTCAGCTTTAAAATAAATTTGAGATTTTTGTGTCATCATTTTGTGTTTTATTTTGTGTCCTAATTGCTGGTCCTACTTGTGTGTGCACATTTGTAGAGTTGGCTTTTGATCAAAAGTCATTTGATGAATGAGAAAACGATAAAATAGAAGTTTATTTTGATTGTGACATAAATGAAAAAGGAAACATAGTTCATGGATGTCCAAACATACCATCTTCCCATTAATGAAAAAACTGTAACTTATATTAAATTTTTTCAACCAACTAGTAGAAAGTATGGTTCATTAATGGTACAACTCCATGCTACAAACATACTGGTCATTTATATATGAACATATATTCTACTTATTCAAACTTTTTCACATTTCTTATATATACACGACTCACAATATTCCTTTTTTTGTTAAACATTAACGTCGGAGAAGTGTTAAGAAAATGTATGCAAAGATTGTTAACAGTAACTTACAAAGGTGTTACGAAACTACTACAATTATGTTGCGAAATTGCAACAACAACAACAAACTGCCACAAGTACGTCGCAAAAACTGTTATGAATAGAACTATGCAATTAACAGATAATGTGATAAATATAATACTGAGTATATTATCCGAGTCCAGCGAAAAGCTATTTCTTTGGAATAATATTTCTCCCTCTACAGTGCTTAAGGATATCGAGTAATTATTTTCCAAGATGAAATAGACCTTCTCTACGACGCAGTGCGACAATCGCAAAGAAATGACAAATACAAGAGAGTACATTTCAGAACAGAGGATTGTGGGGAGGAAGAAAATACAGAAAAATTTATATATATTCACTATTTTTTCTGCCTATATATAGGTGCGAGGAGGTGCACCTATTCGGTAATAGATGCCTGTTTGAACGGATGCGACTGTTGGAAAGATTGCGTCCATTTACCAGGCGATGCATCTGTTTGAGTTAGAATGGAAAAAAAACTATTCGGTCTGAATAACTATGCTAGGCCAACTGCCAACTGCAAAGTGCTAAGTTCCTCTAATACGCCACAAACTCCCATTCGCCCGTGATGCAGATGTGGGTATGGATGCGGGTTCGGGCTCAGGCATGGGCACAGGCGTAGGTGCAGCATGCGAGGTGGTGCGTTGCACCACCCGTGATGGCTTGTATCTCTCTTTGTCTCATAGGAATTATAATAGTGTCCACGTCTTAATATATAAACATAAATAGTTTACTTTATTCCAAGATGTGGGGCTATTCATTTCCCAAGTCAATAATGCCTTCACATTCCCCAATTCTCATTCATTTCTAACAATCCCCTACATGAATGGGTAATTGCTCAATTTTCTCTAAAAAAAATTGCGAAATATTTCTCGTATCGGTTAAAGTAGCACAATGGCCTTGAACTTACGTAGTGTTTATCATTTAGACTTATTGGCAATCAGTGGACTAAGGTTGTCTTTGAACTGTAAGCCTTTTGTATAAATCTAAAATGAAAAACACGCAATAAGTGTCTCTAATCCTCCTTGGCTCTCTGTTTGTGTTCATTTTTTCCATAAACACCGACTTGGTCTCATGAGTGCTTTGGAGAATTTAATCTTACAATTCTCCTTGATGCGACGCCTTACACTCATGCACATGATTCTATAACGGGTATTTTCACAATACTCTACATGGTTCTTTAACATTACCGAGTATAGACATCATTAATAGTATCAAAACTTATCCTATTCTCCAATGGGTAGTGTACTAACTTATCATAGGGATGGTATGAATATTCATAATGCTACTAAGTTTATCTAAACTTAGTTGTCCCTTTGAACCTATATCCCGAGATCTCCAGTCAGCTAGGTGGGGTTACCATTTAAAGAAACTTTTAGTTTATGGGCCTTAACCCCATTCCCATTGATAGGGTATTAACCTTTTCTCTAGGTGAACCTTTTGTTAGTGGATCCACAATGCTATAATTTGATCTTACATAGCCTATTATGGTAACCCCATTGGAGAGAACTTGTCTAACAGTTTTATGTCTACGATGAATATGTCTAGACTTGCCATTGCAAAGCTTACTACTGGCCCTTCCAATAGCTGATTAGCTGTATCAATGCATGCTTATTGAAGGTACAGGTTTTCCCAATTCGGAATACCTTCTAAGAAACCTCGAAGCCAATCCGTTTCTTCTACGGCTTTGTCTAAGGCAATAAGTTTTGATTTCATGGTCGATCTTGCTATACAAGTTTATTTGGAGGATCTCTAAGATATTGCCCTACTAGCTAAGCTAAACACATATCCACTAGTTTTGATGAACCGGTTATCTAGTTTTCATCACAATACCCTTTTATTATATGTGGGTACTATCATAATGTAGTCCATGAACTTGTGTATACCTTAGTCATCCTAATACTCGAATTATAGTTTTCTAATGATTCTTTCCTGGGTTAATAGTATATCTGTTGAGTTTACTTACAACATATGCTATATCAGGCCTAGTGCAGTTCATTACGTTCATAATGCTGCCGAGTATACGAAAGCACTCAAGTTGATAAATACTATCACCACTAATTTTAACCCAGTATAGGTTCAAACCTATGGGTGACTTTGCTGATGTTATATTGTGTTGTTTAAACTTTTCGAGTATTTTCCCAAATGTAGTGTGATTGGGACAACACATATCCTTGGTTGGTTTTATGTATTTTTACACCATGTATCAGCGATTCCAAGATCTTTCATATCAAATTTGGCGGAGACAATATTTTTGTAGATTTTATTATCTCCTTGTTGCTTCCTAATATTAGTAGATCATCTACATGTATACATACAATGGCATATCCCATATTTGTATGTTTAGAATGGTCACATTTGTCACACTCATTTATATGAAATCTATTTAACGTCATAGTTTCATCAAAATTTTAATGCCATTGTTTCGGATCTTGTTTAAGCCCATACAATGATTTCCTTAATCTACAAACCTTACATTCATTTCCAGTTTTTAGGAAATCTTTAGGTTATTTCATGTATATTTCTTCATCCAGTTCACCATTTAAAAACTCTCTACATCCATTTGATGCATTTCTAAATCAAGTGTGGATGCGATTGCTATCAGGATTCTTATTGATGTTATTCTAGATACTGGAGAGTATGTATCAAAATAGTCCAAGTCTTCTTTTTGTCTAAAACCTTGAACCACAAGTCAAGCTTTATACTTGTTTATTGAACCATCAGGTTTCAATTTCTTTTTATATATCCATTTATTACCCAAGTTCTTGCATCCTTAAGGTAAATCAACTAACTCCCATGTATAGTTTCCTATAATGGATTAGGTTTCCTTATTAATAGCCTCTTTCCAATAAGGGGCATCAGTGGAGGACATAGCTTGTTTGAATGTTAATGGATCGTTTTCTAACACAAATGTATAGAAGTCTGGTCCAAAGGTTTTTGATGTCCTTGATTTTTGCTTCTTCTTGGTTCCTCCTTTTGTTGATTAGGACTATTTTACTGATCACTATCAATATTTGTTCAGTATTCTCAAAAGAATTGGAGATTTCAATTTCCCTTGGTCTCTTTTGAGGATAATTTTCAATGCACTGTTTTAAAGGGTGTACATGTTCGAAAAATCTAGCATTTCTTGACTCAATGATGATATTTATGTGAATATTATCAATTTCGAATTTTGTTTCAAAAACCACTAAGCGACACTGTTTTGTGCATATCCACTGAATACACCATTAATTGTTTTTGGTTCAATTTTGACTTTCTTTGGTTCAGGTACTTCTACATTCGCAAGACACCCCCACATTTTTAAGTATTTGTAAGATGGTGGTCAATTTTTCCAAAGTTTTTAGGGAGATTTAGATGTTTTCTTTCATAGTATCTTATTCAAAATATGATTTGCAGAAAGAATAGCTTCTCCCTAGAAGTGATCTGGCAAGCCAAAACTAATTAGTGAGGCATTCATTATTTCTTTAAGAGTTCTATTTTTTGTTCGGCTATACTGTTGGATTAAAGTGAATACACCGTTTAGTTTGGTGTATAATACCATGTTCTGCACGGAATTCCTCAAAGGAAAATTCATATTCTCCTCCTCAATCACTTATTAAAGCTTTTGTTTTCTTGTTGATTTGATTTTCAACTTCTGCTTTATACTGTTTAGAGATGTCAAATGTTTCGTCCTTGCTTCTAAGGAGATACACGTAATAATATCTTGTACAATCATCAATGAAGGTAATGAAATACCTTTTCCACCTCTACTTTAACACAATTTTAAGTCACATACATCTGTGTGTATTAGGTCTAGAGGTTCAGTTTCTCATTCAACATGGTGAAATGAGGTTTTTGTCAATTTTTCTTATATATAGACTTGACATTTATAGTTGGAATCTATGTTGCATTTTGGCATAAAGTCTAGATTAATCAATTTTCGTACGATGTCAAAATTTGCAAGGCCTAATCTAGAATGCCTTACGTTAGAGGAACCGGTAATATAGGCATAAGATACAATTTTATTCATATCATTGTTTGGTACAACAGTAATTGCATTTACCTTAAATAAACCATCATAGACATATTCTTTCTACATACACTCCATTCTTTAACAACAAAAACTTACCAGACACAAAAGTGAGTTTGAAGCCATGCTTGCCATGCAACGATTTAGAAATCATCTTCTTGCGGATCTTTGGGACACGAGAAACATCTACCAAAGTTAGTTCTTTTCCAAAGTCATTTTTTGTACAATCTTTCTTTTGCCTTCGAATTTTGATGCGGGTGAATTACGCATAAAAAAATTTCGTACACAGTAGTAGTTTTGTAGTTGTGAACATCCTCTTATTTGCACATATGTGTCGTGTGGTTCCTATGTCTACAAACCTTTCAACTAGGTTGCATTCGAACATCTGCATACAAGTCCATATCAGACATGCCTTCTAAGATGTTAGCCATGTTTTCTTCTGTGCACGAAATTTGTGATTTTGTGTCCTTTCTTTCCACAATTATGGCATGAACCCTGAAATTTCTTTGATTTATTAGGAGCATGCTCATGTTTCCTTTTTTTGGGTTTCTATGAATCGACTACATTTGCCTTGGCAATCACCGTATGTGAAGTACTCTTCTTAGATTTCTTATTACCTTCCCCAATATTAATCAGACTAAAAGTTCCTCCATTTATACCTCCCTACGCTTATTCTTAAAGTAGTTTTTGAAATTTTTCCATGATGGAGGAAGCTTTTCGATTGCACCGGCAACCTGAAAGGATTCACGTAGAGTCATTCCTTCATCATGCAGTTGATGAATGATGACTGGCAATTCTTGAATCTGGTTGATAACGGTCTTCACATAAATCATTTTGAATAAAGGAATTTCTCTACCATGAATTTCTTCGTGCCCGCATTTTCGATTTTGTACTTTTTCTCTAATGTTGCCCAAAGTTCTTTGGAAGTTGGAGTGATACAATATACATTGTATAGGCTGTTGTCAAGCCCATTTATTATGTAGTTCTTGCACATAATGTCAGAACTCTTCCATGCATTCAGGGTACAACTTTTGTAGCATCGGGTTCCAATTCTTCGACTATGGGAGCATCTTTTGTAACAAACTTCGGGAGGACCAAAGTCATCAACTAAAATAGCGTCTTTTACTGCCAACGTTTAAAGTCCATCCCTGTGAAATTTTTCGGCCATTCTCCATGAGACAAAGCCATCGTTGGAACCATATTTGTAGACTAGGTAGTAATCACAGTCTGTGTTGGTGCTGAAGTATTGCTTTCATGAGACATTTTTGTCTTCAAAAACAGCCAAAAACAAATCAATATTGTTTCAAAGCTTGTTAAACAATAACATCAGAAAGATGTTACACTAATGTATACAAAGAATGTTAACGACAACGTTACAAAGTTGTTACAAAACTGTTAAAACTATGTTGCAAAATTGCAACAACAACAAACTGTCACAACTACGTCAAAAAAATGTTACGAATAGAACTGTGCAGTTGACAGATAATGCAGTTAATATAATACATGTTAGATTGTCCAAGTCCAGTGAAAATTCGTTTCCTTGAAACAATATTGCTCCCTAAAGGTGCTTAAGGATATCGAGTAATTGTTTCCTAAGCTGAAACAGACCTTCTCTATGATGCTGTGCAACAATCGCAAAGCAACGATGAACGCAAGGGAGTATATTTAATAACAGAGTGTTGTGTGGAGGAAGCAAATGCAGAAAAACTTATATATGTTCACTGTTTTCTTTCTTCCTACATATAGGCACAGAGAGGTGCACTTATTCGGTAATAAGTGTCTGTTCGAACAGATGCGACTGTTAGAAAGGTTGCGGCCTTTACCAGGCGATGCGTCCGTTTGTGTTTAAATGGACAAAACATAAACTTTTCGGTTTTAATATCCACGCCATGCCAACTGCCAACTGCAAAGTGTTAAGTGCCTCTAATACACCTTAAACGTCCATTCGCCATGCCATGGGCACAGGCATGGGCGCAAGAACGGGCGCGCGCATGCTAGGTGGTGTGTCGTACCACCAATTATGGCTTGCATCTCTCTTTATCTCATAGGGATTATAATAGTGTCCATATCTGAGTATATAAACACACGTAGTGTATTTTATTACAAGATGTGAGACTATTCATTTCCCAAGGCAATAATGCCTTCACATTCCGCAATGCTCATTCATTTATAATAATTTTTACTGATAAATTATATATTTTTCAAAATTAAAACAATGAAGAAAAACCATGAAAGAGTGTGAGTAGCTAAGGGTTGCATTCCAGTTTTAGTTGGAACCTATGATGAAGATTTGGAGAATTATTTGTGAAATCAAAGAATATCATACCAAAATAACCATCATAGTCATGTAAAATAATAAATTACAGCCATGTAAACAAATTTGATCTTATTAAAAGAATGGAAATTGAAACATAATTTATTTTACTACAAAGATCATGTGCTATCCATCTACTGGAAGATATAAACTGAAATGCACGATTATGAGTGTCGAGTGTTCGTGTTGATGCAGAATTGATATAGATCGATGCAGACTGGTGCTGACTGCCAGCGCTGATGTAGAGCTGATAGACTATATAGAACTGGTGCTAAGCGTTGAAGTGGATGACATAAATTAAAGATGAAGTGTAGCGCCGAAGGGATGTTGAACAAAATAGGATTGAAGCATACCATCTCCAATTGCAAGACATGTAAGGATCTATTGAATAACTAGTCCAAACTAATGCAGAGTTGTGGCATGAAATTCTATGAACTTCTAAACTGTTGCAAACTAATATATAAACTGATGCATGTCCAAGGTTACGTCTAGTGATGAAGCATCATTGTTCAATTGAGTATTTGGATCATTGATATGCTAAATAGTCAGCTATGTAGGGAAAAGTAAGTGATGCTCTCTACTAGTGAGGACGTCAAATCTCATATCTAAGCTAGAAATTATAAGACCCTTAAGATGGCTCAAAATCTCTTCATGTTAATCAAGATTTATCCTGCTTCAATGTGTCCAAAAAGAGATGTGTTAGCAAATAAATTTGAGTATAGTGAGCATAGTTGTAAGTGTTATTAAAAATGTATAGCTTCTTTCAATACATAAACACTAGCCTATAATAGTGTTACTAATGTCCAGAAGACTTATAGTGTATCATATTAAAGTCTATAGAGGTTACAACATTCGTAGGGTTCGGGCAAGTAATTCATGAGTTAAAAGCCATATAACCTGATTATCTTCCTAATTGCTAGTTGAGTACATAGAAATTGACAATGTAAATGTTTACTAGTTTACGGGTAAGCTACGCAAAAGTAATACAATGTACAACTTAATAAATATAAGAAATTGGATTTTTCCTAACTAGTCTATGAGCAGCTGAACTTGTGTCTAATATTGTACTTCAGCAAAGTCTGTACATGTTTTTGTATTTGAATTGTATATTATTGAGGACCAAGTTCACACTAATGAATTAACATAATAGTGTTGTTAGCTAATTTTTGAATTCAACTAACATAAACTAATTTGTAAATGTTATAAGTTAATAATAAAAAGTTACAACAAATATTATATTGAATCACTATAAGAAAACGCATGATTTTCGATGGCTGAAAACCGTCGGTGGCCGTTGGTAGCCGTCAGAAACCGAAGAGAAAAACCATCACAATTTGTCACATCGCCATATAGTTTTTCTTCAGCTTCCAACAACCTCCGTCGTAAACATTCCGATGGCCGCCAACAGAAAATCCGATGGCTATCAACGGCCGTTGAAGACACGTGGCTGATCAAGAGGAAGTAACAAAACCGCCACTAGTCATCAGAAAATGTTGACCAGTAAGCCATCGCCAACCATCAAAAACAGCCGAAATACCTGAAGCATTTTTCAAATTTCTGCTACATGTTAGCCTCACATACACAATTCAGAAATATAATATAGTCACATACAAGGACATATCAAATTCAAATATTCAATATAATCTCAAAACATACAAATATATTCAAATCACATGAAAAAAATTAAACCAACCATAACTCACATAACATCAAACCAACCAACACTTCCTTAACATAATATATATACATGTCGTATAATATATACACCATGAAACACTAACAAATCCCACACCATCAACAACACAAATGTCATCATCAACAACACACCACCATCATGTGACGACCCAGAAATTTCAACATTTGAAATTGTAATATTTAATTGATTTTAAATGTTTGAATGATAGTTTAACTTGAATTTCAAATATAACTATGGAATTGGCAGTTAAATTATTATATTTGAAGATGGGTAAAAATTTGAATCTTCAGTTGTAAGCTGATTTAAAATATTTCAAAGGCTTAGGAAATTTAGATTGATAATACTGAAGATAATAGAAACTATAGAATTGAATTTGAAAGTGAATTGTTCAGTTTTGAAATTTTATCGTTTAAATCGATATTTAAAAATAGTCTTCCGAGGCACAGTCTCGGAATTCAACGAGACTAGTTCCATTGGATCCGTAATATTGTATTATTATCGGATTTCAATTTTCGTAATGTTTGGAGAGATCGTTTGGCCGTACGGTCAATAAACGCACTGAAATTTAAATCGAAAATTCGATATTTTAACTGGTTCAAAAAGCTATGTTCTCCATACGATCGAATTTGGACTCGGAACCTTTTCCATTGCGTTCGGAAAAGGGGTTTAACATTATAAACGCCTGGCGGCATGCCTCGATTGGAGATCGAAATTTTGAATTACGAAAACCGAGACAATTTAATTTTGAATTTTCATTTTGAATATAAATAATATATATTAATCTTTTCTCAGGATAAACTCTACACGTGTTTCCCTAACCCAACACTTGGCAAAGATTTGTCAACATGCGTCTTCGTTTATTTTTTTTACGATTTTATTAAGCAAAGGAAGAAAAATAATGCTACTTTTCTCTTTCAATTCAAACCTAACCCAGGCCTCTCTCTTCATCCCTTTTCATTTGAAATCGAAACCAGTTGAAGAAAACAAATGGCGCCCCCTTTTTCTTTCGTTCGTTTAAACAAAATCTCATTTTAACCTGTATGAAATCAATCTGCGGCTTCTTCTTATTCTTCGTTTTTGATTCAAATCGAACAAAATCTAATCGCGAGTTCGTCAAATCACTTTGGGTTTTGGGTGAGGGCAGATTCAATTCGAAATCAAATTTGTTCGTATGATAAGAAAAGGAGATTGAAGTCGTGTTCACATCGACAGAGTGCTCGTTGAGGGACGTCAAAATGAGGCAAAAGGTTTTGGGGTCGGGGTAGCTTCTCGATGGCGAAGCAACGCGAGCATCGGTTGAAGCTTTGGCGAACTTTCTGGTCGTCGTGGGCAACATCGAGTGAGATGCTCGAGCAAGAGGCAGTGAGGTCATGGATCGAGTCTTGGAGTGGCGATCAATGGTGGTCTGCTCGCTACTGTGATAAGGTATTGTATTTTTATTTTATTTTCAAGATTAACCAATTAAATTTAAAACTATTAGAGAAGGAAAAAAATAAGGAAAAAATATAGCAGTAATATGTATATATATTACAGTGAAGTATTAATGATTGACAATTTTAAACTTACTGTTAAAATATAAATTTTATATTAAGGTGTTTAATTAATTTAATTAACTTATTTAACAATGTTAGAATTTGTGAAAAGGAAAGTTTGTTTAATTTAATATATATGATTTTGGGAAAAAGATAAATAATCGTATACACATTTTATATTTACTAGTTAATTTTAAGATAAAAATATTTTGGAGATTAATTGGGCTAATTTACCTATTTGATTATTTTAGTCACTATGAGAATTTATTAAGGTGATTAATTTGTTTTATTAACTTATTTAATTTATCTAATTACTAAGAATAATTTATTAAAGTAAGTAAATATATTAAAAATTTAATTCTTTATTTACAACTAAATCGTTAGTTTAAAATTTAAAATATTAGTTTAAAATAAAATCACGGGTTAATTTAAAATTATCAAATGGAATTTAATAATTCAATTTATTTCGAATATTAATAGAATTGTATAAATGTTATATAAGGTCAAAAATCATAGAGAAAATAAATTGGATTGGAAATGGATTGCATGCAAAGCAAAGGTGAGATCTTTTCACTCAATCAAATATTTTTCTGATTTAAATTTTAAATAGTTAAATTTAAAATTGATTGACTGTGTGCTTGGATAATTAATTTATTATCAGTTATATTAGTTTAGACCCTATGTGCTGCATAATAGCGGATGATATTATATTAAACCCATATACCGCTATATTCCACCTCGAAGTGGAATTGGTATTATATATGTATTTGGAGTTGTTGATTTTCCGCATTATATAGCGAATGAGACCCTATGCGCTGCATAATAGCGGGTGATGTTTTATAAATCCCATATACTGCGATATTCCAATTCAAAGTGGAATTGGCATTTAATTGTTGTGCTAACGTCTGTGGATGCAGGTAAACAGGTTGGAGGGATCCAACTGGATTCCTCAAAACATTTTGATTTGTTTTCAAAATTGTGTGTTGATTATTTATAATCTCTGTGTGATTATTTGTGATTGAAACCGTTGAAGGCCAAAATTTAGCCGAATATTTTTTTTGGTATCGTAGGATACTAGAAATAAATAAAATTGGATCTTTAAAATTTAAGTAGAAAATCTATGGTGAAATCCTATTGAATAAAATTCCAAAATATGAGAAAAAATTTAATAAATGGATATCAAGTAATAATATTCAAAAGGTGAAGAATCTATTTTAAAAATATGGTTTTTAAATAATTTGGAAAAAATAAAGGAATTTATTAAAAAAAAATTGAAAATTGATTTGGTGTTAAAAGAACAAATCTTTAGGAAATCAATATGAAAATTGGTTTAGTGTTTGAATGAAAATCGGTTTGGTGTTGAAATAAATATAGAAATTAAATTTGAAAATTAATTTGGTGTTTTAAAAATAAAACCCTCGGGAAATCAATATGAAAATTGATTGGTCGATTCAAACAAATTTAGAAATCAATTTGGAATTTGATTTGTTGATTGGAATAAATTTGGAAATCAATTAGAAATTGATTTGGTGTTGAAGGTAAATATTTGGAAAATGATTTGAAAATCGTATATCAGTGGATATTTGAAAGTTTAAAATTCACAATGGAGATTTTATAAAGGAAAGGGAATTTTGTTTTAAAAATAACTATCGATTTATTTTTAAAAATGTGGAAAGAAATCTACAAATTTGGAATGTAAGTTAAAATAAATCGAGAAGATTTATTAATTTATTTGAATGGACCATTTTGTAATGGAAAGAGAGTTCTTCCTTGGAAAGCCGAGTATATTTTTTTCAATAGCTTTTGAAATAAAATTAAAAGTTCTAGATTTGGTTTTAAAAGAATATTGTTGGAGAGATCATTTATGAAAATTGTTTTGTATCTTCAAAAGTAAAGATTTATTTAATTAAGTATAGAAGGGATTGTTTTAAAGATTTAAATTGATATTTGATTTAGAAAATAGTTATTTAAATATTTATGCTCTATCTACTAATTTTATTTCAAAATTAGTTTGGACTTGAAGTCTTATATGTGATAATTAGTATAATGTTTTCATAACCAATATTTAAGTAAGTATTTAAGATGGTTTTATTTTAAATGTTCCAAGAATATTTTGGATAAGTGATTTGAATTATTTTAACTCGGCAGATTTTCAGTGGAAATGAATAAATGTTTGGAAATGTATTCCGCATGAGAAAAGTGATTTGAAATTTGTTTTCAAAAAAAAAGATTGAAATGTGGAAATTGATATGAAATTGTTTTCAAATGGATGAAGTGTGAAATTCTATGTTGCAAAGATATGTTGAAATTGAATAATTTCAGAAAATTATTTAAAATCCAGTGCCTGTTGTGAATGATGATTGATAGTTAAATAACCGACTATCAATATTAGCCTTTTTAAATGGCATTTGAATCGATGCGACCGGGGGTCGAATTCCAAATGGATATTCGAAACCCACATCGAACCTATGTGATTGTGATGGATTTTTATTTAAAAGATCAAAGTGGAATTTGTTTTGATTTGTTTGAAATCTGAATGTAACACTTACTTTTAAAAATAAGCGCTCGTTATTCGAATTAGCCAGGAGAGGACCTTGTGTCATAAAACCCATTCCGAATAACGATACGACGAAATGAGATTGCATTTGAAGATGGTGTTGAAGACCGGATATTTTCGAAAGCGAAAGGATTACCTGCCGAATGTCTCTGCACCGGGTTGCTTCGATATAGAGATTTTATCACCCTTTTGTGATGGGGATTCCGGACGTGATTAGTGAATATCCGGATTTGCAAGGGCTTCTTTGAAGTGCCTTCGATTCCGTACGATCCCGAACGGACTTGTATGGATGTATGTCTGACGTTACACTTTGAGATGTAAAGCTGGTTTCTATCAAATACATTTCTGTTGGTGGCGGAGAATTTATTCTCTTAGCTTATCACCCTTCTCTGAGTCGTACGAGCTCAAAGGTTATGTAGTTGATGGTTACTAGTGATATATTCCCAATTTGGTAATGTGGCATACGAAGTGCTGCTGATCATTTGTTGATCAAAGCATGGCTTTTGTGAAAAGCGTAGCTTTGTGGACGAGACTTCGTCGAGCCTCACTCCCCGGAATGGTCGAAACAGGGCAGCAAGGTTATAGGGGGTAGCGCCCCTTAAGGTATGTTCATTTCCTTCTGGATAGAGGTGGTATCATGGTATAAAGTCCAGATACTTAACCTATGTGGTTGCTGCAAATTTATTACTTTGTGGTTGTTAGTATTGAGGATCCTCGGATAACGGTTGTTTACAACCGGGGGATGGCATACTCGTGTCAGTAGTTACCTATTTTTGCAGAGGTAACCCGGCCTTATGTTGGCAGAGATCCGGTTAGGCTCTCGGGATGTCCCTCTAGAGGCGTACCCATGTGGCCCAGGAAGTTCCTTAGCCTGACCATTTGTTGGAATCCAATTACCAATACGCGCCTTGTACGGTTTTAGTTGTAGAACCTTCCATCTAATATGGTAGCTATAGTAGGCATACTATACTGGTACGTAAGCTGGCTAAGATTAATATTATACTCGCAAATGTTTTTCCACTATGCACTAATAATAATATCAAAAGAGCTTTCTCGTATTAAGCATGTTTGACTATCATAAGGAGAAATCTCCCCCAAGTGTGCAATTGCATTGTGTGTGTGCCGGGTGGCCTTATGGTAGTTTCATTTTCCAAAAAGCATTGCGGATTTCTTTTATATTCTTTTGTTTTGTTTGTTAGATATAACCGTTTTTAAGATCTTACACCAGTCCCATGACTGACCTGGAGTTTATTGTTTCCTTTCTAAACTCTGGGTGCCCATAATTTTCCACACGGGCCGCCTAAAGTCAAGTTATCAGTTATTTGGGAGCGAAGTCAGAAAAGAGTTGCTGTGGAGATCAGGAGTTGAAGCTGGATGGCGAGACGTATCACTTATATATGTAATATTTCGTTTCCGCTGTTTGTTGTAAACTCTGATAATGTGATGTATAAACTGGTATAGTGTTTTTGTTTTAAAGATTATTCTTTATCTATTATATATTGTTCCGCTGCGAAATGTGAGATTTTGTTATTGTTTCTGGTCTTCTTCTATCTTCTTCTTCTTAAAACCCTAACGGTTCGGTTTTTCGGCATTCGATTGTGCGGCATTTGATACAGTGAACGTATTAATGTCGACTTTCGGGCGTCATAAAATCGGACCGTTACATGTGGTATCAGAGCATTTGGTTAAGCGACAACCTTGGCTCTGTTGGGTGTTACTCATTAGAGATAGAGTCAGCAATACTCTATAATGAGTTGAGTGTATTAATAGATACGAGCGCGTATTTGTTAGTGAATACAAAATTGTTTTATATTGTGATGACTGGTTTGTTGCGTGGTATATGGATTCTGGTCGGTATAGTCCATACAACTCTATCGATAGGGATCTCTAAACACCCGTACAGAACACTTCGACACAATATTGTTTTAAAATAGGGTAAATGAAATAATTTTGCCCCAAACTATTTTGCATATGAAAGGAAATAATTTTTGTAAATTATTATAGTATATGGTTGCTTGGTTGTTAGGAAATGGTAAGATTAAATTATTATCATTTGAATAGGAAATTGAAATCGTAACTCCAAAGTTAAGAAATAAATTAAATACAAATGGAATTTGGGAATATAAATTGTAAATGTGATTTGTAATTTGAAATGGAATTCCAGAGAAATGTTTTGAAAAGATTTGAGGTTTTGGAGATTCGAAAAAGTTTAAATTTCCTTGAGTTTGAAAATGAGTTTTCAAAGATTTTGGAAAAATGTTTTGGAAGGATAAAAGTTCTAAACTCTTTTTGGTCGCTGGAAAATAATTTCGATGATGATTGCGACATCATCGGTGTTCATTTTCGGATTTCCAAAAGAGGGATTGCTGCCAAATTGTTTTGAATGAAAGTTGTTTGCAAAACTGGTTTGGATTTTTGAATTAAAAGGATAATTTGAATTGATTTCAAAAATGGTTTTTGAAAAGATAGAAAGACTCTGGAATCTTATTAAAGATAGTTATGGAATAATAAATAAGGTTGAAACTTAGAAAATTCAGATTTAAACTGCAATTGACTTGATTTAATTTGAATAAATGTGAATTTGAGAAGTCTTATAGACTAAATGATTGGAATAAAATATATAAAGGTGGAAAATAAAATTGTGAATGAATAAATAAATTTGCAATTGCAAGTAAATGAAAGTGAAATTGAATGTTGAAATTCATTTCGAATTTGTAAGCAAATTGAATTGAATTGGAATCGAATTTGATTTGTTATAAGCAAAGCGAAGTACTGAAATAAAAAATTAGTGAGTGAAACTAATTATGGTCTGAGGTAAATTGAATTCATATGGAATTGGAAATCCAGATTAAATATAAGTGGGTCTAAACCTATATAGTGAATTGAATTGTGTTTGGGAATGAACAAAGAATAAAACTGGAATTGAAATTGAATATTGAAAACCAATTTGAATTGTGTAAAATGGTAAAATTAGTTTGAAGTGAACTAAAGATAATGAAGGTGAAGATGGAAAAAAAATAGGTTGAGATAAAATGAATTGGAATTTGTAATGAATTAGTAAATGAAACTAATTTAAAATATTGATATGAATCAATTGTGAATGAAAGATAATCGATAAATTCAATATTCAGAAGTTAAACTGAATCCAAATAGAATTGAAATTGAAAATTGAATTCAAATGAAAGTGAAAATGCAAGATTGAATGAAAATGGATATATAACTTCAATAGTAAAGTAAAAATGGTATAAGAAGTATATATTGAAAATTTTGTAAAGGAACGTACAAAATAAATTTGAATGTTGTAATTGGATATTATGGCTAGTAGGATATACAGATGTATTAAAGGAAATGGAATTGGGATTTTGATTTCGAAGATAAAATTGAATCGCTCGACAAAAAGGTATGTATTTGAATTTCTATATGAAATATGTTGATTTTTTTGTCCAGCCGTTTGGCTTTTCATTTTCTTTTGAAATCTGGGGGCCATGGTGCCATTTTTGTAGTCGTACCGAGCTAGCCACGTAAAGGTGACGCTGGTAGAATTTTTCAAAAATTTCGAGAAATTTTGAAAGTTTAAAATTTGAATTTAAATTTAAATTTGAATTGTTAAGAAAATAATGTTATTTGGAATCTATGATTAATTTTGGAAAATTAGTTGAAGCGATAATGGACTGTTAATAAAAAGGGATTTGTTTGGTAAGTTGATAAAACTGTTTAGTTTTGGAAAGATAGTAAACGGGTTAAGGTCCATTCTTCTTAACTAGTAATTTCGGGACGAAATTCTTTTAAGGGGGGAAGGATGTGACGACCTGGAAATTTCAACATTTGAAATTGTAATATTTAATTGATTTTAAATGTTTGAATGATAGTTTAACTTGAATTTCAAATATAATTATGGAATTGGCAGTTAATTTTTTTTTTGAAGATGGGTAAAAATTTGAATCTTCGGTTATAAGCTGATTTAAAATATTTTAAAGGCTTAGGAAACTCATATTGATAATATTGAAGATAATAGAAACTACAGAATTTAATTTGAAAGTGAATTGTTCAGTTTTGAAATTTTATCGTTTAAATCGATATTTAAAAATAATCTACCGAGGCATAGTCTCGGAATTCGACAAGACTATTTCCATTGGATCCGTAATATTGTATTATAATCGGATTTCAATTTTCGTAATGTTTGGAGTGATCATTTGGCCGTACGGTCAATAAATGCACTGAAATTTTAATCGAAAATTCGATATTTTGACTGGTTCAAAAAGCTATCTTCTCCATACGATCAAATTTGGACTCGGAACCTTTTCCATTGCGTTCGGAATAGGGGTTTAACATTATAAATGCCTGGCAGCACGCCTCGATTGGAGATCGAAATTTTGAATTGCGGAAACCGAGACAATTTAATTTTGAATTTGCATTTTGAATATAAATAATATATATTAATTTCTCAGAATAAACTCAACACGTGTTTCCCTAACCCAACACTTGGCAAAGATTTGTCAACATGCGTCTTCATTTATTTTTTTACGATTTTATTAAGCAAAGGAAGAAAAATAATGCCACTTTTCTCTTTCAATTCAAACCTAACCCAAGCTCTCTCTCTTCATCCCTTTTCATTTGAAATCGAAACCGATTGAAGAAAACAAATGGCGCCCCCTTTTGATTTCATTCGTTCGAACAAAATCTCATTTCAACCTATAAGAAATCAATCTGCGGCTTCTTCTTTTTTGATTTGTCGATTTTGATTCAAATCGAACAGAA
This sequence comes from Allium cepa, assembly GCA_030765085.1. Lineage (NCBI taxonomy): Eukaryota > Viridiplantae > Streptophyta > Magnoliopsida > Asparagales > Amaryllidaceae > Allium > Allium cepa. Next base: position 69,531,833 of record CM060928.1, read on the forward strand.
TCTAATCGTGAGTTCGTCAAATCACTTTGGGTTTTGGGTGAGGGCAGATTCAATTCGAAATCAAAATTTTTCTATGATAAAAAAAGGGAGATTGAAGTCATGTTCACATCGGCAGAGAGCTCGTCGAGCGACGTCGTGATCAGGCAAAAGGTTTTGGGGTCGGGGTAGCTTCTCGATGGTGAAGCAACGCGAGCATCAGTTGAGGCTTCGGCGAACTTTCTGGTCGTCGTGGGCAACATCGAGTGAGATGCTCAAGCAAGAGGCAGTGAGGTCATGGATCGAGTCTTGGAGTGGCGATCAATGGTGGTCTGCACGCTGCTATGATAAGGTATTTTTTTTTTTCAAGATTAACCAGTTAAATTTAAAACTATTTCAGAAGAAAAAAAATAAAGAAAAAAATATAGTAGTAATATGTATATATATTACAGTGAAGTATTAATGATTGACAATTTTAAACTTACTGTTAAAATTTAAATTTTATATTAAGGTGTTTAATTAATTTAATTAACTTATTTAACAATGTTAGAATTTGTGAAAAGGAAAGTTTGTTTGATTTAATATATATGATTTTGGGAAAAAGATAAATAAACCTATACACATTTTATATTTACTTGTTAAATTTAAAATAAAAAATATTTTGGAGATTAATTGGGCTAATTTACCTATTTGATTATTTTAGTCACTAAGAGAATTTACTAAGGTGATTAATTTGTTTTATTAACTTATTAAATTTATCTAATTAATAAGAATAATTTATTAAAGTAAATAAATTTATTAAAAATTTAATTCTTTGTTTAAAACTAAATCGTTAGTTTAAAATTTAAAATTTTAGTTTAAAATAAAATCACGGGTTAATTTAAAATTATCAAATGGAATTTAATAATTCAATTTATTTCGAATATTAATAGAATTGTATAAATGTAATACAAGGTCAAAAATCGTGGAGAAAACAAATTGGATTGGAAATGGATTACATGCAAAGTAAAGGTGAGATCTTCTCACTCAATAAAATATTTTTCTGATTTAAATTTTAAATAGTTAAATTTAAAATTTATTGATTGTGTGCTTGGATAATTAATTTATTATCAGTTATATTAGTTTAAACCCTATGCGTCGCATAATAGCGGATGATATTATATTAAACCCATATACCACGATATTCCACCTTGAAGGGGAATTGGTATTATATATGTATTTGGAGTTGTTGATTTCCCGCATTATATAGCGGATGAGACCCTATGCGCCGCATAATAGCGGGTGATATTTTATAAATCCCATATATCGCGATATTCCACATCGAAGTGGAATTGGTATTTAATTGTTGTGCTAACGTCTATGGATGTAGGTAAACAGGTTGGAGGGATCCAACTGGATTCCTCAAAACTTTTTGATTTGTTTTCAAAATTGTTTGTTGATTATCTATAATCTGTGTGTGATTATTTGTGATTGAAACCGTTGAAGGCTAAAATTTAGCCGAATATGATTTTTGGTATCGTAGGATACTAGAAATAAATAAAATTGGATCTTTAAAATTTAAGTAGAAAATCTATAGTGAAATCGTATTGAATAAATTCCAAAATATGAGAAAAAGTTTAATAAATGGATATCAAGTAATGATATTCAAAAGGTGTAGAAACTATTTTAAAAATATGATTTTTAAATAATTTTGAAAAAATAAAGGAGTATATTAAAAAAAAATCGAAAATTGATTTGGTGTTAAACGAACAAATCTTTGGGAAACCAATATGAAAATTGATTTAGTGTTTAAATGAAAATCGATTTGGTGTTGAAATAAATATAGAAATTAAATTTGAAAATTAATTTGGTGTTTTAAAAATAAAACCCTTGGGAAATAAATATGAAAATTTATTTGCTGATTGAAACAAATTTAGAAATTAATTTGGAATTTGATTTGATGATTGAAATAATTTGGAAATCAATTTAAAATTGATTTGGTGTTGAAGGTAAATATTTGGAAAATGATTTGATATACCAGTGGATATTTGAAAGTTTAAAATTCACAATGGAGATTTTATAAAGGAAAGGGGATTTTGTTTTAAAAAGAAATATTGGTTTATTTTAAAAATGGAAAGAAATTTACAAATTTGGAATGTAAATTAAAATAAATCGAGAAGATTTATTAATTTATTTGAATGGAACAATTTGTAATGGAAAGAGAATTCTTCCCTAGAAAGCCGAGTATATTTTTTTAAATAGCTTTTGAAATAAAATTTAAAGTTCTAGATTTGGTTTTAAAAGAATATTGTTGGAGAGATCATTTTTGAAAATTGTTTTGTATCTTTAAAAGTAAAGATTTATTTAATTAAGTGTAGAAGGGATTGTTTTAAAGATTTAAATTGATATTTGATTTAGAAAATAGTTATTTAAATATTTATACTCTATCTACTAATTTTGTTTTAAAATTAGTTTGGACTTGTAGTCTTGTATGTGATAATTAGTATAATGTTTTCATAACCAATATTTAAGTAAGTATTTAAGATGGTTTTATTTTAAATGTTCCAAGAATATTTTGGACAAGTGATTTGAATTATTTTAACTCGGCAGATTTTCAGTGGAAATGAATAAATGTTTGGAAATGTATTTCGCGTGAGAAAAGTGATTTGAAATTTGTTTTCAAAAAAAGATTGAAATGTGGAAATTGATTTGAAATTGTTTTCAAATGGATGAAGTGTGACATTTTATCTTGCAAAGATATGTTAAAATTGAATAATTTGGGAAAATTATTTGAAATCCAGTGACTGTTGTGAATGATGATTTAGTTAAATAATCGACTATCAATATTGGCCTTTTTAAATGGAATTTGAATTTTGATGCGATCGGGGGTCGAATTCCAAACGGATATTCGAAACCCACATTGAACCTTTGTGATTGTGATGGATCTTTTATTTAAAATATCAAAGTGGAATTTGTTGTGATTTGTTTGAAATCTGAATGTAACACTTATTTTTAAAAATAAGCGCTCGTTATTCGGATTAGCCGGGAGAGGATCTTGTGTCATTAAAACCATTTTAAATAACGATACGACGAAATGGGATTGCATTTGAAGATGGTGTTGAAGACCGAGTATTTGCGAAAGCGAAAGGATTACCTATCGAATGTCTTTGCACCGGGTTGCTCCGGTATAGATATTTTATCACCCTTTTGTGATGGGGATTCCGGACGTGATTAGTGAATATCCGAATTTGCAAGGGCTTCTTTGAAGTGCCTTCGGTTTCGTTTGATCCCGGAATGGACTTGTATGGATGTATGTCTGACGTTACACTTTGAGATGTAAAGCTGGTTTCTATCAAATACATTTCTGTTGGTGGTGGAGAATTTATTCTCTTAACTTAACACCCTTCTCTGAGACGTACAAGCTCAGAGGTTATGTAGTTGATTGTTACTAGTGATATATTCCCAATTTGGAAATGTGGCATACGAAGTCTGCTGATCATTTGTTGATCAAAGCATGACTTTTGTGAAAAGCATAGCTTTGTGGACGAGACTTCGTCGAGCCTCACACCCCGGAATGGTCGAAACAGGAAGGATGCAGCAAGGTTATAAGGGGTAGCGCCCCTTAGGGTGTGTTCATTTCCTTCTGGATAGAGGTGGTATCATGTATGGAGTCCAGATACTTAACCTATGTGGTTGTTGCAAATTTATTACTTTGTGGTTGTTAGTATTGAGGATCCTCGAATAAAGGTTGTTTACAACCGGGGGATGGCATACTCGTGTCAGTAGTTACCTATTTTTGCAGAGGTAACCCGACCTTGTGTTGGCAGAGATCCAGTTAGGTTCTCGGGACGTTCCTCTAGAGGCGTACCCATGTGGCCCAGGAAGTTCCTTAGCCTGACCATTTGTTGGAAATCCAATTACCAATACGCGCCTTGTACGGTTTTAGTTCTAGAATCTGCCATCTAATATTGTAGCTATAGTAGGCATACTATAATGGTACGTATGGTGGCTAAGATTAATATTATACTCGCAAATGATTTTTCCACTATGCACTAATAATAATATCAAAGATTTTTCTCGTATCAAGCATGTTTGACTATCATAAGGAGAAATATCCCCCAAGTGTGCGATTGCATTGTGTGTGTGCCGAGGGGCCTTATGGTAGTTTCATTTTCCAAAAAGCATTGCGGATTTCTTTTAAATTCTTTTGTTTTCTTTGTTAGAAATGACCGTTTTTAAGATCTCACACCAGTCCCATGACTGACCTGGAGTTTATTGTTCCATTTCTAAACTCTGGGTGCCCATAATTTTTCACACGGGCAGCCTAGAGTCAGGTTATCAGTTATTCGGGAGCGAAGTCAGAAAAGAGCTGCTGTGGAGATCAGGAGTTGAAGTTGGATGGCGAGGCGTATCACTTATATATGTAATATTTCGTTTCCGCTGTTTGTTGTTGTAAACTCTGATAATGTGATGCATAAACTGATATAGTGTTTTTTTTAAAGATTATTCTTTATCTGTTATATATTGTTCCGCTGCGAAATGTGAGATTCTGCTATTGTTTCTGTTCTTCTTCTATCTTCTTCTTCTTAAAACCCTAATGGTTTGGTTTTTCGGCATTCTATTGTGCGGCATTTGATATAGTGGACGTACTAATGTTAACTTTCGGGCATCGTAAAATCGGACTGTTACACATCAAGTCATAAATGACAAACTTACCATCACCAAATGTACGATCAAATAATATACCCACATCTCAAAGTATCCAACCACACCATCTTAGTGTATCATTAAACAATCCTAAATAATGTTGCATAATAAAAAAGCATACCTATTACTCCTGTCAATCACCTCCAGAACATCTGAAACCAGCTAAAGATGGAAAGCGGCCACCATACTAGTGCATATACTCAGCAATATGCTGGTGTAGCAGTTGTGTTAACTCCATGGCCTGCCAATGGTATGTTCCTCCAACTACGCCACCCTAACTCTCAATTCCTCGATCTCTACTAGATCGATCTGAGCTTTTCTTTAGCAGGCTCTCCTTTGTCTACCCAGCAATACTTATTTAATTTAGAAAAAGTTCAGTTACTATAATCTTACCATTGAAGGTACAACATAATATTTCAATTATTATATCTATAAACTTATTATCGAAACTAAAGCGATGTGAATTCTTTAGAGCTGAAAGATTACTAAATTCTTATATCTAAATATATTATTCATTACCGCTTTGTTGCAAAAATTGTAACGCGTGTTCTGTGAAGATGGATCCATGACTGACTCAAAAATGACATCCTCTTCGCCCAGGAGTTTCTCGGCCTGTTTCCTCCAGGAGTTCCTGCCTTTGTTCCATAAACCGTTCTGGCATAAATAAATAAAAATACATTTGAAATTAATAGCATAATATCATATTCATTATACTTTAATAATTAAAATAATTCCTAATAGTACATCAACTAAAATATGCTTACATGACTCTCCCGCGATTAATCGTCATACCATGTATATGAAACGGTCCCGTTTGGATTTACACGCTCGATGGCATGAGTACGGCTAAATACATCCATTTACGATACGGGACCCTGTGCCTCTGCTTCCTGCCATTTATTACTATGTATTATTGTTGGATATTCAAAATTATATAGCATAATAACTATCTACAATTCATAGTTAATAAATTTACCAACTCTTGGCGATGTTGTTGGAACGAATTGGATCCCACTCGATGAGTGATAGGAATAATGTTCCTATTTGCATAGTTTTTCTATGAATCTGTCTGTACATTTAAATTAACAAAACATTATTTACTTTCCAATTTTTTTTCGATATTTACATATCAATCAAATAATTAATAAAATATTAGTACACTTATGTTCGCTTCGTCACTCTCCCAATGCACCAGCCAACCCTCCCAAACACTCGCTTCCATCTAGTTTGGCTTCTCCCCTTTGTTCTTCACAACCGACATAGAATCCTAGTAATTCTTCCTCGTCTTCTGCATCCAGTAGTGACATATCATCTACTTGGACGTCGACTGTGGCCTTCATTTCATGATAAACAAGCAATAAATAGTTAAACAATATAAGGTGAACAACAAATAAGCGATAAACAAATTGAGATTGGAAAATAGAAGATTATACCTACAATGAAATCATGTCATATGCACTCCATTATGCGAGAAGGGATATTATCCCACTTGGGCTAACAAGCTGTCGTCCTACTCTTATGTGAATCTCTAGAAACTAATAGAACTACAGATGATGGCTGTAGGTCGAACCTCCCATATTAAATATGATATAGATCATTATACCATACAAAAAAAATTATGACGCTGAAAAAAATGTAATAGTTACCCCTTCGCTTTAGGCACCAGATACAAAGTTGTACACTGTGGCAGCTGTGATGGGCCGCTGCCATCGCCTTCGGATGAATGGCATGAGCTCCTCCTTCTGACTGACATGATACTCGCCATAAACCCATCATTTTATAAGAGAATAATTGTATAATTATGACATACATTGTATAATAATGATATAAAGTACACAAATTGCAAAATATACATATTCAGATTGGATCTTATATTCTGATGATAAGCATAATGTAGCATTTTTAACATAAATAGCTAAAAAGATTGACATAAATGGTTTAAGCAAGGTGAATGACAAAAATTGCGTAAATGACAATAAGCAAATTTGGTTTCATAAATGACATAAATTACATAACTTGAAAAATAAATGTCATCAACTACATAAATAGCATAATACATTAGAATTCAACATAAGATTTTTATCAATCCTCATCATTTTCTGATTCAGATTGGTCTCATATTCTACATTATTTTCCTTTCTGCTCTCAAATGCTTCTATCAAAATGTTTGATTCATCGTACAGAGATCCAAAATCAGTATGATCATCAGTGATTATTATATCGTTGCTTTGCTCAAGATCTTCTTGATAAGATTGTTCGTCTGGAATATTCTTTCCATCAGATGTAAATCTTTCCTTTGTTTTAAAAACTGCCGACCAATCTGCTTTATCTATTTTTAGAGAAGGAAAAGGAGCATAATAAACTTGCAATGCTTGTTTGGCTAGAACAAAAGATCGTACTTGTGATAATGCGATATATTCTTTATTTCAATAAAATTATAATCCGTATGCATATTAATTCCAAAATCTGGAATATTGTGGAACTAATTGCATCTAAACAGAAAAACATCCTCCGTGGATATTGAGAAATACGTCGGTTGTAAAATTTGGGTTAAAACGCCATCAAAATCATTTATTTGATTTTCCGGATCATCGCTACCTTTAGCAAAATACACCTGTATTATTAGTTAATTTTTCAGCACAATATTCTTTTGTGTTGAATTTATATCCATTGACGAAATATATTGGATATATCTTGACATTTTTTTTTGGTCCCAATGCAAGATGTTTCAATCCGTCGTCGACCATACAACTTCACGGTTCATAAACAAACTTTGAAAACCAATCAGAAAATTCTTTATTGAGATCTCCGAGTGGATTATTTCTTTCATAAATACTGCATATATAAATAAAATATTGCATTAAATTCTACACGTGCATGCATTATTGAAATGAATAAATCAAGAATTATTATTCCATATTTCCTAACAAATGGTTCAACCTTGGCACAATTAAGAAGAATATAAGTATAGGGAACATTTAAACGGAATAATGGTGCAACCTCAGCATAGCTAACAAATGGTGCAATGCACATGCATTGTTGCCATCAACTTCAATCGTAGGGAACATTGATCGTGCTGCATCTTTTACCTTATTTTCTATACGATTCATCATAACAATTTCATTACCAACCACCTTTAATTCAGACTCTATGGGAGTATGTGCTACAACTTCTCAATGATGATCCCAAACATAATACACTGGTACAGTTTTTGCATAAATGAACTTTCACAATATCTATTAATAAATACTTAAAATGTTTACCCTACTATACAGACAGCAAATTTCTACATCATTTCTGTTATTACTTAAAGCAAATTCAACAAATACATTTATACCATTATAAAAATCTTCCTTAATTGAGTCCCTCAGTCCCCTTCTTTGATGCATTTATCTCCTCTGGTCAACAAAATAATCGATCATTTTTCCTATTTAAAATATTATGTCACAAATTAAAAAATAAATATCGACCATTTTACGAGTTAACATTTTATTTTTCAATTTATTGATACATAACCTTATACATGTCAATTTAACCCAACTTAAGAATACGGTATTGAAATATTGGTTTATGGTTTTCTATTTTGATGGTCAATCATCCTACTTCCCACTACAAACATAGGAAACAATTACATTTTGTAAATTATTTTGTTTAAAATAATTCAACAAAATGCCGGTAGCACTTCCCCTTTGTTCAAAGTATTGTACACGAATGCTTGTACACAGGTAACAAAAAGAAAAGTGACGGCAAAATTTTGTGAACCGTTTAAAATGAAATAATGTACGAAATGTAATTGATTACTGTTTTTATAATGTAACAACCCGCATATTTATCGAGTTTGTATTTAAATATTTTATTTAAATATTAACTCGTTAATCGGATTTTGGTCCGAAAAGCTACTTTTTGCAAACGGTCAAATTAGGACTCGAGACCACTTCCATTGAGTTCGAAATGTCGTTTACAACTTTTTAAGTATAAACATCGATAGGTTTGGAGTTAGTGAAATTTCACTAACTTTTCCCGCTTTGGACTTTGGGTTAGTTTAGCCTATTAAGCCCAAGTTCCAACCCTCTTCTCCTCACTCTTCATAAATTTCCTAACTAATCAAGCTTTGGCATTAATGGTGGAGGGAATGGGAAATTAAAACTCCAAGCACAAATTCAATTGCAAATCCAACATTCAACTCCAAATTCAAGTAGAAGATATTGGATTCAAGCTTTGGATTGCTTCTCCTTGCTTCCAAGCTTCATCTTCATAAACTTTAGTGCAAAGGTGAGATTTTTGTCTCACAAATCTAGTCTATAACTATATTGGACTGTTGGGAATGATTCCCTATCACTTTTGCATGCACATTTGCATTTGGTTTGGATTGGATTGGCGAAAAACTCCAATTTTTAGCATTTTGGTGAATTTTCTGCACTTAGGTCGTTCTGGCCATTTTTAGGTCGTTCGGAGTTAAGTCGTTCGTCCATGGGTCGTGAGTCGTTCACGAGTTAACTTTAGGTCGTTCTGGAAGAATTGGCACTTCGGAATTAGGTCGCTCACGAGTTAAGTCGTTAGGTCGCTCGCGAGTTAGTACCATAGGTCGCAAGGCTTTAGGTCATTCTGGAAGTATTGGCACTTCGGAGTTAGGTCGCTCGCGAGTTAAGCCTTAAGTCGTAGGTCGCTCACGAGTTTGGCCTTAAGCCGTAGGTCGCTCGCGAGTTAAGCTTTAAGTCTTAGGTCGTTTCCGACCTATAATCTCTAGGCAAACGTTAAGTCGCTCGCCCTGGTTTATCTCGTAGGTCGTCTCCGACCTAAGCTCCAGATAAGTCGTTCGAGTTAGGTCGTTGGACCATTTACCTTAGGTCGCTCGTCCACTAGGTCGGCCTGGTTTATCTCGTAGGTCGTCTCCGACCTAAGCTCCAGATAAGTCGTTCGAGTTAGGTCGTTGGACCATTTACCTTAGGTCGCTCGACTCTGTTAAGTCGGCCATGTTGGGTCGTGAGTCATCGTTAGGTCGCGAACACCTCTAGGTCGCAATCACTAAGTCGCTTGACCCCTTGGACCCCTAGGTCGCAGCCGTTAGGTCGTATGACCCTTGAGTCGTTAGGTCGTTAGACCTCATTTTGTCTTCACTAGGTCGTACCGTTTTGGTCGGGGCGCTGCCCCGCACCCCGCCGGGAGCGCTGCCCCCTGGACCCCCGCGACCTGACCGGGCAGGTCGAACCCCGTAAGCGGTGGCGTTGCCCCCGCACCCCCACCTTGGGGGGGTTGCCACCCCCCCTGGACCCCCCCTCCGTAGGGGATCTTATCTGAAAAACATTGAGCTGATTTCCTTGGATTTTATTCGCATCTCCGTATGCGATCTTTGTGACTGATTGTTTCTACACTTGCTTATGTGTTTTGTCACTTTATAATACAAAGGTTTCAATACTAGTAGTAAATATCAAAACTCTTTTAACAAACAATTTCAACTCTATTTTTAATAACAAAGCTCTTTTCTTAAACCGTTTTCCAATCTATTAGTATATACAAGCCTTTACCTCACTCGGATGAGAAATCTAATTAAACGACTTAGTAAAACAAGTGGTATGAAACGCTTGCGTTCACTTCGTCGGTTAATTCTTGGACTTGTTCGATTGAACCTCTTGTGACAATTTTATTAGTGAAGATTTACAGTTTGTTCGTAAATATTTAAGTTAAGCAAGTGGTTATGGGACATGAAGCTAAACTTCTATATTTACTAGCTTAGTGTAATTGACACTTCTCGTTGATCTTGATGATCGCTTTATGAATTAGACTAGCAATTGCGCGATGTCTCTTTCATTGCAAGGTTAGACTAGACACCACTTGTGTGATTCCATTCACACATACCTTTCTGCTTTTTGGTTAGTCTTGACCTCAATCTGTGTGATTCCACTCACACATGTGGGGTAGCTCCCCATGGTCTTCGGACCGTCATGTGATAGGCCTCTTTCCCTTTTTATGATTTCTGGATTTCTCGTGTTGATTTCTGGAATTTATGTCATTGACTTGTTATGAGTACAAGTTTAGGGTATGATGCCCTCTTCGAATCTTTGAGAAGATTCTTGTGATATTGATTATCTCTTATTGATTGATCTTCTGTTGATCATTATTTACATACTTATAGTGGTATGTCGTTATGTATATTTATGTTTATGCCATATCTTTTATGTTATATCATGTCATCTGATATTTATAGCTAGACTGATCCGTTTATTATTTTCTTAAATAATACTCGGGTCAGACCGAGATGTTACAGGTGCTTCTGCTTGACTTCTTCCCAGGGATTCATCACTCTGACTTTTGGCTAACTGTTTAGATTAGCAGTTTTTGTTGTATACACTTGAGATATAGACTCATAGTTGTATTCTTTTGTATAGCACGTGTTGCTATTCTTTTGTATTATCGTGGATCTTACTGACCACTACTCTGATGTACACTTTCATGTGTTAGTTATATATTCATATCTTCTTCCGCCTTTGTGATATGGATATCTGTGACTGATTTGTGATATGATTATTTCTATGTTTGTTTCGAAGATTATTTATAGCCACCGTGTGATAAGCAATTACATGGATGGTCGCTCCTCAACAGCCTTATTCTCCGTGCTAGTTGACAGCACTACTCCGGAGTGTTCTTGGCTAGCGTGGGTATAGAGGTGGGGCGTCACATCTTGGTATCAGAGCCAAACTTCGGAACAATGTAGAATAACTTAACAAGGATCATCGTCCTAGGTCTATCTTAGGAGTCATACCATAGGATTAATTCGAGTCTTCGTACCGATTCATCCTATTTCCTTTATGATTCCTTGTTTTATCTATCAAGATTACTTGATGTTCATTGGTAAATAACCTTCTTACTTCTCTTCTTTCTTTCTTTAAGGAAGAGAATGCCTAGACCAGGCCGTCCCAGAACTGGATCATCTGGTGCTGCTCCTCCGGATGGAGTTTTTATGACTGCTCAACAGCTTCTTGATTTAGTAACTAATGCTCAAGCAGCTGGAGCTAACCCAGAACCCACTCACCCAAAGTCGGGATTTGCACGCTTGTGCAGCGATTACACCAACTTGGGTGGGAAGCCCTTCAAAGGTTCGGAAAATATCATCGAGGTCCAGGCTTGGTTAAAATCATGTGATCGAATCTTCTCTCGCATGAACCTTATCGATCTCCACCGCGTTCAGGTGGCTTCCAGCATGCTCCAGGAGAGAGCATTGGACTGGTACGAACTCCTTATTTCAGAAATTAATGAAGCGGATCTCACCTGGGAGCAATTTCAGGGACGCTTCGAGTTAAAGTTTGTACCAGAAGCTGGGAAAGTAACCTTGGCTCGACGTTTTATAGACCTTGTTCAAGGTCAATCCTCTGTGACTGATTACGTCGCAGCCTTCGAGTCGCTTTCCAAATATGGGGTTGAATACATCAACACCCCATTGAAGAAGAACCAGAGGTTCGTTTATGGCTTAAATAAGAGTCTTAAGAAGCCACTGCTCCTGAAACTAGAAGTCGCATTTGATCAACTCGTCGATATCGCTCTTCGTCTTGAAGAGGCTGATAGAGAGAGTGATGTTGAAGTGGAAGGCGCTAAACCAAACTTCAACAACAAGAAGAGGCCAAACAAATTCAAGGGTCCTTATCCCAACAAAAAGGGTAAGCAGGCAATCCCTGCGGCAAAGTCTCCTTCTCCTAGTGGTGCGAGTTGCTTCAACTGTGGGTCTGGGGATCATTATGCGAATAAGTGCTCTAAGCCCAAATCTTGTCGCTATTGTAAGAGCCCAGATCACTTTATACATCAATGCCTCAAACATAAAAGCAGGAATGAGGGAAAGTTAAATGTGGCTCAAGCCCCTGGCAACACATCTCGTGGCCAAGGTATTTCTCATTCCATTCTTGATGGTATTATTTTATTTCATGATCAACCTATTAGAGTTCTCTTTGATACGGGTGCATCCCATTCTTTTATATCAAAGGAACTGGTAGACACTTTTTCCTTAAGTGTTACTGCATTGATGACTTCTTTAAAAATTGCGAATCCTGTTGGTGGATCCGCAACTCTTAGTTTGCTTTGTAAAGATGTGGAGATTATTTTATGTGATTTTTCTTTCCTAGCCGATTTGCATGTCATGCGTTACTTAGGCTTTGGAATAATTTTGGGAATGGATTGGCTTAACCGTTATCAAGCCCATATCCTATGTCCTGAGCGGACTATTCATCTCCGACATCCACAATCTGTTAAACAGATTTCTGTTAATCTTAAAGATTCAGAATCCTGTTTGGTGGCATCTTTATATTCTTTAAATCCTCGTGATGACGATGATGATGATGAAGATGATATTATTTCTCGTATTCATGTTGTTCGTGAATTTTCCGACATATTCGAGCCCGTTTTAGGTTTGCCACCTAAACGAGCAATTGAGTTCAGAATTAATCTTGTTTCTGGAGCTCAACCTATTACTCGTCCTCCTTATCGCATGTCCAATAAGGAAAATGAGGAGATGCGTAAACAATTATCTGAGTTGGAGACGAGGCAATTTATTCGCTCTAGTTCCTCGCCTTGGGGAGCTTCAGCTATTTTCGTAAAGAAATCCGATGGTACTCTGAGGCTCTGCGTTGATTATCGCAAGCTTAACGATCTTACTATTAAAAATAAATATCCTTTACCTCGGATTGATGATCTATTCGATCAGCTTAGTGGTGCTAAGGTCTTTTCACAATTGGACTTGGCTACCGGTTTCCATCAGCTTCGTATCGCTGAGGATAGCATTCCTTTGACATCATTCCGTACTCGATATGGATCTTATGAATGGCTTGTTATGCCATTTGGGTTAACGAATGCTCCAGCTTATTTCGTTGACCTCATGAATCGAGTTTTCAAAGATTTCCTCGATCGGTTTGTTCTCATATTCATTGATGATATTCTAGTGTATTCAAAAACCGAGGAGGAACATGAGAAACATCTTAGGATTGTATTGGAAACACTTAGGAGTAATCAATTAAAGGCGAAATTTTCTAAATGCCACTTTTGGCAATCTCGTGTGAAGTTTCTCGGTCATATTATTTCCGAATCCGGGATATCCGTGGATCCTTCAAAGATCGAAGCGATTCAAGATTGGAAGAGACCGGAGAGTGTGACAGAGATTCGTAGTTTTCTCGGATTGGCGGGCTATTACCGCCGTTTTATTAGAGACTTTTCTAAGATTGTCGTGCCTCTTACTGGCTTGACAAAGAAGGGAGTTAAATACATTTGGTCGGACAAATGTGAAGCCTCTTTTCAGAAATTGAAAGAACTCCTTTCAGATGCTCCTATTCTTGTGATTCCCGAGGGGAATCAAGATTTTGTTGTTTATACCGATGCTAGTCACGTTGGTTTGGGTGCCGTTCTTATGCAAAAAGAACGTGTTGTTGCTTATGATTCTAGGCAATTGAAGCCGGCCGAGACTAGATATGCCACTCATGATCTAGAGCTCGCGGCTATTGTTTTCGCCCTTCGAATGTGGCGTCATTATCTATTGGGAGAGAAATTTATTCTTTACACGGATCATAAGTCTTTGAAATATTTATTTTCTCAAAAAGAACTTAATTTACGTCAACAGCGTTGGCTCGAGTTCCTTGCACCTTATGATCTTGATATTCTTTATACCCCCGGTAAGGGTAATCGTGTCGCCGATGCTCTTAGCCGTAAGCAACAAGCAGTTGTTTCTATGATGATATCCGAATGGAACGATCTCGAGATCTTATCCACTTGTGAGATTCGAGAGCGCGTATCCGATTTATGCTCATCGCTTGTTTTATGTAGCCTTGAGGCTCATCCTTCTCTTTTAGACCGCATTCTTGAAGCTCAAGGGCTAGATTCTGAATTGGCTCTTCTTGGCAAAAATGTTAAGGATAAAATTGATATTGAAGGTTTGAAAGACTTTGATATTGATTCTCGTGGCGGCATTCGAAAATTTGGTAGACTTATCGTACCAAATATTAGAGATCTTCGTAAAGATATTTTAGAAGATTCCCATCGTTCTAGATTCACCATTCATCCTGGTAGTAGTAAAATGTACGCTGATATGAAGCGACTTTATTATTGGGAGGGAATGAAATCTGATATTGCTAACTTTGTTAAGTGTTGCATGACTTGCCAACTTGTCAAGGCCGAACATTAAAGGCCTGGTGGGTTATTGCAACCTTTAGAAATTCCAATTTGGAAGTGGGATCAAATTTCCATGGACTTTATAGATGGCCTTCCCCGTTCTCGTTTGGGTCATGATAGCTTATGGGTGATTGTTGATAGACTTACTAAATCCGCCCATTTTATTCCGGTTCGGTCTAGCCGAACCGTTCCGCTTTTGGCCAAACTATTTGTCAAGGAAATTGTAAAATTGCATGGAGTTCCTACTTCTATTGTTAGCGATCGTGATCCATTGTTTACTAGTGGATTTTGGAAGAGTCTTCAAAAAGCTTTAGGAACGAAGCTTAATTTTAGCACCGCTTATCACCCCCAGTCCGATGGACAAACCGAGCGTGTGAATCAAACTCTTGAAGATCTTCTTCGTGCTTGTGTGCTTGATTTTGGAGGAAGTTGGGAAGATCATATTTCACTTATTGAATTTTCCTATAATAATAGCTTCCAATCTAGTATTGGTATGGCACCTTTCGAGGCACTCTACGGAAGGCCATGCCGATCTCCTTCTTGTTGGCTTGAGGCCGGTGAGAAGCTGGTTTTAGGTCCAGACTTTATTCGTGATTCCACGGAAAAGATTGAACTTATTCGACATAGGATGAAAGAAGCCCAGAGTAGACAAAAATCCTATGCCGATAATCGAAGAAGGAAATTAGAATTTTCTGTTGGGGATCCTGTTTTTATTCGTGTTTCACCTATGAAGGGTGTTGTACGTTTCAGTCGATCGGGGAAGTTAGCGCCTCGATATATTGGGCCATTTCCTATCACTGAACGTATTGGTTCCATGGCTTATCGCCTTGCATTGCCGGCTCAGTTTTCTGCTATGCATGATGTATTTCACGTTTCTCAATTACGGAAATGCCTTCGGGATTCCGATTCTATTCTTGAGCCTGCTGTTGTGGAAGAAATTGAAGTTTCGCCGAATTTAACTTATGAGCAGCATCCTATTCGAGTTATAGCTTCTGAGGTTAAACGACTTCGAAATAAAGATGTTCCGCTTGTGAAGGTTCAATGGTCCTCAAATCCTAAGGATTGTTCTTGGGAATCCAGAGAATTCATCGAGCGTACACATCCGGACTTGCTTACTCCTTCTCCTTGAGGTGAACTTCTTCTTTCAAAATTCCTCTTGTGTTAATATGCTTTTATGGTTGTTACTTTTTATTTCCATCTTATATATATTGCGAGGACGCAATTTCTTTAAGGAGGGGAGTCTGTAACAACCCGCATATTTATCGAGTTTGTATTTAAATATTTTATTTAAATATTAACTCGTTAATCGGATTTTGGTCCGAAAAGCTACTTTTTGCAAACGGTCAAATTAGGACTCGAGACCACTTCCATTGAGTTCGAAATGTCGTTTACAACTTTTTAAGTATAAACATCGATAGGTTTGGAGTTAGTGAAATTTCACTAACTTTTCCCGCTTTGGACTTTGGGTTAGTTTAGCCTATTAAGCCCAAGTTCCAACCCTCTTCTCCTCACTCTTCATAAATTTCCTAACTAATCAAGCTTTGGCATTAATGGTGGAGGGAATGGGAAATTAAAACTCCAAGCACAAATTCAATTGCAAATCCAACATTCAACTCCAAATTCAAGTAGAAGATATTGGATTCAAGCTTTGGATTGCTTCTCCTTGCTTTCAAGCTTCATCTTCATAAACTTTAGTGCAAAGGTGAGATTTTTGTCTCACAAATCTAGTCTATAACTATATTGGACTGTTGGGAATGATTCCCTATCACTTTTGCATGCACATTTGCATTTGGTTTGGATTGGATTGGCGAAAAACTCCAATTTTTAGCATTTTGGTGAATTTTCTGCACTTAGGTCGTTCTGGCCATTTTTAGGTCGTTCGGAGTTAAGTCGTTCGTCCATGGGTCGTGAGTCGTTCACGAGTTAACTTTAGGTCGTTCTGGAAGAATTGGCACTTCGGAATTAGGTCGCTCACGAGTTAAGTCGTTAGGTCGCTCGCGAGTTAGTACCATAGGTCGCAGGGCTTTAGGTCATTCTGGAAGTATTGGCACTTCGGAGTTAGGTCGCTCGCGAGTTAAGCCTTAAGTCGTAGGTCGCTCACGAGTTTGGCCTTAAGCCGTAGGTCGCTCGCGAGTTAAGCTTTAAGTCTTAGGTCGTTTCCGACCTATAATCTCTAGGCAAACGTTAAGTCGCTCGCCCTGGTTTATCTCGTAGGTCGTCTCCGACCTAAGCTCCAGATAAGTCGTTCGAGTTAGGTCGTTGGACCATTTACCTTAGGTCGCTCGTCCACTAGGTCGGCCTGGTTTATCTCGTAGGTCGTCTCCGACCTAAGCTCCAGATAAGTCGTTCGAGTTAGGTCGTTGGACCATTTACCTTAGGTCGCTCGACTCTGTTAAGTCGGCTATGTTGGGTCGTGAGTCATCGTTAGGTCGCGAACACCTCTAGGTCGCAACCACTAAGTCGCTTGACCCCTTAGACCCCTAGGTCGCAGCCGTTAGGTCGTATGACCCTTGAGTCGTTAGGTCGTTAGACCTCATTTTGTCTTCACTAGGTCGTACCGTTTTGGTCGGGGCGCTGCCCCGCACCCCGCCGGGGGCGCTGCCCCCTGGACCCCCGCGACCTGACCGGGCAGGTCGAACCCCGTAAGCGGTGGCGTTGCCCCCGCACCCCCACCTTGGGGGGGTTGCCAACCCCCCTGGACCCCTCCTCCGTAGGGGATCTTATCTGAAAAACATTAAGCTGATTTCCTTGGATTTTATTCGCATCTCCGTATGCGATCTTTGTGACTGATTGTTTCTACACTTGCTTATGTGTTTTGTCACTTTATAATACAAAGGTTTCAATACTAGTAGTAAATATCAAAACTCTTTTAACAAACAATTTCAACTCTATTTTTAATAACAAAGCTCTTTTCTTAAACCGTTTTCCAATCTATTAGTATATACAAGCCTTTACCTCACTCGGATGAGAAATCTAATTAAACGACTTAGTAAAACAAGTGGTATGAAACGCTTGCGTTCACTTCGTCGGTTAATTCTTGGACTTGTTCGATTGAACCTCTTGTGACAATTTTATTAGTGAAGATTTACAGTTTGTTCGTAAATATTTAAGTTAAGCAAGTGGTTATGGGACATGAAGCTAAACTTCTATATTTACTAGCTTAGTGTAATTGACACTTCTCGTTGATCTTGATGATCGCTTTATGAATTAGACTAGCAATTGCGCGATGTCTCTTTCATTGCAAGGTTAGACTAGACACCACTTGTGTGATTCCATTCACACATACCTTTCTGCTTTTTGGTTAGTCTTGACCTCAATCTGTGTGATTCCACTCACACATGTGGGGTAGCTCCCCATGGTCTTCGGACCGTCATGTGATAGGCCTCTTTCCCTTTTTATGATTTCTGGATTTCTCGTGTTGATTTCTGGAATTTATGTCATTGACTTGTTATGAGTACAAGTTTAGGGTATGATGCCCTCTTCGAATCTTTGAGAAGATTCTTGTGATATTGATTATCTCTTATTGATTGATCTTCTGTTGATCATTATTTACATACTTATAGTGGTATGTCGTTATGGATATTTATGTTTATGCCATATCTTTTATGTTATATCATGTCATCTGATATTTATAGCTAGACTGATCCGTTTATTATTTTCTTAAATAATACTCGGGTCAGACCGAGATGTTACAGGTGCTTCTGCTTGACTTCTTCCCAGGGATTCATCACTCTGACTTTTGGCTAACTGTTTAGATTAGCAGTTTTTGTTGTATACACTTGAGATATAGACTCATAGTTGTATTCTTTTGTATAGCACGTGTTGCTATTCTTTTGTATTATCGTGGATCTTACTGACCACTACTCTGATGTACACTTTCATGTGTTAGTTATATATTCATATCTTCTTCCGCCTTTGTGATATGGATATCTGTGACTGATTTGTGATATGATTATTTCTATGTTTGTTTCGAAGATTATTTATAGCCACCGTTTGATAAGCAATTACATGGATGGTCGCTCCTCAACAGCCTTATTCTCCGTGCTAGTTGACAGCACTACTCCGGAGTGTTCTTGGCTAGCGTGGGTATAGAGGTGGGGCGTCACATATAACTTGTCCAATACATGAACAAATCTAGAGTATTGTACCAGATGAATATAAATGTCTGTTTTATGACAAAAACTAACTTTTATATAACGATCATGTACAACACTTGTCAGACGGGGCCAAAAACTCTCTAACGAATGTAATAAAATATTATCTAAACCAAAATTAAAAGTTTTATAGTTTGACTTCTTATTTATCATATAATATATTATTGCTTGTAAACGATTGAAGATTTAATAATTTTATATATTTTGAAAAACTATTAATTTACTACATTCCATATATTTTATCAACAACGTAATTCAGCATATCATAGTAGGTATGTAAATTGTTACTTTTCGACAATTTTAATAGAAAACAATTTATTTAATTATTAGTATGCATGTATGTATATATATATAATTATTAACACATACAAACACAATATGAACACATAAACATCCTAAGTAACACAAGACAATGCTAAAAATAACACATATATAATGGTTTACGCATACAGACAAATTTACAAATTATACCTACTTTTCACAATTTAAAGTTAACAAATGAAATAGGTATTCCATAGGAAACTATGAACCGTCAATAGGCAATTAGGAACAATTTGAGTCACTAGTTAGGCCTAATTTATCAAATTAGGCAAATCTAGATTTAGGTTAGAAATTAGGGTTTTCTCAAAAATTAGAGATTATAGCTAAGCTTGGAAGCAATAGAGAGTGATTAACGAGCCGTGCAAGTTCCAGAAGCTTGAAAAAGGGTTTTAGGGATTTTAGAATTTTTTACGTTTAGCTGGAATGAGGAAGAAAGATCTTGGCCGAGATTTGTATATTGCAAATTTCCGATTGTCCATCGAAAGCCGTCAGAAACCGTCGCACTAGGGCCGTCGGAAGTCGTCGCTAAGAGTCATCGGTATTTCAAGCTATTTTTATGGTGAATTATTATGGCATCTATACATTTATTTGAGGCCTTAGAATTAATTAAAATAAAAAACAGTTGTAATATATTTTTCTATTTGAATACGAGAGTGTAATGATCCGCCTTTTCAACCCTTAGAAGTCAACACTTAATACATCCATGGTATTCATGTACCGAGCATCCAAGTGTCAAAAAAATAGGTCACTAGCGGTGAAAGAAAAAGAAAGACAAGAAGAAACTAACGGACACAGAACCTAACAACGCAGAGGAACAATATATAATAATCAATAAAAAATTATACATAATCATTTCCAATGTGATACATCAGAGTCATAATAGTACAACATCCTTCCTGGGATAGTTATAACTACTTGTCCCAACATAGCTGATACAAATTTCATGCAACACAATAGAATTAAAGCAATATACAAGAGATACGTCTTTGACCACTAGTTCATCTCTTATGCTCCAATACATCCAAAGCTAATCTAGAAAATATGGTCAGTCTGATCCGAGCATTATAAGAAAACAACGCCCAGTCAGTCCGGTAAAACCAGCATGAGAAACCCTAATCATAAGAAAATTTATTATAACATAAAATTCTTTGAGATCAAAATTAGCTCGTAAGACCTCGCCGTATACAAATACGGATGAGTTTTTGCCTGATAATAGCCAAAGCATTTTTAATATAAAATCTAGTGACAATAATGTCTAAGGGTTTAAATTTGATATATCAAGTTCCCGTGATATGTGTACATGACAGTAATAATAAGTATACAATCAAAACCGAAAGCGCTTATTGGAAAATGGATTTCCAAAAATGGCAAGGTAGGGGCTATCTTCCGAAAATATGTGCACTTCTAGATGAAATTGTAACATCCCATATTTGGAGGTCAAATGCTAAGCGCTATAGATGTTGCAGTCATCTATAGTATTAACTTCTGGTGACAAAATACAGTAATGCTAATGGTATCCATAATATCAAAAGCACATGAATATCAACATTTCACAGTTTTCGAAACATTATTTTGTTGATTACATGTCAAAACAATAATTCATATCCATATTACATAATCCCAACCATTTTCTAGGTAAAGATCAAATATAATTTACAATAATACGCCAAGAGCAACATATGATGATGCCCCTTTGGTTGATCAGAGAAATATAGTCATAACTGACTTAATATACGCATAGCGGAATTAAAAAAAATAAACTAAAACTCCTATATAGCTATCCAATAGCCACCTGCCCGTCTTCGGAATTTTTATTCGCCAAAATCTCAAAATCATGAAAACCTCAACCCTCGGCCAACTCAAATCAATTTTGACACCCGAGATTTTAAGGGGAAACAAAAACTTTGACTCAAACTTAAAACCTAGAGTGAATAATTTTATTACAACTTGGTTAATTAATATTGAGAGAGAAAACGCTGCTTAGCGGAACGGGTTGTTGAATATGCAGGTATATGATTTTTGTTTGATGATAATAAACATATATATATATATATATATATTCGTTTAAATGTATTTGTTAATGTACTATTTTACTTTCACATAATTAAATAAATATTTTGTGATGAATCGGATTTTGGACATCGATAAGTGGCATAATTAACTGATTTATTCAGTTGAACAGATAAAATTCTAATATCTAGAAATATAAATAAATTTGAATCTATAATAAATATTGAAATATAAATAACTAGAAATAATAAATTTTATAGTAAATTAATATATATATATATATATATAATAGATATATTTAAAATTCCATAATGTTGGAAATCATAAGTGTATACATATTCATTGTGAAATAGTAAACATATTAATATAATTCAAACAATTTAAATTGCGATAATCACCTTTATCTATTATTTAAAAATTGGCAAAATTTGATATTTTCAAACAATAATAATAATGTGTTGTTTATATATATATAGGTATAAATAGATTTTAAATAGAATTATCATTTACAAATTGAATTTGTGTTTGTTTATATATATATATATATATTTGAGTTGATTTTAAATTTGATTTTTAAATTTGAACTTGAACTTGGATTTAAATTTGAAACTTAAAAGATAAATATATTTTGGATTTTTTAAAATTTATCATATATGATTTGTTTAGAATATAATTAGTTTGTATTTTATTTTCTTTAAAGAATTTTATTTATATATTTAGAAAAGCATGTATTAATTAGTAAATAAATTCAAAAGCTTTTTATTAACATTTAAAATAATTAAAAATACATAAAAGACAAGTGTTAAGATTTTAACATACGAATTAACAAATGTAGTTCATTAAGCATAGAAATAGACAAGTGTAACAATTATAATATACATTTGAACAAGTGTCATTTACTTTAATTATTTTTAATAAAAATAAAATGAGATTTTATAATATCTTTACTATCCTCTCTATCATTTTCTTTCATCTTCACATTTCAAAACTAAGACTTGGAAAGAAACTAAAAACCAGAAAATATTCTTTAAAGTTCCAATTGAAAATCAAATTGCAAAAACTAAACCAAAGCAAGCAGATCAACTCAGTAAAAACAAATCTTAAGACCTGAAACCTGAAGCAAATCAAATGATCAAAGAAGATTCTACTCAAACCATAAAATCAGATCAATTCAAGATTAAACATCAAGTAAATCAAACAAGCTTCAGTTTTAGACAAAGACAGTTCAGATCAAAGTTCTCTAATTTCTGTTCAAGTTATATAAAGGTGAGTAAATCTTTTCTCTTAAAAAACAGATCTAAATCTATGATTTCACTTAGATGTGGTGATGGATTATGTAGTAATATGGTTTGCCGATGTTTATATATGTGAATGCATGTTTGTATAAATGAAATGTCTATGCATAAGTCTGTGTGTATGAATATATATTCTCTGTTCCATGTCAGACTTAAACTCATTCAAATTTAATTCCATTTCTCTTTATACATTTTGATTTAGGTCTTGTTCTCTTAATAGAAAATGGTTGAGGTAGTGTAATATTGTTTCTAAAAATATTTCCAAGAAATTTTGTTAAGATATTATTTCAAGAATGAGAAAATTACAGTAAAGATCAAAATAATCCAAAAATCGATGGTTATAATTCCAAGTTTGGATTTTATATTGTGATTCGCATTGTCCATTTATGAATTTAGGAAGTAAAATCTTGATTTTCAGATAAGAAATTGCGGAGATATTCTGCAACGAACGATTTTGGGTATTTCGTCAATCGTCGGTGTAACAACCCAATATTTTTGAAATTAAATTTTATTTGAATTTATTTCACTTTGAAAATGTTTTAGAAATTATTTTACTTAAAATTTTGTTTTAAAATATTTTTTAAAGTGCAGTAGGAATTTTTCTAGAGTTAATGGTATTTTTTTGTAATTTTCATGTCCTGTTTCCAATTTTTAAACAATTTCTTTAGTTCTTTTTTCTATTTTCTCCAATTAAATTATTTATTTCATTTCAAAAATGATAAATGAATTATTTTATTTTAATTTTTTTCTTTATAGTATTTTTAAAATGAAGTAGATATTTTTCCAAGGCTAGTGATGATTTATTTGTAATTTTTGAACCCTGTTTTGAATTTTTAAGCAATTCCTTTATTTATTTTTCTATTTTCTTTAAATTTAATTATATATTTTCATTTTTTTTACTTTGTTTCAGTTTTTAAATGCATTTTCTGATTTTTTTATTTGAATTAAAGAAAAAGGAAATATGAAAGATATAAAGAGCTTTCAAAACTTAAGTCCTTTCATTTCCAAAACTTTTCATTTTCCACAACTCCTCATTTACTTTAGTTTGGCTGTGTATTTTCTTATGATTAGCCGTGAGTTTCATTTTATTTCTCATGCACAAAATTTTGCATCTCATCTCCATTCACGGCTAGGAGAAAATTATTGGTAATGGCTCCTTGTTTTTATTCCTTTTCTTCTTCTTTTCTATGTTATTTTGCCTTTTTTTCTCATGATTATTGCTCGGCCACCACCTCCTACATCTCCTCTGTGTCACCATCACCACCTAACCCTCAGGTCTTGACCATGGCCGAGACTCCTATGATGAATAACTCCACAAAAATGCAACCAATGCCCTTAAAACCTTTATAGCCGACCACTCCATGCTTATTTCCTCCATCCACCACCACGGCCACCACCATAGGCCGCCACCACATCATTGTCCAGACCTCCTCTCACCACTCCAGCCACTGACCATACTGTAGCACCTAAGACTGAGCCAATTGCCTCCATGGCCGAGCCCAAATATTGAACAAAACCATGCTATTTTTCCTAAAACCTATTCACCTTCCTATGTTGTAAACTCCTCCATGTTCTAGCCTTGTTAGCTGTGCACCCTTGTGTCCAAACCCGAGCCAAGCCATACCAAAAACTGAGCACATACAACCCTAGGCTGTGCAAACAAATATAGAAAGCAAGGTAAAAGATATTGTATTCAAATTGTTTTTCATTTCAAAGTTACTTAAATTCAATGTTGTATTGAATTTTAATTTTTGTTTTGTTTTGTTATGTGTTGTAACATAAGATCTATATCTTAGATCTCGCTCTCCACTCGAGTCTGTAGTCTTGTCATTGTGTTCTGGAATCCATTGTTGTAATATCCCGGAATTTTTAACAATATCAATTTAATAATCGGTAGTTAAAATTAAATTGATATTGATATTCTGTAAATAATTATTCAAATAGATTTAATAATCTTCTTTAGTAAATATTTAAATTGGTTATATTATCTTTTTAAAATAATAAATTGATTTCTATTTACAATATAAATATATAGTTTATATTTTAAATAGATTGGTATTGTTTTAATTTTAATAAGTAAAGCATATTTTCTAGTTTTAATATTTGTAGTAATTTGGATAATTTGTTTTATTTAATATTTAAGCTTTTCAAAGTTAAATAAATGATTTTGGTTTAAATTTAATAAATGAACCATGTTTTAGAATTCTAATATATACATTATAATTTGGAAATTTTGAAATTAATTAGTATTGAGTTTTTAAAACTATTTCATAAATAAATGTATGATTTTAAAATTTGATAAGAAAAATATTAAATGTTTAAATTAAATTAAATTGGCTTGAGTTGTAAATTTAGAATAAATTCAACAAAAGGTTTTATGGCTTAATAAAATAGATATTTTATTGATAAAAATATAATTTCTTGTAAAATTATTTTAATTTAATAATAAGAGATTTATAAAAAAACAATATTGATATTGTATTGTCTTTATAAATAAATTTTGAATAGGATTTTTAATTTTTTTTCAATTTCAAATTGAATTTGTATTCATAACTTGATTTGAAAATAAAATTTAAGTTCAAAAGTATAAATTTTAAATTGTTTAATTGTTTTAATTTTTAATATGTATAAGTTTATTTATAAACATTGTTTGTTCTTATTTCTTTTGTAAATTCATACACATATCTAATATAAACTAACAAATTGAAAACAAGCTAACACACATGCATTTGTTTGTAAATTAGTACTAATTATTATAAGAAACAAGTATTGAATTCTTTTAACAAGTGTTTCATCCATTTAACATGTGTTTAAAAATTAGCATTACAAATTGACAAGTGTTAAATTTAGTTTTAATCTTTCTTTTATTTCATTAAATCTGAAAATACATCCAGTTAGTTTGCATCTTCATTCATATTGCATTTTCATTTTCCTTAATCAAAAGAGAAATTATAAACTCATCTTCAAAATCTATAGAATTCAGAAAACCTGCATATTCAAAATAAAAAAAAACTCCTCATATCAAATCCCTTCAAATACATGTACAAATCCACAAATCTGCATGTTCAAACCTTAATCAGGAGACCCCAAAACCATATTCAATCTGCATATTCAACAATTTCAAAATCAAAGGGGTCTGCAAAATTCAAGTGAAGCCTGCATTTTCTAAACCATGTTCAAATCTGCAATCCCTCAAATTCAAAAATATGCATTTCTTCAAATCAAATAAAGGGCCTGCACTCTGTTTTAAACTGGGAATGATAGCATGTATTTGAGGAATTAGCTGCTGCATCTTCTACCTGCATGCAAGCATTTTAGTCAGGGAAAACATATGCAAATCTGTATGTCAATTCAACATGAAGTAAAACAAGATCTAGCAAAAGCATCAGTACCATTTTCCTGCAAGTTTCAAATCTGCATGTCATAAAAAAAGCCTGCATTTTTATGTTTTCTGCAAATTTCAAAAGATCAACAGAGGGTCTGCATTGAATTAAGGTGAGTAACATTTTATTTTAAAAACTAATTTAAATTAATATAGTTGCTTGAATTGTTTCCTGATGAGTATGATCAAAATGTCTGTATATATGTATGAGTTTGAATGCCTGTTTGGTATTGATGAATTCTTTCCTGTTCTAGATTCCAGACTTAAGATATAATTCAGAATTTATGAACTCAAGATCTAATCCATGTTTAGATGCAAATTTTCAAACAAAACATGTAGTATATCCTAATTAAAGTGTTAAATTTTATTTAGGATAATAAACTTGTTATTGACTCTGGAAACTGAAAAGAAAACATCATGCATGTTTATATTTTTCAAACCCAATCAAATTAATATGGTAATTCAGTAACACAAATCAAATATATAAACTTGAACTTGATTTTTAAATCAAGTATCAGGATTTGTAGGTGTATAATTCAGTAGCATTTTGTTCATGAACTAAAAATTGATTTTAAGCAAGTGCTTGAAATCTGTGACTTGAGGAGACTTAGAATTCTTTTGAGTTATAGAGTAAGGATCATAGATCCTTAGAAAAATCAGAAATGAGGATTATATTGATTAGGGTAGATGCAGTTTTGATTTTTAGAATTTAACCCTAGTTTTGAATGGGTTTGTGCATTGTGACAGTTTGAGGTGTAGGAGGGATCGAGTGTCTTGGTACTTGGTGGATGGGTAGTTGGTGTGTAGAGGGACTGGAGGCCGGAGGGGTTGAATGTCAAGTGGTCGGGGTGGCGAACTGTCGCCGTTGACAGGTTTTGACAAAAAACCTGTTTTCTATTTACAGGTTTTGAATTAGGGGCAAATTTTGAATGCTTTGATTTTGTTCGATCTGGAGATGAAGTTAGGGAATTCATGGGTTTTCTGGAAGTGGTGGATCATCTATGATGATGAGAAGAGGCGGTGGTCGCCGTGCATATGCACGACGATGAGTTTTTCTGGTAAACTGTTTTTTTGGTTGGGATGTTACAGGGGAAGGTTGAGTCTTGCTCGAAGTTGAAGGAAGGATAACTCGGAGTAGTGATGTATTTGACTCGAAGTAAAATGGGGTTTTCTCGGGTTGACTGTAATATCCAGGTTTTGAAACCTGTTTTTAAAATCTGGGTTTAAGGATTTTAAAATCTGTAGTTTTAGGTTTAAAGTAAGGTTTAGGTTTAAATTCAAATTCAAGTTTGAGCTTTTGATTTAAATTCAAATCCCAGTTTTAAATAAAATAAAATTTTCAAAATTTGACTTAACTAACTATTTTATTTTGGTAAATAGTTAAAACTTTTTAATAATGAGGTTTTTAAAATATGAGTAAGATTTAAAGATTTATTTTAAATCTGGAGATCTAAGTTTAAATATGAACTTCAGTTTTAAATTTAAAAGAAGATTTAAATTTGAAAGTTTTAAACTAAGAATGAATTGAAATTTCTAAAATTTTGAAATGAATTTAACTTAAAAAAATTTCATAGCACTTGTTTGATTTGCAATACTAAAAAGTTTTAAATTATTTAAACTCTGATAAGATTTAAAATTATTCTATTTTAAAACTTGTATTTTTAAATGAAAATTTAAAAGTAGTTCAAAAAGTACTTTGTTTCAATTAAATTGTTTTAACATAATTAAGTTATGTTTTATCTTGAAATTTAAATTAAGATATATGTTTTAGAAATAATTAATAAGGTAATTAAGATTAATTAATTGATTAATTGAATTTGGAATTAATAATTGATTAATGATTAATCAATTTATAACTAAGATCATTAATTAAATTATTAATTAATGATGAATGAATATTATTAATTGTGTAGTTAAGTTTTAAATTAAGGTTAATAAATTTAATAGTTAACTTTAGTTAATGAATGATTAAAGATAATTTAAATTGTAATTAATTTAAGTTAATTACTAAATGAAATAAAAAGAGAATGTTTAATGAAGGTCATTAACAGGATTATTTAACAATTAGTTAATATGGTTAATTTTTTACAATTAATTAGATTAATTAATTTAATAATAATCAATTGTAAATGGTTTGAGTGTAATTACTTGATAAAGTAATTAAGAATTAATTACTTAATGTAATTAATTTAGTTTAGTATGATTGTTTAATTTAATTAATTAAGATTAATTAGTTTTAAACATTTGGGTTTTTATAAATGATTACTGTATGTAATCAATGGACTGGAAATTACTTAGTTAAGTAATTGATTAATAATTACAGAATGTAATTAAATGAAGATGTTAAAAATGAAGTAATTTGAATTTAAATTACCTAATAATTAATCAAGGAATTAATTAAATAATAAATTAAAGGATAATTAATTTGTTAATATAGTAATTAAGCTAGTAAATTACTAAATGTAATTAATCTGGGATGATTAATAATTATAAGTTAATTACTTAAGGTAATTAATAAAAGGAGATCATTAATCATTTTAATTAATGATGTAATTAAAGTTGATTAATTATGATTAATTAATCAACGATAAATAATTAGAGGTAATTAATTAATTTAATTAATTAAGTATTAGGGTAATTAATTATAGTTAATCAATTAATTGAAGTAATTAAAGGTTAATTATTGTTTAGTTGAGAATAATTAATTTTGTGAAATTAATTAAGGATAATTACATGAATGTAATTAAGGATAATTAATCAAGAGTGATTAATTAAGGTAATCAATAATGAATGATTAATTGATTGTAATCAATTAAATGATTGAGCAAGCTAGGTTTATATTAATGAAGTTATTAATTTAATTTATTTTAAATTAATTAAAGATGAAGTGAATAATTTAATTCATTTTAAATTAATTAGAGTTAGAGATAGTTAATTTAATTCATTTTAAATTAATTATATTGTGATGAGCAAATCTTTGCTTATGTATGAATGGAGTCATTGATTGTCTTGGATGCTTTGTGATCTCGGTAATGAGATAAGTATGGTTGTGTGATATGAGTGTTTGGTTTGCATTGTGATGATAACTTGGATTATCTATTGTGATGGTGATATATGGAATATCTATTTGATATTGATAATGTGGATTTCCTGTTATTTGATTATGTTAATTATCAATTGTGATTGTGAGTTATCTATCTGTGTGTGTATAGATACTGTGATTGAATTGTTTTAAACCTTTAAAACAATTTGGACCTAAAAGACACGCTTTGGATTTCGATGAGACAGGGATCGGGTTTCCTTATTCGGATATCCGAAAACCACATCGATTCCAAATAACGTTAGGTCGTGTATCAAAGTGGAGCTTGTGAAGACTCAAGGTGTAAGGACTATGAGTCAGTATAACTATGTGGGTGATTCCGTAATGAGTTAACGAAATTAGTTCTTATAGATTCGAGATGGTGGTTCAGAGTGCAAGGGTTATTGTCGTTAACTCTGAGGGTGATTCCAAAATGAGTGTAACGAGATAATGCCTTCGGTTTCGTTCGAACCCGGAATGAACTTGTATGGATTGAATGCTTTCAGAACATCGTCAGGTGGACGATGAGCATTCTAAGTGATATGTCCTTCAAAGGTAATCGTAGCCTCAAGCCTCATCAACCGGGAATGGCTAAAACAGGGGAGGTGTAGCAAGGCTTCGTGGGTCGCACCCACTGGAGAGCAAGATTTACCCCTGTCTAGAAGTCCCTTTATATTCGGCTGGGTGGGTGGTTGCTAGCTACAACCACGGGGTTGTCTTGTTCGGAACTGTTCAGTAAGGAATAGGTCCGACTTAGTGTTGCAGAGGAGCGGGCGTACTCCTCGGTACGTTGATCTAGGCCACGTACTGTGACAGGCGGTACCCCAGTAGCCCTGCCATTGTCTGGAATCCAAAATCCAATAAGTGTCAACGTTTTTGATTGTATTACCCACTTTTGTGGCTAGTAGCTGGAATTTAATGAATGTAACAATTTCGGCTATTTCTTATTTATTAGAAAACCCTAGACCTATTATAATATCATCGGATTTTCTATCAAATGTTTTGGTTAGCGTAAGGTAAAAACTTTTCCATGTTTATGTGTGGGAAGTCTTACGTGATACCTTTCTTTTCAAAAGATTTTTAAAAGTTAAGCAACTTTAACCTGTTACTCACACCAGACACATGTCTGACCCGGAGTTTATTTTTATTTTTCATAAACTCTTAGGTACTCAAATTTTTACGAGTAGTCAAGGAAATTCAGGTTAGGATTCAGGTTAGCTTTGACGTAATTGTGGAGGAGTAATGGAGCAGGAGGCTTCCGCGTGTAGATATATATATAGTATTCCGCTGTGTAGTTTTCTCTGAGTTGTTTCTTGTATTGATTTGAGTTGTAATAACTAGACAGGTGTTGATAACTGTCTAGTATGTGTTGTTTTAGCTGTGTATCTCTGATAATGATTGATGCTATGTAATATTCATGTTATTAATATAATTTATTCGTTCCGCTGTTTAGATTCTTATGTTGTTTCTTTCTTCTCTTCTTTCTATTCTCTTTTCTATCCCTTTCTTTCTTAAAAATGATGCGATTTTCTGTGGTAAGAAAGTCAGGTCGTCTCATTTGGTATCAGAGCATTAGGTTGAGTGAATACCTAGGCTCTGTAGTAATGTCTTTCTTGAGAGAGCGTATTTGTAATTTTTAATATATATAAATATATACACATATATTTATTTCTACCTATCCGTTGGGTTACCTGTTCAGGTTTTCCAATATAAGTTATAAAGGTAGATGGGGTAGTAGTGTGTGTAATACGATTACTACCATTGGTTGGAATATGAATGTTTGAAGTTGGAGGTGTTTTGTCGAGGCTGTAGACCTAATACCGTCTCGAGTGAGTTCTGTAGTGACGAAGAACTTCATTAATCTCTGAAGGTAACCTGTTAAGGTTCGGAGTCTATTTCTGAAGTTGATGAGTAGAGTTTGGATCTGTCGGTTGGGCAGAAGTGAGTAATAGTATTTTGGATATCTCAGGAAGTAGTAGCTGCGTGATGAGATGCAGTGACTATGGATGTTCCCGAAGATGTTTTCTTTGGAACAAGTTAAGGAGGTGAGTCTGCTTCGGTGTTGTGGCTGTGTTCAGCCAGAGTTTCTGTTTGCTTTGAGGCTTGAGTTTATCGAAGAGCTTTGTTTTGGGATTCTTTGGCATCTGTGGCAGCGGTGCAGTTTGGAGTGTTCTCAGTGTTGGCAAGAGATCTTCTGGCTTAGCAGTTTTTCTAGAGTGGAGTTCAGAAGCAGATAAGTGAACCCGTTTCTTCGATAGGTTGGCCATTCAAGTGTAGGCTGTTCTATTTGGTTAAGGGAGAACAATTTTTCCCTTGGATTTGGTTTGTGTGGTTCGCAAAAGTGACTTGCGATTGTTTGAGTGTTCTCTTGGGTTATCTGAGTTTTTCTGGATGTCTTCAGGTAGTCAGAGTTTTGGTTCGCATCGGGAGATTGAGTTTCTTATCAACTGGAATTCCAGGAGTGGTACCGGTGGTTCAGCTTAATAGAAGAATGGTTCCAAGAGTTGAGTTAGTGTAGCAGCTCAGAGTTTTGGAGGAACTTCTGAATTTTTCCTTATGGATTTGGTGAACCATATCTCTGTGATGTGTTGTCATGTTTGTGCTCGTGTTCTTCTTCAGCATTCCCTTCTACTTCGAATCAGAGTTGAGTAGCGGAAGCAGTTGGGAAGTGTATCTGCTTTTTCTTTTCCCGGACAGGAGAAGTGAGTTGTTGTCTTCTGATGTTGAGGAGTTGAGTTTGAGATCTTGATCTTGGTTGATCTTAAGGAGATCATTTTGTTGTGTTGATTGGTCTAGTTTGTTTCTAGAAGCATCAGCGAAGGTTGAGCTGATCAGTAAGTTTGTAGACAGCCCAGGATTGTCCGTAGAGATTTTGTGGATAAGAGTCGGAGGGATTTGGACTCTGAAGTTGGAGATTTGATTTTTGATAAGTTTTCTCCGATCAAAAGTGAGCTATAAGATTGGGTTAGTCTGAGAAGCTAGTTCTGAAGTGTTTTGGATCTTTTCTGTATCTAGAAGAATAAGTGATTGATCTATAGGATTGGATTTCCAGTTTGGATAACTGAAATTCGATGAGTTTCACGTATCTCTGAGGGAGTACGTGTATGATCTATCTCTGGCTGTGGAACCAGCAGTTCTAGAGTTTTGGTTGTTGAGTCAGACTCGTTTGTAGTCTGATATCTTGTCTAGTGTTATAGATATAGTTGTCTAGGAGCTTTTATAGCTTCATAGTATTGATAGTTTGGATTCTCTAGAGCGAGTATCTCGGTATATATATAGCTGGGGAAACTCGATAAAATTCTATCCAGAATTTGTCTGGATAATTAGATTTGTTTGATTGGTTGTTTTTGGTTGTTAGCATATGTTTGATATATGCTTGTGTTTTTAAATTAAAATTTAATGAGATTATTAAATTACCTTTGTTTTAAATTTCGAGGACGAAATTCTTTTAAGGGGGAAGCATTGTAATATCTCGGAATATTTAACAATATCAATTTAAATAATTAGTAGTTAAAATTAAATTGATATTGATATTCTGTTAATAATTATTCAAATAGATTTAATAATCTTCTTTAGTAAATATTTAAATTGGTTATATTATCTTTTTAAAATAATAAATTGATTTCTATTTACAATATAAATATATGGTTTATATTTTAAATAGATTGGTATTGTTTTAATTTTAATAAGTAAAGCATATTTTCTAGTTTTAATATTTGTAGTAATTTGGAAATTTTGTTTTATTTAATATTTAAGCTTTTCAAAGTTAAATAAATGATTTTGGTTTAAATTTAATAAATGAACCATGTTTTAGAATTCTAATATATAAATTATAATTTGGAAATTTTGAAATTAATTAGTATTGAGTTTTTAAAACTATTTCATAAATAAATATATGATTTTAAAATTTGATAAGAAAAATATTAAATGTTTAAATTAAATTAAATTGGCTTGAGTTTTAAATTTAGAATAAATTCAACAAAAGGTTTTATGGCTTAATAAATTAGATATTTTATTGATAAAAATATAATTTATTGTAAAATTATTTTAATTTAATAATAAGAGATTTATAAGAAAAACAATATTGATATTGTATTGTCTTTATAAATAAATTTTGAACAGGATTTGTAATTTTTTTATTTCAAATTGAATTTGTATTCATAACTTGATTTGAAAATAATTGATTTTCAATTTAGTTTGAATTTAAGTTCAAAAGTTTAAATTTTAAATTGTTTAATTGTTTTAATTTTTAATATGTATAAGTTTATTTATAAACATTGTTTGTTCTTATTTCTTTTGTAAATTCATACACATATCTAATACAAACTAACAAATTGAAATCAAGCTAACACACATGCATTTGTTTGTAAATTAGTACTAATTATTATAAGAAACAAGTATTGAATTCTTTTAACAAGTGTTTCATCCATTTAACATGTGTTTAAAAATTAGCATTACAAATTGACAAGTGTTAAATTTAGTTTTAATATTTCTTTTATTTCATTAAATCTGAAAATACATCTAGTTAGTTTGCATCTTCAATCATATTGCATTTTCATTTTCCTTAATCAAAAGAGAAATTATAAACTCATCTTCAAAATCTATAGAATTCAGAAAACCTGCATATTCAAAATAAAAAAAAAAACTCCTCATATCAAATCCCTTCAAATACATGTACAAATCCACAAATCTGCATGTTCAAACCTTAATCAGAAGACCCCAAAACCATATTCAATCTGCATATTCAACAATTTCAAAATCAAAGGGGTATGAAAAATTCAAGTGAAGCCTGCATTTTCTAAACCATGTTCAAATCTACAATCCCTCAAATTCAAAAATCTGCATTTCTTCAAATCAAATAAAGGGCCTGCACTCTGTTTTAAACTAGGAATGATAGCATGTATTTGAGGAATTAGCTACTGCATCTTCTACCTGCATGTAAGCATTTTAGTCAGGGAAAACATATGCAAATCTGTATGTCAATTCAACATGAAGTAAAACAAGATCTAGCAAAAGCATCAGTACCATTTTCCTGCAAGTTTCAAATCTTCATGTCATAAAAAAAAAGAGCCTGCATTTTTATGTTTTCTGCAAATTTCAAAAGATCAACAGAGGGTCTGCATTGAATTAAGATGAGTAACATTTTATTTTAAAAACTAATTTAAATTAATATAGTTGCTTGAATTGTTTCCTAATGAGTATGATGAAAATGTCTGTATATATGTATGAGTTTGAATGCCTGTTTGCTATTGATGAATTCTTTCCTGTTCTAGATTCCAGACTTAAGATATAATTCAAAATTTATGAACTCAAGATCTAATCCATGTTTAGATGCAAATTTTCAAAAAAAACATGTAGTATATCCTAATTAAAGTGTTAAATTTTATTTAGGATAATAAACTTGTTATTGACTCTGGAAACTGAAAAGAAAACATCATGCATGTTTATATTTTTCAAACCCAATCAAATTAATATGGTAATTCAGTAATACAAATCAAATATATAAACTGGAACTTGATTTTTAAATCAAGTATCAGGATTTGTAGGTGTACAATTCTGTAGCATTTTGTTCATGAACTAAAAATTGATTTTAAGCAAGTGCTTGAAATCTGTGACTTGCGGAGACTTAGAATTCTTTTGAGTTATAGAGTAAGGATCATAGA
Organism: Allium cepa; assembly: GCA_030765085.1. NCBI lineage: Eukaryota > Viridiplantae > Streptophyta > Magnoliopsida > Asparagales > Amaryllidaceae > Allium > Allium cepa. Next base: position 69,566,542 of record CM060928.1, read on the forward strand.
TCCTTAGAAAAATCAGAAATGAGGATTATATTGATTAGGGTAGATGCAGTTTTGATTTTTAGAATTTAACCCTAGTTTTGAATGGGTTTGTGCATTGTGACAGTTTGAGGTGTAGGAGGGATCGAGTGTCTTGGTACTTGGTGGATGGGTAGTTGGTGTGTAGAGGGACTGGAGGCCGGAGGGGTTGAACATCAAGTGGTCGGGGTGGCGAACTGTCGCCGTTGACAGGTTTCGACAGAAAACCTGTTTTCTGTTTACAGGTTTTGAATTAGGGGAAAATTTTGAATGCTTTGATTTTATTCGATCTGGAGATGAAGTTAGGGCATTCATAGGTTTTCTGGAAGTGGTGGATCATCTATGATGATGAGAAGAGGCAGTGGTCGCCGTGCATATGCACGGCGATAAGTTTTTCTGGTAAACTGTTTTTTTGGTTGGGATGTTACAGGGGAAGGTTGAGTCTTGCTCGAAGTTGATGGAAGGATAACTCGGAGTAGTGATGTATTTGACTCGAAGTAAAATGGGGTTTTCTCGGGTTGGTTCTAATATCCAGGTTTTGAAACCTGTTTTTAAAATTTGGGTTTAAGGATTTTAAAATCTGTAATTTTAGGTTTAAAGTAAGGTTTAGGTTTAAATTCAAATTCAAGTTTGAACTTTTGATTTAAATTCAAATCTCAGTTTTAAATAAAATAAAATTTTCAAAATTTGACTTAATTAACAATTTTATTTTGGTAAATAGTTAAAACTTTTTGATAATGAGGTTTTTAAAATATGAGAAAGATTTAAAGATTTATTTTAAATCTGGAGATCTAAGTTTAAATATGAACTTCAGTTTTAAATTTGAAAGTAGATTTAAATTTGAAAGTTTTAAACTAAGAATGAATTGAAATTTCTAAAATTTTGAAATGAATTTAACTTTAAAAAATTTCATAGCACTTGTTTAATTTGCAATACTAAAAAGTTTTAAATTATTTAAACTTTGATAAGATTTAAAATTATTCTATTTTAAAACTTGTATTTTTAAATGAAAATTTAAAAGTAGTTCAAAAGTTACTTTGTTTCAATTAAATTGTTTTAACATAATTAAGTTATGTTTTATCTTGAAATTTAAATTAAGATATATGCTTTAGAATTAATTAATAAGGTAATTAAGATTAATTAATTGATTAATTAAATTTGGAATTAATAATTGATTAATAATTAATCAATTTATAACTAAGATTATTAATTAAATTATTAATTGTGTAATTAAGTTTTAAATTAAGGTTAATTAATTTAATAATTAATTTTAATTAATGAATGATTAAAGATAATTTAAATTGTAATTAATTTAAGTTAATTACTAAATGAAATAATTAAAGAATGTTTAATGAAGGTCATTAACAGGATTATTTAACAATTAATTAATATGGTTAATTTTTATAATTAATTAGATTAATTAATTTAATAATAATTAATTGTAAATGGTTTGAGTGTAATTACTTGATAAAGTAATTAAGAATTAATTACTTAATGTAATTAATTTAGTTTAGTATGATTGTTTAATTTAATTAATTAAGATTAATTAGTTTTAAACATTTGGGTTTTTATAAATGATTACTGTATGTAATCAATGGACTGGAAATTACTTAGTTAAGTAATTGATTAATAATTACAGAATGTAATTAAATGAAGATGTTAAAAATGAAGTAATTTGAATTTAAATTACCTAATAATTAATCAAGGAATTAATTAAATAATAAATTAAAGGATAATTAATTTGTTAATATAGTAATTAAGCTAGTAAATTACTAAATGTAATTAATCTGGGATGATTAATAATTATAAGTTAATTACTTAAGGTAATTAATAAAAGGAGATCATTAATCATTTTAATTAATGATGTAATTAAAGTTGATTAATTATGATTAATTAATCAACGATAAATAATTAGAGGTAATTAATTAATTTAATTAATTAAGTATTAGGGTAATTAATTATAGTTAATCAATTAATTGAAGTAATTAAAGGTTAATTACTGTTTAGTTGAGAATAATTAATTTGTAAAATTAATTAAGGATAATTACACGAATGTAATTAAGGGTAATTAATCAAGGGTGATTAATTAAGGTAATTAATAATGAATGATTAATTGATTGTAATCAATTAAATGATTGAGCAAGCAAGGTTTATATTGATGAAGTTATTAATTTAATTTATTTTAAATTAATTAAAGATGAAGTGAATAATTTAATTCATTTTAAATTAATTAGAGTTAGAGATAGTTAATTTAATTCATTTTAAATTAATTATATCGTGATGAGCAAATCTTTGTTTATGTATGAATGGATGTCATTGATTGTCTTGGATGCTTTGTGATCTCAGTAATGAGATAAGTATGGTTGTGTGATATGAGTGTTTGGTTTGCATTGTGATGATAACTTGGATTATCTATTGTGATGGTGATATATGGAATATCTATTTGATATTGATAATGTGGATTACCTGTTATTTGATAATGTTAATTATCAATTGTGATTGTGAGTTATCTATCTGTGTGTATATAGATACTGTGATTGAATTGTTTTAAACCTTTAAAACAACTTGGACCTCAAAGACACGCTTTGGATTTCGATGAGACTGGGATCGGGTTTCCATATTTGGATATCTGAAAACCACATCGATTCCAAATAACGTTAGGTCGTGTATTGTGAAGACTCGAGGTGTAAGGACTATGAGTCAGTATAACTCTGTGGGTGATTCCGTAATGAGTTGACGGAATTAGTTCTTATAGATTCGAGATGGTGGTTCAGAGTGCAAGGGTTATTGTCGTTAACTCTGAGGGTGATTCCAAAATGAGTGTAACGAGATAATGCCTTCGGTTTCGTTCGAACCCGGAACGAACTTGTATGGATTGAATGCTTTCAGAACATCGTCAGGTGGACGATGAACATTCTAAGTGATATGTCCTTTAAAGGTAATCGTAGCCTCAAGCCTCATCAACCGGGAATGGCTAAAACAGGGAAGGTGCAGCAAGGCTTCGTGGGTTGCACCCACTGGAGAGCAAGATTAACCCCTGTCTAGAAGTCCCTTTATATTCGGCTGTGTGTGTGGTTGCTAGCTACAACCACGGGGTTGTCTTGTTCGGAACTGTTCAGTAAGGAATGGGTCCAGCTTTGTGTTGCAAGGCAGCGGGCGTACTCCTCGGTACATTGATCTAGGCCACGTACTGTGACGGGCGGTACCCCAGTAGCCCTGCCATTGTATGGAATCCAAAATCCAATAAGTGCCAACGGTTTTGATTGTATTACCCACTTTTGTGGCTAGTAGCTGGAATTTAATGAATGTAACAATTTCGGCTATTTCTTATTTATTTGAAAACCCTAGACCTATTATAATATCATCGGATTTCCTATCAAATGTCTTGGTTAGCGTAAGGTAAAAACTTTTCCATGTTTATGTTTGGGATGTCTTAGGTGATACCTTACTTTTCAAAAGATTTTTAAAAGTTAAGCAACTTTAACCTGTTACTCACACTAGATCCATGTCTGACCCGGAGTTTATTTTTGTTTTTCATAAACTCTTGGGCACTCAAATTTTTATGAGTAGTCAAGGGAATTTAGGTTAGGATTCAGGTTAGCTTTGACGAAATTGTGGAGGAGCAATGGAGCAGGAGGCTTCCGCGTGTGTGTGTGTATATATATATATATATATATATATATATAGTATTCCGCTGTGTAGTTTTCTCTGAGTTGTTTCTTGTATTGATTTGAGTTGTAATAACTTGACAGGTGTTTGTAACTGTCTCGTATGTGTTGTTTTAGCTGTGTATCTCTGATAATGATTTATACTATGTAATATTCATGTTATTAATATAATCTGTTCGTTCCGCTGTTTAGATTCTGATGTTGTTTGTTTCTTCTCTTCTTTCTATTCTCTTTTCTATCCCTTTCTTTCTTAAAAATGATGCGATTTTCTATGGTAAGAAAGTCGGGTCGTCTCAATTGTATCACTTGTATTCATATCTCCAGCACAAGAGGTGAGTAAATCTCACATGACATTATATACTTATGCAAGTGTGAAGCGATAACAATTGAATGTGTAGAATTATATATGATGTTATAACTGCCTGTGATTATTAATTTTATGATGTTAAACCTGTTGAATTACATGTCATCTCATCTGTTACCGTTAGATATTGTTAAACTGTTCATTTATATCTGTTTATCACTGCCAGTTCCCTGTAAGATTAGAAATCACTATGGGTTGAAATGATACATAACCGAACGGACTTTAGAATAGGGAAAAATCGTTATGGGATGAAATGATAGGCCTGACCGGTTTTTATTTATTTTATTTTACTTTTGACTGCGCGTTTGAAATGATAGAACCCAGATTTTTCTTTGTAAACTGCGGATTGAAATGATATATATCTGTATCACTTGACTTAGGTTACAAAACTATATACAGGCCTGTGGTTAATTTTATAAAGTATTTTGAATATTTTTCAAAAAAGTGTAAAATTATGAAAATTTGATTTAATTGGGTTTTAAATGTTTTAATAAAGAAATTTTGATTGTTGTGTAAGTTAAAATGTAATTTAAATAAATGGTAAAAGTGAATTTTTGAAAATATAGCTTAAGTTGGAAAATTTGGAATTTTTGGTTTAAAATGAAAATTAAGTTATATAAATAAAATAGAAATTTAATTATATTGGAAAATGTAAGGAAAATATAAGTGTTAAGTTTATTTGTTAAAAAGCGAAGAAAAGAAAATGTTACACTTGAATTTGTTAAGTGAAATTATTGAAAAATTTTAATTATAAGAAATTTATTCATAAAAATCATAAGTTAAAAGTAAGTAAAATGAACATTATTGAATGTTAAAAATATGATTTTTATAATGTTTAAAGGGTTTAAATTGAAGTTATTTATTTGCTGGAAATACACTAAAATCTGAAGATGCTTTTTATAGCATTCAGAAATGCTATGGTTTCTGTAAATGAACTAAAACTAAATTAAAGAGGCTATTACACCAGTTCTGAAATGCTGTAGTTGCTGTAGTAAATTTAAAAGGCTAAAACTTAATAAAGGCCTATTACAGCAGTTCTGTAAATGCTGTAGTGGTCTGCTGTCCTTGTTGAAATAAATAAAAGCCTTAAACTTGAAACCTGAGCTATTACAGCATTTCTAGAAATGTTGTCTTTGATGTTTTAAACTAAATTTCAACTAAAACCGAGTTTTAACAACAGTTTTTAATTGTTGTCTTTGCTGAATTAAAATGTTTTCAAGTATAACTTATAATAGCTTTTTCTAAATGCTTTGAAAGGCTGAAATTTTAAATGATTATGGTTTTTGACTTAGTAAACGAGCTCAGAATGGTTTGAAACTTTGGAAATTGAAATACTTGACTTGAAAGAATATTAACTTCACTTTTAAATGATTTAAATGAACAAATTTAATTGGAAAATAAATCATTTTAAAAGTTGATTTGAATTGAAATAAATGAATATTATCTTTGAATTTAAAAAGGTATCTAAAAGGGATATTGGATTCGAATTCAAATAATGATTTGAAAAGGAAGTTTTGAAAGATATGATATTTTGGTATATTCAAATGATTTGGAAATGGTTTAATCTTTATTTGATAAAGATTTAGATTTGAAAGGATAATATATTTTGAAGTATAAAATATTATTTTTAAATGTTATAACCACGGGTTATAATAACGATTGGTTGGCAAAGATACCGGTATCGGATATGGACATACTCTCTTTCGATACAAAACCTCTATGACAACCGTGTACACGGTGGAGATTCCATAATGAAGTAGGATGGTGGAGACGTTCTTGTGGTATGTTACGTGGACCCAATGCCCGTGAGTTGGCTTAAGGTGGCTAAAACAGGAGCGATCTCGGGCCAAAAGGGGTAGCCCCTCTGGTCGGATGCATTTCTTCGATACCATTCTAGTACTTTGTGATTGTTTGGTGGCCACCCTCTGATTTGGGAATGTGTTCCGAGGTGGGCGTATGTGGCTGCTGCATTACCCCCAGCCCATGTGCGTAATTGGTATATCTATCCTGGCAATTCCTCGTTGTGCCGTGTCACCTACCATATCGAGCTTTTACTACGAGTTTGGTTTTCTCCCGTAGCCCATGTGTATCTTCTCGTAGTCTCCCGATCAGGAGATATGTAGATATTGGATGGACTACTGGTACTATTACGTGTCTGGGGCTATATGAGTAACCCCATGATGCTATTTTAAAGTAAGTTTATTTTACTGATAGACACTATTATAATAGCACAATATTACTACATAGTAAATAGTTTAACGGGTCCTTAGAGGATGAGCTGTCTCAAGCATCTTCTAAGTTACTTGTACCTTTACTACAGTTCACTTGAGTTGGTTTACATTGGATAAGTATGTATGTCCTGACTCGAGTGTTTGTGTTTTATTTACGCTCGGGTCAGCCTGAGTATTTGTAGATTTGGATTTCCACTCCCTGGAGGTCTAGAATCGTTGGAGATTATCAGTTTATCTAGTTTTTTCTATTTTAGTTCTATTGTTCTATTTTAGTTCTGTTGTTCTGTCGTCAGCTTTGTATTAGTGGACTTCTTTATATTTGGGATTTTATGTCGTATCTGTTTCCAGACTGATATTATGTATTTGGTTTTGAGACTTTGTGATAGTAGCTTCATAAACTACTATGGTATTTTATTTTCCACTACGAGATATTCTGATGTTCTGTGTCTGTGATTCTGTGATTTGATTTTTATTTGCTTCGAATTTTTATTACAATCTGTTATTTTATACTATTCAAGTCCGGCATGTGTGGATTATTGTCAATTTGAATGGTGGAAAATAATGGGTCGTAACAGTCGGCGATCGATGATGTTTTAGAGTTCGGGGTTGTTGTCGAAGATGGCTTAGGGGATGTTGAACTCTAGAAAAATGGTCACCAGAATTCAAGTTGGTCGTGGTGATCAGAAATAGGCGGAGTAGGGTTTTGGTTCTAGTTTCTATTGAGTGGGATGTTGAAGCGATGGCGACAGCTAGGGCATGGCAGGCGATGGCAAGGTGGAAAGTTGTTCGTCGGAGTGTGATGCAGGTGTGGTCGAAGGAATGGATGCTTCGGTGGATGAGGTCGACCTCGGTAGAGGGTTTTAGGCAGTGGGTTGTTTCTGGGTTTTGTCTAACATCTCGTTTTGGATTCCCAGTCGAATCCAACCAAGCTAGTTGGTCAGGTCGTCAATAGAGATGGCCGTCGACTAGTTTTTCCAAGATAAATATTATATAAGTTCCAAAACAAAGTGTTTAAACAAGTTTTAAAGTTATTAAAATAATTTATTTTCAAAAGAAGAATGTTTAACCAAGTTTTAATATGTTTAAAAATTGAATAAGTTTTAATTAGGAGTTGATAATCAAGTTTTTATAGAATAAAAATTTATTAATCAAGTTTAAACAAGTTTAAGGATGATAATTGATAATTTAAATGCTTTAGTTCATTTTGTTTAAAGTAAATTATACATTTTCAATTATAAATGATTTCTAAATATTTTTCTACTAAGTTTAAATGATGTGATTAAATTATATATTAAGGCAAAAGAAGTTATCTTTAATCAATGAAGAATGGAAGAAATTAAAGACAATTAATTAGTAAAATTAATTAATAGTTAATCACTTTATGAGATTAATAAAGATTAATTAATTAGTATTATGTAAATTACTTAGTACAAGTAATTAGTGAATATTTAATGATTATTAATTAGTTTAAAAATCATTAACTAGTGATTACGAATTGATATATTTAATGTGATTAATTTAAGTGTGATTAACTAATGTAAGTGATTAAAGGGTAGCTAATCACTGGATGTGATTTAATTAATCAAGGTTAATGTGATTAATTAAGGTTAATTAATCAATGTAATTAATTAAAGCAAAGATTTATAATCAACCAAAGTTAATTAAGCAGGATTAAAGATAATTAATTTAATTTATAATGGGCGATTAAATTAAATAAATTAAGAATTGTTTGATTATTTATCTTGCCTATAGATGATAACTTGAAATGAATACCTTAGTTTGTCCGAATATCTCTAACATTAAGATTGTGATGTATTGTGATATGATATGATGGGTTGAACTGTGATATTGTGAGTTATCTATCGATAATTGATTTGTTGTGAGAATTTGAGACCCTGTATTTAAAATTGATTTGTATCCACTTAAACAAACTGGTTTTAAGATGACACTGAATTCAAAGAGACCGGGGTCGGGAATCAGCAATACCCGAAACCACTTCGATTTGCAATTCTAATTTCATTATAAATTTGACGTGTGGAATCAAACAGGCTGGAATGAAAAGGTTAAGAATCATGGACATTTAAAACTAAATAGTTATCCCTAGTTATTGTTGGAAATAAGTGTTTGAGTTAAATAAGTTGAGAGCTCGTAGAAGGTACGAGTTACCCTGGTTTTGCAAATAGGTTTCATAACTTAGTATTTCATGCACTAGTACAAAACAGATCAGTTGCTTCGCCTCATTTGTGTCGGTTGTCCATAAAACCGACACAAATAGTGTAATTTGTGTCGGTTGTTCATTAACAACCGAAACTATTGACTTATGGGTAAGAAGAAAATCTTAAAAATGTAATTTGCATCCGTTGTTCTTAAGAAACCGACACAATTGAAGGGAAGCAATAGATCTACTCGTGTCGGCTGTTTGAACAACCGACACAATTAAATACAATAGCATTGGTTGTTCAAGAACCGACACAATAGGCGCACAACTTTTCCCGCAAATCCATTTCAGCCGCCCCATATTTTTCCGCAAACCCTAAATTTTAGAGGGAAAATTTAGTACCTGACCCGTCTCTTCGTTTCTTCTTCGTAAAACAAATTTGATGTTCGTGGAAACAAACACAAAAATAATATCTATAAGTATGATTAAAAAGCAAAAAGCAGGAGTAGTCCAAGTCCAAATCCAACCCCACCTGCAGCCATAGCTTGTAGATTGCTACTTCCCGGCGGTGTCGAGGTCGGTGGCAGCGGCATCATTGAGGGGGCCAGCGGTGGTGGCGACATCGTTGTTGGGGTCGATGGTGGTGGGCCCATTGTTGGGGTCGAGGGACCCGACTGTGGAGGTGGTGATGTAGGCGTAGACGGAGGAGCAGGAGTCGGTGCTGATGTAGGCGTAGATGAAGGAGCAGGACTAGGTGCTGATGTAGGCGTAGACGGAGGAGCAGGAGTCGGTGCTGATGCTGCAACCGTATCAATCTGCACTTTCATTCCAAGTGTACAGTGAGTAGGTATGCCACATATGAAGTACCGGTCCCCTGCGCTAGATAGCTTGATTGTGTCATCTCCAGTTGTGTACGTTTTAATCGGACCTTTTAATCGGACATTTTGTTAGGATTAAGTTTGTACCATGTCGGCCGATGCCAGTCATTCAATGCATGTTTTTCTCAAATTTCATTCCATAAAGTAGCAAAATTAAATTCTATTTTACCATTAATCTCTAATAAGTCTGATTGATGTTGTACGTTAACTAATATAAAGTCAATGTGTTGTTTAGCTTCCCTTGTTTCTGGAAATATATTTCAATGTAATTGATTATTAGAGATGATACAAGAAACCTTTTTATATGTAGAAAACATTCATGCTCTATTCCATCCCAATATATCAACTAGGGATTTATGGTTTATCCATGGATCAAACCATAAAGAGGTTGAATGTCCATCAGCAATCACCCTATTGAAAATCTTTGTGGAACTTTTTTTATTTCTCATCACGTGCTTAAGTGTAACCGAAAAATTATTGTTTATATGCATAGACTAGTAGTTAGTATAAATATACATGTTCTTCATACATTTAGTCCACATACATTATTTGGTCAATAGACTCCAATTTAGCTTAATACTTGCCGACGTTCTTAACTCCGCTAATCTCCTTAACCCAATGCCTCCTTAGTTCTTGGGTTGACATAGAGTGTCCCATGCAATTTTACGACTCTTCCCTCCAATTTTTTTTTTTGCACATAATGATTCGATATTTCGATCTTCCTGATAATAGAGGAAGGTAAACGATAAATTAATATCAACATCACAATCCCTGGCATGCCTTTGTAAGTACCTCAAAAACTACCCAGCCACATTAGACTGATTATAAAAATTAAGCATCCATGTCATACTTCAAAGCAAAACCAGCCATTTCTAGCTAATAACAACCGAAACATGTTTAGAATACCAAATTTTATTAACGAGATAGATAAAAGTCATCCACTTACTTCAATACTAAAGCATCCCTCTTTCACCAAAAGTAGTAATAATCAATATGTTTTATTTATTTTTGATGTGCGGTTCAGCTCCTACTGCAAGCTGCAATTCAAATTACATGTTGCTACTTAAACTAATTTGTACGTTCCTATATAATCAAATTCATTGTCGGTCTTATGTGGACCACCTTCATCTCCCTGATTGCCATTTACTTCCACTAAGTCTCCATTTATGACCCATTATGTTTGCGATCCATTTTTTATCATGCTTTTGGTGGTCAGTTTTAACCATTTTTATATTGCTTTTTATTTGTTGCAACTTTTACCTATACTGTTCGTCGGATGATATGAAAATTCAATAAGTAAATGAATTTTTCTCCTATAAAATGCATGATAAAGAAACAAAGAGGTTTATTATGCTCTACAACTTAGTTTGGTTCATACGTTCAAAATTTGATACTTATATATTTGAAATTTTGAGACTAGCGATATGGATTTTATATTTGCTGTGACCAAAATTAAAACTGAAATTATATATAATTTTATTAAATACAAGAAATAAAATGAAATCAAGTTTAAAAAATTTATATATCTAAAATAGGATTGTTTAGGCAAAATCGTTATTTAACATTACCAGTATGAATGCAAATCCCATGGATTTATGCGTAAAAAATGTAATTGAACTTGGTAATGGGTTTTAAATTGGACCAACGCTGCCCTATGTTTAATCTCCCACATCACCGAATTTATTCCAGCTATGCTAGTGTATATTTGAGAGTTCTCAATTTTAGACCAGAGTACTCTTTGTTATATCGACGATATCATGATCGAGCGTATAACCATGCATAGCACTTTTGTTGAGACCCGCTGTATAGCACCACCGAAAAAGTAATCAGCTCATGTAACCATGAAATGAGCTAGAATATTAAAATCTTGGTTCATATAATATTACAGTAACGACAAACCTTTTGTATCGTATTATAATAAAAAAGTTGACTATTGACTAAAATATTATTAGGAATAATATGTAAATATGGCCATCGTAACCGATTTTGAATTTGGTAAAAGCTTTATTCTTGCTTCTGAATTATCGACTCCTTTAGAGCACATGAGAAAACTGATTACTGTTTTATTTCCTTTTGTATTGTGTTGTTTCCACGAACATCAAATTTCCATGTAATTAGAATTAAATTTATAAGAATTTATGAAAGCTGTTTTCCATCTAATTAAAGCGATTGATTGCTCATAAATGTATGCCCATAACCTAACTTATTACATAGAATATTAAAATATGTGCAAAGAATAACAATAAATAGATACGCTCATATGTTGGTAAGTATATATATCCTGTCCTTCACTGTTTCATGGCTTTGATTGTTATTGAATGTGATGCTTGCTCTGTAACTTATTTAGGTTGTTTTAGCAGCACTATTAATGACCCTGAGACATAATTGTTTGTTGTGTTGCTTCTAAATTTGTTGACACCGTAACACTTATCATTGTTGTGTTTGTGCGCCGTGCGCCTATACAAGATCAGTAACAAACATGGCTGCTGGGAGTTCGATGTCACTCGCTATTGTGTGGGCCTCGACATCAGGGATGTGTTCGCATGCAAAATGAAGCTCGTAGTCTTGAGCAACTCGGTGGGGTTATAGATTTGGAAGTGAGGATGGTTGCCTAATTGCAGATTTGGCAGTGGAAGCGCTTTCAGTGGTATGCTTTTTGTTATTGTCAAAAGTATTTTGACTGTCCCCCCTTTTATTTTAATTGTTTGAATTTATATTTGTTTCTGTATATTTCTTCAGCTAATACCATCTAATTAGAACCCGAATAAAATTGCAGGAACAAATTTCACCGAGTAAATATATTTGTTTCTGTATATTTCCGTATATTTATATAATCATCACTATTTTGCCGTTCATCCCAGGAGGCTTGCAGCCCTGAAAGCACTTACTGCTGCTTAATTAAGCAGTTGTGAAATTTCGGAGAAATTATCTTCTGGTTAGCGATTATACATAATTTTATGCTGAAATAATTTGCTAGTACTAGATGTTCACATACATAAAGTTCAATTCTTTTAGCTGAAATGATTAGGATACTTTAACCAGTAAATAATGTGAGCCATCGAAAATGTACTTTCAATTACAATTTGTTAGATTCTTATATTTTAAAAGTTTGCGGCCAAGCTCAAATGGTTCTAGCAAAATCTGTTATCATGATTTGGGACTACCTTTTGCTGTTGGTTATATAATAATGGATATTTACTTAAAAGGTGAAAGTAATATGTGAATGATGAGTTTGTAGCCATGAATTTAAATGAAAATTAATTTTATTTTCACGATATTAAGGATATATAATCATAGGACAATAGCCATATATCACTACTGTTAGTTGGTTTGTAAAGAACTAAAATAACATCCTTTGAGTTTCAGTATGTTAATTGCATGAGAACTAGCATTTAGTTAGGTATCAATGTCATAGTATAGATGTGTTGCACATTCTTTGAGAGATCTGAATGGGAAGAAGGCTGTTTTGCTGAGGTGATATGTGCTTTATATGGTGAGTTATTTTGGTGTAACATTTGATATTTATATTTTGACTGCAAAATGTTTGTTCAAATGTTAGGTACAGATAAGTCAAGTACCTTACAAGAATAAAAAACAACTATAATCATGACAATAGAATAAAAAAGACCCAACATATTTACAAAATTATAAAATAGACATGTACAATGGAGAGTAGCATGAGTACAAGACTGAAAAGGTTGTTGCATTTGTAGATGATGAAGGCCTCTTTCTCATGAACTTTGTCTTTATAAAGAGGTTTGTATGTGAAAATGAAGAGAATGAAGCCCAGTAGAGAAGTTAGAACTCAATTACTATTATTGAGATGGTGAAGGAACATATATTTTGCTTGGTTTTGTCTTGATTCATTTTTTGCATTTGGATATTTTTTTTGGGTAGTTAGAGTTATAGAGATATATTTACTACAGATTGAATATAGAATCTTTTAGATGGATGCATGAAAATAGAGGCTGTTACGACTGTTTTAGCATAATTTTTGCATCCAGTTTCCAGAAAATATATTACAAGCATTCAGCCAAAATTCTAATTTCAATGTACGATCATGTTTTTATTGATGTTTAGAATAATTATATGAGGGGCTTAGTGGTAGAAAATTATGAAACAAGTAGAATCAAACTAGGTGCAATAAATTTTTGCTTCGTTTAGAAGACTTCTGGTGGTTATGGAAAACAAAGAATTGCATGGACATGGAAAATAGGGAGCATATATTACATTTGTTGTAGGATAAAATACAGAAAGTTTTTGCAAAGTAATAATAAAATACATGATTTCTAATTTACAAAATAAGTAACTCTTTTACCAACTCAGAAAGAAGGAAATTTAGTAGCTGTTCACCAAGAGCTATTGCAGCTTCTTTATTGTGCTTTTAGCATTGCAAAATATCTGTAAAATTCAAACTTATTTTCTTCACTTCTAGTTCTTTCAGTAGACAAATTTCAGTCCATTTATCCGATAACACTAGCTGCCTTCTCTTTATCCTATTGCAGTCTACGATTGTATTTGTCTTCATTTGCCCTTCTTTTGAGGTTTTATTGATCTCTGATATTTGAAATACATAGCTTTCACTCTTCTGTTTCAATGATTATAGTTTTTTCTTGAATTCTCTAGATCCGGCTTCTTTAATTCCCCTATATTTAATGCCCTTCTTTAAATCCCAAGATGCAACTACCGAGGCAATTACTCCAACCAGATACTTTGTTAGCTAAATTCCTAATTTTTAAGTATTTGGCACTATGCATACTTTGCCTTCTTATTATTGTCATGAATTATTTTAGCCAAAAAGCAAATTTAATTGATTAATTTTGAACCACCATTATGTTGTATAATACTAAGTTTTCTTTCAAAAGAGCTTGAGATGTAAGATAAGATGTAAATGCAAAACACAATACTCAAATGAGCTCAGATGAGTTTTTTCCACTATGTTTACAGGTTTGATACGTTACATTTGCCTTACTCTAGGTCGTATTATTTCTTCCTACTTGCTGTATAGATGAAAATGAACATATCTGATTATTATATCAAAATAGTGGAGGATGTTTAGTATCTATTTTTGTTACAACTTAGTACCCACATTTTTCCTCTTTTTTACATTGTCATCATATTGAATGCATGCTTTTCAGGTGGATAGGCAAATCCATTGCCAGAACCTAAAAGTGAGCCAAAGATACTAAACAAGCAATTAAAAGAAAAAACAAACAGCAGCCATTTCTGAATTTAAACGACCCAACAAAGTGGTCAGTTTTTCCTTCTCTTTAGTAAAGATACGTCTATAATATGATCATATTTTTTCAGTATGTTGATACTGACATTGTTCCGGTTGAGCTTATAGAAGATGATGCTGTGGTTGGTGGTTTCTTGCCTAGGCGTATGATCGTGAAAGGTATTTATATTTATTAAATAGTTGGCATATCATTATATTCATTTGGTTCTCTGGTTTGACCATCAATTAAGCTTTATGTACAAAATTGCAAAAAAAAATGGACAAGTAAATATGGGGGCTAAAAATTAATCAAACTAGAATATTACTCCTTGATTATACATGAGAACTGATAATGATACACTTTTTGACTTCGATAAGCAGAGCGAATATATTGATTTGGATCAGATGCTCTGATGTAATATTAGAGTATCATGTGAGCAATGATATAATTAATATTAATTTTGTTTCCCCTAAATTTACCTCGTAGGAAAAAGTAGAATGCAAAGAAATTATTAAGTATTTTCAGGTTTGAAATGTAAGCTTGGACACTTGGTTTTTGCAGCATATTTTTTGAACAGTTTGATCTTATAGTTATCATGAAACAGTATGCAGATTCAGTTGGGATGGAATGGAGATGACTTGCATGGTAATTCGTTATTGTTATTCACCTTCTTAATAAACTATTCATTGCTTGGTTTAGATTTCACTTGAAACCCATCCTCAAATTAATAGAAGAAGGGGTAATGGTACTTGAATATTACAGTACCTTTATATCATCTTTGCTGTCGAAATCATTTGGGCGATTTAGGAGACTAGGTTTTCTCGAATTTTAAAATTCGGGTTCCTCAAATCAAGTTCCTACCGAAATCGTTTCTTAAGTTTAGGTGAATTTTCTCATCTTTTAAAAGCCTGTTCGAGTCTTTCACTTTGATTTCTCCTTCGATTTTTGTAAGAGATATATAAGAACTAGAATTTGATTGATTATAGAACTTAAGCTAAGTTAAGTTGGCTAAACAATGCCAGTCATGATAATGAGGAATTTTGATGCACCACATAACTTGAATTGAACATACATATGTCGATGTAGATTAGTCCATCTAAATTTATTTATAAGAACCAATAATTTTGTAAGGTAATTTACTTGATATTTTATTCCACTTCATCTTTCTTTCCAGTGACACGGTAGTGCAAAATAGAGAAGGGGAGAGCGTTTATGTGCAAGTCACAGTTTGTCAGTAGGTGGTACGTTGGGTAGGGAGTCTGTATTACATGGGAAACCTTTAGTTCTGGGCTTAAATGGTGCAGTCAGTAGCTTGACAGTGGATGGTTGCTCGTATGGTGAAACTAGCATGGACAAGGTCGGTATAATGGTAGCTACAGTAAATGGTGACGCAGGGTTAGTTGGTCAATCATTTGTGTCGGTTGTTAATAAAGAACCGACACAAAACTATGAACAATTGTGTCGGTTTTTCTAAAAGGACCGACACAATAAACGGCGGTTTGCTTCACTATACAAGCTGATTTGTGTCGGTCCTTTTAGAAAGACCGACACAACTGTTCATAGTTTTGTGTCGGTTCTTTACTAACAACCGACACAAATGATTGATATTTGTGTCGGTCGTACAACCGACACAACAGAAAAATGTCTTTTGTGTCATCTTCATTTGAGTCGGTTGTAAAACCGACACTTACACAACCGACACAAATGACCAGTTTTGTACTAGTGATGTTATATGGCTTTACTCACGCTGGCTTCCAGCCTGACCTGGGTGTTACTTTGATGTAATGCTCGGGTCAGACGTAGTATTACAGATTTTCATGTAAGGACGTTCTGGAGCTCAGGAGGTGAGCTGGATGGCAGGAACGTATAGAGTGTAACCCGTTGAGTATTTTTTATTTGTATTTGGAACATGTTGCTTTAACTGTCCAGTGTTTGTGAAATTATTGTAACTCTGATGTATTAAAATGTAAGTTGGCAGATACAATTTTCCTTTGTATAATGTTATTTTATTTGATATTATATTTTGATCCACTATGAATGTGAGAATCTGTATTTTGTGTTTCTGTTTCTTCTTCTTCTTCTATCTCTTTCCTTCTTTTCCCTAACTATTTGGAATTTTCGGGATCGAAAATTCCGGGTAGTTACAGTTGGTATCAGAGCCAGGTTAAGCCAGAACCTTGGCTCTGGTGGGTTTTCTCATGAAGGATATGGTAAGTGATACCTAAAATGAGTTGAGTGTATATAAATATATGAGAGCGTACTTGTTATTTTCTTATAAAATGATTTTTTTTAAAAATGGTTTTTCATATAAGTTTGTCTTTTGATATATAAAGAAATAATTTTTCTAATTATTAAATATATTAAAGAAATTGGTTGTTGATTATTGGAATTAAATAAAATAATGAAAATTAAGTGGTAATAGTAATACCACCAAATTGAATGAAGATAAGTTTGAAATAGATCCAAAGTGGAACTAAATCCTGAATTTGTAGAAGTAAGAATAAGATAAAAATGAATTAGTATCCAGATATGATAGTCTTGAGTATTATCATAAATGGTTATTGTGTTTAAAAATATTTGTTAATGAGTAAGCAAAATGAAGTAAAATTTTAACATGAGTATAACTTATAAACTAAAGTAGGTTTTAAGTTGTGAAGTTTTGAATCCTAAGTCTAGAAACACCTGAAATTGTTTTCAAATGTTAAAATATATGATATTATTCGGACTATTTTGAATGCGATCTTATTTTAAAATAAGAGATGTTTGAAAATTTTAAAGAAAATTTGTTTTGAATTAAAACCAAAGGTGGTGTAAATTTTAAGGTATAACTTGGTGTGCAAAGGTAATAACTTTGTATATATAAGAGATATACATGATATCAAAGATGATTTGAAAATATACTCTAAGTGTTAAGTTTTAATTTTTTTTGAAATGTGATATGAAAACCCAAAGTGATATAAGTCTTTGAACTTATAAGTAAGAAAGAATATTAATAGAAATTTAAAATTTGAAATGGAGAATTCAAATTTGAGTAGGGATAACGTGATTAAATTGAATTTATCTTAGAGGAAGTTAAATAAGTTTGGAATAAACAACCTGAATTGGAAATTTCAAGACGAAATTGATATTTAACTAAGAGAAGTTAAATGGGTTGATTTGGGGGAAGTTATATAAGATCTCAAATGGGTTTGAGTTCTGGGAATGGGTAATAGATGCTATTGGTGGATGTTTTAAATAAAATGGATGTTTATTTATTTTGACCTATCCTAATATCATCCTGTTGTCATCAATAATTTATGAAACTGTGAATTGGATTAACTTGAAATAAAATTGAAGTTGAATGAGTTCAAATTCAAATGGAAAGTTGATTTGAATTTAGGATGGGAATGGAAGTTAACTTAACTTGAATTGAAATTGAAAATTGGAAATTGATTGGAAATGAAGATTGGGAATTTAACAGTTTGGCTCTGAACTATTTTCAAATAAATTATTTTAATATAAACTGTTTCTAAATTTATTTTTCCTAGCTATTTACTATACAAGTTTTCTTTTTAAACCCAAAAATATCTTATGCTTGTTTACAATTACTTTTGGAACTATTTTACTATTTTACAATAATTTTACAGCTATTTTATAAACTAGTTACTATTTTTTTAATTATTTTATAAGTAATTACTATTTTACAACTATTTTGCAATTATCTCACTATTTTACAATTATTTTATAACTTCTTAACTATTTTACAACTATTTTACAAGCTAATAATTATTTTTCAACTACTTATCTATTCTTAACTTTTCAAGCTATTTTCTAAATTTAAGCTAGACAGAGTTCAAACTGTTTATGATTAAATACCCAATTGAGATAAGAATTGAGGTAATAATCCAAATGGGGATTGAAGCTACTGTGAATAAGTGATTAGAAATCAAAATGAATATGAATAGAAAAGGAGATTGATTTGGTTAATAATCAATGAAGATAAATACGTTGGATGTACGTCTATTATTCTATTCACATAACGATTTGATCCAGATTCGAGCACAGAATTTCGAGATAGTATATCGATTCGAGTTGGGATTTTCCACTCGATTGTCGACGGCGAACCCTGGATATCGATTTTTGAATGATTCTGGATATTCTCTATCATATTTAGGCTATGCAAGGAGAATGAAGGTTTCTGATCAAGAAATCAGATCTGAGTCCGCACTAGGAAGTCGGGTGGACGATACTAGTTCGAAAGTGAAATTGTGTGATCAAGTGAGCGATCAGATTGATACGCGTACGGATGATATGAGTGCATCGTACAGGTTTGAACGAAATTAATATTGAAAATTTGTGGATAAGTACTATAAAATGTTTTTGAAATGAAAAGTATATTTTGTGTAATATATTATGAAGTAAAATGGAAATTGGAAATTTCTATAATTAAAGGTTCACTTTATGAAGAAAAGTAATGAGAAATCAAATTCAAACATTTGATTTGGAATAAACAAAGTTATATATCTTTGTTATATATATGATAAAACTCCCCTTATTAAATTTATAGCTAGAAGAAAAGGTTTTTGAAAGTATTTATTGTATAAAAAGGGACTTTATACAAGTATTAAACGATCCAAAAAAATTTCAAGGTTTTATATATATATATATATATATATATATATATATATATATAAAGGATCTTATGAGAATGATTTTACGAAAAAGGTTTTGGGAACCTATAGACTTTGGAAAGGCTTTTGATTTTTGGGGAAAAATCAATTTTGGAAATTTGGAAAGCCTAGATTGAGAACTATCGATTTTGGAATAATTGATTTTTAGAAAAGGAGATTTATATGGGATTCATACTAGGTGTATGATTTGTAAGATAATATATGTGTATAGTATAAAGTGTTTTGAAAACAGCTTTGGAGAAAACGTCGCTACCCTGAAATGAACTTCTGAGGAGTACCATAGGTTGGTACTGCCTTAAGCCCTAATGGGGGTTCTAAAGTTGATCCTATGATGAAGTTCGGACAAACTGAAGTTCCTGAGTTGGGTAGCGAAAGTCGAGGGTGCTGATGCCTACAGGCATTTGGGTTATGCTGTGACGACAGTGTAACTCGATGTCGCTGCGATCTACTGTGGACCATAGCGGAAATCATGTGGAGGTGAGTGTCAACGGTCTACGCTTGATTTTACCGGGAAGGCAACGTAACATCAGTAGACTGCGATCTATGGTCGAGTGGAGTGGAGAAGTTTCATTTTTTGGCAGTGGAATTCGAGGGTGTTGATGCCTACAGTTATATGGGTTGTTGCTGTGATAGCAACGTAACCCCATATGTAGCTGCGATCTGTGGCGGATTCCATGGGGTAATCGAGGGGCGTGAAGTGCCTACAGTTATCTATGGATTTTGCCGGGATGGCAACTTAACCATTGGGTTAACTGCGACCATGGATGGGGGATATGCTTTCCAGCGTATTCTCACCAAAGATGTTCCTCTATTTTTCAAAAAGAAGTTTTCTATATTTTCAACAAAATATTTTTCCAAGTATTTTCAGTGGGTGTTGAAAATGGGTTTACCAAGTACTTATAGATTTTCAGTCTTATGCCTGATCAACGTATGATCGAATTTCTATGAGAACAATGATGGATTTGTTGAGACATCGAGTTATAAAAATATTTTTATAAAACTGTTTTGGTAATATTATATAGATTTTAAAGTGTTTAAAATTCTTAAATAAAGGATTTATAGTTGAAATGGTCAAAGAGCAATTTAAGTTGATACTAATCATTTTAATAAATTCTGGCTTCCTTCCTTTTCGAGGACAAAAAGATTCAAAGGGGGAAGGAATGTGATAACCTGGATTTTGGACATCTGATAAGTGGATAATTAACTGGTTTATTCAGTTGAACAGATAAAATTCTAATATCTAGAAATATAAATAAATTTGAACCTATAATAAACATTGAAATATAAATATCTAGAAATAATAAATTTTACAGCAAATTAATATATATATATAATAGATATATATAAATTCCATATTATTGGAAATCTTAAGTGTATACATATTCATTGTGAAATAGTAAACATATTAATATAAGTCAAACAATATAAATTGTTATAATCTCCTTTATTTATTATTTACAAATTGGTAAAATTTAATATTTTCAAACAATAATAATAATGTGTTGTTTATATATATAGATATAAATAGATTTTAAATAGAATTATCATCTACAAATTGAATTTATGTTTTTTTATATATACATATTTGAGTAGATTTCAAATTTGATTTTTAAATTTGAATTTAAATTTGGATTGAAATTTGAAATTTAAAAGATATATATCTTAAATATGTTTTGGATTTTTTAAAATATATTATATATGATTTATTTAGAATATAATTAGTTTTGTATTTTATTTTCTTTAAAGAAATTTATTTATATATTTAGAAAAGTAAGTATTAATTAGTAAATAAATTCAAAAGGTTTTTATTAACATTTAAAAGTAATTAAAAATGCATAAAAGAGAATTGTTAAGATTTTAACACACAAATTAACAAATGCAAGTCATTAAGCATAAAAATAGACAAGTGTAACAATTATAATATACATTTGAACAAGTGTCATTATTTTTATTATTTCTAATAAAAAGAAAATGAGATTTTATAATATCTTTATTATCCTCTCTATCATTTTCTTTCACCTTCACATTTCGAAACTAAGACTTGGAAACAAACTAAAAACCAAAAAATATTCTTTAAAGTTCTAGTTGAAAATCAAATTGCAAAAAAAATAAATCAAAGCAAGCAGATCAATTCAATAAAAACAAATCTTAAGACCTGAAACCTGAAGCAAATCAAATGATCAAAGCAGATTCTACTCAACCATAAAATTAGATCAATTCAAGATTAAACTTCAAGTAAATCAATAAGCTTCAGTTTTGGACAAATATAATTCAGATCAAAGTTATCTGTTTTTTGTTCAAGCTGTATAAAGGTGAGTAAATCTTTCCTCTTAAAAAACCGATCAAAATCTATAATTTCACTTAGATATGGTGATGGATTATGTGGTAATATGGTTTGCCAATGTTTATATATGTGAATGCGTGTTTGTATAAATGAAATATCAGTACATAAGTCTGTGTGTATGAATATATATTCTCTGTTCCATGTCAGACTTAAACTCATTCAAATTTAATTCCATTTCTCTTTATACATTCTGATTTAAGTCTTGATCTCTTAAAAGAAAATGATTGAGGTAGTGTAATATTGTTTCTAAAAATATTTCCATGAAATTTTATTAAGTAATTATTTCAAGAATGAGAAAATTATAGTAAATATCAAAATAATCCAAAAATCGATGGTTATAATTCCAAGTTTGGATTATATATTGTGATTCGCATTGTCTATTTATGAATTTAGGAAGTAAAATCTTGATTTTTAGATAAGAAATTATGGAGATATTCTGCGACGAACGATTGTGGGTATTTCATCAATCATCGACGATCAATGATGTTTGGGAGTTTAGGGTTGTTGTCAAAGATGACTTAGGGGATGTTGAACTTTGGAAAAATGGTCAACAGAATTCAAGTTGGTCGTGGTGATCAGAAATGGGAGGAGTAGGTTTTGGTTCTGGTTTCTGTTGAGTGGGATGTCGAAGTGATGGCGACGGCTAGGGAGCATGGGAGGCGATCGCGAGGTGGAAAGTTGATCGTCGGAGTGTGACGCATCTGTGGTCGGAGGAATGGATGCTCCGGTGGATGAGGTCGACATCGGAAGAGGGTTTTAGGTAGTGGGTTGTTTCCATTTTTTGTCCAACATCTCGTTTGGATTCCCAGTCGAATCCGACCAAGCTGGGTGGTCAGGTCGTTAGTAGAGATGGTCGTCGACTTGTGAAGGGACGCAGCGATGATCAACGGTGGTCGGAGTAGTTTTGCACGTGCACAAGAATGGGTTGTATCTAAAGTTGCTCGATGGGTTTGGGAAGAAGGTGAGTTATCGGGTTTGGCTCGGGATTTTTGTGGGTTTTCTCGAAGTAGAGTGACGACATTGTCTCGGGATTTTTGTGAAGGGCTCGGGTTTGATTTTGTTTTAGTAGCAGGTTTCAAATTTGTGAAAAAAAGAAAGGAAATAAAGTTCAAAGATTAAAGCAAAATGAAAACCAGTTTTTCCAAGATAAATATTATATAAGTTCCAAAACAAAGTGTTTAAAACAAGTTTTAAGTTATTAAAATAATTTGTTTCCAAAAGAAGAATGTTTTACCAAGTTTAAATATGTTTAAAAATTGAATAAGTTTAATTAGGAGTTGATAATTAAGTTTTTAAAGAACAAAAATTTATTAATCAAGTTTAAACAAGTTTAAAGATGATAATTGATAATTTAAATGCTTTAGTTCGTTTTGTTTAAAGTAAATTATACATTGTCAAATATAAATGATTTCTAAATATTTTTCTAATAAGTTTAAATGATCTGATTAAATTATGTATTAAGACAAAATAAGTTATCTTTAATCAACTAAGAATGGAAGTAATTAAAGACAATTAATTAGTAAAATTAATTAATAGCTAATCACTTTACGAGATTAATAAAGATTAATTAATTAATATTATGTAAATTACTCATTACAAGTAATTAGTGAATAGTTAATGATTATTATTTAGTTTAAAAATCATTAACTAGTGATTATAAATTGATTTATTTAATGTGATTAATTTAAGTTTAATTAATTAATGTAAGTAATTAAAGGGTAGTTAATCACTGGATGTGATTTAATTAATCAAGGTTAATGTGATTAATTAAGGTTAATTAATCAATTAATTTAAGCAATGATCTATAATTAACCAAAGTTAATTAAGCATGATTAAAGATAATTAATTTAATTTATAATGGGTGATTAAATTAAATTAATTAAGAATTGTTTAATTATTTATCTTGCCTATAGATGATAACTTGAATTGAATACCTTAGTTTGTCGGAATATCTCTGATATTGAGATTGTGATGTATTGTGGTACGATATGATGGGTTGAACTATGACATTGTGAGTTATCTATCGATAATTGATTTGTTGTGAGAATATGAAAATCTGTATTTAAAATTGATTTGTATCCACTTAAACAAACTGGGTTTAAGATGACATTGAATTCAAAGAGACCAGGGTCGGGTATCAACAATACCTGAAACCACTTCGATTTGTAATTCTAAGTTCATTATAAATTTGATGTGTGAATCAAACAGGCTGGAATGAAAAGGTTAAGAATCGTGGATATTTAAAACTGAGTAGTGATCCCTAGTTATTGTTAAAAATAAGTATTTGACGTAAATAAGTTGAGAACTCGTAGAAGGTACGAGTTGCCCTGATTTTGCAAATAGGTTTCATAACATAGTATTTCATGTTATATGGGTTAGCTCACGCTGGTTTCTAGCCTGACCCGGGTGTTACTTTGATGTAATACTCCGGTCAGACCGAGTATTATAGATTTTCAGGTTAGGATGCTCTAGAGCTCAGAGGCGAGCTGGATAGCAGGAACGAATTAAGTGTAACCCATTGAGTATTATTGATTTGTATTTGGAACGTGTTGCTTTAACTATCTAGTGTTTGCGAAATTGTTGTGACTCTGATGTATTAAAATGTAAATTGATAGATATAGTTTTCCTTTGTATAACTATTATTTTATTTGATATTATATTTTGATCCACTGCGAATATGAGAATCTCTGTTTGGTGTTTTTGTTTCTTCTTCTTCTTCTATCTCTTTCCTTCTATTCCCTAACTATTTGGAATTTTCGAGATCGAAAATTCCAAATCGTTACATATTTGCTGAATAAAATAAATAACATCGAATTTAAATTCAAATAGATATTTTATTCAAACAAATATTTTATTACAATTTTGAATAATAAATTTTTTAGCTCTCACTACATATGTACATTTTTCAATTACAATACAAATTTGATTACATCTCAAATTTCACTTTACTTTGTTCAACCCACTACATATCACTCATTCACTTGTATTTTATTCTTCGACTTTGCTCTAACCTGAATTCGGCATTTGAATTATCTGCAAAATAAACACTAACGTAGTAAAATAGAAAAAGAAATATTTGTGCAGTGAAAAATAAAATGTATTTTTGAAAATATTATTTGCCTCAATTATTTGGGTTGTTCCTCATCATTTTATTTTGAATTCCTCATACATGAAAAACTTGTGACATGTACAGCGTATTACTGTACATGCCACAAGGTCGTGCACATCGATACACACTTGATAAAACTGCAAGGACAGGTGAGCACAAGGTCAAACCCGAGCCAAAGCTGGTTCAACTCAATTGCAATACAAATAAAGTCATGATACGAGCGTAAGATCAAACCCGAGCCAAAGCTAGGTTCAACTGAGGTGCAATACCAAAACTAAAATAGAATGGTCAAGTTTTAATGACCGAAACAAGCCTCAACCAAAAATTCAATGTATACACATGAAAACAACTCAACAATTCAAACGCAAATATGAACCAAGACCAGTAAACAGTGGTAGGAAACAAGGCAGGTCAATGACACTATAACTCAACAAGCAGTTCAGCATGATACTATATGCAAGGCCAGTTACAAAATGAACTGGTTCGAAGTAATAAAACTCCAAACATGCCAAAGCATTATGAAAACCAAAGTCACAACTTCATCCGACCAGAGAAGACTTCAAATAGAGGCATAAACAATAAAGACTTCATATGGAACCAGACCTAGCAACATGAATGATATGATCAAAGTTCAACAGACTATAATTGATCAGGAGCAACAAAGGCCAGCAAACCAGACTTCAACTCAGGGATCACATATAACATCAAACTTAATGAAATAAAACAATGAACTGACTCGAAGTTTATATGGAAATACAAGTGCAAAAGTCAAACGCACAAGCAACTGTGTTCGAGCAACTCGAGCTAGCATATCAGACTACAACAAGACCAGTCTAGATTGGAAGCAAATGCAAACTGGCTCGAGGCTACAACCCAGTGCAGCTTAAAATAAAAACAATACAAATAGTTTCAAAGGTTGATACTAGAAAACCACCAAACAAGACACAAGTGTACACAAACTACATTCAGGCATGAAAGAAAATCTCATCAATGCAGACCAGAGCATATGCACTAAAGCATGAGTGCATACACTTATCAGTTCAGGGTTAGAGACCACCAAGTTAAAATGGAGCCTCAACAAATACACTTATCAGTTCAGGGTTGGAGACCACCAAGTTAACATGGAGCCTCAACAAAATATACACATGTGAAAACATGTATCAAGACATTCAAACCAGAATACAGGATACAAATATGCAATAGAGATGTGTGGATACAAAATGAAACAAGACTCCATAAACACACACACACACACACACACACACATATATATATATACATACATGTATGTATGTATGTATATATGTATACAAGTGGAGATGACACTGCAGCTACCAATTGAACATAGTCTTGTCTAAAACAAACAAATCAACCCAGGCTCTCAATAACCAGTGCAAACTCAAGTGAAATAAAAGCAAGAATACATATATGCATATGCAACCACACATGTATACACACACACATATACATACATACATACATACATACATACATACATACATACATACATACATACATACATACATACATACATACATACATACATACATACATACATACATATATATAGGCAGTGCATACGTAACCAGAACCAAGGCCAACCAAAAAATGGTTTCGAAGACATAAACATAACTACACAAGTGATGACAATCAACTAGAGGCAATAACAAATCAACGGTTGAACTACATAACAAGTGAACATGTACTAGTACTCAAGCAACAAAGCAACTATTGGTTACAGTTCTAACAAAGTCAAGGTTGAAATTAATCAGAGTTTATCAAGTAGATTTTTATCTCGATTCAGAAAATTCGAATCAGAGAATGTAGGATCAGTATCAACAGGGGTCAACTATACACGAAGATAAATAAAATTCATATACTAACATGTCATGCCAAAATCAAAGCCGTAGTGACCAAGGCAAAGAATCGAACAAGTCAAAATCAAAGCCATGATAATCAAGCAAAAGTATGTTCGAAATTGAACCTGTCAGGATGAATCACATGTATTCGATCAAAATCAAACGGCCAAGCTAAAATTATCAAACAAATTCAAATAATATATTCGGTCGAACATTTAGGGTTTTTAACCCTATAAAACCCAATCATCATCAGTGTTATCAGAGGTAATCGAGTTCAACCATATTAATAAAAGAAATAAAGAAAAATCACATACCAATTCAATTCGAACTCGACTCGTTGAAGCAGCCGTTTGAGAATCAAAGCGACATTGATTGACCAAAAAAACTATAGATAGTTCATCATTCAATTAATTACTGAAGGCGGCGTCTTCAAATTTCAGAAGCCCTAATCTATTTTGAAAGAAGAACGAATATTCTCGAGTAAAGAAAAAGGAAGCAGCCATTTTTCAACGCAAAGGATACGGCCGATAGGATAAAAAGAAAGGGGATATTTTTTATCCCTGTGTTTTTAATTTGGGCCAGCGTCTTTAAATTTATTTTGGGCTTTAATTTAAATTACGGTTTCTGGTTTTAGAGTTGTTTTCTAATTTTTATTTTTGTTTTAAACTTCTGTAAAGTTCTAGTAGTGTGACTAGGGGACGAACTATGGTGGTGTAGTTCGAGAATTGACAACTTAGTGGCTGAGTTGTGGCAGAGTTTTGAGCGTAGAGTTAGGTTAGTCGATAGTGGGTGTCGTGATTTTACGTGTGCAAGTGTCTGACTACTTCATTTTTAGTAGAAACCTTGGGAGCAGCATGTAGGCAGGGTTTTGGCAAAGCTGGGTAAATCTGTGTTGTTCTATTTTCTATTTTTTTATTATTATGTTATTATCTATGCTGCAATTATTTTATATATTTTCGCATTCAATTTTTATAATTATTAGTATCACCCTATTTACCCCTCCTCTCTAGGGTGAAATCGATCCTACAAGGGTTTCCCTCACTAACATCCCTTTTCAAAACATACATTTTGCAAATCCTTTTCTGCAACCAGACTGGTTAATCAAACTGATTATAATAATAAAAATAATAGCAAGATTAGTTATGCTATATACATGTAATAAATTGAATATTTGTCTGAAATCTGGCCGACCGCCCTTAAACTGGACTAACTGTCCGCGATCTAGACAAACTGTCCAAAAATTGGGTTAACCGCTCATTTGGCCGACTCGGGCCTGCCAGATAAATTTTAAATGGTCAAAACAACAGTTAGACAAAAAAATTGGACAGTGTGTCCATAACTTACATCTCCATGGTTCAACCGATCCTAATGGTTTTGTGGCTTACCAATAACCTACCTCTGTATACAAATATTCCGTTCGGTGTGTAACCAACATTTTAGCATTATCTATGACTAAGCATACATACTAGAAATCTGGACTAAATTTGCTAGGGGCTAATAGCTTATGAGCATAGGGAGCGACCCTACATAAGTCCAATCTGGTCTTCAAATCCGAGTCATTCTCTTAGGGTTAACTACCCATTAAAATTTTCCTTGAAAACCTTCTCAAATGATTTAATCCTTTAAATCATACATATACAAATATATATATCTTTAGCTTTACTCTAAGCTATTTTTCCATGATATATATACTTTACTCAAAATAATGTTGATGAGATTCAATAAGGATTTCCTATGCTTTTAAAATAAGTTAAAGTTCTTTTTAACTTGAAAACACTTTGGTTATTCTTCTTATTCAATATATTTGAAGCCTTTTTTAAAGCCTTTAAACAACCCATTCAAAACCCTTGATAGTAACCCATTCAAAACCATTAAAAGTGACTCTTTCGAAATCATTGAAAGTAATTCTTAAGAAACCAATAAATGTCTTTCCTTCGAAAGCTTTAAAACATTAGATATTCTTATTTAAAACCTTTTAAACCTTGCCTTTCGAAACCATAGGAAAAACCTTCTTTTTCAACCCCATCGAAACCCTGGGGAACCACCCCTTTTGAAACCATTCATTAAAAACTTTCAAATCCATCAAAACTCAACTCTTTCGAAATCACTTGGGTTCAAATTAAGACCCATGGAAACACATTTTGAAACCATAAATCTTTATCTATTTCGAAGTCGTTTAGGTTATACTTCAATAAAAGAAAAGGGTCTTTAAATCATTTAAGTCGAAAGCATCTATTTTGAAACCATTTTCTAAGTAATGAAGTGAAGGTGTTGAAACCATCCCTTCAAAAGAACTAGGGAGGTGGCCAAATTTTAGAAAACAAAACAACCCCTTCGAAATCATCTGGATCGAAAGAAAGGAAGCGGTAGCTAAAGGCCTCAATTTAGTCGAAAGAAATCATTTAAAACAAAAGTACAACCCAAGCGAAATTGTATCTTTAAAACCATTTGACTTGTTCGAAACCTAACTATGTCCAAAGCATCTTAGTTGAAAGCAAGCAGGCGCATTTTCTTTTAAAATCAAAAGTAATGCTTCAACCCCTTCGAAAACCTCCGGTTTCGACCCTATACATTTCGTCGTCTTCCAATTCACTAGGGACTAGTTCCCTACAACAATGTGCGTTGGTTTCGACTGTGTATGTGAAGGAATGGAGGCGGAACCTGGTGCCAAAAGCATCAAATTAGTGAAAAACATTTTTATTTGTACTTTTAAACTATTCCTTTTGTGCCTAACCTGCCCTTTAAGTCTAAACCTATTTGTTTGCAAGTCTCTCTTTCCAAAAGTGCCATCGACTTTCCAGATTTAACAAATTTATTTCTTTGCAAAAGCCCATTCTCCTTCCTTAATTATATAAAACGTTTAAGTCTCATGCCTTAAATAATTTTATATAACCTTTAAAACGCTTAGGAAAAATCCATAAAAATTCCAAAAAATAATCTTTATATGTTTTCTGTCATATATAAATTTCAGACCTAAACAAGCAATTATTTACCCGTAAATAACTTAAAACCCAAAATAACATTTTCTTTACGAGAAAATTCGTAGAAAAATTTAGAAAAATCTAAAAATTGAAACCCATCTCCAAAATAATATTTTTGGTCTTCATAAAAATTCGTAAGGCAGTCAGATGTCAAGTATATATAATCATTCCATCATTCAGAAATATGGCAAATCAATGCAAAATATTCAGAATTCATCTTAAAACTGAAACCATAAAAGAGTTGAGATGTAAATACTATTCACCTTAGCTTTATAGAGATTTAGGAGCTTGAGACTTGAGTGGATTGGATTTCAATTAGCTTTTACATTAGCTTTTGTTAATCTTCTTCCTCTTTTCCTTAATAATGGTGGTTGGCCTCTTGTTTTAAAGTTTTCAAATTGAAATGAACATGTAGTATAATACATGACCAAGTTTTGGAAGATATAGAAATAGCCTTTTCCCATTTTACCACTCCAATATTTCACTTTAAACTCTTTCTTAATTCATCGGTTTTAAATGGCACGACTACTCTTAATGAAAACAAATCTCAATCCCCTAATCTACACATTATTTTACTTAGTTTAACCTTAATTGAAATTAAATCTCAATCCCCTAATCTACACATTGTTTTATTTAATTTGACTAATTAAATATCCTAAATATTATTACCAAAAATATGGTGTGTAACAGACTCCCCTTCTTGAAGAATTTCATCCTCGAAATTATGGTAAGGCAGCAATAAATCAAACAAGAAGGTCAAATATACCATCAAACAACTTAGGATAAGTATCTCTAATCCTCATCTCAGCCTTCCAAATATAGTTCATGTCATCATCACACCACTGGACTTTGATAATCTGACCATCTTGGTTCTAAGCCTCTTCTCATCTGTCGCAACAATACGAACTGGCTTTCTCACTATAGTCAAATCCGGTACTACCACTAAATCATCAAGCATGTTCGGTGTAATAATAGTCTCCGGATCTCAAATACACTTTTTGAGATGAGAAACATGAAAAACATCGTGGACACATGCCAAACTGCTCGGTAACTCAAATCCATATGTAAGTTTCCCAATCCTCTCCAGAATAGGAAAAGGTCTAATGAATCTCGGTGCCAACTTTCCTGATCTACCAAATTTGATCATACCCTTCGTTGGCGAAACCTTGATGAAAATATAATCCCCAACTAATAAATCTAAGTCTTTCCATCTTTTATCCGCATAACTATTCTACCTAGACTGAGCCTCCTTCATTCTACGCCGAAGGACCTCAATCTTTTATGCGGCCTCTTTAACCAATCTAGACTAAGAACCAACCTATCTTCAGTTTCCAGCCAACAAACGGGAGATTTTCATGGCCTTCCATATAAAGATTCAAGTGGTGCCATTCCAATACTAGTTCGATAACAGTTGTTATATGAAAACTTGACTAGATGCAAATGGTCTCCCCATGATCCCCCGAAATCTAGAACACAACCTCTTAACAAACCCACTAAGATTTTGTTAACTCTCTCCATTTTCCTATTTATCTACGGATGGTAAGAGGTACTCGTCTTGAGCTTGGTTCCCAAAACTTCCCACGGACTCTTCCAAAAATTGCTAGTAAATAAGGAATCTCTATCACTTACTATACTACTAGGAATACCATGCGGTATAACCACGCTCTTCATGAACAACTTTGCTAAAACGTGTGCAGTCTTGGCTGACTTAACTGGAATGAAATGGGCACTCTTGGTCAATATGTCCACTATGACACTTATACTTTCATTTCATCCATTTGACCTTGGTAACCCATCAATGAAGTCCATAGATATAGAATCCCACTTCCATACTGGAATATCTAATGGTTGAAGCAATCCACTAGGATTCTGGTGTTCGACTTATGCATGTTGGCAATTCAAGCACTCTCTTTACACATAAGTCAATATCTTGCTCCTTCCAAGAAAAAACTCTTCTTCATATCCTGATACATCTTAGTACCTCCTAGATGAGTAGAGAACTTCGAACGATGACAGTCCTCCAAGACTTCTTTCTTTATGTTTCCTACACTCGGAAAACATAATCTTCCTTTCTTTCTCAACCACCTATTCTGGTCAAGACTGAAATCTTTGTTCCTTCCCTCAGCTTCCTGATCCATTCAACTAACACTGGATCCTTCATCTATGTAGAAGCAATCCTTTCGATCATCACTGGTCGAACTTCCTAACAAAATAATACAACTGTATCTCCACTAGACCTAGCCTCGGATCTCCACAACACCCTATAATTTGCCAATGCTTAGAAATCTTTCCACTTAGCAATCTTCGCTAAAACTGCATTCTATTGTTTCCTACTAAGTGCTTATGCAATCTTGTTCCCTTCCCCTATGCGTACTCAATTCCAAAATCATAAGCGGCTATAAACTCTAACCATCTCTACTGCCTTATGTTTAGCTCCTTCTGAGAGAACAAATACTTCAACAACTTATAATCTGTATATAACTCAAAGCTCTCCTCAAAAGGTAATGTCTCCACACCTTTAAAAAAATCACTGCAGCCAATTCCAAATAATGCGTCGGATATCTGATCTCATGCGGTCTAAGTTGTCTAAAAGCATAGGCAATCACTTTACCTCTCTACATCAGCACAGCTCCTAATCCCGTTCCACACACATCAGTATAAACCACTAAATCCTGGTCCCTTCTGGAACAACCAACTTAGACGCATGGGTCAATAGGTGTTTCAAAATTTGGAATGCTTCCTCACACTTATCGGTCCACACAAACTTCACATCCTTTCTTGTTAGCTTGGTCATCAATGCTTTTATCCATGAAAAATCCTTAATGAATCTCTGATAATAACTAGCCAACCCTAGGAAACTCTTTATCTCAATCATTGTCTCAGGTCACTTCCAGCTATTCACTACCTAAATCTTAGTCGGTTCTACTGATAACCTTTTCTTTGATACTACATGACCAAGGAATTTCTCTTCCTTCTTCCAAAATTGGCACTTCGAAAACTTCGCCTTCAGTTGATGCTGCCTCAACGTCTCAAGCACTTCCCTAAGATGAACTTCATGCTCTCTTTCATATCTAGAGTAATCCAAGATATTTTTTGTACCAAAATTGGACACAACACTCGTCGGATGTAATTTAAGAGATTGGAATGAAGAGATAAGATGGAAAATGAGGCTAATCTTACAATCACACCAAGAAAAGTAAGTAGTAGTAGAAAAAGACAAGGATTTATACTAGTTTGGCGTTGTAGCCAACGTTCATTATGAAGAGTTTGATATTTATTGTTGACTATCAATTGAATTACAACAATACAATGGCTAGCCCTCAAGTTACAATGGAGTTTCAGCAAAGCAGCGGCATCAAATGTCATTTTTTAATGGTTATAGAGGTTCTATTTATAGGCGTAGAGCTGGAAATATCTGCCTCAAATCTCGGAATACCCTTTCTCATACATAGGTGGGCCCACACAGTCTATTTTAGAGTCGTTTGGGATCGATCTTGATCAATCCATGCATGCTCCGTATCGATTAAGAAATGGTCCAATTGAGTCGCGACTCATCATGGTTGTTCTTGAGTTGATATGCAAGCTTCTATAAAAATTTCATGGCATTTGGATTTGTGGTTTGAGAGATATGATCCAAGATTGGATTTTTTATTGGGGCTGAAGGCTTCGTATCGATACATTTCATATGATCATCTTGTGTTGATGAGGTGGCGTTGGAGATCCATATTTTATGCATGGAAACCGTTCCCTTCGATTTGACTTCTTCCATTGTATCCATCCTATACTTTGATTCTTGTATCGATGCTATATTTCTGTTTTCGTATCGATCTCCGGCCCCTCTCTTCATATTGATCGAGTAGCCGATCGATATGAAATATGCAGCAATGATCGATCCAAAGAATGTTGAAGTCTACCGATACAGTTTCGAACTTGATGGATAAGAACGAGGGATGTTGACTGATGTGGATATGCTCTTTTCATATCAATCCTGATGGATATGAAATGATGAGTCTTGATGGATGGATGGATACGAAATGGACGTGTTTAACATGGATCTTGATTGATCCATAACTTAAGCATATGAACTCCGACTGACCTGAAATTTGTAATGTTGTCTTTACAGCTTTGCTTGTCATACCATGCTGATTGTAGTTCGATACGGACTCGAGCCAAGTTTACCTATATCCATCATGGACCTATATATAAATGATCTCTAGGGTGGATTGCCTTCAGTTTTTAGTCAAGTCCCTTGGTGTCACAGTTTTGCAAAAGGCGGGATAACATTTTCCACCCAAAGTACGTCCTGTGTGAACATGACGTGCTTTGAAAAGCTGCAATCTTTGTTTTGAAAATAGTTATATCTGACTTATTGAATAATTGTTGTTCTTTCATCAAGTGATGTGATCTTTGGTAGAATTCCAGTAGTTTAAATGTTGAGTTGTAGATTGCCTATGATCACATAGTTTTTGTTGTAATTGATGGTTGAGTGCTAGCAATTTGTTGCTTATTTTTCTGGATGTCACCAGGCAAGCATCCAATTCCTGCTAACTTTGAAAATCAAATGTTAATACGGTATACATACATGTATTTTGACCTGACTTCCACTCAAGCTTGCACATTCATGGGTCGTTGCCAAGTTTTTTTAGAATCGAGTTCATATCGTTTCTCGCCTGGATCAATGTAAAACCTGAGTGACAACAGTGATTGATGGTTTTTTTATCCCTTTCTTCATATCGATCCTCTCCTAGATTGATCGGGGATGCATCAAGATGGACTTTGTATCGATGGCGATCGATACGAGATGGATATGACATTGTTTGCTTGAGTTGTTGTACAATATGCCATTCATATCGATGGATATGAGATTTACAAACGTTAACTCATGGGATAACTTTGCATCGATGGATACGAAATGTTGGGTCCCGGATCAATCTGCATCAATGAATACGAAGTGTTGGGTTTCACACCGATGGGTATGAGGTGCTTAGCTCCAATTGCCTCTTGTCGATGGATACAAAAGTCGTGACTTGTGTTAATGGATTCGAACGATCTCAACATAACCATGCAGCGCTCTTCATATCAATGTAGATGTTGACTGCTTCTATCGGTTTTGTGACTGGGATACGAATCGTCCTACTTTGCATACGAAGGAGTATAAATAGATTTTGAACTTAGAATATTTTTTCACTTGTTTCTGCTACTACTACTTCGTATCGATTGGAGAAAAAGAAAAAAACTGCTGACCCTTCATCCCCAAACATTAATCCATTAACCGTTAACCCAACTTCTTTAAGCTAGGTAAATAACCAATATAATTTTGCTTCAATGACAAGAGTCGGTTTCGTGCCATTTCGTTCATGGAAACAGCCATCTCCGGCATCATTGGCATCGGAGTGTGGCTAGGGCAAGGTCGAGGGTGTGTCCGTCATGGCGACTTAGAGGTTTTGAGAAGAAGGAGAGCACTGGAAGGAGCTGATGGAGCCACTTACTTCAAGTTTTTCTCAAATTTGTATCGATGGGAGATGGGATCGATCAAAATGCTTTGGAGATGGTTGTAGGCAGTCCTCGTGATTGAGGTGAAGGGTAGTAGTTTATTGATCGACCCGGTATGGAGCAATTCTATCGACTGAAGAGGCATGGTGATCGATTCGAAACCAAGATCTTTGGATCGATATACTAGGAGTGATCGATATGAATGAAAGATCAATACGAAGGCTGTATTGATACGAGAAGGTTATCGGTCTAAGTCTTGGATTGATATGAACAAAGGCTTCAGGGGAACGATCCAAAGTGAACCATGATGGATACGAAATCCATTTCTTTTGCATACTCGAACACTTATCTCCAACGAGCTTAGCCTTGCATATTTGGACTTCGTTGTAAAATTGCACATATGACTATCCTTCAAAGATCATCGATCGAACTGTAACTTGAAAACATAACCAATCTTAACATGATTGTTCTTCAACGTCAGGATGGCACGGTTGATATGATCAACGATGATGGTCACTCCGGTCAAATCTCGAAGTCTTGTCATTTTACCATCTTTTAAACTTATAGAAATTTAGAGCATTATGTAGTACTTCACCACATAACACGATCGCTCACTTTACACCGGGCAGAACACGGGTTTCTTACCATCTAATAATGGTTTTTATCGAGTTCAATAGCAAAGGATCATGGAAGCTCAGAGCAGTAGGAAGTTTAGAGTCCTCCATTTCCTAGAATAGAAAGGCCAGACATTGCGGCAGACATAGTGAATCCTTCTCCGAATGAGCTGTCATATGCAGTATTGATTATGAATCTGGAAGACTCGGTCCGATCCAATATTTCATAAGAAATGCTAGGAAGAATTTGTCTTAGGCATGGACTATCTTTGGAAGAAGTTTAATTATAGGGGCCAGAAGATAGAATGCATAATCCCCTGGATTGGTTCACTACATGTAATAAATTCATGTGCATGGCTAGAATATTGCCCCCGTTCAATCAATTCATTCGAGACGTGCTATTTTTCCCATGGATCGTGCCTTCCCATCTTCATCCAAATGGATACGCACTACTCAATAGTCCGTTTATTATATTCATGGAGCATCTTCTTCGTCCCCCGACTGTCGATGAAATCAAATACTTATTTAACATTAAAAGTCGAGGAGATAATCCAGCATTCTCTTTCCTAGAAGCAGTCAGGAACTGCCAAATGGTGGTAGGTGCATGGGGTAAACTGAGCTACTTCAAAACAGAGTGGTTCTACGTGAGATGCCCACTGGGGTTCGCCATATGATGGCTGGTCAGACGTAAGTACTTCAACTTATTTATCAATTAACTGGGTAATACAAATCGATGCCGAACGCACTACTGTATTTCTTTCACAACCTCTATTTCATGGCCCGAAGGAGCGTAGTTTAAAGAGATAGTGAGGACACTTCAAGCGGTGCCTGTAGAACTAAGGGAAATTGATGAAGTCCTTGTTGATGAAAACTTGATCACCGTCGGGCTTATAGAAAGAGATCAGAGTATAGGGCTGATGGGGGTTCCTAGAGCGGCTCCGTTAAGACAAAGTAGAAGACGGGCTCCTATCGTACTCCTAGTCGAGGGAGCTCAAAGCGCACCTGGCGTAACAATTGTCGAGCTTCCTGATGATGAGGCTACAGCAGCTGAACATGAGCCTGTGGTAGTGCCTCCGCGGGTCCTTTGGCCGTTAGAATCAAAAAGAAGGGGTAAAACTCTTGTCCACAAAGCCAAAAGGAAAAAGACTGTTGAAATAGCTCAGCTTGTTACAAGTTCTTTCGGTCCAGAGACCACTTCCCCGTAGACAGAAAGTTCACTGAAAGGGTTATCGTACGTCCATATTCTAGATGGAATATCTAAATTCTTTAATCTCGGGTTAGAGGGCTTCACTTCCCGATAAGAAACGGCGCAGGCGTAACTTCAATAGACATAGGGGAGCAGATTGTGATAAGCATAGCTACCTCAATCGGTCGGTTGGGGGTTATCACATGCATACACTCACTCTACGGCACCACACGACTTCTAATCACATTCTTCTTAATTTTTGATGATAACTAATTCTTCTCCTTTTTTCGTTTTACAGATATAATGGTGAAAAAAGTCACCATGCTTAGCTCTTCGCACCTTTATGGATCATACTCTCAATCACATCGGCACGAGAGAGAGAGAGAGAGAGAGAGAGAGAGATTATGGTCGCGGCTACCATTCTAGCAAGGAGCACGAGCTCCATTATAGGGAAAAGGAAAGATCATATCAAAGCAGGCTTCGTTCTAGGTCGCGATCTTCGCCACCAAAAGGACCTTCAAAACCATCTAGCTCTGGTAGGCCTTCTTTTGAATCTGCACATCATGTAGCGTCGTCACACGCTTCAAAAGCTGGCGATCAATGCCGTAGAATCGAAACAGAAACCTATGCCGCCATAGAGCAAAGTACCATAGAACCCATAAGGGAGGGAGCCATCCGCATCGCCAAGCTGAAGAAAGACTTCTCGAACGTTTGTTTCGATAGCTTCCACTTCCCTCCTAATTTGAAGAGAATCCCGAACGACATAGAGAAATTAGTATAAGACTATATGCACGACACATATAGCCAGTATCGCGAATGGGTTAAGATGGTCGAATGGGTTTCGGTGGTGTATTTTGAGCGGGCTAAAGCGATCGAGAAACTAGAAGGCGATCTCTCTCTTAAGGGCGAAATAATAGAAGTGCTTATGAATAAGATCGAGTCTTCGAGAAAAGCCGAGATTGAGACCAACCAAAAATCCAAGGAGGCCAGGAAATCAATGGAAGAGATGAGGAAAATGCACATGGACAAGAAATGGAGCATTACAACACTGTTATTATGCGAGAAAGGGATGTCGCATTGAAGGAAGTCACCGAGTTAAAGGCAAAGCTGGGTGAGGGCCATAAAGAGAAAGACGAAGCTAACAAAGTAGCCTAGGAGGCATGCGAGAAGGCGGTGAGACTTAGGAAAGATAGGGATGTTTTGAATAAAAAGGCTAAGGATGCCGATGCCAGGATGAAAAGGTAAATAAAAGCTGCAGAGGCCAAGATGGAAAGCGAATTTAAAGATCTTTTTGTCACTTACAACGCTAATGTCTTGAGAAACCACAACCTAAACTGGCTCGGAAAAGACTATCCTTTCCAATTATGTAAGGCCTGGAACCACTTGCTTGAGGACCAAAAAGTGATACGCAATGTCGCAACTGTCGACGAGTTTGAATTAGAAACTCAAGTGCTGATCAAAGATGAGCCTAAAGTCCTCAATGAGACAACCATCACTCTTGAGAAAGAAAACCTACCTCCAAGTATTCGAAAGCTGGGGAAGAATCAAAGAGTGAACACCGTGAAGTTGGTTCATAAGTTCCTCCAACGTCACAGTCTGAGCCTACTTCCTCTATTGATCCTTCAGTCGTCCCGGGGTATGATCTCGATAGCCGCATCTCTTCCCGATAATCGAGCGTGGTTCAGAAGGCACGTCGACTCAACATGGGAGCTTACTCGAGGAAGGTATTCCGAACACTTCTCTTATTCGTAGGAACACTATCGGAAAACATTACTAATATATTCTCCTATCTTCCTTCAACATTAGATTCTGCACCGGACGACCCTCCTACAACTCAAGAAGTTCATCATAAGCAAGAGATGCTAACAACAAAGGCTACAATCATGACGGTCACCACTTCAGCGGGGAGATGCACGACAGCAGCTGCATACTTAATGAACAATTAAAAGAAGCAATCCTCGGCCCTCAAAGCAACCCGAGTATTGAAGTCCCTTCAATGTAGATGAAGATGTAATCATAATGGGCTCCTCGAGTCCAACTGGTAGCATTCCGATGGGTACGTGCATGGATCGGGAGGAACATATAATGGAGGAAATCAAGGCTGAGATCGAGCAAGCTGAGCATGCTTGTAGAGCCAACGGTGGTATAGCGGGTCCCAGTCTGGTCCCTATTCTTGTGGTTTCTTCAGGTGGCACCATCATCGAGACTAGCGCGCCTCCTTCTTCAAGCATTGAGAGTGCAGCTATTCCACTAGTTCCGCACGTAGTGGACACTCCAATCCCTATTAGTTCTCAACAGGTGACTGTGTCGACTCCCCTGGCCGGAGGCAAGCTAATTTGGGCTGGCCCTGGCCGAGGAGGCAAGAGTTCAAAGAGAGGTCCGTGCAGTAGCTCGAGCAGATCTTCGTCGAAGAAAATCAAGAAGGTCAAGAAACCAAAGGCGAGATTCGCATTTTTGCTTCCTCTCCTGTAGATAGCTAGAATAAACTTTTATTTTGCTATTTTTAGGCCACGTATAGATGTAGGCTTGGCCGCCGCTTATAGGAATTATTTGAACAGATTTTGTACATACTTTCTCAAAGTATAGTGGGTATAAAATTTCTTTTTTATTTTCAGCACAACTCTGTGTTCACTTGTCTAAGTACTAAGTACTAACATTTTCATTCATTGTACCTGTAAAGTTTTAGTTTTTGAGTCGAACTTGAGTCTGGTCTGTAAGTCCTGAAGTCATAGCCTCCGGTCATAGTCGACCGTTGGGTTAAGTACCAATGTGGCGCTGTCTCGATCAGTGGCTAGAACTTGAGTTATACCCTTAGTTTTGGGGAGAGTAGAAGTAGTCAGTTGGCAGTAGTTCTTTGTCTTCACTAACTTCAATTTAACTTAGCTGGAACAAGGTTAAAGTGAAATGAGTTTGAGCGGTCGGATCACACTCGCTCACTTGCTAGTATTTGCATCCACATTTTGGGGATTGGACTTATATGTCGACGGTCAGTCACACCTGCTTAATGTTTAGAATAAAATCAACACTCCGAGGACGTAAGTTATTTTACGGGTGGTCGGTCACACCCGTTTAATGTTTAGAATCATATCCACACTTCAAGGACATGAGTTATTTTATGGGCAGTCGGTTACACCCGTTTAATGTTTATATTCAAGTTCACACTCTAGGAATCAAGAGTCAGTTGACAGAAGGTCAATCGCATATGTTTAAGTATTAGTGATGTGCACATAAATGTGCATATTTTTACCAACATATTTAATCTATTTAAATTAAATAAATGATCATATTGGGTATTTTAACTTGTTTTAAACAAAATCCATATTAATTCCAAATTGTCACATATCCATCTTCATATAGGGGCAAAACTGTCATTTGTGTGCATATATTTCTTTAAGAAAAATTAATTGGAAATTTATACATATTTGTGTAGGAATTTGATCTCAAATAGGAGTGGGTTCATGAAGACATATGCATGCACAAAATAATTACAAAGGAAAGAAGATGGAAATAATTCAAAGTGAAGAAGATGGAGGACCTCACCTACCCACCAACCTTAATGTACAAATTAGAGGCTAATGCATATGCTTATGGAATTAATGGCTTCATGTACACTTAAATGATGATTAGCAGAAGCTAATGATTACTTGGCCTCCACACTTTCTCAAGGGTAGTTTGGTCATTCCCCAAATTATGGATTAGGGTTTCATGCTTGTATAAATAACCTCTTATGTTTCATGTAACCTCTCCCTCTCTTACTTAGTCTCTCTTCCTCTTCATTAGTTTAGGCTCAAAATAAAAGAAAAGCTTCTCTTTCTTTTCATGGCTACTTATCTTTATGTAATTTCTTTTTTTATGCAACTTCGGTACATTTTCTTTTATTTTTCATGCTTATTTACTTTCATGTTGTTGTGTAGATTTATTTTTCATGCAAGTAGAATAGTTTTTCTTTATCTTGCTTTCTTTTTCCTTTTATTTTTCTCTCATGTGGCAAGCTACATTTGTTGTTTTAATGACAAATATGAAAGGTTAAAACCCTTCAATTTAGGGGGTAATGAAGCTCTCTAATTATGTAGCTTCAACTATTTGTCGATTCATGCTCTCTTTTTGTGCTTAATTACGATGATAGAAATGGTTTAATTGTTGTTTTTGCTTTGAATTTGATAGCCTATATTGTTGATATCAAATAGGCTATGCTTAAACAATCACTAACCCAAAAGCCTCTTCATCAAAATATGATTATGGCATAAGAAAATGATTTAAAATTCAAATTTGATGGTCTATATTTCTAATCAATAGTTAATATACCATACTTAAAAAAGATTTCATTTCCATTTTCTTTGTCAAGTTTCATGAGAGTTAGTAAGTGCTTTAAGGGATGTGTTATAGTTTGACGGCTTATGTTGGCTAATCAATAGCACAAATATGCCATACTTATGATAAGCACATCTATTAAAGCACTAATGACCATAAAAGAGAAATCATGATTTCATATGTGTTGAAATACATGATCTAGAGAGTGGATTTATTCTATAAATTGTCACTTAACTCTTATATTTGCTTCTTTTTTCTTTTAGTTGGTTAGTTAATTCTCTAGCTAAACTTTCCGTCGACTTTGGTTTAATTTGATTGAATAGAATTTTAAAATCATCAATTCCCTATGGATCGACCCGTATTTGCCACGTGCTACATTCGTACACCGTGCGCTTGCGGTTATTTTTAATTTAAATTCATTCGATGGTTTTCTAAACCGATAGAATTTCCATCGACAAACAAGTTTTTGGCGCCGTTGCTGGGGAATTTGTTGATTTTGATTTTCTATTCTTCGGATTATTTTTGTGTGATTTTTTTTTTATTTTGTGTGTTTGTTTGCATTTAAAAAAAAAAATTGTTGTGTGTTTATTTTGTGAATTTTGCTTCGTAAGCTTGTTGCCTTTTCTATTTCGTTTTTTGCATTCCAATTAAAAAAACAAAAAAAAACAACGCAATTTCAAAAGAAAAAAGTTTTTATTCCATTTTTTTATTACTTTTATATTTACACCTTTTTCATTTACCCTTTTTTTTGTTATCTCTTTTTCATACAAACAGAAGAAAAAAATTGTGCACTGTGCAAATACATTTTCTGTCATTCCCTGTTCATTGTTTGCTGCCTCCCCTCTGTCTATACACCAACATCAGCAAACCATCTTCACTTCCACCATCACATTGCAAACCATCACAGCCATAAGCACTTCATAACAATACTATCAACTACACCGCTGCCAACATCCATAACATTCAAACTGAAACTTTCCATCATCATTCAAACACCCCAGGCCACAACATATTCAAACTCATATCCAAACCATTCCATCCTTTGCCTCATCTACCACCAAATCACCCACTGCTGCAAACACTTCTGTCACCCCTCTGCCTACTCATTGTCAACTACTTCTCACACTGCCAGTAAACTCAAACACCACCATAAATTGTCTCATCATATCAGTTCATTTCCACTGCCTCAGGCCACCCATCGAATTGCTACTAACATCACCATATACATACATCAACATCATTCACTCCTCCACATACAACTCCCATCGCACTACCACTGCTTCATTTCCACCTTAAAACTACTGATCTACCACTATATCACCACATCTCTTCCACACTACAAATGGTTCAACTCCAAACTTTCAGTCATAACCTTCTTCCACAAAGACCCCACCTCTGCCTTTCACTATCAACTGTCGTGCCTGCCCTAACCACCAGGGTACAACAACCATCACTTCTGCAACTCAAGAGTGCTACCAACGCCATCCCCTTCAAACTAACTCATAGCAACACATTACTGCCCAGTTCATTTATCCATCATCTAATCTACCTCATTCTCACTGCCGAAAAAAAAGAACAAAAAAAAATTCACTCACTGACCACATCATCTCTACGACAAATTAACCCTACCTGTGCCTGCTGCAAGTGTAGTCTTCCCTTGTACATCATCACTCTGGCTACACTCTGGCCACATTCATTTACTTGAACAACCAATTCACCTTCACCTACCTCTGACCCAAAATCGTCGGTAAACCAAAATGCCCTTCGATAAACCAGTGCGACACTGGTTCACTGCGACATTACAGACCATTCACGTTCACCACAATCGAACATCTGCAAACAAACGCCACAAATATCCTCATCCCCTACTACCAACAACAAATCCTCGATTCGAAAAACCCAAGTCTAACTCCATCGCCCAATCTGAAATGGAAGAACTCCACATAGTTCACGCTATTCGATCGCAATCCTCATCCCAAAATCGCGCCTTCCTATCTCCTTCAACCCAATTTCAATTCCCGAACCCATAAAAATCACAATTCGACTTACTCGACTTCAAATCGCAAACGCCAGAAGTCCACCTGAACCAAAACTTCGAATACTTAGAACCTAACACTTGAATCAAGTGTAAGAAAGAAAAAAAATTGAATAAGTCGATTTTGAGAATTGAACATCTGGAATTGATTT
The DNA here is from genome assembly GCA_030765085.1 of Allium cepa. Taxonomy (NCBI): domain Eukaryota; kingdom Viridiplantae; phylum Streptophyta; class Magnoliopsida; order Asparagales; family Amaryllidaceae; genus Allium; species Allium cepa. Next base: position 69,609,829 of record CM060928.1, read on the forward strand.
TTGGAAATTTCGAAATTCTGGAATTGGGAAACTAAATTCGAATTGATTTGTGAATTATATCGGTTAGAGTTGCATTTACTGGGAAGAAGTTTGTGAAGTTGCTTGTTAACTTGGGTAGTGGGCCGACGTTGTGGGCTTAGTGAATAATTTTTGTTTTTTTGTTGTTTTGGTTGTTTTTTTTTAAAATCCTTTTCTTTACTGATTTTGTTAGGCTGTTTTGTGGGCTTAGTTAAGTATTTTTTGTTTCCTTTGTTTTCTTCTGTTAAATCATTTTCTTATTTTATTTGATTGTTAAAACATTCAAAAAAAATGAAAATATTCTTCCTAGTTAGTGGTCAATAAAATTTTCTTGTAGTTTCCTTTGTTATAAGAAAACTTGTATATATCTTGTTTTTATTTTCAGGTTGCCAAAGCAGACTAAAAGGAAGAGTTGCTTGCACCACTCTGCTTGCCAAAAAATAATTGCTGCCTTGCTTATAAAAAAAATTTGTCGCTCTATCTCTTGTGTTTATTTGCTTTGCATTGTTGTTTGCTTGCATTAAAAAATATATTTCAAAAACCAAAAAAAAATCATTCGTAGTTGCATTGTTAGTACACGTTTAATTTCTGTTTTGCATTGCATCCTAGAATTTTAATAATAACGGTTAGACATTGATAACTCTTAATTGTATATTGACAATTTGTCTTCTTTGTATAATTTAATTTCTTGGTGTCTAGGCTACGACAGAGCAATAATCAGTTATAAATATTACGGTGATTCGTAAATATTATACTGAATTGTTTCTCTGAAGGTACTAAAACCTTCGGCTGCATTGCTACGGTGATTCGTGGTGCACCGATAACCCCTGTCGGTTACCTGGCTGAGAACTATCTTGTTGATTTAAGACATTTTGTGATTATACAATTTTGGGTTAACTTAGGATAAATAATTTGAAATTAACCCTTACATTCATTTAGTTGCATTAGTTCATGCATATTTAAAAAAAACAAAAAAAAGTTCAAAATCCAAAACTAAAAAAAATTGTAAATATTTCTTAACTTATTTTTTTCCTTTTCCTTTGAAATTTATTTTTTAAATCAAAATTCCAAAAAAAATATTAGTTAGTTTTTTTTAGAGAATCAAAAATCCAAAAAAAATATAAAATCTTTTCAAAAAACAAAAGGATTAGAAAAATCAAAAACAAAACAAAAATCGATTTTCCATTTTGAAAAATAAATTCTATCTGTATATATTTTTCCTTTATAAAATACAAAAACATTCTTGAAAATGTCCAAATTTCCATATTCACTTGAATTTTACAATGGTTGTGAAAATCAGTATAATCCATATGATTTCACTCCAAATTCGTATGGATATTTTAACGATAACTTTTGAATAAACAATTCAAATTTTGAACAACAAAATTTTCAAAACGATGAATAACCCTCAACTCTTGAAAGTAACATTTCATCTTTACTTGAACTCTCTACATAACAAAATCAAAGTATAAACGATTTGTGTAACTCATATTTGTGCAATAGTTCAAGTCAAATAATTAAAATTTGATTTCACTTCAAAATTCAAATAATTTCGAGTGTAACCCATGCCAATTCAATTTCGAGCTTCAAAACGAATTCCAAAATCAAGATGAAAATGTGAACCAATTTGGCAATGGGAATAATCTCGACTGATACAATTGAAAACTTTGGTTATCAACAAATTCAAAGTGAAATTTTCAAACTAATAATCATGAATTTGACTTTGTTTAGCAAATGGAAAAAGATAACGGGGATTTATTACTTGAAAAATACAAAAAAATTTGTGAAAATCATAATCAAATCTCAATTTGGGAAGAATCAAATAATAATCTATCGTTTATCGAAATTGACAATTCTTGTTCTCAACAAGTCCAAATCGAAAATTTTCAAGTTAATAATTACAAATTTGACTTTGTTGAGCAAATGAATGAAATGTACAATGATCACATGGATTTGGTGTTCGAAACATATTTGAATCAACGTGTTAAACATACTCAGATTCCAACGTGTGACAAGTCAAGTGATAATCCACCTTTTACCCAAATCGATGATTTTCAAATAACAACATTCGAAATTGAAAACGAAAATCTTAACGAAGTTGTTGAAAACATGGTAATTGAGTTGGATTTCAATTCTTTTCAGGGTGTGGAACCAAATTCAAAATTCGATCTTCCTTTTCTCGATTCTGAGAATTTGAATACGACAACTTTGGATTTTGAAATGGATACATGCGATGAAGTTGTTGATAATCCATCCAACAAAGGAAGATGAATTTAGTGAACGCGAGTTTTATGGACTTTTCAAAAATGTGTCATTAAATTCTGATGGGGAAGATTTCGATCACCATTTTGACTTTAAAATCGATAATTTGAAGGAAGTTTTCAATGATAAAGTTGAATTTCAATTTGGTGAAAATAAATGTGAATTTCAATCAATCGTTATATCTACCCTAAAATTCATCGAAAATGAAACAACTCGTAAGATTTTTAATAAAACAACATTCGTTTTTTTCAAATCCACATTCGACTTCATAATCTTTTATGGTTTGGTTTTTCGAGCTTAAGCTGTGTCTCGTATACTTGACGAGACAAATGAATCGTTCTTTGGAAGACCATTTCATTTACTTTTTAGTAGTATACTTTCTGATGTCGTGTAAATACATTTCATTTTCATGTAAATAATAATAAACGTTCCTTTCACTTGGGTTGACTGTGGGGACACAGTCAAAATCAAGTGTGGAGAGAGACTCATCTTTTTCTTGATTTTTCAGGATTAATTTTTCATTTTTCTTCCAAAAAATCAAAAACAAAAGAAGAATTTTTTTTTAGCGTTTTTGATTTATTTTCAAAGAAACACTATAGGATAAATATATGGTTTTGGTTTATTAAATTGTAATTATTGAAAATTTAATTGTCTTAACAAAAATAAAAATGAAGTTGTATTATAAATAACAATGGTTTAACTAGTATATAGGAAGATTCACATGTGTTAATTATGAAATACATCCTAATTGAAAATCTTTGTTTTAAAAGTGGTGAATTTAAAGTAAAGGATATAACATTTTTTTGTCTTCTAAGTTAAATGGTGCTAAGATGATTTTGCAAAACTCTCTCTCACTTAAAAAAATATAAAAAATAAAAAAATAATAACATCCAAAGTATTCATTCTCATTAAAAAGTCCTCACGGTTATGCATGGGTGAATTACTTGGAATCTTTGATTATGTGCTTTCATACTCATTTGAAAGTCCTCACGGTTATGTATGTATGGATCACATGTAAAAAAATAGACTTAATAAAAACCACCTACGGTCGATAGGTGTATGCACGAAAGTGTGTGCACTCGCCATACTCTGTACTCCCCTCACATAAGCCCAAAAGGAAGTGCAAGCGTGGTATATCTGGCCTCAGTTTACCTGAGCTAGGTGTGTAATTTTTCTTGCAAATAATGGGAGAGCAAGCAATTGAAATCCTAGAACTATTTTTACTTATTTGATTTTATTTGTTATTGAAAAGAAATGACAATACCACTTTGATAAACTTTGATAATCAACTAAGGATCCATTTCGTAGTTACACTGCGTTATTGACCAAAACAACGAGTTAAACTACAGTCTAGTTGTTATAATAACTTGATTTTTGTTGGAAATTTTGACGAGTAAATGACACAAATTTTCAAGATAATAACCAAAACCTTTATTTAACTTATTAGTGTCAATTTAAAAATAAATCCTTCATTTGTAAATATTTTCAAAAAAAAATTTGCATTCATCTCTTTGTAAATAAATCTTGCATTTTGTAAATATTTTCATCCTGCATTTGGATTTTGTGGTTAATATCCGCTGAAAACCCTCACGAGACAACACTCGTCCTATTTAGGACATCCAAAGGTTTAACGGCTTGTTGCATATGCACAATGCAATTGTGCTTCCTACGAAAACGGATTTATCTTAACTTCCCTTTATTCGAGGACGAATAAAAAGATAAGTGTGGGGTATTTGATGTGCAAAATGTGCATATTTTTACCAACATATTTAATCTATTTAAATTAAATAAATGATCATATTGTGTATTTTAACTTGTTTTAACCAAAATCAATATTAATTCCAATTGTCACATATCCATCTTCATATAGGGGCAAAACGGTCATTTGTGTGCATATATTTCTTTAAGAAAAATTAATTGGAAATTTATACATATTTGTGTAGGAATTTGATCTCAAATAGGAGTGGGTTCATGAAGACATATGCATGCACAAAATAATTACAATGGAAAGAAGATGGAAATAATTCAAAGTGAAGAACACAGAGGACCCCACCTACCCACCTAACTTAATGTACAAATTAGAGGCTAATGCACATGCTTATGGAATTAATGGCTTCATGTACACTTAAATGATGATTAGTAGGAGCTAATGATTACTTGGCCTCCATACTTTCTCAAGGGTAGTTTGGTCATTCCCCAAATTATGGATTAGGGTTTCATGCTTGTATAAATAACCCCTTATGTTTCATGTAACCTCTCTCTCTTACTTTGTCTCTCTTCCTCTTCATTAGTTTAGGCTCAAAATAAAAGAAAAGCTTCTCTTTCTTTTCATGGCTACTTAGCCATTTATCTTTATGTAATTTCTTTTTTTTGCAACTTCAATACATGTTCTTTTATTTTTCATGCTTATTTACTTTCATGTTGTAGTGTAGATTTATTTTTCATGCAAGTAGAATAGTTTTTCTTTATCTTGCTTTCTTTTTCCTTTTCTTTTTCTCTCATGTTGCAAGCTATATTTATTGTTTTAATGACAAATATAAGAGGCTAAACCCTTTCAATTTATGGGGTAATGAAGCTCTTCAATTATGTAGCTTCAACTATTTGTCGACTCATGCTCTCTTTTTGTGCTTAACGATGATGATAGAAATGGTTTAATTGTTGTTTTTGCTTTGAATTTGATAGCCTATATTGTTGACATCGAATAGGCTATGCTTAAACAATCACTAACATGAATGCCTCTTCATCAAAATATGATTATAGCATAAGAAAGTGATTTGAAATTCAAATTTGATGGTCTATATTTCTAATCAATAGTTAATAGACCATACTTAAAATAGGTTTCATTTTCATTTTCTTTGTCAAGTTTCATGAGAGTTAGTAAATGCTTTAAAGGATGTGTTATAGTTTGATGGCTTATATTGGCTAATCAATAGCACAAATATGCCATACTTATGATAAGTACATCAACTAAAGCACTAATGACCATAAAAGAGAGATCATGATTTCATATGTGTTGAACTACATGATCTAGAGAGTGGATTTATTCTATAAATTGTCACTTAACTCTTATATTTGCTTTTTTTTCTTTTAGTTGGTTAGTTAATTCTCTAGCTAAACTTTCCATCGACTTTGTTTTAATTTGATTGAATAGAATTTTAAAATCATCAATTCCCTGTGGATCGACCCGTATTCGCCACGTGCTACATTCGTACACCGTGCGCTTGCGGTTATTTTTAATTTAAATTCGTTCGACGGTTTTCTAAACCGATAGAATTTCCATCGACAAACAATTAGGATCTTATTCGGACTCTGGGAACAAGGATTTGGTCAAGGCTGGGAATGGTTGGATCACATCCACCTTGATCCGGTAAGCGAGGTCGTGGATGGATGGATCCATCTTACTCGAACTTAGGAAATGAAGGCGAGGTCGTGGGTGGATGGGCCCACCCTCCTCAAGCCTGGATTGAGGCGAGGTCCTCCTCGAGCCTAGAATAATGCGAGGTCGTGGATGAATGGGCCCATCCTTCTCACGCCTGGATTTCGGAACTTGCACTTTAGCTCGCACTTCGGGAGCTAGAGTTCATTGGAGGATCATCGTGTTTCAACCCTTCTTTACTTTAACATTGCTTGCCCCCAAGCTCGGGGTTTCACTTAGCGAGTGACCGATCAGATCACGATCACTCTCTATTTGAATGAGTCCCACCATACTCTTCGTATATCGTAAAGGGCGCACGATGCACTTCAAGAGCCACTAATCTAGCTTGGTGAGTATGCGCTTTATTACTGAAATAGAAAAGTGAGGCAAAGTCAGTTGCTTATTACAAGTACAAATTATGGAATTGCATAGACAAATTTCAAAAGGAAAAGCAAACTAAATGAATAAAATCCAGCTATATGTAATAGCGAAGAAGACTCTCGCTGTTCCACGCCTTTGGTAAAGTGAGACCATTTATAGTCGATAGCTTAAATGTGTCATCTCCCAGTTTTTGCTTAATGACATACGATCCATCCCATGTCGGCTTCATATGTGAAGGGAATAGATAAATTCCCTTAAGTAAGAGATCATCAATTTCGGAGGCTCTGGGTCAGACCGTAGCATTGTACAATCGGGAAACTCGACTATGATGTACGAATGTCCTCAAATCAGCCTCTTCATGCTTCTCATCCAGTAAATCTAGAGATTTTTCGTGTAGGATGGTATTAGTCTTTCGATCATAATTAGTCAAACGGTGAGAAGGTACTTCTAGCTCAACTGGAATAATGGCTTAAGAGCAGTAGGAAAGTACAAATGGAGTATGGATAGTCTTAGACTTGTGGGTAGTTTGATATGCCTATAAGGCCATAGGAAGCTCATCGAGCCACTTATCTCCAGCCTTCTCTAGTCGTTTCTTCAAAATGGAATTGATAACTTTGTTGACATCTTTGACTTGTCCATTCACTTGAGGATGAGCTCATGTTGAGAACTTCTTTTGGATGATGTAGCATTGACAGAAACTTTGAACTTGGCACTATCGAATTGGGCTTCGTTATCAATTATAATTTTTAGTAGGAGGCCAAAGCGACAGATGATGTTGCATACAACAAAGTTGATTACTTTCTTCGTTGTGATTGTAGCAAGGGACTTAGCTTCTACCCATTTGGTAAAGTAGTCAACCGTAACGATGGCGTACTTCGCACCACCTTTTGCTAGAGGTATGGACCCTATTTTATCAATGCCCCATATGGCAAACGACCATGGGTTGACCATCTGAGTAATTTCGGTTGGTGGGGCTCTCGGAATTCTGGCATGTTTCTGGCACCTATCACATCTCTTAGTATAATCTGACGAGTCTCGATTCATGGTTGGCAAGTAATACCTATATCTAAGTATCGTTTTCACAAGGGCTTGCCCCCAGTGTGGTTGCCACACTCTCCTTTATGCACATCATGCAACACTCATTTGATCTCATCATGGGCGATACATCGGAGTAAAGGAATATAATACCCCCTCCTATACAGGACTCCATTCTGGATAGTAAACTACGAATCCTTCCGGAGAACCTTTTTTTCTCACTTCTACAATCGGGTAATACTCCGTGCTCAAGAGAGTTTCCGATTGGAGTCATCCACGACTCCCTTTCGGATGTTTACTCATGCACCCAGTCTACCTCTATCTGATTGATACTTGAAGTAGTAAGCGTCTCTACGAGGATGAGTCCCATCTGTTGTGCTTCGCCAGTGCTGGCCGATTTCGCTAAAGAATCGGCTTTCTGATTTTGCTCTCGGGGTATACAGTGGATAGTGTAATAGTCGAACTGATTCACCACTTCTTGAACCCAAGTAAGGTGGGCGGCCAATCTCCGTTCCCTAGCTTGATACTCTCCTCGAACCTGACATACCAACAATTGCAAATCACAGTAAATCTCCACAGTAGTGACTCCCATGTCTTTGGCAAGCCATAGTCCAACAAGCAAAGCTTCATACTCTGCTTCGTTGTTAGTTGCGCGGAAGTCAAACTTCAGAGCATAGTATATGGATTGACCTTCTATGGTTTCAAGTAGTACTCCAGCGCCTAAGCAATAGTCGTTTGATGCACCATCGGTGTATAGATTCCATATATACTTGGGAGATTAACGGGTTTCGGGCAAATCCTCGGGTATGGTGAATTCAGTTGTGAAGTCCGCCAAAACTTGTCCTTAAATATCTTGCCTTAGTGTATATGTGACATCAAATCGACTCAGCTCGATGTTCCGCTTAAGCAATCTACCAGAAGTCTCAGATCGTGTTAGGATCTATCGAAACTGTTGGTTGGTGTAAACAGTGGTCGGATGAGCCTAGAAATATGGATGGAGCTTCCTCGAGGCTATGATGAGACAATAAGCTAGCTTTTCCACCTTCAGGCAGTTTCTTTCAGCCCCTATTAATCTTTTACTGATATAAAAGGTCGGTCATTGGATCCGATCCTCTTCTCGAATTAGCTTAACACTGATTGCATTTTCCAAAACTGCCAGATAAACATATAATCTCTTGTAATCAACCATCTTTGAAAAGATAGAAGGTGTTGCCAAATGTTGAACTAGTGCCTAGAGTGCGCCTTCGCACTCTTCTATCCACTTGAAATACTGTTTTCCTTTCCTGATCAGATCGAAGAAGGGAATGCACTTGTTTATAGATTTGTAGATGAATCTGCTTAAGGCTGCCACCTTCCCATAGAGGCCTTGCACTTGCTTTATGGTTCTGGGAGTTTTGAGATTCTGAATTGCCCAGATTTTCTCAGGATTGGCTTCAATTCCCCTAGCATTGATGATGGATCCGAGGAACTTTCCTGACGCAACTTTGAAATGACACTTCAAGGGATTGAGCTTCATTCTGTACTGTTGAGTGTGTTGAACATCGTTTCTAAATCACCCATGTGGTCGATGGGTAGTCGTGACTTCATGTGCATATTGTCCATGTACACCTCCATAGTCTTTCCGATTTGCTTTGCAAACATCCGGTTCATGAGCCTTTGATAAGTTGCTCCAACATTTTTGAGTCCAAATGGCATCAACTTGTAGCAATAGAGTCCCTGTTCAGTAACGAAGCTAGTATGTTTCTAGTTAGGAAGGTGCATCAAGATTTGATTATAGCTAGAGTATGAATCCATAAAAGATAAGAGCTCATGTCCGACTGTTGGTTCTATAAGTTGATCGATTCTGGGAAGCGGGAAATTGTCTTTAGGGCATGCTTTTTTTTCAGATTTGAGTAGTCCACACATGTCCACCATTTCCCATTCAACTTTCTGACAAACACTAGATTCGATACCCACTCCTGGTATAAAGCATCACAAATAAACCCATTAATCTTGAGTTTATCCACTTCTTCCTTTAGGGCGGCAGATCTCTCCGGATCCATACCGTGCCTTTTTTGTTTCACCGGGATGTGTCGTTGGTCGATATTTAATGCATGGCTTGTGATGTTCGGCGAGATTCGACACATGTCTGAATTAGTCTAGGCGAGCACATTGAGGTTTTCCCAAAGAAAATGAACCAGCTCCTGTCTCATCTGGGAGCCAGGTTGAGAACTTACCTTTACCATTCTGGAATCGTCACCATCGTGGATTGGAACATCGATCGTCAACTCCACCGGGGAAGCTTGATAATCTTTGACTTCCTCACCATCATTATTGTCTCTAGGGTCAAGGTCCTTAAGGAACTGGTTGTGGCACACGAGCTAAGGCCTAGACGTTAGTCATCAATTTTCTAAAAGACGGACGTAGAGATATTCCTCTGTGTCTTTTCCTTTATCTTTTCACTGCACGTCCCACAGCTCTACAACATAACAAGTACATCCAACCGCTTGATCACCAAGTATCACTCCGAATCCGTTATGGGTGGGAAATTTTAGAGTCAAACACCAAGGGGCAATCGTTCCCCTGAAATCTGCGAGAACCAGACGACCCAAAAAAGCATTGTAAAGGGAATGCATGTCCAACACAACAAACTGCAACATCTGAACTCTCCGGCAATCTCCAATACCCAACTCAACGTGTAACTCCACCATCCTAGCTGGTATATTGCACTTCCGTTAAAGCCATGTATATGTGATAGACACGACTTCAAATATTCCACTTCCATCATTGTTTGGTTATAAGAGCGCTTGAAAAGTATATTTATAGAACTTCCACTATCAACCAAGATCCTCTTCATCCAAGCAGGATCTATTTGGTCTGACATAACCAATGTGTCAATAGTGGGGGCCTCGACACTATCAACATCACTATTTCTGAAGATGATGTCGTCTGCCATTGTTCCCTGTTGCTTTATCGAGGCTCCTTCATTAGTACCACTACAACATTCGAAGTCCACATGCCTAATCGAACTAGCACATGACTCCAGTTCCTTCCAGCTCCGATCAGCCGGATGAGGACCACTACTCACTATATCAATCACTAACCTCTCACCAGTAAGTGCGGGTCCTTTAGGCCTAGCTTGGCCGTGACCTTGATTAGGATTAGATGGGCCCGCTCTGCCATTCTGTAGACCGGAAGAATTGCTCTAACTTTCTCTCTCTAATCAGTCTCTAAATGATATCTTGCAAACGACGACACTCATTAGTGTTATGGCGGTTACAATCATGGAACCTACAGAACTTTCCGACCAAGTTTGTTTCTTGGATAACGGTTTCGGAGCTAACTTCTTGTACTGCCCTGTGTTATAGGTTTGAAGATGAACATTTTCCAATGACGTGTTTAAGGGATTATATCGTTCAAACACAGGAGCTCTGGATCTCCCGCGATGTGGGTCTCTCTTCTTTCTCTGACCTCCATTACCTTTCTGATGACCTTGCTTATTCTGAATGTTCAACTGTACTTTAACGTAATTTTCACCGGTCTGCTGCACTCCAACATTGCTCTATATAAATTCACCATAGGGCCCCACAATGTCCTGCTTCCTAGATCATCTAGCGTCTTCTCACCTTAAAAACCGGGTTGCCTTTGCATAGAAATGATCCAACTAAGCAAGGGGTTTCCCAGCCAACCAATCACCAAACTCGGAATCAGGATCAATCCCATTAGTCAATGCCATTAGAATAGAGTTGTCATTGGGATTGCTGACTTCAGCACAAGCAGCGTGGAACCTTTCCAGATAACGCTTAAGAGTCTCTACTGGAGCTTGAGTAACACTGGACAAGGTGTTGACATCCTTCAATCTTGTAGCATGCATACGGAACTGCTCAACAAACTTAGTATCCAACTGATCAAAACATGAAGTAGATCTAGGAGGTAGATGAGTGAACCACATAGTTGCAATGCCTCTCAAGGAGATAGAGAAGCTTCTACACTTAACTGCATCAGCAGCTCGACCGGCATTCATAAGCCATTTATATTTCCGTATATGTTGGTTAGGGTCCGAATTTCCTTCGTACACCAGCAAGGTCGGCATCCTGAATCGATGGGGCGGCTCTACATACAAAATGTCATTGGTGAATGGAGTGCGACTTCTAAAGATTCCCCAATCATCGTTCGTGAGGCCTTGACTTTCTCTAATCATATAGAGTATCATGGTTGGAATGTCAGGAATCTGGATATTCGAGGCCAAGGCATAGTTGGGTTCCATGTTAGGAGGATGGTCTGGTTGTTGTTTACGTTCCGTTCCATGCCTTCTTGGCTCCCGATCTTCGTAGAAGTGAGGATCCTGAGCACGAATGTGGTGACGAGAGGCTGGATCTAGTTGGTTCTGGATATCGGTTTCCAGATCTATAGCAGTAGCAGCTGCGTTGTCGTGAGTGGTGTGATAAGGAAGTGTCCCTCCTCTGGAGCAGGGTCCAGCTTGATGCTCTGTAGAAGGACGAATCCTGGCCTATCCGAGATTCACAACATGTGGATACCTGAAGGATTCTTCATAGCTTCCATCCAAACGACGACGTGTATATCTATGATTGCAGTCAAAGGACGTCGAGCTTTCAGACAAGGAATAAGAGGCATGCTTTCTTCTAGATCTCCCTCGCCTTTCTTCGTTCAACTGGTTTGTGAGTTCCATGTTGGCAAGGATCTATTGAGTGAGTTCCTGACGGCTTTGAGTGAGCTCTTGCATAAGGTCTGGAATTCCTCTCTTGTCACTGGACCAAGAGGATCTGGAACTGCAGCCGATGTTTGACCTGAAATGGTCAGCTGCGTGGTATTTTTCCTATCCCTTCCTTTTGGATCAACAGCATTTGAAGCGGTTCTGGTAGTGCACACTATCTTGAATGTAGCTCTTCCTAAATATGGAATAATCCGAATAGAATGGAATGAACCACTGGAAGATAGATCTATAATTCTCCTTAGATTTTAGCAAACCAATCACGGTAGGGGATCCACAGAATCAGAGAAAAGCAGAGTTTTTTCAGTGAAAGCACCAAAGTGTTTGTATCAAAATTGAGCACAACACTCATCAGATGTAATTGAAGAGATTAGAATGAAGAAATAAAATGAAAAATGAGACTAATCTAATACTTACACCAAGAAAAGTAAGCAATAGTAGAAAAAGACAAGAATTTATAGTGGTTCAGCATTGTAACCTACGTCCACTTTGAAGATTTTGATGTTTATTGCTGGCTATCAACTGAATTACAATAGTACAACGGCTAGCACTCAAGTTACAATGGAGTTTCAGCAAAGTAGCAGCATCAAAAGTCCTTTTTTAATTGTTATGAAGGTGCTATTTACAGGAGTAGAGCTGGAAATATCTTTCTCAAATCTCGAAATACCCTTTCTCATACTTAAGTGGGTCTCGATCGATCCATGCATGCTTCATAACGATCAAGAAATGGTTCAATTAAGTTGCGATTGATCGTGGTTGTTCTTGAGTGGATATGCAAGCTTCTATGAAAATTTTATGGCATTTGGATTTGTGGTTTGAGAGATATGATCGATCCAAGATTGGATTTTCTAATGAGGCTGAAGGCTTCATATCAATTCTTTCGTATTGATACATTTCGTATCAATCATCTCGTGTTGATGGCATGGCGCTAAAGATCCATATTTCGTGCATGGAGACCTTTTCCTTCGAGTTGACCTCTTCCTTGGTATCCATCTTCTACTTTGCTTCTCGTATTGATGTTGTGTTTCTATTTTCATATCGATCTCTAGCCCCTCTCTTCGTATCGATCGAGTAGCTGATCGATACGAAACATGCAACTGTGATCGATCCAAAGAAAGTTGAATTCTACCGATATAGGTTTGAACTTAATGGATTCGAATGAGGGATGCTGATTGATGGGGAAATGCTCATTTCACATCGATCCTGATGGATACGAAATGATGGGTCTTAATGGATGGATACGTAATGGATGTGTTTAACATGGATATTGATCGATCCATAACTTGAGCATACGAACTCCGATTGACCTGAACTTTGAAATGTTTCCTTTTAAAGCCTTTCTTGTCGTACCATGCTGATTGTAGTCCGATCCGGACTCAGACCAAGTTTGCCCATATCCATCGTGGATTTGTAGATAACCGATCTTAGGGAAGATTGCCTTCATTTTTTTAGTCAAGTCCTTGGTTTTACGGCCTTGCCAAAAGGTGGGATAACAATATCATCTATGAAAACCAATACGAACCTATCCAAGCGCTCTCGGAAAACTCGGTTCATCAAATTCACAAAGAAAGCCGGCGCATTCGTCAATCCGAACGACATAACTAACCATTCATACAACCCATATCTGGTCCTGAACGCCGTCAAAGGTATACTATCCTCTACTACCCAAAGCTGATGGAAACCTGTTGCCAAATCCAACTAGGAAAACACCTTGGCTCCACTCAACTGGTCGAAAAAATCATTAATTCAAGGCAATGGATGTCGATTCTTTATCGTCCTCTTATTCAACCTACGATAATTGGTACATAGCCTTAATGGTCCGCTTGGCTTCTTAGCAAACACTGCTGTTGCACCCCAAGAAGAACTACGCCAGATAAAAATCTTGCCTTCCAAATCCACCAATTGCACATTTTACTCTCTCGTCCCGGATGGGGTCATCCTGCTTGGCGGTCTACTCAATGGTTCTGCTCTTGGAACTATATCTATCTAAAATTCAAATGGCTCGTTTCAGTGGCAATCCTACTACTGGCTCAAAAATATCTGGGAATTCTCTAACCATGAAAACTCAACTCATCATATGATTCCATAACACCCAACAAAGCATACATATCAACGCTAGAACCTTCTATGGTATAAAAAATCATGTTGCTACAATCAGGGTGTCTAAGAGATATTTTCCTATCCTGGAAAAATATCCTAGCACCATACTCACTTAATCAATCCATCCCTAGAATAATTCCAAACCTCCCAAATTCAAAAACATGCAAACTACAAACAAAAGTATGACCTAACTGGTCAAACTCTAACTGGCCACATCTCAACCCTAGACTTGCATACCCTCCGATTGGATTCGCAACCCATAAGGAAGTAACTAAAAATATGGGTTCTAGATTAAGCTTATCTATCAAACATCTAGATATAAAAGAAAGCGATGCACCAGTATCAAATAGAATGCTAACATACATACCATGAATCTGCAACGTACCTCCCAAAACTTCCTTTCCTTTCTCATGAATTGTTGGCTTCAAAGCGATAGGCTCCAATGCATACACCTTTCCCTTTCCATCCCTAGCGGGCTCCTTGCACCATTCTTATACTGGCCAATATGGTCGTAGTTGAAGCACATGACATTCTTTCTCCCAACCACATCCTTTTCCTTTCCAACTTGACACTCATTAGTAAAGTGCCCTTCTCGTCGCACTTGAAAGAGACAATCTCAGACTTCCCTTTCTTAGCTGCTCCACCCTTTTGAGTACCTTCCTCGGGGAAGAACTTCCCCTTCTAGTCCTGCCCAACCTGGACCTCCTTAGCCTTACTCTTCTCTAGAGAATCATGAGTCTCCTCATGCCTCAAGGCTATCTCCACAACAACATCAAAAGGATCCCCAACATGAGGTAATGTAGCCTTGGCTAACTCAGGCTTCAAACTATGGACAAACTTCTCATTCCTCTTTATTACTGTATTCATTGAAGCATACCCATATCTGGCCAACATCCTCGAACCTTCTGACATACTCCAAAATAGACATCTCTTCCTGCTCCAACTCAACAAACTTTTGGATCAGAGCTGACTATGCCATACTGACATGAACCTCTCGCGGAATCTCCTTTTGAAATCCTCCTAGGTTATAGTCTCCTAATCCACTGCCATAGTCAAAATACTCCGCCAAAACAATGCAGCTCCATGAAGCTGTCTAGATGCCAACCTCCTTTTCTGCTCATCATTGAGCACCAAATCTGCAAAGATTCTCTCACAATGCAGCAACCAATTCTCTACCTCAATGGCATCCTCCGTTCCAATAAACGGCTTCCTCCAACTTTAATCTCCATTCAGCTTAGCAAAATGCTTAACTACCGAAAATTCTGAAACCCCTGCTCCAACAGTATTTCCTCCTAACACTCCGGCTACAACTCTCTCTCTCTTGCATCATATTCCTGAAAAACTGATACATTGCTTCCATTCCAACTGGCGGGACTCCGACACCATCATTCACTGCCAGTGCCTGACCTTGGGTTCTCCTAGCATTAGGTCTGGCATTTCCTATGGTGCCTTCCCTTCCTAGGTTAACTCTTCCACTTCTACCATTCATATCTATATTCAATCCTCATGAGATGCATAAAGATATCCTAACAAAGATAGGAGACTAAATAAAGTGTATACTTATATATAGAAAATACAAGTACGTTACTATAGCGTTATCCCATACCCCAATCTTACTCTAATTTCCTAGGTTTATGTTATCAAAACTATTTTTAGTTAAAGTATTTTTTCATAAACTATGCTCTGATACCAAGTTGTAACATCCCATATCTAGAGTCCAAAAGCTAAGCACTACAGATGCTGCAGTCATCTATAGTACTAACTTCTGGTGACAAAATATGATAATGTTAGTGGTGTAACTACCCGATATTTTCAACCATTCGCATCGGCGCATGTCGTACTTGAATTGTTCAAAATACTGCGTTGAAAATAAAATTTGACAAATCTCAGAATATACAGTAAATAAATAATCATAGATCACAGACATAAAGTATTTAATGATGCAGTAGAAGTAAAAGAGATAGTAGTTCATGAAGCTAATATATATATATATATATATATATAAGATACATCAGAGTTAAACAAGATACAACATATGAGTAACAAGATACATCATGTACAAATCGAAATACATCACTGGAATCACTGGATATAGAAAGCAAAAAATAGATGGCTGGATCTTTAAGCAAAGCTCCAACTCCGAAGGTGAGTCTTGAATGCTGAATCACTCAGTCTGACCTAAGCGTAAAGCAAAATACAAAACACTCGAGTTAGGACATAAATACTTATGAACTGTAAATCAACTCAAGTGAACAGTAACAAAATGCATCAGTAACTTAAAGGATGCTTGCGATCGCCCATCCTTTAAGGACCCGTTAAACTATTTACTATGTAGTAATATTATGCTATTATAATAATGTCTACAGTAAAATAAACTTACTTTAAAATAGCATTAAGGAGTGACCCAATATTCCCCTTAACACGTAATAGTACCAACAGTCTATACGGTAATTGCATATCTCCTAATCGGGAGACTATGAGAAGATACTCCATAGGTACGACAAAAATCAAACTCATAGTAAGGCTCGCTATGGTAGGTTACATGGCACACAAGGAAATGCTAGGATAGATATACCAATTACGTATATGGGCTGACAGTAACATAGAAGCCACTATGCCCACCTCGGAACACACTCCCAATCAAAATCGAAGGATGGCCATCAAATCAACCATAAGTAAGAGTATATTATCGAAGAAGGGTGTCCGACCAGAGGAGCTACCCTTTTTCTCCTGAGATCGCTCCTGTTTTAGCCACCTTAAGCCAATTCACAGGAGTCAGGTCCACGTAATATACCTCAAGAACGTTGCCACCATCCTACTTCATTCTGAAATCTCCATCGCGTACACAGTTGTTAAAGAGATTTTCGGAGTTGGCAGAGAGTATGACAACTTCCGATCCCGGTCTCTTTAACTACCGATTGTAATTATAACGCCGTGGTCATTTCAAAATAGTTTATACTTCAAAAATCAAATCATTTCATTTCAAAACTATATTCCTCTCAAAATAGTTTATACTTCGATACCAAAACCATTTTTATTTAAAAATATATTCAAATAAAACTAGTTTATCATTTCATTTTCAAACATATATTCACCTTTCAAAATCATAATACTTTCAAAGTTATAACACTTTCGAAACCAAAATACTTGAAATCATTACACTTTGGAAATCATAACATTTCGAAATCATACATTTGAAATCATGAAACATTCCTTTAATTCTTTACATTTCACAAATTATTCAATTAAACCCAAATTTTTAAATTTCCAATTTAATTCAATTCAAACCATCAGTTTCGATTCAATTTAGTTTCCCAACAAAATATTTAAAATCTTATAAATTTCAAATACAGATTTGATCCACAAAATAAACTATTCAATTTTTAATATATTTCAAAGCTTTAACATCCCTTATTTCAAACTAAATTTGATAATTTTATATATCTCAAATTTAACTTCATTATTACTTAGTTTTGAAATATTCATTTCATGAATCCAATATTATTTAAATAAACTCAAATTATAAGTAATCCAAATATCCTTTCATACTAATATAAACTTCAAATATTCATTTATCAAATAGATCAAAATTAAATATCATTCCAAATTCACATTCTTTATCAAAATAAGGATTATGTCATTCAAAACCATTTCAAAATCGTTTCCTTTCAAATCCTTTATCAGTTCATTATCATTCAAAATCAAATATTCAAATTTAAATACCTTTTTAAAAATCAATAATGTCATTCATTTATTATTTCAAATATCATTACAAAATACATCTCAAAATTCCATTCAAAAACCATTATTTAAATTCAAATTCAATTTAAATTCTTCAAAATTCAAATTTAAATATTAAAATATTTTCAAAACTCCTAAAATTTCAAAAATAATCAATTCCAAAAGTTAAATCATTTAACACTTTAAAATATAGCTCAAATAGTGTTAAAATCTATAATATTTCAAAACATTGTCAAATTATAGCAACGACGGTATTTATAAAGTGCTATCGTAGCTTATAGTTTCAAAAATAGTTTAGTTCAAGAACAATGGCATTTATAAAATATCGTAATAGATATTTAGTTATTTCAAACTAGTTAAATTCAAAACAACAACACTTAAAATTGTTGTCATAAGACCACAACATTTTTGGAAATGCTATCAATAAAATTCCAGATTTTATTATAACTTCAAAAACATTAACACACCAAATTCTTTGTTATTTAAACTTATAAATCATATTTCTAGACTTCAATATTTCACATTTAAATAATTTTAACATGTGATTTATCACAATAAAATTTTAAAATCAAATATTCAATTTAAAACTCAATTCATTTGTTAAGTCAAAATTTTACTGTTTACTAACTTATAAATTTAATAAAACTTAACATTTTATTTCAAATATTATTTCAAAACTTAAAACTTACTTTCCATTATTTACTTACATTTTAAAAATATAATTTAAAGTAAAAAAATCACATTTCCTTCAAATTTACATACTTAAATTCACAAAATCAAAACTTAATATTTAGCCTTCTTAAAACCATAAAATATAAATTTTAAATCGAACTTTCATACTTTTAAAAATACATATTTTAATAAAAAATCATTTAAAAATATACCACATGGTATGTATATAATTTTCTAATCTGGGTCATGTGATATGGATATGCATCATTTCAATCCGCGGTTTACAAAGAAAACCCGGGTTCTATCATTTCAATCTGTGGTTTACAAAGAAAACCCGGGTTCTATCATTTCAAACCCGCAATCCCAAGTCAAATAAAGATACAATAAAAATCACTTGAGCCTATTATTTCAGCTCATAATGATTTTTCCCGATTGTAATGTCCGTTCGAGTATGTGTCATTTCAACCCATAGTGATTCTATTCTACAGGGAACTTGCTGTATGAGAACAGAATAAAATAAAAAATATAAACAATTATACTAACATGGCAATGTCACAATATACTGTCATTTATCAAATGTCAGGTGATAATTGACAATGTTAACATGGTAATAACATGAAATACGTATCATATAATCATCATTAACTTGCATAAACATTTTAATTACTAATCACTTGTCATCCAATTACCATTTCATAAGTAAAAATGTCAGAGTGAGAAGGACTCACGTCTATCAAAGCTAGAGACTACTACGAAACACAAGAACGATTCCAAAGGCACGACAAGTACGATACTGCATGACTTTTGATTCAAGTGAGTAGAGACCCAAGATGTTGATCTTGTTGACAACATATAAACAAGACAATATGACACATGTATATTCAACACAAAAACAATATTAAAACAAATGAAAATAAGAAACAACAAAGAAATAGATGACTTGACCTTGCCTTAACCATTCAAGTGCTTGGCCTAAGGGTTCTTATGCTCGACTATGATGGTGCTATAGGCTCGGTTTGGCATCAAAAATGCACGGCAACATGGAGATGATGATGGTAATGGGAGTTACAACGTAGGGAATACACATGACGAGGCAAAAGAGTAGGGTTTTGAGCACAACTAATCGGCCTAGTCATTTGTGACGACCCGAAAATCCGTACCCTTTGAATCGACAATAATCCACACATGTCTGACCCAAAAAGCAAAGACTGACAGAAATTCAAGAGAAAGAAAAGAAGAGAGAAGAAGAGAAGAGGAGAAAGAGAGAAGATAGAACCAAACAGAACAATATAGAATCCCACATCGCAGCGGAAAATATATAATACCATATCAATGATCTTTACAAAACAGAAACTGTATATATATACACATCAATCAGAGTTCAACAATCAATCAATAGTTATCAGCCTGAACAGTTTTAATAACATTTCCTCATAATTGCTGATAATATAAAACAACTAAGCAATGCAGCGGATAATCAAGCAAATACGGATGTACGAAAATGAAGAACTCCATCTCTCCTGTTGAAGCTCCAAAAGCATCAAATCTAGACCTGTAAATATACTCCGTCTGACCCGAGCATTGAAAGGGAAGAACGCCCGGATCAGTGTGATAAATTAGCGTGAGAAAAACACTCAAATAAATTTATTAAATTATCAAAACTTTTCCTTAATCAAGACAAAAGTATCACGTAAGACAAGTCCGCACATAAACACGGACATGTTTTTACCTTACGATAACTAAAACATATCATATCAAATCCTCTTATATTATAGTAGTGTCTACTATATACAAATAATATTACTCATAGCCGAAATTGTTACATTAATTAAATTCCATCGTATAGCCCAATTGGGTAATACAATCAAAATGGAAAACACATAGTGGAGTTTGGATTTCCATACAAATGACCAGGTGAAGGGACTACCTTCCGGCAGTACATCTCTAGAAGAATGTACAGAGAAACCATCACAAAGTTTCTCTACCAACACAAGATCGGCCCACCTCTATAACTAGATGGTACCGAATATATCATCCTCCGGTCGCTACTGACCTTTACCGAGGGCCTTCTAACATACAAACCACAATAATCAGATACATGACTTCATAGCGTGCAGAGATATATCTAGAAGAGGATGATCATATCCTAATGGGAATGGCCCACTTAGCCTTGCTGTATCTAACCCTGTTTTGGTCATTTTCGGTTGATGAGGCCTGACGAGATAACGATTATCTTTCACAAAGCGCAATCACATCACTTAGAATGTCACACGGCTATTACTATTGGCTACTAATTGCCTTCCATAAAAATACAACCCTTAAGCTCATACGTCTCAAGGAGGATGTTAAGCTAAGAGAAGTTGCCTTCTTCGCCACCACTGATGTACATTTATAAAAACCAATGTATGTAATCTATAGAAATGCAATGTCAGACAAACATCCATACAAGTTGTCCAGGAACAGGACAAACAATAGGTACTTTCCTACCACATCCTATCCGGAAATACCTAGGATTAGTAGCGAATAGTCCTTGCATTGTATATTTCATAACAAAGAGACCACTACTACTGGATGTATATTGGGATTTTAACCCCAAACGATCAACAAGCAATCCCCCACAATGAAAATCCGGAATAACAATATCATCACAAGCAACTTGCACAATCGTTGCATATACGTTGGTACGAAGTGGTTTTCAGATAAATCTGATCCCGGTCTCTTCGCACCAACAATGCAAAAGCGTTTCTCAACTACACACAGAAACTAAGTCTCATAGACTTATCAGGTTTCCCACTTCCAACTTGCTATCCTTCGGCCAAGAAGGAAGCTCGATAGATTGGAGTAATACTACTCACTATATGAATCAACATCCTCAGCACAAATGATAATCAAGCCTACACAGAAGGCTACGTACTAAGTGTACGACTAAATAGTTCCCACATCAAGTCGAGGAACTAAAATTTGGCAAAGTTTGATTGTCGGTTATTTAACTATCAAAACAAACAAACAAATATCCAGCACTATAACAATCACTAGGCCCTTTTTATTAATCTTTTATTGATTAAACCATTTGCCAAATATTCACTTCAAATTATCTTTAAAAAGGTATAATCTCAAACCATTTCAACTTTTCAATATTGGAAAACATTTCCATATACTTATTTAACAATAAGTAATTCACAAATCAATTTATTTTCAACACTTAGAAAATATTACATGTACTTAAATCAGGATTAAGTATATATTTTATTCTTTAAGGAAAGTATTCTCTTAAACACATTTATTTGGGTCAAAACGAACGTTGCTTAAAACATCATTACGACAACCCAAAATAACTAGTATAGGGATTCGAAAATAAGATAGATATATAAATCCCATACCACACAAAAAAACATTTCCTTTTGAAAACCATTTACTAAAACAACAATGTTATAGTCCCTCATTTCCTTATACTTTTCGAAAACGTCTATTTCAACAATGAATGTTGAAATCTATGTATTCGATATTTAACACATTTTAAAACATCTTTAAATCGTTTAAATTCGTTTTAAAATATCACTTTCCAAAACATTTCTTTAATATATTATTCACTGCCTAAAATCGCGAATATAAATCTCTAACCGAATTCAACACTTCTGCATATTTAATTTAAAGGATTATCCACAGTCAAAAATCATGAATAAAATTCCTTTAAATAAACTTCTATATTTAACTTATCAAAATAAGTTGATTTCGGATTTATAAAACAATTTTTATAAATCACGTTTTTATTTTATAAAAACTTTAATTTATAAATCTCTTTTATTAACCAATTCTGTTCATCTCATTTATATGCAAATCCAAGTTATAAGTTAATTACTTATAAATCATTTATTTTACAAAATCATTCATTTTATAACTTCACAAATACAAATCCTATTCACTTATAAAATCCATTTATAACTTCATTTTGACATTTATAAAACTCATTTATAATTCTAACACTTTGATTTATAAAATATCAATTTTACAAATCTTATATTTACATACCATTTATTATAACTTCAAAAATCTCCATTTAAACAATTTTACAAAATAGTTCATTTCATATTTCAAAAATGATAATTTACTATATTTCACAGAAATCATAATTTTTATAACATAAAATTATAATATTTATTTATTCAAAATAAATTCAATTCCTTTACAATTCGAAAAATCAATAAGACATTTATTTCGAAAATAACTTTAAACTCCTTTTAAATTTGGAAATCATCACTTTAACACTTTAAAATTCCAAAAATAGGCCCAATGTTGCAACAACACTAAATACATCAATCACGGCATCCAAAATATCATATATAATATGATAACAGCATGTATCATAATATGTGTAAATAAATCAATACTGGTGAGGAATCCAGTTGGATCCCTCCAACCTGTCACCTATAACAAATATACATATTAGAATATGTGTACAATGCCGCTTCAAGGCAAACGCGCGTACAAAGGTTCATCCGCTCATACACGGGAATGTATATGGTCATCTGCTCGACTAGGCAGGTATATATATATCCAAATACCAATCAATATATCATATATCATCCAAACAATCATCAATCATCATATAATAAATCATTTATCACTTATATAAAAATATTAGCGAGTCAGAAAGAGTGAGTTGTACTCACATTGCTTGTAGTCGTTGCGGTAGCGATTTATTCCGGTTAAGATTAAACGAGTGTTTAATTTCAACCAAAATTTTCACTAGCTCAAAAAAATCCAATCCAGCACCATAACGTATTTCTCGTCAAACGAATCCAACGCAACTCGTTTCGTACGAAACAGACCTCGTATGAAGAAGTTATCACGTTTTAAACTTTATACGAATTAATATATAATTTGATTTCAATTTTATTTTTATTTCCAAACCCTGAATGAAAATCTGGCTGTTTGCTTTGCTTGATGAGATCACGACCATCCCATAGGCTTCTCCTTCTTCCCAGTTTGTTTCGAACGAAAGAACCCACTCGGCCGTCAATTTATACGAATTATCGCGCCACCACCGATGCTTTTGACGACGATCACGTAGTGCCATTCGACAGCACGCCACCGACTCCACCTATGGCCAAAAACCCATTAAACTCGGTTTCCCCTACACCATGATTTTGACCCACGAATGCGCAGCGTTCATCATCCAATTGCCGCTGATCCATTGCTTGAATCATGGTCATGACCGTTAGAATTATAGATCTCGCTACCCTCTATCATTACGTAGTTGAGAGTTTTCTGTAATTGTTTACGGATTTGAAGAGATCGAGGGAAGAAGAAACGAACAAACTCGGCCATTGAAATAATGGTAGCAGCTAGGGTTTAAAACCCTAATATTTTGCAAAATAAAAAAATTGATGGCCTTATATATAAAATTACGCGACACTATTCATCCGAAATTTTTTCCAACTCTAAAGGAAGCATGCCGCCTGACTTTTATAATATTTTACCCCTATTCTGAACGCAATGGAATATATATCGAGAGCCAATTCGATCATATTTAGGAGATAGGTTTTCGAATCAACTATTTAAATTTAAAATTCACTTAAACTGTTTTCCACGCGTTTTAGCTTGCCGCGGACAAACCATAAATCCGATTGACACGAAATTTGAAATCTTGCAAAAATTTAACATCACGGATCCAATGAAACTAGTTTCGTCCAAATCCGAAACTGTTTGAAAAATGGCTATTTTTACTCGTTGATTAAATATTAAAATATTAAATTTTTACAATTCAACTTTTAATTCAATTTTAAAAGTCCTCTACAATCATATGAATTCAAATAAGATTTAATTCAACTTTATAAAACATTTTTATGCATATTAAATTCAAATTTCAATTATTCCAGCAATTTCAAATATTAAATTATCAATTTAATTGTCCAATTAAATCTAGATATTCAAAATATTATTTATTCAGCTTATAAACTTTACTTGTGCATATTTAAAATTAATTAAATATACGAATTTCAAATGAATGAAATTCTGGGTCGTTACATTCTCCCCTACTTAAAAGAATTTCGTCCTCGAAATTACAAAGTAAGAAAAAATCACAAAATCCATTTACTTTTCAAAACAATTCGTTCAAATTAGATTACCAACATCATTTAAACATTTTAACTTTTATCAAAATCATTTAGTTAAACTTCTTATAAAACTTTACTAAGTTTTCAAATCCATATATAGTTATCTTTTTTAAAAAAAAACCCTACTCCGGAGAGTAGAGCTAGGGGATACAGCTGTCCGCCACACTGACCCCCTTTTTAGCTAGCCCAACACAGAGATTTGACGTCCCCAACCAGTTTTTATCTTGGATTTAACAGAGACCCACCTTCGCGCCTTGAAATTGAGGGTAAGGCAGACGTGGATCGAACCTGCAACCTTCTTACCAGGAAGCAATATATAGTTATCTTTTCAAAACCAACTAATATCGTTTCAATTATATAACTCAAATTCAAAACTTATAGTTTTCACAAATTTTTCCAATTCTCAAAATTTTCCAACTCCTTAAATTTCAAAAAAATTCACCATAGCCACCTTTGTGCGGTTCGATCCAAAAAAATAACAGTATACAAGTATACATCTCATCTCAATGATGAGGCATCCCGCAGGGGAAGAAGTGTAAAAGTACGATATGTAATCCAAGATATGTACCTTATATATTATTAGCGACCATATACGGCTAAAATAGCGCGACAGCGAGCTCCAAATGCAAAGCAAACGCCATACACACCTACCAAACACTCAATAAACAAATGAGAAACATGTATATATGAAAGTAATATCAATATACAACATATATCAAAAACTATATATGCCAATATAGAAAATGCAATCAGTAAGCAACAAATCCAACCATCTAACAACTATCAACCAACTAACATCCAACAAACCAATATCTATCCAATCCATCCGTAACCAAATCAATATAAATTTAAGTCACATTTGATTCACTAACATTGGATTATACTAACATTCATTCATTCAATTTCAATTAGTTTACATTCACTAATTCATATTCCAATTTGTTCGCTTTCAAATCAAATCAATTCTATTTAAATTCACTTTACTTCCCATTTGAATTCAATTGTTTATAGCTTTCCATTTCATTAGTTCAATTTCATATAGATTTCCTATACAATCAATTAACAACCATCTAATAACCAATGTATATCCAATCATAACAAATTAATTTATTTTACTTCGTTTACATTCAATTTGGTTTAACACATCTAATTCCAATAGGTTTAGTATTCAATTTGGATTGAATTCTAGTTTTCATTATATTCACATTTCTATACAACATTTCTAATATTGTTATTAATTCACAACTTCTTAACAACAACATTTTTAATGCTAATTCATTTTATATTTCAAGTTGAATTTCATTATATAACTCAAGTTCATATTCATCACTTTATTAATTTACTTCGATACCAAAATCAACTTCATTTAACCTTACTTAAGTTATCTTTCATTTCAATTTCATTTTATTTAACTTAGTCAGAATCATATCACCATTCAAATTCAAATTTTGTTTTGCCTAACCAAAAGTGTTTAACCATTCTAACAATTGGTTTTACTTACCTTATCTCATTTTATAAGTTATATAACTTATTTATCTAAACTTTCAAATTTGTGTTATATAATCACTTATCTTTTAAGTTTAATTTCCATTTCAATAATTTATCTAATCCAATTAAGATTCAATTCAATTTATTTAATTTTACTTTAGTTA
Source organism: Allium cepa (assembly GCA_030765085.1). Lineage (NCBI taxonomy): Eukaryota > Viridiplantae > Streptophyta > Magnoliopsida > Asparagales > Amaryllidaceae > Allium > Allium cepa. Next base: position 69,635,932 of record CM060928.1, read on the forward strand.
AATTTCAATTCATATATTTAATATGGTAACACAAATTTCTTTCAACTTTACCAAATTTAAATTTATACTTCATATTATAAATCCAAAACTCGTTTCACTTATTTTTATCAATTTTAACTTGGATTTTAAATCAAATTTTTTTATCCAAACAAAACTTCAATTTCAATTTACAATTGGTAGCAAATCCATCGCACAGTAACTCGAAAATGATACTGATGATGTTGTAGTCATCACCCTTATTATTTTCCAGCAATAGTAGTGAATTCAGTGCTTTTATTCTTTTAAAATTTTCTTTTACATTTACAAATCTTTACTTACATAATTTCACTATTTCATAATTGTTGTTTTTATTTAGATCATTCAAACATCTTTATCTAACTTATATATATTTATATCTTCAAACTACCAAATAATTCATTTATATACACTTTAATAATTTTGAAAAATTATTTCTTTATATACAAAATATAATCGAGGTAAAATTATATCATTTACCCAATTTAAAATAATACTATGTCAACTTGCCTCGTTAAAGAGTTTGGAAATCCCTATCGATGATATGGCGTCCCACATACCGACCAGAATTCAAAAACAGCTCAACGGATAAGCAAACAGAATATAAAACATTTTATATTCACTAACAAATACGTGCTCATATATATAATACACTCAAACTCAATCTAGGGTGCTACTGTCCCTATCTATACTGAGTACACATCAAAGCTTAGGAATATACAAAATCTAAGCTCTGATACCAACTGTGACGATCTAGGCTTTTCAACCGTCGACAGTGGATAAACCCCACCATAGCTCACATGGGTACCTCACGATTTGCTTTTATGGCCAGCCTCTCGACGGCGAGGCAAACTACCAAACCAACCCATCGATACTCGATCTCAGGGACATGTAGGAGTAAGAGTCATCCGTTTGCTACCTAACAAGAAGCGACAACCCCCTATCATGTACGAACATCACTAAGCAAATCTGATCCCAGTCTCATCGCACCAACAATGCAAAAGCGTTTCTCAACTTCACACAGAAACTAAGTCTCATAGACTTATCACGTTTCCCACTTTCAACTTACTATCCTACGGCCAAGAAGGAAGCTCGATAGATTGGAGTAATACTCCGCACTATAGAATCAACATCCTCAACATAATGATAATCAAGCCTACACAGAAGGCTACGTACTAAGTGTACGACTAAATAGTTCACACATCAAGTCGAGGAACTAAAATTTGGCAAAGTTTGATAGTCGGTTATTTAATTATCAAAACAAACAAATAAAACACTATAACAATCACTAGGCCCTTTTTATTAATCTTTTATTAATTAAACATTTTTCAAATATTCACTTCAAATTATCTTTAAAAATATATAATCTCAAACCATTTCAACTTTTCAATATTGGAAAACATTTTCATATACTTATTTAACAATAAGTAATTCACAAATCAATTTATTTTCAACACTTAGAAAATATTACATATACTTAAATCAGGATTAAGTATATATTTTATTCTTTAAGGAAAGTATTCTCTTAAACACATTTATTCGGGTCAAAACGAATGTTGCGTAAAACATCGTTACGACAACCCAAATCACTAGTATAGGGATTCAAAAATAAGATAAATATATAAATCCCATAATATATAAAAAACACTTCCTTTCGAAAATCATTTACTAAAACAACAGTGTTATAGTCCATCATTTCCTTATACTTTTCGAAAATGTCTATTTCAACAATGAATGTTGAAATCTATATGTTCGATATTTAACACAATTTAAAACATCTTTAAATCGTTTAACTCCATTTTAAAATATCACTTTCCAAAACTTTTCTTTAATATATTATTCACTACCCAAAATCGTGTATAAATCTCTAACCGAATTCAGCACTTCTGCATATTTAATTTAAAGGATTATCCATAGTAAAAAATCGTGAATAAAATTCCTTTAAATAAACTTCTATATTTAACTTAACAAAATAAGTTGATTTCAGATTTATAAAACAATGTTTATAAATCACGTTTTTATTTTATAAAAACTTCAATTTATAAATCTCTTTTATTAACCAATTCCGTTCATCTCATTTATATGCCAAATCCAATTTATAAGTTAATTACTTATAAATCATTTATTTTACGAAATCATTCATTTTATAACTTCATAATTATAAATCCTATTCACTAATAAAATCCATTTATAACTTCATTTTAACATTTATAAAACTCATTTATAATTCTAACACTTTGATTTATAAAATATCAATTTTATATATCTTATATTTACATACCGTTCATTATAACTTCAAAAATCTCCATTTAAACTATTTTACAAAATAGTTCATTTCATATTTCAAAAATCATAATTTACTATATTTCACAGAAATCATAATTTTTATAACATAAAAATTATAATATTTATTTATTCAAAATAAATTCAATTCCTTTACAATTCAAAAAATCAATAAGACATTTATTTCGAAAATAATTTTAAACTCCTTTTAAATTTGAAAATCATCACTTTAACACTTTAAAATTCCAAAAATAGGCCCAATGTTGCAACAACACTAAATACATTAATCACGGCATCCAAAATATCATATATAATATGATAACAGCATATATCACAATATATGTGAATAAATCAATACTTGTGGGGAATCCAGTTGGATCCCTCCAACCTGTCACTTGTAACAAATATACATATTAGAATATGTGTACAATGTCCGCTTCAAGGCAGATGCGCGTACAAAGGGTCATCTACTCCACTAAGCAGGTATATATATCCAAATACCAATCAATATGTCATATACCATCCAAACAATCATCAATCATTATATGATAAATCATTTTTCACTTATATAAAAATATTTGTGAGTTAGAAAGAGTGAGTTTTACTCACATTTCTTGTAGTCGTTGCGATACGATTTATTCCGATTAAAATTAAACGAGCGTTTAATTTCAACCAAAATTTTCGCTAGCTCAAACAAATCCCAATCCTGCTCCATAATGTTGTGCTCGTCAATACGAACCCAACGCAATTCGTTTCGTACCAAAAGGACCTCGTATGAAGAAGTTATCACGTTTTAAACATTATACGTATTAATATATAATTTAATTTCAATTTTATTTTTATTTCCAAACCCTGAATGAAAATCTCGTTGTTCCCTTTGCTTGATGAGATCACGGTCGTCCCATAGGCTTCTCCTTCTTCCCAGTTTGTTTCGAACGAAAGAACCCACTCGGCCGTCAATTTATACGAATTATCGCGCAACCGCCGATGCTTTTGACGACGATTAGATAGTGCCATTCGACAGCACGCCACCGACTCCACCTATGCCCGAAAACCCATTGAACTCGGTCATCCCTACACCATGATTTTTAACCACGAATGCGCAGCATTCATCATCCAATTGTCGCTGATCCATTGCATGAATCACGATCATGACCGTTGGAATTATAGATCTTACCCTCTATCATTTTGTAGTTGAGAGTTTTCCGTAGTTGTTTGCAGATTTGAAGAGATCGAGGGAAGAAGAAACGAACAAACTTGGCCATTGAAAATAATGGTGGTGAATAGGGTTTAAAACCCTAATATTTTCCAAAATAGGAAAAATGATGGCCTTATATAGAAAATTACGCGACACTATTCATCCGAAATTTTTTCGAACTCCAAACAAAGCGTGCCACCTGGCGTTTATATTGTTTTACCCCTATTGCGAATGCAATGGAATATATATCAGGAGCCAATTCGATCGTATTTGGAAGATAGGTTTTCGAATCAACTATTTAAATTTAAAATTCACTTAAACCGATTTTTACGCGTTTTATCTTGCCTCGGACAAACCGTAAATCCGATTGACACAAAATTTGAAATATTACAATAATTTAACATTACGGATCCAATGAAACTAGTTTCGTCGAAATCCGAGACTGTTTCAAAAATGGCTACTTTTTACTCATCAATTAAATACTAAAATATCCAATTTTTACAATTCAACTTTTAATTCAATTTTAAAAGTTCTCTACAATCATTCTAATTCAAATAAGATTTGATTCAACTTTATAAGACATTTTTATTCATATTAAATTCAAATTTCAATTATTCCAGCAATTTCAAATATTAAATTATCAATTTAGTTATCCAATCAAATACAGATATTCGAAATATTATTTATTCAGCTTATAAACTTTACTTGTGCATATTTAAAATTAATTAAATACACGAATTTCAAATGACTGAAATTCTGGGCTGTTACATCATTGTTTGGGCTCGGCAATGGAGGTTTCAGGTCTCGTGATGGCTGAAGCTGCGGCCAGAGGTGGTGTACTTACTGGTGGTGGTGGCTATAGTGGTGACCGAAGTGATATATGAAGGGGAATGGTGGAACTATGGTCGGCTAGGCATGTTTTCAAGGAGCTTTGCAAAATTTGAGGTGATAGCTTCAAGTAGTGGTCACGGCCTGATCTGGACAAGGGGAAAGGTGTGGTTGCTGCCGTGGATGGTGTGGTGGTGGTCAGTGGAGATGAGGGTGGTAGTGGCCTAGCAAAGCACAAGAGAGAGTAAGGCAAAAATCAATAAAGATAGGAAGAAAAGTAAGAAATAAAAGCCATTAAAAACTTACTATAATATTTTCTCAAAGAGATAGCCGTGAGTTTTGCAATGATGGGAAAGTTTTTCACGTGATTTAGAAAATAAATATACGGCTAACAAAAGGAATGGACAGCCAAAGCATGAAATGAAAAGGCAAAGAAAAATGAAAAGACAAAGACAATGAAAGGTCACAAGTAAATGAAAAGATTTTTGACTCTTTGAATTTCTAATTTCTTTTAATCAAAACAAACAAAATAAAATTCAGTAAATAAAATAAAAGACAAACAAAAATAGAGTGAAAAAACAATTATTCTTAGGAAAAATAAAAAGTAAATAAAGAAAATAGTATATTATATTGAAACTAGAATTTAAAATTTGTAAACAAAATACAATAAACATTTGAAAATTATAACTACACTTTTAAAATGTTTTCAAATAAAATATATACATAGCATGTCATGTTACACATATATACACAAATTAGAACATGATATGATGAAAAAAATATCATTTATATGAATTAAAATAAACAATTTTGTTAAATAAACAATTTGCATACAATAGTTTAAAAAGCATAACTTTCACAATATCAATCAGATTTTAATGATACAAAAAGTAGTATACTAGAAATTTTATTTACTTCCATAAAGGAAAAATAAATTTCAAATTTTCAATTTTTAAATTTTTAGATTAAAAGTCAAAGTTTGATCATATTGACAAAAAAAATCACATTTTTGGAAAATATTCTATTTAGATTTACATCAAAATCAAAATTTATATTTAAAATAACAAAATTTATCCATTTTAATAAATAAAATAATTTTTTTATATCAAGAAATTCAATTTAAAATAATTAAAATATACAATTAAAATAATCAAAAAATACAGGGTTGTTACACTCTCCGCCACTCAAAACTTTTCGTCTCTGAAAAGGAATGAGGTACGGGAAAACACAGAAAAAGATAAAATGAAATAGGATTAAGACAAGATGACAAGAATTTTAAAACTATAACTAATAACTATTGTTATAGGTAAGTTTAACAAGGTGGAGATGATCTTCCCAAGATCCTCCAGAATCAAGAACACAAGCACGAAGAAGATCCTCGAGAAATCTGATTCACTCTTTCCATTTGACCGACGGTATATGGATGGTAAGAAGTGCTCAGATTCAAAAATGAGTACCAAAAATTATTAAAGATTATAGAAAGATTTCTAAACAGATTACTATAAGCAATAGCCTCCCCATTCTGTAGCAAGATAAGGGAAATAAGGATAACCAAAAGATAGTTTGAAAAAACAAAATAAGATAACAAATTTGAAACCATGAAAATTTCAACTTAAATTGAAAATTAATTTTACACAAGTTAAATAATTCTTAATTATCTCAAATTGCATTATCTTATCATCAAATTATCTTAAATTAACAATCTCTAAAATCATGAATTTTAAAAAAAAATCATTTAGTATACTCATATTGTACTCAATAAAATTAATTCTTCTTTATTCCTAATTATAATTAAATTTATTCCTCTCAATATATTTTCTCATCTATGTTAAATATATTTACACCTATTATAACTGCTTTAAATTTATTCTTAGTTCATTTAACATCATTTTATATTGTAAATTATTCCATTACCCTTTTTTTTCTTTATTTACCATTTTTAATCTTTTAATAACTAAAATTTAAGTGTATAACATTTATTATAACCACTCAAATTCTATTTGTAAAATCCTTTTTATATTGTATATTATTCAACTATATATTCAACTTCTGTATAATTTTGGTAAGTTATATTGGAATGAAATTGTGTACTATACAAATAAAATTTTTCAAATTTAATCATTTCAAGCTTGAATATTTATCCAAATATTGAAATTATACTTGAAATTATCCATCAAGATAAAATTTAGGAATTAAATTTCCGATAATTTCCAAACTATTTAAAGAAAAATAAATGCACATATACTATATATATACATTCAAATTTAAATCATATATCAGCATATGTTATAAATCCAGTCTTATTTTAGAAATTCAAATCAATTAAATTCCCCAAAACAAAACTGTAGAAAGACTACAGAACGTTCTCTTCACTTCAAAACTCAAAAATGGATATCGATGATGCTGCAGTCATCACCGAAGTTATTTTCCAGCGACAAAGAGAAGAGTACTAGTTTTAAACTTTAAAATTCTTTGGAAACGGATTTCTATTCGAAAATACTTTAAATAATATATCCTTTTAAAACTTTAAATTCAAGGTTTGAAACCATAGGAAATTAAATTCTCAAATTATTTTTTAAATTCATTTTAAATTTCCAAACAAATTTATAACCATGTTTTATAGTTTAATTATTCATATATGAAACAAGAGATAATGATATATAAAATCAAATATTATTTCTTAACAAATAATTCAATAAAGTCCAAAAAAAATTATAACATAGTTATAAAATTTATTTCATTACTAAATTGGAAAACAAATATTGTGTCAGTTTGCTCTGTTCAAGTGTTTTGGAAATCTTATCAATAGCGTTGATCAGACGAATCGATCGAAAACCCAAATCAACATCAACAACTCAAACAACACAATATATAAAACATTTAAGTATTAGTTTACAAATACACTTCAAGAATCATTTGAAGATAAGTTGGAAACAAGGATGAGATGATTAAATAACAAAATATGGAGATGGATAAGCTTATATAAATCGCGGGCAACCTTAACCGGGTCAACCGTGACTTAAAGAATAAGATCGATGTGGATTTCTGGAGTAAATCTACATTCGGTCTCAAGAGATAGAGTTCGAAATTATAAGAGATACTAGCGTCTAAACCGACAATATAAAAATCTCTGGTGAATCGATGTTGTTGTAAAGGAGTTTCACCCCTTTACTAATAAATTTGAGATTGGCGGGACCGCCGACTCATTATAAAGATCATTCGAAGTTGACTTATGGGATACTCCATAATCAAAAGAAGACGAATAGTGAGGGACACGAATGGATTTTGGAACATTATGTAACGTTCCAAAATTCAAAGGAATCGAGTCAAAAAGGAAGAGATTAAATACGAATGAAAGTGATTCTGTAAATACATTTACCATATATGCTAAGTTTTGCCAAAAACCAAAGCTCTTATACCACATGTAACGACCCGATATTTTCAACCATTCGCATCCGCGCATGTCGGACTTGAATTGCTCAAAATACCGTGTTATAAATAAAATTTGGAAAATCTCAGAATATACAGTAAATAAATAATCACAGACACAGAGTATTTAATAATGCAGCGGAAGTAAAAGACATAGTAGTTCATGAAGCAATTATATATATAAGATACATCAGAGTTAAACAAGATACAACAGAAGAATAACAAGATACATCAGGTACAAATCAGAATACATCACTGGAATCACTGGATATAGTAAGTGTGATGTCTCGGAATTTTGGGCAATACTTATTTAATAATTTCCATTTATAATTTATTTTGAAAAATGTAATATTGATTTAATAATCTAATTTAACCAAATGTTATATTTTCAAAACTAACAATTAATCTAATTTAACAAATGTTATCTTTTCAAAACTTAATAATAATAATTTAATTTGGAATGTTTATTCTTTTCAAAAGATAATAATATATATAATTAATAGTAATCAATCTTTCTAAGTTAATAAAAAAATATTCTATTTGTAACATATATATGTATACATTGTAAAAAGGGAAATTGGTTTCAATTTAAATTTAATAAAATATTTTCAAATTTTAATATATAATTTTTATATATTGTGATTTGAAGTTCTTTTTTAAAATTCAAATAATTTCTGAAGTTAATATTTAAAATGTTTTATTTATAATGTGTATATATATATATATATATTTGTATATATATTGTGAATAGGAAAATATTGGATTAAACTTAAGCAGAAAATGTGTTTTCAAATTTATAATATACATATGTATATATGGTAATTTGGAAGATTTTGATTTGATTTAATAAAATGTTTTTCAAAAGCTATTTAAAATTAATTTTATATTTACAAAACACTTAAAGGAAAATTTATCTTTTTAAAAATATAATATCTTAAAAATAGTATATTATTATAAGCTTAATTTGTTTTTCTTTTAAATTGGTTTTTGAAAATAAATTTAGTTTTTATATATAATATGTTAGATATAATAACTTATGTTTAAACTTTTAAAATAAAATTTTAATAAATGTTTATTTTCTTTCTTTTAAACTTATCTTTAGGAAATGGATTTTAAAATAATTATAAATTAAATCATGAAGATATAAATACATTTCATAGTTATATATATTAAACATAAGTATTAGATTAATATTGTAATTAAGGTTTAAATTATTAGTAATAATAAGTAATTAATTTAATAATCACATCTTAAAACACTTGGCAACATAAGAATTTAGGAAAACACACTTGTATACATAATAATAAAGGCTTGGACATTTATAAATACATGGATTTATACAAGAAACAATTGGCAATCTTTTTTTAAGGGAAATTTAAGTTTATAATTAAGGAAAGAGAGAAAGCCTATTGTTCTTTCCATTTTTAGATCAAACTTCTTTAATTTTCTTCAACTACAAAAAAACAAAGATTATTCAAACTGAAATCAAAAACAAATTCAAACTGTAATCAAATTTGAAGCCACCTACAACTTCAGATTCAAAGTAATCAAATCTGAAGAACATGCAAATTCAACAAGCAAGATTTTAGCAAAAATTCAATGTTCAACTGAGAATCAACTACTACAACAATTCAAACAGCAGGATGCAAAGCAAATTCATAGTTCCAGGAAAATTAAGTAATGCAGTGTTCTCTGCTTTTAAACTCTAGTGAGTAAATACCTTTCTTAAAAACAATTTTAAATCCTTTATAAGTTTGTTCTATGAAATGAATGATATAGTAAATATGATATCAATGCTTTCATGTTGGATTTGATAATGAATTCAAATATATATATATATATATATAGTAGTGACTGTGAATGCCTGAAGGTATGCAAAGTTTAAACTCTGTTGGGTTCATGTTCCAGTCTCAAAAAAAAATTCCTATCTTCTAAGTTAATCACTGATAATCATTGATCGTTGAAGGAAATCTGATCATAATGAAGTAATTTTTTGTTTAAAAATAAATTTAAATATTTATATTGAACAATAAACTGTAAATTTTAGATTTATAGTGAAAAATTAAAATTGAGTGAAAATAAATTTCAATAATTTAAATTTCTGATCATATGGCCTAAATTGGAATACAAAATTATGAATTTTAACATGAATTTGGGAATTTATAATTTAGTATTCAAAGAGAAATTAAGGGTTTTATGAATTTGGGTTTAGGGTTGTTTGTCGTTGATCGGAGTTGAGGTAGTGGTCGAGTTTGGGCATGGAGGTGGCCATGGTGTCAGGGGACAGGGGGAAAATGGTTATGGATGTCAATGATGACCGTGGTGGTCGTGAAGGGGCGTTGTAGGGTTTTATTGCTCAGTTGGGTCGGCAGGGTTGCTGTGGATTTCTCAGTGGCTATGGTGTTTTGAGTTCGAGCGCATGGGGGGGGATCGCGTTGTCGAAGTGCAAGGCGGCTCTGGAAGTGAAGCCGTGGACTCCGGTCATCTAGTTCATCGGCGTTTGGCATTTTGTAGTTCGAGTGTATTTTCCTGATGAAGCGCTGATGCCTCTTTTTTCGAATCAGTGGCGTTTTTTATCAATCCATGGGGACGAGGTGGTCATAGGGGTCAGAGGCGACTTGTGGGGCAATCCGGTGTGGTCGTCGTCGACCAATTCCAGCGTGCACGTGCACGAGGTCGAAAGCATCTGGAATTTTGGTTAGGGAAGAAGAATTAGCCCAGGGGTTTTTCGCTGTTTTTTTCTCGAAGCTTGCCTCGTGATTGTAGTAGGGTAACTTGGGTTTTTGCGTGAGCGTCCTCGTGTAGGTTGTTCCAGCTTTAAGTTTGTCTAGTTTATAGCAAAGTGAAATTTAAAGTAAAATTTTACTTAAGTTTGTTCCAGGATTCGAATCCTGTTAAATCCTGTCGGTTTCCAAACTGTAAAATGTATTTCATAAATTTAAAGCAAACTCAATTTTTAAAATAAAGTTTTAAATAGTTTAAATATATTTGAAAAATTAAATTAAAACTTGGAGTTTAAGCAGGTTAAAGTTTTAAGGGTATAGAATTTTAAAGTCAATTGTTGTTCTAAAAATAGTTTGTTTTCAAAGTTTTATTATTGTCCGGATTTTTATACTATAAAATGAATTTCCAAAATTTGAAAGCAAATTGAATTTTGAACAAAGGGTTTAATTAGTTTTTAAAGAATGAATGTTTGACTTAGAAATAATTTTAGTTTTAAATTTTGGATTTTTAAAATTTAAACTTTTGTTTAAAATAGTTTGTTTTCAATTTTGCTCTGTTAAATGATATAATAATGTTTTCAAATAAAAATGTTATTGAAGTGATTTAAATGTGATTAAAGTAAGGTATTTAACTTAGATAAATTTAAAGATAATGATAAATTAAAAGATGATGATTTTGTGTAAAACCAAATACAAGCTTTTGGATTTAAAAATTTGATTTTATAATGATTGATAAAAGTTAATGGTATGTATGGTTTATCTTAATCAAGTTTTAATTATAAGGTAACTAAAGTAAATTACTTAGTTAACACAAACAATTAATGTGGGAATCAAATTAAGGTAAATTAGTTTGTGTAATTAATTAAGTGTAATTAATTACTTAATTAAAAATTTATTAATCAAGTTTAATTAATTAAGAAATAATTAAGTAATAAGTACTTAAGAAGTTAATTACTTAATAATTAAGAAGAATTATTAAGGATAATTACTTAATGAAGTAATTGAAGAAATTAATTACTCTGTGTAATTAATTAAGTTATTATGGTTAATTTTAGTTAATTAATTAAGTTTAATTGATTAAAAAGAATTACTTAATGATGGGATTAAGTATAATTACTTAATGTAATTAAAGATGTGTAATTACTTAGTGAAGTAATTAATGAATAATTACTAAATGTAATCAATTAAGGAAATTACTTGATGAATAGTAATTAAAGGATAATTAATTAAGGGAAGTAATTAAGTGATAATTACACAGTGTAATTAAAGGTTTAATTAATGAAATTAATCAAGGTGTTGGTTTAATTGGTGAAGTAATTAAAGTAAGTTAATTACCGATTGTGATTAATCTGGTTTGATTAATAAATGTAGTTAAGTTTATAATTATTTATTAAATGTAATTAAGAGAACAATTGATTAATAAGTAATTAAAGGGTCATTAATTAATGTAATTAATGAATAATTAATTGTTTAATTAATTAACAAATGTGATTAATTATAAGATAATTAATCAATGAAGTGAGAAAGAAGTAATAATTAAATAATTAATTAAGGATTAATGTAATTAATTAAGGATTTATGTAATTAATTATTGTTAATTAATTAATTAGAAATTAATTAAGATTAATTAATGATTAAAGATAAATTAATCTGTGTAATTAATTTAAAGGCTAATTTCATAGTGTAATTAAAGAATAATTAATCTAGGTGATAAATTTAGAATATGATTAAAGATAATTAATCTATAGTTGAAGATTAATTAATTGAATTATGAAGGTAATTAAAGAGTGATTGGTTCATTAATTGTAATTAATTAATGATTGTTTAAGCAGGATTAGTTGTTAATTCTCAAGTAATTAATTTTATTTAAGATGATTAAATTAATTATAAAAGAGTTAAGGATGCCTGTTTGTGGATGATTGTTTGTGGAATATCTGGATTGGTTAATATCTATTGGATGATATGTTGTGATATTCTGTGATATGATATTTGATGTATCAGTGATAAATGTCTGATACTTATCTGTGAATGATGCTGTATGAATTCAATGTTTTAAATTGAATTAATTTGTTAAACTTAAATCGCGTGGACATTAAGATGGCGTTTTGGATTCGATGAGACCGGGATCGGGTTTCCAAATTTGGAATTCCGAAAACCACATCGATCCTAATTAAACGTTAGGTCGTGAATCTCAAGTGAAGATTGAAGATTCGAGGTGTAAGGACTATTGTCGCTAATACTCTAAGGGTGATTCCAATACGAGTTTAACGGGGTTAGTACTTTCAGGTTCGAGATGAAGATTCAGAGTGCAAGGGCAATTGTCATTAACTTTGAGGGTGATTCCAAAACGAGTGTAGCGAGATAGTGCCTTCGGTTTCGTTCGAATCCGGAATGAACTTGTATGGATTGAATGCTTTTAGAACATCGTCAAGTGGACGATGAGCATTCTAAGATAGATGTGTCCTATAAAGGTAATCGTAGCCTCAAGCCTCATCAACCGGGAATGGCTAAAACAGGGGAGGTGCAGCAAGGCTAAGTGGGTCATGCCCAAGTAGGACGAGATTTACCCCTGTCTAGAGGTCCCTTTTTATTTCGGCTGTGTGGGCGGTTGACCATGACAACTGCCGGGGTGGTCTTGTTCGGGACTGTCCAGTAAGGGACGGTTTCGGTTTTGTGTTGCAGGGGATCAGGAGTGGTCCTTGGTATGGTGATCTAGGCCACGTATTGTGATGGGCAGTACCCTAGTAGCCCTGCCATTATATGGAATCCAAACTCCAATAAGTTCCTGTACGGTTTTGATTGTGCCCAACTATGTTGGAACGTGAGATGTAAGCATTCCAGCTATTTCTGTATTTTATTTTGAAAATCCTAGACCCTATTATAATATCATTGGAATTCCTATCAAATGTTTTGCTTAGCGTAAGGTAAAAACTTACCCATGTTTATTTGTGGGGAGTATTACGTGATACCTTTGTTTTCAAAGGATTTTCTAAAGTTAAGCAAATTTTAAACCGTTTACTCACACCAGACTCATGTCTGACCCAAGTGTTTATTTTCTGTTTTATTAAACTCTTGGGTACTCATATTATGTATGAGTAGTCGAGGGATTCAGGTTTGCTTTGACGAGTTCTGGAGGAGATATGGAGTAGGTGGCTTCAGCGTGTAGATAGATGTATAGTGTTCTGCTGTGTTAGAGCTGTATTTGTATCTGTGTGTTGTACTTGAGTTGTAATATCTAGACAGGTGTTATAACTGTCTAGTTTTGAGTTGTTGGAGCTGTATAACTCTGATGTATATGATACTATGTAATATTTTATTTGATTAATATAATTTATTCATTCTGCTGTGAGATTCTGATGTTGTGTGGTTCTTTCTTTTCTATCTTTTCTCTTTTCTATCCCTTTTTTTCTTCTTAATGATGCGTCTTTCTATGGTATGAAAGGAGGGTCGTTACATTGTGGTATCAGAGCGCTAGGTTGAGCGAGTACCTAGGCTCTGGAGTGGTGTCTTTCTTGAGAGAGCGTATTTGTAATTTTGAATATATATATATTCCTACCTATTTTGTTGGGTTACCTGTTCGGGTTTCCCAACTAGAGTTCTAGAAATAGAAGAGATAGTAGTCTGTATAGCACGACTATTAATGGAAGAAGTATTTGAGGTTGGGAGAGTATCTGCCAGGGCAGTTTTGGGCATCTTGAGTAAGCTTGGCAGCTTGCTGTATGGATTTCATCGATCTCTGAAGGAAACCTTTCAAAGGTTCGGAGTTTATCTTTGGAGTATAAGTTTGGATTGCGCTCGTGCAAGTGGATTTTCTAGAATTTGGATCAGTCATAAGTGCTGAAGCAATTAATGGTATTTTGACAACCATATGAAGGAGTCTTATCTGTATTGGAGTGGGAGACTCAGTTCAGCTAGGTGTTTGTGCTTGGTTTGAAGCCCGAGTTTCTTGAGAGGTTTCTGCTTATCTTGAAGACTCTTTTTGTGGAGTTGGATGATAGAGATTTGGGATTCAAGGAGCTTTTGGATTGGAAGTCTTTGGTAGCAATGGCAGCTCAGAGGTGTTGAGTGTGCTATCAGAAAGATCTCTTGGCTCAGCAGTATCCTAGAGATGGAGTTCGAAAGCAATTGTGTGGTCCGTTTCTTCGATGGTTCAAAAGTCTTTGAGATTCTTCTGTCAGTAGGACGGGCAAATGGTGAAAGCTTGTCCACTTCTTCTGGAAGCTCAGTTGGGTAAGATGTTTGTGGTTAAGGTGGACCATCAGTTTCTTCTTTTGAAGGGCTTAAGCTGTTATGTTATGTAAGAGCGAAAAGTTTCTTTGGAATCCGAATTGGGTATTATCGCAAAAGTGACTTGCGATGGTTCGAAAGTTCTTTTAGTAATCTTTGCTTTGGTTTGAGGCATCTCTAAAGAATGTTGGAGCTATCGAAGTGGTTTGAGACTTTCTGAATATCTTCGGGGGTAGTCTAGGAGTGTGTCTGCATTGGGAGATTAAGTATAATTAATTAAAATTTATTAATCAAGTTTAAATAATTAAGAAATAATTAAGTAATAAGTACTTAAGAAGTTAATTACTTAATAATTAAGAAGAATTATTAAGGATAATTACTTAATGAAATTAAAGAAATTAATTACTCTGTGTAATTAATTAAGTTATTGTGGTTAATTTTAGTTAATTAATTAAGTTTAATTAATTAAAAAGAATTACTTAATGATGGGATTAAGTATAATTACTTAATGTAATTAAAGATGTGTAATTACTTAGTGAAGTAATTAATGAATAATTACTAAATGTAATCAATTAAGGAAATTACTTGATGAATAGTAATTAAAGGATAATTAATTAAGGGAAGTAATTAAGTGATAATTACTCGGTGTAATTAAAGGGTTAATTAATGAAATTAATCAAGGTGTTGGTTTAATTGGTGAAGTAATTAAAGGAAGTTAATTACTGATTGTGATTAATCTGGTTTGATTAATAAATGTAATCAAGTTTATAATTATTTATTAAATGTAATTAAGAGAACAATTGATTAATAAGTAATTAAAGGGTCATTAATTAATGTAATTAATGAATAATTAATTGTTTAATTAATTAACAAATGTGATTAATTATAAGATAATTAATCAATGAAGTGAGAAAGAAGTAATAATTAAATAACTAATTAAGGATTAATGTAATTAATTAAGGATTATATGTAATTAATTAAGGATTTATGTAATTAATTAAGGATTTATGTATAATTATTATTAATTACTTAATTGGAAATTAATTAATGATTAAACATAAATAAATCTGTGTAATTAATTTAAAGGCTAATTTCATAGTGTAATTAAAGAATAATTAATCTAGGTGATAAATTAAGAATATGATTAAAGATAATTAATCTATAATTGAAGATTAATTAATTGAATTATGAAGGTAATTAAAGAGTGATTGGTTTATTAATTGTAATTAATTAATGATTGTTTAAGCAGGATTAGTTGTTAATTCTCAAGTAATTAATTTAATTTAAGATGATTAAATTAATTATAAAAGAGTTGAGGATGCCTGTTTGTGGATGATTGTTTGCGGAATATCTAGATTGGTTAATATCTATCGGATGATATGTTGTGATATTCTGTGATATGATATTTGATATATCAGTGATAAATGTGATACTTATCTGTGAATGATGCTGTGTGAATTCAATGTTTTAAATTGAATTAATTTGTTAAACTTAAATCACTTGGACACTAAGATGGCATTTTGGATTCGATGAGACCGGGATCGGGTTTCCAAATTTGAAATTCTGAAAACCACATCGATCCAAATTAAACGTTAGGTCATGAATCTCAAGTGAAGAGTGAAGTCTCGAGGTGTAAGGACAATTGTCGTTAATATTCTGAGGGTGATTCCAATACGAGTTTAACGGGGGTAGTACTTTTAGGTTCGAGATGAAGATTCAGAGTGCAAGGGCTATTGTCATTAACTCTGAGGGTGATTCCAAAATGAGTGTAGCGAGATAGTGCCTTCGGTTTCGTTCGAAACCGGAACGAACTTGTATGGATTGAATTCTTTCAGAACATCGTCAGGTGGACGATGAGCATTCTAAGATAGATGTGTCCTATAAAGGTAATCGCAGCCTCAAGCCTTAGCAACCGGGAATGGCTAAAACAGGGGAGATGCAGCAAGGCTAAGTGGGTCATGCCCAAGTAGGACGAGATTTACCCCTGTCTAGAGGTCCCTTTTTATTCCAGCTGTGTGGGCGGTTGACCATGACAACTGTCGAGGCGGTCTTGTTCAGGACTGTCCAGTAAGGGATGGTTCCGGTTTTGTGTTGCAGGAGATCGGGAGTGGTCCTCGGTACGGTGATCTAGGCCACGTACTATGACGGGAGGTACCCCAGTAGCCCTGCCATTGTATGGAATCCAAACTCCAATAAGTGCCTGTACGGTTTTAATTGTGCCCAACTATGTTGGAACGTGAGATGTAAGCATTCCAGCTATTTCTGTATTTTATTTTGAAAACCCTAGACCCTATTATAATATCACTGGATTTCCTATCAAATATTTTGGTTAGCATAAGGTAAAAACTTACCCATGTTTATTTGTGGGGAGTCTTACGTGATACCTTTGTTTTTCAAAGGATTTTCTAAAGTTAAGCAAATTTTAAACCGTTTACTCACATCAGACCCATGTCTGACCCAAGTGTTTATTTTCTGCTTTATTAAACTCTTAGGTACTCATATTATGTATGAGTAGTCGAGGGATTCAGTTTTGCTTTGACGAGTTCTGTAGGAGATATGGAGCAGGTTGCTTCAGCGTGTAGATAGATGTACAGTTTTCTGCTATGTTAGAGTTGTATCTGTATCTGTGTGTTGTACTTGAGTTGTAATATCTGGACAGGTGTTATAATTGTCTAGTTTTGAGTTGTTGGAGCTGTATAACTCTGATGCATATGATACTATGTAATATTTTATTTGATTAATATAATTTATTCATTCCGCTGTGAGATTCTGATGTTGTTTGGTTCTTTCTTTTCTATCTTTTCTCTTTTTTATCCCTTTCTTTCTTCTCAATGATGCGTCTTTCTATGATATGAAAGGCGGGTCGTTACAGAAAGCAAAAAATTGATGGCTGGATCTTCAAGAAAAGCTCCAACTCCGAAGGTGTGTCTTGAATGCTGAATCACTCATTCTGACCCGAGCGTAAAGAAAAATACAAAACACTCGAGTCAGGACATAAATACTTATGAACTGTAAATCAACTCAAGTGAACAGTAACAAAATGCATCAGTAACTTAAAGGATGCTTGGGATCGCCCATCCTTTAAGGATCCGTTAATCTATTTTCTATGTAGTAATATTTCGCTATTATAACAATGTTTACAGTAAAATAAACTTACTTTAAAATAGCATTAAGGAGTGACCTAATATTCTTCTTAACAAGTAATAGTGTCAATAGTCTATACGGTACCTGCATATCTCCTGATCGGGAGACTATAAAAAGATACTCCATAGGTACGACACAAATCAAACTCGTAGTAAGGCTTGCTATGGTAAGTGACACGGCACACAAGGCAATTCCAGGGTAGATATACCAATTACGCACATGGGCTGGCGGTAACGTAGCAGCCACTACGCCCACCTTGGAACACACTCCCAATCAAAATCGAAGGATGGCCATCAATTCAACAACAAGTAAGAGTACAGTATCGAAGAAGTGTGTTTGACCAGTGGAGCTACCCCTTTTGGCCCAAGATCGCTCCTGTTTTAGCCACCTTAAGCCAACTCGCGGGAGTCAGGTCCACGTAATACACCTCAAGAACGTCGCTAACATCCTATTACATTCTAGAATCTCCACCGCTACATAGTTGTTAAAGTGATTTTCGGAATTGGCAGAGAGTATGACAACTTTCAATCCCGATCTTCTTAACAACCAATCGTTATTATAACGTCGTGGTCATTTCAAAATAGTTTATACTTCAAAAATCAAATCATTTCATTTCAAAACTATATTCCTTTCAAAATAGTTTATACTTCGATACCAAAACCATTTTTATTTCAAAACTACATTCAAATCAAACTAGTTTATCATTTCCATTTCAAACATATATTCACCTTTCAAAATCATAATACTTTCAAAGTTATAACTCTTTCAAAACCAAAATACTTAAAATCATTACATTTTTGAAATCATAACATTTCGAAATCATACATTTGAAATCATGAAACATTCCTTTAATTCTTTATATTTCAAAAATTATTCAATTAAATCCAAATTTTCAAATTTTTAATTTAATTCAATTCAAACCATCAGTTTCAATTCAATTCAGTTTCCCAACAAAACATTTCAAATCTTATAAATTTCAAATACAGATTTGATCCACAAAATAAACTATTCGATTTTTAATATATTTCAAAGCTTCAATATCCCTCATTTCAAACTAAATTTGATAATTTCATATAATTAAAATTTAACTTCATTATTACTTAGTTTTCAAATATTCATTTCATAAATCCAATATTATTTAATTAAACTCAAATTACAAGTAAACCAAATATCCTTTCATACTAATATAAAACTTTGAATATTCATTTATCAAATAGATATCATTCCAAATTCACATTCTTTATCAAAATAAGGATTATGTCATTCAAAACCATTTCCTTTCAAATCCTTTATCAATTCATTATCATTCAAAATCAAATATTCAAATTTAAATACCTTTTTATAAATCAATTATGTCATTGATTTATTATTTCAAATATCATTACAAAATACATCTCAAAATTCCATTCAAAAGCCATTATTTAAATTCAAATTCAATTTAATGCCTCAAAATTTAAATTTAAATATTTAAATATTTTCAAAACTCCTAAAATTTCACAAATAATCAATTCCAAAATTTAAATCATTTAACACTTTAAATTATAACTCAAATAGTGTTAAAGTGTATAATATTTCAAAACATTGTCAAATTATAGCAACGACAACATTTATAAAGTGCTATCGTAGCTTATAGTTTCCAAAATAGTTTAGTTCAGGAATAATGGCATTTATAAAATGTCGAAATAGATATTTAGTTATTTCAAACATAGTTAAATTCAAAACTATAGTATTTAAAATTGCTGTCATAAGACCACGGCATTTATGGAAATGCTATTAATAAAATTCCAGATTTTATTATAACTTCAGAAACAATAGCACTCCAAATTCTTTATTATTTTAAACTTATAAATCATATTTCTAGACTTCAAAATTTCACATTTAAATAATTTTACCATATGATTTATCACAATAAAATTTTAAAATCAAATATTCAATTTAAAACTCAATTCATTTGTTAAGTCAAAATTTCATTGTTTATTAACTTATAAATTTAATAAACCTTAACATTTTATTTCAAATATCATTTCAAAACTTAAAACTTAATTTCCATTATTTACTTACATTTTTAAAATATAATTTAAAGTAAAAAAATCACATTTACTTCAAATTTACGTACATAAATTCACAAAATCAAAACTTAATATTTAGCCTTTTTAAAACCATAAAATATATATTTTAAATCAAAATTTCATACTTTTAAAATACATATATTAATAAAAATCATTTAAAAATATACCACGGGGTCTGTATATAATTTTCTAACCTAGGTCAAGTGATACGGATATGTATCATTTCAATCCGCAATTTACAAAGAAAACCCGGGTTCTATCATTTCAAACCCGCAATCCCAAGTCAAATAAAAATATAATAAAAATCACTTGAGCCTATCATTTCAGCTCATAATGATTTTTCCTTATTCTAATGTCCATTCGGGTATGTATCGTTTCAACCCGCGGTGATTCTATTCTACAGGGAACTTGCAGTGTGTGAATAGAATAAAATAAACAATATAAACAATTATACTAACATGTCAATGTCACAATATATTGTCATTTATCAAATGTCAGGTGATAATTAAAAAAATTAACATGGTAATAACATGAAATACATATCATATTATCATCACTAACTTGCATAAACATTTTAATTACTAATCACTTGTCATCCATTTACCATTTCATAAGTAAAAATGTTAGAGTGAGAAGGACTCGCCTCTATCATAGCTAGAGACTACTACAACACACAAGAATGATTCCAAAGGTACGACAAGCACGATACAGCACGACTTTTGATTCAAGTGAGTACAGAGCCAAGATGTTGATCTTGTAGACAATATATAAACAAGACAATATAACACATGAATATTCAACACAAAAACAATACTAAAACAAATGAAAATAAGAAACAACAAAGAAATAGATTACTTGACCTTACCTTAACCATTCAAATGCTTGGCCTAGGGGTTCTTATGCTCGACTATGATGGTGCTATAGCCTCGGTTTGGCATCAAAAATGCACGGCAACATGGAGATGATGATGGTAATGGGAGTTATAACATAGGGAATACACAGGAAAAGGCAAAAAAGTAGGGTTTTGAGCCCAACTAGGCTCGGCCTAGTCATTGTTTGGGCTCGGCCATGGAGGGTTCAGGTCTGGTGATGGCTGAAGCTGCGGCCAGAGGTGGTGTACTTGCTGGTGGTGGTGGCTCTGGTGGTGGTCGAAGTGATATATGAAGGGGAATGGTGAAACTATGGTCGGCTAGGCATGTTTTCAAGGAGCTTTGCAAAATTTGAGGTGATGGCTTCAAGTAGTGGTCACAGCCAGATCTGGACAAGGGAAAGGAGTGGTTGCCACCGTGGATGGTGGTGGTGGTGGTCGCTGGAGATGAGGGTGGTAGTGGCCTAGCAAAGCACAAGAGAGAGTAGGGCAAAAATCAATGAAGATAAGAAGAAAAGTAAGAAAGAAAAGCCATTAAAAACTTACCAAATATTTTCTCAAAGAGATAGCCGTGAGTTTTGCAATGATGCGAAAGTTTTTCACGTGGTTTAGAAAATGAAATACACGGCGAACAAAAGGAATGGATGGCCAAAGCATGAATTGAAAAGGCAAAGAAAAATGAAAAGACAAAGACAATGAAAGGTCATAAGTAAATGAAAGGTTTTTGACTCTTTGAATTTATAATTTCTTTTAATCAAAACAAACAAAATAAATTTCAGTAAATAAAATAAAAGACAAACAAAAATAAAGTGAAAAAGAAAATAAACAATTATTCTTAGGAAAAATAAAAAGTAAATAAAGAAAATAAATTATTATATCGCAGCTGAGATATGTTTCCCTTTGGCCTTGAGCGGTCTATCCTCAACAAAGCCGAAACGTGGTACAGGATTAATGCTCTTGGCTGGGCTGGTTAAAAAGGGGGGTCAGTGTGGCGGACAGCTGTATCCCCTAGCCCTACTCTCCGGAGTAGGGTTTTTTTTTTAAAAAAATTTGTAAACATAATACAATAAACACTTGAAAATTATAACTACACATTTAAAATGTTTTAAAAACAAAATATATACATAGCATGTCATGTTACACATATATACACAAATTAGAACACGATATGACAAACACAAATATTATTTATATAAATTAAAATAAACAATTTTGTTAAACAAACAATTTACATACAATAGTTTAAAAAGCATAACTTTCACAATATTAATCAGATTTCAACGAAACAAAAAGCAGTATACTTGAAATTTTATTTACTTTCATAAAAGAAAAATAAGTTTCAAAATTTCAAATATTAAAATTTTAAATTAAAACTCAAAGTTTGACCACATTGACAAAAATACACATTTTTGGAAAATATTCTGTTTATTCATGTTTGAAATTCTAATTTACATCAAAATCAAATATCTAAAATAACAAAATTTATCCATTTTAATAAATAAAATAAAGTTTTTATATCAGGAAATTCAATTTAAAATAATTAAAATATACAATTAAAATAATCACAAAATACAGGGTTGTTACAAGTGGTATCCATAATATTAGTAGTACATGAATATGAACAAATCACATATTTCAAAACATCATTTTGCTAATTACATTTCAAAACAATAATTCATATCCATATTACATAATTCCATAATCGTTTCCCAGGTAAAGATCAAATAATTTACAATAATACACCAAGAGAGACATATGATGATGCCCCCTTGGTTGATCAGAGAAATATGGTCCTAACTGACATAATATACATACAGTGGAATTGAAACTCCTATATAGCTATCTGACAGCCTTCTCCTCGTCTCTAGAAGCTTTATTTGCCAAAATATCAAAAACCTAAAAACTTCAACCCTCAACTTACTCAAATCAATTTTGAGAATCATAGAGTTCAAGGGTAAACAAAAACTTCGAGTCAGACTTAAAGCCTGTTGTGAATAATTCTGCTACATCTCGGTTTACTGATATTGAGTGAGACTGTGCTGCTTAGCGAACGGGTTTCCCCTCACTAATATCCCTTTTCAGAACATATATTTTGCAAATCTTTTCCTGCAACCAAACTGGTTAATCAAATTTATTATAGTAATAAAAATAATAGCAAGATATGTTATGCTATATACATGTAATAAATGGATTATATGTCCGAAATCTAGGCTAACTGCCCTCAAATTGGACAGACTGTCTGCAATTTGGACTAACTGTCCAAAAACTGGGCTAATTGTCTGTTTGGCTGACTCGGCCCTACCAGATAAATATCAAATGGTCTAAACAACTGTTAGACAAAAATTTTGGATGGTCTGTCCTTAACTCACATGTCCAAGATTCAACTGATCATAATGGTTTTGTGGCTTACAATAACCTGCCTCTATACAAAAATGTTACGTTCTGTGTCTAACCAACATTTTAGTCTTATCTGTGACTAAGCCCTACGCAATGGAATTATGGACTAAACTAGTTAGGGGCTAATAACTAATGATCATAGGGTGCGGCCCTACACAAGTTCTATTTGGTCTTCTAATCTAAGTCAATCTCTTAGGGTTAACTACCCTTTAAAGTTTTCCTTGAAAACCATTTCAAATGATTTGATCCTTTAAATCATATGTAATACAAGAAAAATATATATTTAGCTTTATCTAAGCTATTTTGCCATGATATATATACTTTACTCAAATCAACGTTGATGAGATTCAATAAGGATTATCTATGCTATTAAAATAAGTTAAAGTCCTTTTTAACTTGAAATCACTTGGGCTATTCTTCCTATTCAATAGATTCGAAACCTTCGTTTAAAGACTTTAAATAACCCAATCAAAACCCTTGAAAGTATCCCTTCAAAACCATTGAAAGTGACTCTTTCGAAACCAGTGAAAGTAACTCTTTCGAAAGCAATAAAAGTCTTTCCTTCGAAAGCTTTAAAACATTAGACATCCTCCATTAAAACCTTGCCTTTCGAAACCGTAGAAAACCCTTTTTCAACCCTATCGAAACTGATGCAGCTCAGGGGATAAGTCGTACACGACTTAAGGATGATACAGCTCAGGAAATAAGTTGTACACGACTTAAGGAGGAAGGCTTAAGTCGTTCACGAGTTAAGGAAGGCCGTTCACGAGTTAAGGAAGCTTTGATTTTAAGTCTTAAGTCGTTCACGAGTCAATCAGGGGGAAAGGTCTTAAGCCGAAGGAGGAAGCTTCGGTTTTAGGTCATTCAGAGGTTTTGGGTCGGCAACGACCTAAGAAAGAAGACTTAGGTCGGCAACGACCTAAAGAATGTGACTGAAGGAAGATGAAGCGCATGAAGGCTAAGTCGCTACCGGGTTATCTTCAGTAGGTCGTACACGACCTATGATGAGTCGCTATGTGTACGTCATATAGTTGAGTCGTAAGTCGTATTTTCTTAAACCTAAGAGTTGATGAGTCGGTATTACTTTAAGTCGTGTGTCTTTAAGTCGTTTGTGATGTTGAGTCGTAATGCGGTTGAGCCGCTGTGCTGTATACATGTGTTGTGTTGTAGTTGAGTCATGAGTCAGTTAGGTCGGCAACGACTTAAGAGGAGTTAAGTCGGCAACGACTTAAGGGTCTGGGTCAAAATTGCTATAAATAGCGAGTGTGTTGTAACTTTGGGGCAGTTGATTTTTGGGAATAAAATTCTTGTTTGATTGCTGTGTGCTTTCATCTTAAATTGGTAGTTGAGTGTAATCTCCTATCTCCACTTTCGGTTATTCGAGTGCGCTCGAAACAACAATTGTTGAAGCCGATTCGCAGAATCAAGTGCGCTTGATCAACACTTGAAGAATTGAAGATCTTCTTTCACGGTATCGTGTGCGATCAACGTGACGAGGATAGCTAGAATTCGGTATCTTCGGATCAATGAATTTGGGCGTTTCAGTATTCATCAATCCACCGACTACTACTTTCATCGATCTATATCGTTTTGTTAATTATCCGCTGCGTCAGTTTTGGTATCCGAGCTAGACTTAGCCAATCATAGTTAAGCCGAGTCTTGGAGCCAAGGAGTTTGAAGTTGGTGTTCATCGTGTTCATCTTGAAGTTGCAACAAGTTAGAAGCTTTCGATCCATTTCATTTTGGATCAAAGTCCGGAAAGTGTTTGAATTTTTAGAGAAGAGTTTGAGTTGTTTGAATTTGGCCGTGAGATTTTTATGCGCCAAAGTTTGAAGAGTTTGAAGTTCTTGAGTTGAGCCGAGCCTTGTTAGAAGCCGAGCCGACCTAAGCCTAGGTCGTTGCCTATTGCCGAATTAGTGGGAGGCCGTGACTTGTTGTACAAGTTAGTGTTGAATAATTGTTGAAGTGTTTGTGATTGTGTAATCATGCCACCAAGGAGAGCTAATCGACATCAGAATGTTGAAGCGTTGTATAGAAGAGAAGAAGCCGAACAAATGGAATAACGTATTAATGAGAAATTGATGAAGGCATTGGAAAGCTAGAGAAGTTGATGAATGATTTGAATCAAAACCAAAGGAGGAGATCACCAATCTCGAACCATGGAGGAAACCGAGTTTCACCATCGGTTACGGAAGCGAGAAGGGTATCACCGCAATCTTTTGGAGAAAGAAGAGAAACATCAATTTCATCAAGGAGTGATCACCATGACTATGGACATGAAGAGAGGAGAACTCCACGAGAGTTTGAAGATGAGCCATATCGAGGAGAAGAGAGACATAGTAGAAGAAACATGCGTGATCAAAGGTATGTTGATGGTTGAGATCGATATAGACGTACATTTGATTTTGATGAAGAGGGTGATAGAGCTAGCATTCATTATCGCGATCGAGACCAAGTTCGAAATTTATGTAAGGATGTAGATGATGATGGTCGATGGGAATCGGGTATGAAGATGGAAATTCCAGAATTCAAGGGGGGAATGGTAGCAGAAGAATTTCTTGACTGGTTGTCTAATGTTGAAGAGATCTTTGATTTCAAAGAGGTCCCGGAGAATCGTCGAGTGAAGTTGGTTGATACCAGGTTGAGGGGAAGAGCTTTGGCATGGTGGAAGCAAACCAAACTTACACGAGAACGGATGGGGAAGTCGAAGATTGAATCATGGGAGAAGATGAAGAAGATGATGAAGGCTACATTTTTACCTTATAATTATCAATCACTCATGTTTCAGAGGTTGCAGAATCTAAGGCAGGGGACGAAGACTGTTAATGATTATGCTGATGAATTTTATCAACTGATTGCTCGAAATGACATTATGGAGACAGAGGAAAAGCTGACTGCTAGATTTGTTGGAGGGTTGAGGATACAGATTCAAGATATGGTGAATATGTTTGATCCAAGATCTGTAGCAGAAGCACATCAGAAAGCGTTGGCTTGGGAGAAGCAGGGAAGGCGTGGAGGTGGGGTGTTCACTAATTCCAACAATCAAGTGAAGGGTGCTAGTGCGAGTTCCAATGTTTCTAAAGCTGTTACAAAACCTGTTGTAAATGAAGTTGCGAAGGCAAAGGTCAACAACAGTTTCAAATGTTACAATTGCCAGGAAGTGGGTCACAAGAGTAATGAATGTCCGAAGCCGAGGAAACGAACTATGATCGCTGAAGTTGAAGGTGAGGATGTTGGGGAAGGTTATTCTAGTCCAGTTGAGGAGGATGAACAGGATATTGTGTCAGGAGATGAAGGATGTGATCTAATGATGAGGAGATCTTGTTTAATACCGAAGCAAGAAGGAGAAGCTAGTTGGTTGAGGAGTAACATCTTTCAGTCAACATGCACTATTCTGGAAAAGGTTTGTAAGTTTGTGATTGATGCAGGAAGTTGTGACAATATTATTTCTACTGAAGCTGTGAGAAAGCTGAAGTTGAAGATGGAGAAACATCCTAATCCTTACAAGTTAGCGTGGTTGAGAAAAGGAGGAGAAGTGAAGGTGGACAGGCGAGTTCGAGTTCCATTTTCTATTGGGAAGAAGTATAAAGACGAGATTTGGTGTGATGTAGTTGAGATGGATGTTTGTCACTTACTTTTGGGAAGACCATGGTAGTATGATCGAGCAGTACAACACGACGGTCAGACCAATAGCTACAGCTTTATGTTTGAAGGTGTTAAGATTATTTTAGTTCCAAAGAAGAGACAACAGGAAGAAAGTAAATCTGAAGAGATTGAGGAGCTGAAGACTTTATTGACTTTGAAGTAATTTATTGAAGAAGTAGAAGAGAGTCCAGAGGTATTTTTGTTGATTAGACATGAAGCCACTGAATCTGTAGAAGTTCCAGAGGAAGTAAAACCAGTATTAAAAGAATTCAGAGATGTGTTTCCTGAAGAATTATGTAACGAAGCGGATTTTGTCCGTTCGAAAATCGACATCCATACTTTACATCGTATTCGAATGCCACAGATTCGACCGTTCAAATCCGAGTCGCCGGAGCTTATAACACCATTAAGTAAACAACACAGCGGAAGAAAAAAAATAAAGAATATCAATATACAATATCTGATACAACATCCCGATACAACAGATGATACAATAGATATCGATATACATCAGAGATATGATACAATAAAATAGCAGCGGAAAAGGAAATAGATAACACTAGCAGCGGAACAAATAACTCCAATATAATCTTCAAGAGAGAGAACTCCAACAGCAGCTCGAACCATCATCACGATACACTAAGTCGAGCAAGACTGGTGTGTATCCAAAGACTGAAACTAGCTCCAGATAATCCACCAAACCTAACTATCAGAAAAACCCAACTCTAGACTGCTCGTGTGGAAAATGGTGAGCACCCAGAGTTTAGGAAAGGAACAATAAACTCCGAGTCAGTCATGGGACTGGTGTGAGTAACAAAAACAGTTTATCTTTTAAATAAAACAAGATTTATAAAAGAAAATCCGATATGCTTTTTAGAAAATGAAACTACCATAAGACCTCCCGCCACACACACAATGCAAACGCAGAATTGGAGGAGATTTCCTCTTATGATAGTCAAACATGCTTGATACGTAAAAAGTTCTTTGATATTATTATTATAAGTGCAAAGTGCAGAAACATTTCGAAAGTAGAATATTAATCTTAGCCAGCATACGACCATTATCGTATGCCTACTATAGCTACCATGTTCAATAGCAGGTTACCACCACATTCCATGGCAGGCAATACAACTAAAACCGTACAAGGCTCGTATTGTTTTGATTGGATTTTCCAACAAATGGTCAGGCTAAGGAACTTCCTACTGCCACATGGGATCGCCTCTGGCGGGACGTCCCGAGAACCTAACCGGATCTCTGCCAACACAAGGCCGGGTTACCTCTGTAACTAGGTAACTACTACTCGAGCAAGCCATTCCCCGGTCCTTTGGGACCTTTATCCGAGGCGCCTCTAAGCAACAACCACACAGTAAATGAGATTGGAGCTACCACATAGGTTAAATATCAAGGCTCCATACCTAATACCACCCTTTACCAGAAGGGAATGACACACCCTAAAGGGCGCGACCCTCATAACCTTGCCGCATCTTTCCTGTTTTGACCATTTCCGGGGTGTGAGGTCCTGATGCAGTCTCGTCCACAAAGCTACGCTTTGGTACAAAGCCATGCTTTTGGGTCAACAAATGATCAAAGTAATGATCACAAAGATAAATGATCATATCACAAATGATCAAACAATGATCATCAACACACAGCAGCACTCAGCATGCCACACTACCAAATTGGGAGTATATCGCTGATAACCTTCAACTACATAACCTCTGAGCTCGTACGTCTCAGAGAAGGGTGTTAAGCTAAGAGAATAAATTCTCCGCCACCAACAGATATGTATTTGAAAGAAATCTGCTTTATCTCTCAAAGTGTAGTGTCAGACATGCAACCATACAAGTCTGTTCCGGGTTCGAACAGAACCGAAGGCACTTCCAAAGAAGCCCTTGCAATCCGGGTATTCACAATCCCGATCGGACTTCCCATCACTTAGGAAATCTCTATACCGGAGCAACTCAGTGCAGAGACAATCGATAGGTTATCCTATCGTTTTCACAAATACCCGGTCTTCAACACCGGTCTTCAAATGCTATCCATAACGACGTATCACATATTCGGAATGGGTTATACGACACAAAGGTCCTCTCCCGGCTAAACCGAATAGTGAGCGCAACATTTAAAACATATGGATATGAGATTTCAATTAAGTCACAACTTAATAATTCAAACTTTCTTCAAATGGTTTAAACCAATTAACATTTTCAAATCTTTTAAATAAAAGATTTATTTCAAAAAAACCTTCAGTGGTTTAAACAATTTCCACACTTTAATCTTTTAAACAAAAGATTTAATTCACAAAGTTCACCCCATTCACAAAGATCCATTTATGGATTTCAAATCAATCTCCATTTCAATTGGATTAACTCGTTTAAAAATCTTTAAACTAAAGATTTAACTCATAGCTTTCAAAATTTGATTAACTCTTTTAATCTTTAAATCAAAGATTCAACTTAAGCTTTCAAACCATTTCCATACTTGGAAATTCATTTTTAACTTGAAGTCCTTTTTAACACAAATAGGACGTTCATTATTTAAGTGAAAGCTTTTATCATTTGAAAACAATTAGTTTTCATTTCAGAAAGATCCAATTAAATTTACATGAGTTAAAGCCTTTGAATTTAAATTCAAATTCCCAAATCAATATCTTTAAATTAGTTTAACCCACATAAACTGGTATAACATTTTTAGTCCTAGTTTCCAGATCATAGAATTCAATTTCAAATATCGAATTCAAATTTAAATCAAATTATTTAAATTTCAAAACTTAATCAAATTATTCCAAATATATTTCATCTTTGAAAATTCCATCTCAAAAGCTTTTCACTTTTAAACCAAATCTTATTTTCAAACCATTTGAATTTAAAATTCAAATTCAAAACTATTTCAAAATCTGTGACTTAATCGATTTCCTCATGAAATCCATAATTGTGTGTGTATAAGTGTGGTCCAGGGGTTTAACACAATAGTGCAACAACATTCAATCATCACAGATTAAAACACAGAAATATAGTCGATAAGCAATATAAACTATAACGCTTATCGCTCATTCACAGATTCACAGATAATATGCAAATGGAAGTAAATGAATAAATTATACACGGCACAAACCACAGAATAAAATATCACAGATGAGACATGACAATCAATTCACGGTATCTCATACAATATCATCATTCATAAGTAAGGTCATGCGTTTAATAATCATTTATAAGTAGGATTAACTAATCGTTAAATCCAAATAAATTCAATTTTATTTCCAAGTAAATTTATTCAGTTACTTATGAATCCATTACCTAATCCTGATTAAGCAATTACAAATCATTTGATGGAATAAATTAATTTGTCAATCGCTTTAATTAATTAAATTTTCCTTAATGAATCATATTAATTAAATTAACCTTTAAACAAATTTCATAATTAATTGACTTCTTAGTTAATTATTTTAAGAATTTAAACCTTTAATTACTTACCATAAAGTAATTACATTTACACAATTTCATAATGATTATCATTAATTAATTTAATCACATTAATTAATTATAAAAAGAAAACCCTTAGTTAATTATCTTCATTTTCTAATAACATTACTTAAATTACTTTCTTAATAAATCTCTAATTATAAATTAACCTAAATCATACATTTATAAATTTAATTAATAGATCATTCCTTAATTATCTTATTAATTACATCATTTAATACCTCAATTATCTATAAGATAATTTATTTCTTTATTAATGACTTAATTAATATTAAGGTGTAAAACATCACGCTTTTGAATTTAAATTAAAATTACATTTCGAATTTAAGTTTCAAAAATGATTATTCTTTTAAACATAAATCCAATTTAAAACTCAATTTATAATCTTTAAAAATAAATGTAAATAACATCTATTGCTTATATAAGAAAGATTTTGATTCACAACTTTGATTTCATTTGCTTTTAAACCCTTGAATTTAAACTTGATTTAAAAATCCAATTTCATTTTAGAACCTTAAGATTCAAAAGTTTATTTGAAAACTAAAATTAACTCCAATTTAAGTTTTGGTTTCGGATTTTACATTAATTTGAAAATCCACTTCTAATTATTTACAACTTTGAAAAAAAAAACAAATTTCCCTTTTTAAAGCTTAAAGATTCAAAGTACCCTTTTGAATTTAACTTAAACTTGATTTAACTTTATTAAGATCAAGCTTACAAATTTAAATTCATTTATCTTCGGTTTAAATTCAATTTGCAAACAGTTTTTTTTTTTTTTTTTTAACAAAACTGTTCCCAGTTAAACCATCCTGAGGCAACTCAGGTTTACTTCGCGTCAAAACTTATCTGCTTCGAGTTAAAACTCGAATCACCCGAGACAAACACAAATTTTTTCCAGCAAACCTTCATCTTCCCCCCTCCCACACTTCACACCACAGGCACCAATGATACCGGTGTACGTGCACATGTCCCCTGACCATCTCCAACCAAAACCTCCGCCACTACCAAGTCGACAACGACCCCAGCAGCCACTCCAACCACCTACTTCGCTTCCACTCACTGGAATTCGAAATTTGAACAACTCAAATACCTGGAACAAGTAACAGCGACCTCTCCTCAAAACTTGTCAACGTCAATTTCTCAGAGCTCCGACCACCGTTCGCCACCAAACTCCGGCCGTAGCCTTGTCCACCTCTCCTCGACCTTCCCTCAAAAGCTCGCGATACTCGGTCCATCGTTGACGATGCGCGAATCGAAAACACCAGCCACCCCAAAATTTAGGTCACCAGAATTCGAACGCCTCCTGCCACCTCCATGGTCATCGGCCGACCATTACTGCATTTTTCCCTTACCCCCTAATCACTCCTCTACCTCCAGACCACGTCACGACCTCCCCAATCAACACGATCGCCCACGGCAACTCAAAACGCCAAATACCGTTGAACACGAACTGCTCCTAAAACCTATCTCTAAAAATTATAATTTTTGCATTAAAAATCATATTAGAGTATAATAATTTCATTTATATACCTGAATTTGAAGATTAAAAGGTTAGAATTTTGATACGTTTGGAGTTATGTTCAAACAACTTGCTTTCCAGAGATGATCCCAAGTATTTTCAACTTGAATATATTTTTAAATTTTAGTTCAAGGTCAAACAAACATTTTTCATTTTAATCCTAAGTCCAAATATTGAATAGATCTTGAAGAAATGATTTTTTTTTTCTTCTCATAGTTCCAAGCCTGTGAAAAATAAGAACAGGCAAGTTTGCCTGTATACACACCATTTGATTCACATATATATATATATATACGCATACCATATGTGAGCATTCAATAACTAGGTAATATTTCATAACTAATTCAACCATCAATTACAACATCAAATCAGAGATAAGTGAGTTTACTCACTACGCTTAAAGAATGAACAGAGCATTCCTTTGAACCAAGCTTTGAAAACTGCCAAGCAGGAATCTTCCTTGATCCCCTGGTTTGAATTGAGTTTGCATTGTTAGATTTGTTCTTCAAGTTGAAACTTTTGTTTTAAATTAAATTTTGTTTTAGCTTGCATATGATGCTTACTGCAGTTCTTTGCTTATGTTTGATGAATGAATTAAAATAAGGTTGCTTGATATATATGGGAAATGAAGTTTTACAGGTTATAATATGTTTGTACAACAGGGTGACATATTGCTATGTTTTGTACAAACATAATCAGTGATATTTCTAAGTTTGGAGGCTGAAATAACATTTCGGCTGATATGAAATGTTGTGGCCAAAGATTTTCTTTGCATTAATTAACTTTGTCTTGATTCACACTTTAAAATGTTTATTTGTATAACTTCTTTTGTAAGCTTTGATTTAAACTGATCTTTGCATTTGATTTGTCTTTGTACTTTAGTAATTTCCAATGTCTTATCTCATATTGCCTTGCTTCATATGCTTATGCATATCACTTTTTTCTATTTCTCCTTGACTTTCGTACAGGCTGTTTACTTTGTTTTGTATGTGCTTCTTTTGCTTTGTTTATTATTGTTCAAGTATACATAGATACCTATAGTTGAATATATTTATTACTATCTTCCTTTGCAAGCTTAATTATATCTTATATATTTTTAATTTGTTTCATTCCTTGCTTATATTTGTATTTGTTTGTTTGCATACATTTGTTTCTATTTCTTATTTGAGTGTATTTGAACGTATTTCTTATTTATTACTTGAATAATTTCCTATTGTTAATATGCTGTTAAAATTTAACAAGTTTTTGTTTACTTTAGATTTTCATAGACATTTTATTAATTTACTTTATGTATGAACTATAAAGTTGTTTTAGTCCTTCGTTATAAAACTTCAACTCAAATGAAAATATATGCTTTTGTTTTAGTTATAATTTTTATACTTCATTTGCGTATCATTATTTTCATACTTATGTTACTTGTTATTATTTCAAACCATTTGTAACTACTACTATTTATATAAAAATCAATTTTGTAAAGATATTACCTTAACAACATTGTTTAAAAATAACTCCTTATTTAAAATGATTTATAAAAGAAACCATTTCTATGTTAATAAATAACATATTTTATTTGAATTTGGAAAAATCAAATCGATTAACCATTTAATTTCACAAATTTTAAATCAAAAATTAAATAAATTATCAATTTAAAATAAATTAAAATTCGGGATCGTTACAGACTTCCCCCCTTAAAAAGAATTTCGTCCTCGAAATTCGTCAGGCACGAAAAGAACACAGAGATGGATAAAAGATAGAAAAATATCTTTCCAAAGCAACTGGATATATTTATTCTGCATTCGGCTTACCAAATCAGAATCATCAATAATAGATATAAGAACGAATCTATTTAATTTTCCATAAGATATTCGGGTTATCCAGATCTACGAAATATGCAGTGGCATTGGTTATTTCGAAAGGATAACTAACCATTCGTAATATATATCTGGACCCAAATATTGACAGATATATTGATACAATTTCAAAATGTTGAGTTTAAGACCAATTTATACCTATCAACCATAGCAACCAAAGCCAACAAAACAACCAATACATCCAAACAAACAATTTTGGCCTATCTGGAGTTTATGTCCCATACACATATATCAAATCTTCTTCCTGTATCTGCCCGGAACCATTGAAGAATTTAAAAGAGATGCTGACCAAAAGAGATAGATTTAATCTTCTATAATTTTTACACAAGATATGGATTCCAAATTAAAGTCGGAACAACTCAAAGTATATACCAATTTGTCCCTCTTCGGACTTCGATCAACCCAAGAAATTATAATGGAATCTCAAAATTTGGTTTTAAACGAAATCGTTTTATCGATATAATTTAAGTTATCCTTCATATTCTATTAATCAAGTTAACTCAATTTAAATTTTCTGTTTATTCAAATTTTTAATTCATATTCATTAGGGTTTAAATTGAAACCGATAAGAAACCGATGAAGATACGAAGTGAGAATTTTTCTACAACGATTCGTAGAGTCGTTATCATACTGGAACTTCTTCTGGAGCTGTCACGAAGAAATAAAAAGAATTTGGAAAGACGAATCAAAGAAAATTGATAGAGACAATTATTTCCACTGTTGCAGGGTATTGACAAAGTCGTATTTCCCTGTCCCCTATCTCGTTCTCTTCTTACACTCATACTCACTATTAGTGGATAGTAAGAGAATTTACTGAGGCATACGAACGGATATCTTAGGGATTACTCATTCTAGGGATACTTCACCCTATCTCTAATGAGTTACTTAATGTGTTATACTCCTGAGCTAAAGTTTAACCTATGCTCTGATACCAAATGTAACGAAGCGGATTTTGTCCGTTCGAAAATCGACATCCATACTTTACATCGTATTCGAATGCCACAGATTCGACCGTTCAAATCCGAGTCGCCGGAGCTTATAACACCATTAAGTAAACAACACAGCGGAAGAAAAAAAATAAAGAATATCAATGTACAATATCTGATACAACATCCCGATACAACAGATGATACAATAGATATCGATATACATCAGAGATATGATACAATAAAATAGCAGCGGAAAAGGAAATAGATAACACTAGCAGCGGAACAAATAACTCCAATATAATCTTCAAGAGAGAGAACTCCAACAGCAGCTCGAACCATCATCACGATACACTAAGTCGAGCAAGACTGGTGTGTATCCAAAGACTGAAACTAGCTCCAGATAATCCACCAAACCTAACTATCAGAAAAACCCAACTCTAGACTGCTCGTGTGGAAAATGGTGAGCACCCAGAGTTTAGGAAAGGAACAATAAACTCCGAGTCAGTCATGGGACTGGTGTGAGTAACAAAAACAGTTTATCTTTTAAATAAAACAAGATTTATAAAAGAAAATCCGATATGCTTTTTAGAAAATGAAACTACCATAAGACCTCCCGCCACACACACAATGCAAACGCAGAATTGGAGGAGATTTCCTCTTATGATAGTCAAACATGCTTGATACGTAAAAAGTTCTTTGATATTATTATTATAAGTGCAAAGTGCAGAAACATTTCGAAAGTAGAATATTAATCTTAGCCAGCATACGACCATTATCGTATGCCTACTATAGCTACCATGTTCAATAGCAGGTTACCACCACATTCCATGGCAGGCAATACAACTAAAACCGTACAAGGCTCGTATTGTTTTGATTGGATTTTCCAACAAATGGTCAGGCTAAGGAACTTCCTACTGCCACATGGGATCGCCTCTGGCGGGACGTCCCGAGAACCTAACCGGATCTCTGCCAACACAAGGCCGGGTTACCTCTGTAACTAGGTAACTACTACTCGAGCAAGCCATTCCCCGGTCCTTTGGGACCTTTATCCGAGGCGCCTCTAAGCAACAACCACACAGTAAATGAGATTGGAGCTACCACATAGGTTAAATATCAGGGCTCCATACCTAATACCACCCTTTACCAGAAGGGAATGACACACCCTAAAGGGCGCGACCCTCATAACCTTGCCGCATCTTTCCTGTTTTGACCATTTCCGGGGTGTGAGGTCCTGATGCAGTCTCGTCCACAAAGCTACGCTTTGGTACAAAGCCATGCTTTTGGGTCAACAAATGATCAAAGTAATGATCACAAAGATAAATGATCATATCACAAATGATCAAACAATGATCATCAACACACAGCAGCACTCAGCATGCCACACTACCAAATTGGGAGTATATCGCTGATAACCTTCAACTACATAACCTCTGAGCTCGTACGTCTCAGAGAAGGGTGTTAAGCTAAGAGAATAAATTCTCCGCCACCAACAGATATGTATTTGAAAGAAATCTGCTTTATCTCTCAAAGTGTAGTGTCAGACATGCAACCATACAAGTCTGTTCCGGGTTCGAACAGAAC
Organism: Allium cepa; assembly: GCA_030765085.1. Lineage (NCBI taxonomy): Eukaryota > Viridiplantae > Streptophyta > Magnoliopsida > Asparagales > Amaryllidaceae > Allium > Allium cepa. The sequence goes on from CM060928.1 coordinate 69,672,143, forward strand.
CGAAGGCACTTCCAAAGAAGCCCTTGCAATCCGGGTATTCACAATCCCGATCGGACTTCCCATCACTTAGGAAATCTCTATACCGGAGCAACTCAGTGCAGAGACAATCGATAGGTTATCCTATCGTTTTCACAAATACCCGGTCTTCAACACCGGTCTTCAAATGCTATCCATAACGACGTATCACATATTCGGAATGGGTTATACGACACAAAGGTCCTCTCCCGGCTAAACCGAATAGTGAGCGCAACATTTAAAACATATGGATATGAGATTTCAATTAAGTCACAACTTAATAATTCAAACTTTCTTCAAATGGTTTAAACCAATTAACATTTTCAAATCTTTTAAATAAAAGATTTATTTCAAAAAAACCTTCAGTGGTTTAAACAATTTCCACACTTTAATCTTTTAAACAAAAGATTTAATTCACAAAGTTCACCCCATTCACAAAGATCCATTTATGGATTTCAAATCAATCTCCATTTCAATTGGATTAACTCGTTTAAAAATCTTTAAACTAAAGATTTAACTCATAGCTTTCAAAATTTGATTAACTCTTTTAATCTTTAAATCAAAGATTCAACTTAAGCTTTCAAACCATTTCCATACTTGGAAATTCATTTTTAACTTGAAGTCCTTTTTAACACAAATAGGACGTTCATTATTTAAGTGAAAGCTTTTATCATTTGAAAACAATTAGTTTTCATTTCAGAAAGATCCAATTAAATTTACATGAGTTAAAGCCTTTGAATTTAAATTCAAATTCCCAAATCAATATCTTTAAATTAGTTTAACCCACATAAACTGGTATAACATTTTTAGTCCTAGTTTCCAGATCATAGAATTCAATTTCAAATATCGAATTCAAATTTAAATCAAATTATTTAAATTTCAAAACTTAATCAAGTTATTCCAAATATATTTCATCTTTGAAAATTCCATCTCAAAAGCTTTTCACTTTTAAACCAAATCTTATTTTCAAACCATTTGAATTTAAAATTCAAATTCAAAACTATTTCAAAATCTGTGACTTAATCGATTTCCTCATGAAATCCATAATTGTGTGTGTATAAGTGTGGTCCAGGGGTTTAACACAATAGTGCAACAACATTCAATCATCACAGATTAAAACACAGAAATATAGTCGATAAGCAATATAAACTATAACGCTTATCGCTCATTCACAGATTCACAGATAATATGCAAATGGAAGTAAATGAATAAATTATACACGGCACAAACCACAGAATAAAATATCACAGATGAGACATGACAATCAATTCACGGTATCTCATACAATATCATCATTCATAAGTAAGGTCATGCGTTTAATAATCATTTATAAGTAGGATTAACTAATCGTTAAATCCAAATAAATTCAATTTTATTTCCAAGTAAATTTATTCAGTTACTTATGAATCCATTACCTAATCCTGATTAAGCAATTACAAATCATTTGATGGAATAAATTAATTTGTCAATCGCTTTAATTAATTAAATTTTCCTTAATGAATCATATTAATTAAATTAACCTTTAAACAAATTTCATAATTAATTGACTTCTTAGTTAATTATTTTAAGAATTTAAACCTTTAATTACTTACCATAAAGTAATTACATTTACACAATTTCATAATGATTATCATTAATTAATTTAATCACATTAATTAATTATAAAAAGAAAACCCTTAGTTAATTATCTTCATTTTCTAATAACATTACTTAAATTACTTTCTTAATAAATCTCTAATTATAAATAAACCTAAATCACACATTTATAAATTTAATTAATAGATCATTCCTTAATTATCTTATTAATTACATCATTTAATACCTTAATTATCTATAAGATAATTTATTTCTTTATTAATGACTTAATTAATATTAAGGTGTAAAACATCACGCTTTTGAATTTAAATTAAAATTACATTTCGAATTTAAGTTTCAAAAATGATTATTCTTTTAAACATAAATCCAATTTAAAACTCAATTTATAATCTTTAAAAATAAATGTAAATAACATCTATTGCTTATATAAGAAAGATTTTGATTCACAACTTTGATTTCATTTGCTTTTAAACCCTTGAATTTAAACTTGATTTAAAAATCCAATTTCATTTTAGAACCTTAAGATTCAAAAGTTTATTTGAAAACTAAAATTAACTCCAATTTAAGTTTTGGTTTCGGATTTTACATTAATTTGAAAATCCACTTCTAATTATTTACAACTTTGAAAAGAAAACAAATTTCCCTTTTTAAAGCTTAAAGATTCAAAGTACCCTTTTGAATTTAACTTAAACTTGATTTAACTTTATTAAGATCAAGCTTACAAATTTAAATTCATTTATCTTCGGTTTAAATTCAATTTGCAGACAGTTTTTTTTTTTTTTTTTTAACAAAACTGTTCCCAGTTAAACCATCCTGAGGCAACTCAGGTTTACTTCGCGTCAAAACTTATCTGCTTCGAGTTAAAACTCGAATCACCCGAGACAAACACAAATTTATTCCAGCAAACCTTCATCTTCCCCCCTCCCACACTTCACACCACAGGCACCAATGATACCGGTGTACGTGCACATGTCCCCTGACCATCTCCAACCAAAACCTCCGCCACTACCAAGTCGACAACGACCCCAGCAGCCACTCCAACCACCTACTTCGCTTCCACTCACTGGAATTCGAAATTTGAACAACTCAAATACCTGGAACAAGTAACAGCGACCTCTCCTCAAAACTTGTCAACGTCAATTTCTCAGAGCTCCGACCACCGTTCGCCACCAAACTCCGGCCGTAGCCTTGTCCACCTCTCCTCGACCTTCCCTCAAAAGCTCGCGATACTCGGTCCATCGTTGACGATGCGCGAATCGAAAACACCAGCCACCCCAAAATTTAGGTCACCAGAATTCGAACGCCTCCTGCCACCTCCATGGTCATCGGCCGACCATTACTGCATTTTTCCCTTACCCCCTAATCACTCCTCTACCTCCAGACCACGTCACGACCTCCCCAATCAACACGATCGCCCACGGCAACTCAAAACGCCAAATACCGTTGAACACGAACTGCTCCTAAAACCTATCTCTAAAAATTATAATTTTTGCATTAAAAATCATATTAGAGTATAATAATTTCATTTATATACCTGAATTTGAAGATTAAAAGGTTAGAATTTTGATACGTTTGGAGTTATGTTCAAACAACTTGCTTTCCAGAGATGATCCCAAGTATTTTCAACTTGAATATATTTTTAAATTTTAGTTCAAGGTCAAACAAACATTTTTCATTTTAATCCTAAGTCCAAATATTGAATAGATCTTGAAGAAATGATTTTTTTTTTCTTCTCATAGTTCCAAGCCTGTGAAAAATAAGAACAGGCAAGTTTGCCTGTATACACACCATTTGATTCACATATATATATATACGCATACCATATGTGAGCATTCAATAACTAGGTAATATTTCATAACTAATTCAACCATCAATTACAACATCAAATCAGAGATAAGTGAGTTTACTCACTACGCTTAAAGAATGAACAGAGCATTCCTTTGAACCAAGCTTTGAAAACTGCCAAGCAGGAATCTTCCTTGATCCCCTGGTTTGAATTGAGTTTGCATTGTTAGATTTGTTCTTCAAGTTGAAACTTTTGTTTTAAATTAAATTTTGTTTTAGCTTGTATATGATGCTTACTGCAGTTCTTTTCTTATGTTTGATGAATGAATTAAAATAAGGTTGCTTGATATATATGGGAAATGAAGTTTTACAGGTTATAATATGTTTGTACAACAGGGTGACATATTGCTATGTTTTGTACAAACATAATCAGTGATATTTCTAAGTTTGGAGGCTGAAATAACATTTCGGCTGATATGAAATGTTGTGGCCAAAGATTTTCTTTGCATTAATTAACTTTGTCTTGATTCACACTTTAAAATGTTTATTTGTATAACTTCTTTTGTAAGCTTTGATTTAAACTGATCTTTGCATTTGATTTGTCTTTGTACTTTAGTAATTTCCATTGTCTTATCTCATATTGCCTTGCTTCATATGCTTATGCATATCACTTTTTTCTATTTCTCCTTGACTTTCGTACAGGCTGTTTACTTTGTTTTGTATGTGCTTCTTTTGCTTTGTTTATTATTGTTCAAGTATACATAGATACCTATAGTTGAATATATTTATTACTATCTTCCTTTGCAAGCTTAATTATATCTTATATATTTTTAATTTGTTTCATTCCTTGCTTATATTTGTATTTGTTTGTTTGCATACATTTGTTTCTATTTCTTATTTGAGTGTATTTGAACGTATTTCTTATTTATTACTTGAATAATTTCCTATTGTTAATATGCTGTTAAAATTTAACAAGTTTTTGTTTACTTTAGATTTTCATAGACATTTTATTAATTTACTTTATGTATGAACTATAAAGTTGTTTTAGTCCTTCGTTATAAAACTTCAACTCAAATGAAAATATATGCTTTTGTTTTAGTTATAATTTTTATACTTCATTTGCGTATCATTATTTTCATACTTATGTTACTTGTTATTATTTCAAACCATTTGTAACTATTACTATTTATATAAAAATCAATTTTGTAAAGATATTACCTTAACAACATTGTTTAAAAATAACTCCTTATTTAAAATGATTTATAAAAGAAACCATTTCTATGTTAATAAATAACATATTTTATTTGAATTTGGAAAAATCAAATCGATTAACCATTTAATTTCACAAATTTTAAATCAAAAATTAAATAAATTATCAATTTAAAATAAATTAAAATTCGGGATCGTTACAAATTACCAACGGAGTTACCACCGTTGCGGGATATTCAACATAAGATTGATCTTGTGACAGGGGCAGTATTACCACATAGGCCACATTATAGGATGAGTCCTAAGGAGCATGACAAACTGAGAAGGCAGGTGGAGGAGTTGTTAGAACAAGGGCGTGTTCAGGAGAGCTGAGTCCTTGTGCAGTGCCAGCCTTATTGGTGCCAAAGAAGAATGGTTCGTGGAGGATGTGTACGGAAAGTCGGGCTCTAAACAAGATCACTGTGAGGTACAGATTTCCTATGCCGAGGTTTGATGATTTGATTGACCAGTTGAGTGGAGCTGTTATATTTTCAAAGATTGATCTTAAGAGTGGATACCATCAAATTCGTATTAGACCAGGTGATGAGTGGAAGACTGCTTTCAAAACCAGGGAAGGTTTGTACGAATGGTTGGTTATGCCGTTTGGTTTATCAAATGCACCGAGTACTTTTATGAGAGTGATGAACCAGATTTTCAGACCATACATTGGGAAATTTGTGGTAGTTTACTTCGATGATATTTTAATCTACAGTGGGAGTATGGAAAAGCATGTCCAGCATTTGCGAGAAGTACTGTTGATTCTACGACAGGAGAAATTTTATGCTGCAACAAAAAAGTGCGTGTTTATGACGGACAGTGTTTTGTTTCTGGGATATGTTCTATCGAAAGAAGGAATTCAAGTGGATGAAAGTAAAGTAGAAGCTGTCAGGAGTTGGCCACAGCCAAAGACAATTACTGAAGTGAGGAGTTTTCATGGATTGGTATCTTTCTATCGAAGATTCATTCCACATTTTAGTAGTGTGATGGCACCTGTAACCGATTGCATGAAAGGAAAGAAGTATGAGTGGTCAGAGGAAGCAGGGGTTGCTTTTAAGAAAATCAAGACACTATTGACGACCGCACCAATTCTAGTTTTACCGGATTTTGAGTTGTTATTTGAATTACATACTGATGCCTCGAAGGTTGGGGTTGGTGGAATGTTGAGTCAGAAAGGAAGACCGGTTGCTTATTTCAGTGAGAAGTTATCTGGAGCTAAGTTGAGATATAGCACTTATGATGTTGAGTTTTACGCAATAGTTCAAGCTGTGAAGCACTGGAGACACTATTTGTTTCAGAAGGAGTTTGTTATTTACATAGATCATGAAGCGTTGAAGCACTTACAAGTGCAGGATAAGATTTCAGTAAGGCATGCATCGTGGATTGCTTATCTGCAGCAATTTACTTTTGTCGTGAAACATAAGTCAGGGGTGACGAATCGTGTGGCTGATGCTTTGAGTAGGAGGAGTCATTTATTAACGACAATGAAAATTGAGGTGACAGGATTTGAATTATTGCCAGAATTGTTTGAGGAGGATCCTTACTTTGCAAAGTTCGTTGAGAAAGTTAAGGATGGAGATACTGATGAATTTGTATTGGTAAATGGATTCTTATTCAAAGGAAATCAATTATGTATACCAGATTGCAGCTTGAGAATGAAAATTGTGAAAGAGTTGCACGAAGAAGGACATGAGGGTAGAGATCGAACATTGCAGTTGATTTCCCAGTCTTATTATTGGCCGACAATGAGAAGGGAAATTGAACGGTTTGTGCGTAGATGTCATGTTTGTCAGGTTTCGAAAGGGACAGCTACAAATGCGGGATTGTATATGTCGTTACATGTTCCAACAAAACCATGGGTAGACATTAGCATGGATTTCGTGTTGGGATTGCCGAGAACTCAAAGGGGGAATGACTCTATATATGTTGTGGTGGATCGTTTCTCGAAGATGGTACATTTTATTGTGTGTAAGAAGACGGCGGATGCTGTTCATGTCGCACAGTTGTTCTTTAAAGAGATATATAGACTTCATAGTTTACCTGAATCTATTGTTTCGGATAGAGATACTCGTTTTCTAAGCCATTTTTGGTTGAGTTTGTGGAAGATGGTCGGAACGAAGCTGAATTTTAATAGCGCTTACCATCCGCAAACAGATGGACAGACAGAAGTTGTTAACAAATCGTTGGGAAATTTGTTGCGATGTCTTGTGAAAGATAATCTGAAGAGTTGGGATGTGAAGTTATGCCAAGAAGAGTTTGCTCATAATCATGCAGCGAATCGTAGTACAGGTTTCAGTCCATTTCAGATTGTATATTCAAATTTACCCAGGGGACCGTTAGATTTAGCAGTAGTGCCACAACCGAAAGGGACGGTTAAACGAGCTGTAGACTTTGTTGATGGGTTGACTGAATGTCATAAAATCGTTCGGTTAAAATAAGTTTCAAAATTTCAAATATTAAAATTTTAAATTAAAACTCAAAGTTTGACCACATTGACAAAAATACACATTTTTGGAAAATATTCTGTTTATTCATGTTTGAAATTCTAATTTACATCAAAATCAAATATCTAAAATAACAAAATTTATCCATTTTAATAAATAAAATAAAGTTTTTATATCAGGAAATTCAATTTAAAATAATTAAAATATACAATTAAAATAATCACAAAATACAGGGTTGTTACAAGTGGTATCCATAATATTAGAAGTACATGAATATGAACAAATCACATATTTCAAAACATCATTTTGCTAATTACATTTCAAAACAATAATTCATATCCATATTACATAATTCCATAATCGTTTCCCAGGTAAAGATCAAATAATTTACAATAATACACCAAGAGAGACATATGATGATGCCCCCTTGGTTGATCAGAGAAATATGGTCCTAACTGACATAATATACATACAGTGGAACTGAAACTCCTATATAGCTATCTGACAGCCTTCTCCTCGTCTCTAGAAGCTTTATTTGCCAAAATATCAAAAACCTAAAAACTTCAACCCTCAACTTACTCAAATCAATTTTGATAATCATAGAGTTCAAGGGTAAACAAAAACTTCGAGTCAGACTTAAAGCCTATTGTGAATAATTCTGCTACATCTCGGTTTACTGATATTGAGTGAGACTGTGCTGCTTAGCGAACGGGTTTCCCCTCACTAATATCCCTTTTCAGAACATATATTTTGCAAATCTTTTCCTGCAACCAAACTGGTTAATCAAATTTATTATAGTAATAAAAATAATAGCAAGATATGTTATGCTATATACATGTAATAAATGGATTATATGTCCGAAATCTAGGCTAACTGCCCTCAAATTGGACAGACTGTCTGCAATTTGGACTAACTGTCCAAAAACTGGGCTAATTGTCTGTTTGGCTGACTTGGCCCTACCAGATAAATATCAAATGGTCTAAACAACTGTTAGACAAAAATTTTGGATGGTCTGTCCTTAACTCACATGTCCAAGATTCAACTGATCATAATGGTTTTGTGGCTTACAATAACCTGCCTCTATACAAAAATGTTACGTTCTGTGTCTAACCAACATTTTAGTCTTATCTGTGACTAAGCCCTACGCAATGGAATTATGGACTAAACTAGTTAGGGGCTAATAACTAATGATCATAGGGTGCGGCCCTACACAAGTTCTATTTGGTCTTCTAATCTAAGTCAATCTCTTAGGGTTAACTACCCTTTAAAATTTTCCTTGAAAACCATTTCAAATGATTTGATCCTTTAAATCATATGTAATACAAGAAAAATATATATTTAGCTTTATCTAAGCTATTTTGCCATGATATATATACTTTACTCAAATCAACGTTGATGAGATTCAATAAGGATTATCTATACTATTAAAATAAGTTAAAGTCCTTTTTAACTTGAAATCACTTGGGCTATTCTTCCTATTCAATAGATTCGAAACCTTCGTTTAAAGACTTTAAATAACCCAATCAAAACCCTTGAAAGTATCCCTTCAAAACCATTGAAAGTGACTCTTTCGAAACCAGTGAAAGTAACTCTTTCGAAAGCAATAAAAGTCTTTCCTTCGAAAGCTTTAAAACATTAGACATCCTCCATTAAAACCTTGCCTTTCGAAACCGTAGAAAACCCTTTTTCAACCCTATCGAAACTGATGCAGCTCAGGGGATAAGTCGTACACGACTTAAGGATGATACAGCTCAGGAAATAAGTTGTACACGACTTAAGGAGGAAGGCTTAAGTCGTTCACGAGTTAAGGAAGGCCGTTCACGAGTTAAGGAAGCTTCGATTTTAAGTCTTAAGTCGTTCATGAGTCAATCAGGGGGGAAAGGTATTAAGCCGAAGGAGGAAGCTTCGGTTTTAGGTCGTTCAGAGGTTTTGGGTCGGCAACGACCTAAGAAAGAAGACTTAGGTCGGCAACGACCTAAAGAATGTGACTGAAGGAAGATGAAGCGCATGAAGGCTAAGTCGCTACCGGGTTATCTTCAGTAGGTCGTACACGACCTATGATGAGTCGCTATGTGTACGTCATATAGTTGAGTCGTAAGTCGTATTTTCTTAAACCAAGAGTTGATGAGTCGGTATTACTTTAAGTCGTGTGTCTTTAAGTCGTTTGTGATGTTGAGTCGTAATGCGGTTGAGCCGCTGTGTTGTATACATGTGTTGTGTTGTAGTTGAGTCATGAGTCAGTTAGGTCGGCAACGACTTAAGAGGAGTTAAGTCGGCAACGACTTAAGGGTCTGGGTCAAAATTGCTATAAATAGCGAGTGTGTTGTAACTTTGGGGCAGTTGATTTTTGGGAATAAAATTCTTGTTTGATTGCTGTGTGCTTTCATCTTAAATTGGTAGTTGAGTGTAATCTCCTATCTCCACTTTCGGTTATTCGAGTGCGCTCGAAACAACAATTGTTGAAGCCGATTCGCGGAATCAAGTGCGCTTGATCAATGCTTGAAGAATTGAAGATCTTCTTTCACGGTATCGTGCGCGATCAACGTGACGAGGATAGCTAGAATTCGGTATCTTCGGATCAATGAATTTGGGCGTTTCAGTATTCATCAATCCACCGACTACTACTTTCATCGATCTATATCGTTTTATTAATTATCCGCTGCGTCAGAAACTCTAGGGAACCACCCCTTTCGAAACCATTCATCAAAACCTTTCGAAAGCATCAAAACTCAACTCTTACGAAAGCACTTTGGCTTAATTTAAAACTTGTGGAAACACCTTCCGAAATCATAAATTTTATCTCTTTCGAAACCACTTGGGTTATACTTCAATAAAAGAAAAGGGTCTTTAAATCATTAAAGTCAAAAGCATATGTTTCAAAACAATTTCCTAAGTAACGAAGTGACGGTGCCAAAACCATCCTTTCGAAATCATTGGAGAGGTGGCCAAATTTTAGAAAACAAAACAACCCATTTGAAACCACCTGGATCGAAAGGTAGGAAGCGGCGGCTAAAGGCTTTGACTCAGTTGAAATAAATCATTTAAAAAAAAGCGCAACCCAATCAAAACAATATCTTTGAAACCATTTGACTTAGTCAAAAGCTAACCAAGTCGAAAGCATCTTAGTCGAAAGCAAGCAAATGCATTTTCTTTGAAATTAAAGTAATGCTTCAACCCCTTCTGAATGTCATGGTTTCAACCCAATACCTTTTTCCCTCTTCCAATTCACGACGTACCAGTTCTCTAATACCATGTGCATTGGTTTCGACTGTGTCGGAGGCGAAGGAATGGAGGTAGAACCTAGTACCGAAAGCATCGAAAAAACATGTTTATGTGTACTTTTCAACTATTCCGTTTGTACCTAACCTGCCTTGTTTGTTTTAATTTGATTGGTTGCATTCCCTTTCCAAAAGTGTTGCCGACTTGCAGATTTAACAAATTTACTTATTTGCAAAAAGCCCCTTCTCCTTCTTTAATTATATAAAACATTTAAGTCCCATACGTATAATAATTTTATATAACCTTTAAAACACTTAGGGAAAATCAACAAAAATTCAATAAAATCACCTTTTATATGTTTTCTAACATATATAAATTTCAGACAAACAAAAAATATTAATTTATCCGTAAATAATTTATAACCCAAAATAACATTTTCTTTACTAAAAAATTCATAGAAATTTCACAAAAATCAGAAAAATCTGAAAATTGAAACCCATCTCCAAAATAATATTTCTAGTCTTCATCAAAATTCGCAAGGCAATCAAATGTCATGTACTACGATTTTCACCTTAAAACAAATCATAAAATCAGTATGAATAACTATAATTCATCAACAAGTATGTATAATCATTCCATCACTCAAAAACATGAAAAATTAATGCAAAATATTCAGAATTAATCTTAAAACCGAAACAATAAAAGATTTGAGATGTAAATATTATTCACCTTAGCTTTATAGAGATTTAAGAGCATGAGATTTGAATGGATTTGATTTGAATTAGCTTTTCTTTTAGCTTTTGTTAATCTTCTTCCCCTTTTCCTTAATAATGATGGCCACCCTTTTGTTTTAAATTTTTTAAAATGAAGTGAATGTGCAGTATAATACATGGCCTAGGTTTGAAAGATGTAGGAATGGCATCTTTCCCATTTTACTCCTCCTATATTATACTTTAAACTCTTTCTTAATTTATTGGTTTTAAATGGCACGGCTACGCTTAATTAAAATAAAATCTCAATCTCATAATCTACACATTATTTAAGTTAATTTGACTAATTAAATATGCTAAATAATATTACCAAAAATTTGGGGTGATACAAAAATGTACGGTGAAATCTTTTCAAAAATCAAAATGTTCACTTACCAAAAATCTTTTCAAAACCCTTTTAAACTTTGAAATGGCATAGCACTTTGAAAATCCTTTAGAAAAAAATGATTTTTTTTTTCCAACCTCAGGCAAGCAAATAGGCTCGGCCTATGCACTGTTGGGCTCGGCCACTATGGAAGAGGGCTCGACCAACATGGAGGAAGGTGGGTGTGGACTCATTTGGCTAAGAGGAGGCAACTGAGAAAGAAAGGAAGTGTTTTTAAGCTATTTTAAAGGTCTAAAAGAAAAAAGGAAATTGGTTTTAAACTAAGAAAAATTGCAAGAAGTCATTCAAGTGAGTTTACAAGCTTTTAAAAAGAAAATAAATTTTTGAAAAGCTTTTTGTAAAATGAGAACGGGAGGTGTGTGACGACCCGGAATTATTAGACATTTGAAATGGGAATATTTAATTAATTTTAAATATTCGAAAGTTAATTATTAACTTTAATTTCAAACATCAATATTTATTGAATAATTAATTATTAAATTTAATTATCGGGATTGGGTAAAAATATTGAATCTTGATTTTAAAGCTGGTTAAAAATAATTAGAAGGCTTATTTAATTTATATTAATAATACTGAAGATGATAGAAGTTGTAAAATTTAAATTAACGATGGTTTGTTCAGTTTTAAAATTTGATTGTTTAAATTGAATTTAAAAATAGCCTTCCGAGGCACGGTCTCGGAATTCGACGAAACCAGTTCCATTGGATCCGTAATATTGAATTATTACCGGATCTCAAATTTCGTAGCTTTCGAAAATAACGTGTGATCGTACGGGGTATAAACGCTTAGTCGGTAATTACCGATTTATATTAAATATTATTATCTGAAAAAAAAAATCATCAGCCGAAATTATCTCACATCTATCTTTCTTTTCATCAGCTACGCGCCACCCTAGTATCTGTTTTCGTCGCCCTAGTTGTCTCCCCCCTTCATTATCACGCAAACATCATTCTTCTTTCAAAATTTCACTGAGAACAATAAATGGCTGAAGTCGATAACAATCTTCTTCATTCCAGCTTAAATTAAATAAATGGCCGAGTTGTTTTATTCACCAGCCTTCCCTTTCCTCTCAGTTCAAATCGAGTGGAACCGAATCCAATTCCTTTTCTTCGCATTCGAATTTCCTAAATCAAATAGAAGGGGCGACCCATATATAGTGACGCGATGTAGAGGGGTCGTACAGGGAAGAAAATGGTGTTCGGCAGCGGACCGTGGGAAGTTTCTGGTGAGCGACTCGCGTCTACGATTCACGAGATCCAGGGCGTTCGTTTGGCAGGAGGCGACGCGGTGGGGGATTTCGGCTTGAGTCTGGGCAGCGGCGAGTTTTGGGGTCGTGGAGGGCTCGCACGCAAGGGCGGTGATGGAGCAAGAGTGTGTGAGATTTTGGGCTTGCGGTGTAATCGTTTGTCAACGATGGTGGGTTGGGGGTCTGTGCGAGTTCGACGTCATCGGGGTGGTGGCCAAGGCTCGAGCTGGGTGGCTCGCGTGGGGCGCAGGTGTGGGTGATAGAGTATCGCGTTTGGGGAGGTGGTTATCTGGCATTAGGTTTCGGGTCGCGGCGACGCTCGTAGTGGATCGTGATTTCACTGTAGATGTTGGCGAGCAGGTGTTCGATATTGCAGACGACAGTGAGGTAATTCCAGTTGCTTAATTTAATATATATAAAAAAAATGAATATAAAGGAATAGCAGGAAAATTTATGCAATGAGATATATTTATACAGATTGTAAGTTTATATATATACAGACCAGAAATTATATACGCATAATTTTATATATAGAAATCTGTTAACTTTAAGTAATCGGTAAATTTATTTATGTAATTAATATATATATAACTTGTCTTTGAAGGTTTAAGTGGGCAGAAAAGAAATGTTAACTAAGTTAGTAACGATCATTGGAATTTAATAAATTTAAATAAATAAATGATAAGTTGATTTATTCAAGTTATTTAAGAAATAATTGATTGATCGATTTAATCGGATATTAATGAAACATGAATGCTTATACAAGGTCAAGTCGGGAAAACGAGGCAATATTGGAATGGACTGCAAATGAAACGATAAGGTGAGTTAATCTCACTCAGTTTAAATTTAAATTTAAATGATTAAATTTAAATAATTGTTTGAATGGTTGAAATTGATTGATTGATGTGCTATAGAATGATATATTCTGAAATTAGTAAATAATATTGTGCTAACATTTGTGGATGCAGGGAAACAGGTTGGAGGGATCCAACTGGATTCCTCAAATTTATTAGATTATTTAATATTCTGTGTGATGAATATTTGGTATCCTGTGATTGTTTTATGGATAACTGGAATATTGGATAGTATGGTTGGATGGAATAACTCAGTTTAAAGAGTTACCAAAATCTATGGAATTGGATTTTTGAAAGGTAATAAAAGAGTAAAATTTTAAGTAAATAATTCTAGTAAATTGGAATAAATTGAATAATGAAGTGAAAATAAAATAAAATAGAGTGATTTCTAAAATCTAACAAAATATGGAATATGAGGAAATTGAATTAACAAAGGAATAATAAATTCTGGAACTTAAGTGAATAAAAGTCATTATTTTAAATGTAAGGATTAAATTTAAAGATAAAGAAAGGAAATTGAGGAATCTGAATTTGGTATTTTTCAGTTTAAAGATTTTAAAACATAAACTGGAAATTAAATCTAAAGTTAATAAATTTTGAAATAAATGAAGTAAGAGAATTTATTTCATGGTAAAGTAAATGGAAATCAATTGTAAAATTGATTTAGGTGTTAAAATTTAAATTTAAAGTGAAGAGAGATTTTGGGACTTTATGACTGGGTTATAAAGTGAAATAAAATGTCGGTGGATATTTTATAAATTCAAGGTAAGAATTTATTAAAGGAATGGGTATTTGTTTAAAAATAAATGGTGATTTATTTTTAAGAAATGGGAAACAGAAGAGGATTTCCCTGGATAGCCAAGTATGGTTTTCAAAAATATTTAAAGTTTTTAAGATCGTTTTAAAAAGCAGGTTTTGGAAAGTTTATTATTTCTAAATCTATATTTTTAAAGCAAGTATATTTTTCTAAATCTATTATTGAAATAACTATATAAAGTAACTTGGTATTGAGTTTAAAAGAGGAAATTTAGTTTATATTTTATAAATTGTCTTATACAAAATATTTTGTTAGTATATTTATTTTAATAAAATATTTAAGTTATAATTTTAAAAGTTATAAGTATATTTTATAAAAAAATGTTTTTAAATTATTTTAAACTTAAGTGTTTGTACTTGGCGTTCCAATGGAAATAATAATTGGGAATGTACCCTGGGAAGGGAAACGGGTTTTGAAACTGTTTTCAAAAGGGGTTGAAAATTGGAAATATATATCTCGGGAAGATATTTTGGGATTAATAAATAATTTGGGAAATTATTTATTGGTTGATGGATGTTTGTGAATATTAATTGATAGTTAAATAACCGACTATCAATATTGGACAAATGCGTTGATCGTTTCGAAGAAACCGGGATCGAGATTTATTTCTCGAAAACCGCTTCGATCCGGTTTGTACGTTTCGTGCGAAAAACGTGTTCGGAGTCGAAGATGGAGAAGTGAAGTGCAAGGGCTAGTCGCTACTAATCCTGAGGATATTTCCAAAATGGATGTAGTAGGAATAGTGCCTTCGGTTCCGTTCGAACCCGGGACGGACTTGTATGGACGAATGCTTGCGAAACATCGTCAGGTGGGCGATGGGCATTCTAAGTGAAACGTTCTAAAGGTAACGCTTAGCCTCAAGCCTCATCAAATGGGAATGACTGAAAATCAGGGGATATGCAGCAAGGTTAGGTGGGTAGCACCCAAGCAGGGTGAGGTCATTCCAGTCTAGATGTCCCTTTTTACTTTTCGGCTTAGTGGTGCGGTTGCTGATCCCAACCGCGGGGTGATCTCACTCGGGACTGTCCAGTAAGGGATGGTTCCGGCCTTGTGTTGCAGGGGATGAAGGGAGTAATCCTCGGTACGGTGATCTAGGCCCCGTACTGTGACAGGTGGTACCCCAGTGCCTAGTCATTAGTTGGAAATCCATTCTCCCTACGAGCCTTGTACGAGTTTTGTTTGTATTACCCACTTTTGTGGCTAGTAGCTGGAATTTAATAATGTAACAATTTCGGCTATTTTATAAGTACTTGTGTATAGACCCTATTATAATATCAGAGGATTTCTATAAAATTGTTTTAGCTATCGTAAGGTAAAAACCCGACATGTTTTTTTGTGGCGTGGTCTTACGAGATGCTTTTATTTTCAAAGGATTTTTGAAACTTTAATAATAAATTGGGTGTGATTTTCTCACGCTGGTAATCCATACTGACTCGGGTGTTATTTAACTGTAATGCTCGGGTCAGACCGAGTATTATAGGATACAGGATATGATGCTGTGGAGCTCAGGAGACGAGCTGGATGACGAAACGTACTCTCGTACTTGTATATTTATATACGTATTCCGCTGTGTTGAGTTGTTGTGTACCCATTGTATGATATTGATGTTGAGTTGTGACTGATGTATTCTGATGATGTAATGTATGTAAACAGATATATTTGATTTTGAGTAAAGATTATTTACTATCTATTATATTTTATTCTGCTGCGATGGTTAGACTCTGATGTTGATTTTGTTTTCTCTTCTTCTACCTCTTCTTCTTAAACCCAAATGGTTCGTATTTCTGTGCAACTTGAGTTAATTGTTGTAGAATAGTGTTGACTCAAGGGGTACGGATTTGCGGGTCGTTACACTTGGTATCAGAGCTTAGGTTGGCGACAACCTAGGCTTTGGTGGGAATTACTCAAGTAGAGTCCGTAGTACTCTATAATGAGTTTGAGTATATTAATAGATATGAGCGCGTATTTGTTAGTGAATATAAAATGGTTTTATATTGTGTCGATTGGTTTATTGAGTAATTTATGGATTCTGGTCAATACGAGTAATTAACTGTAACGGGCCAGTATCTTCAACCCTTCGCATCCGCTCATGTCGGACTTGAAGTGTTCAAGGTACTGCGTTGTAGAATAAATTTGGCAAAACTCAGAATATGCAGTAAATAAAATCACAGAATCACATACACAGATATCAGAACTTACAGCGGAAATAAAATTTCAGTGGTTCATGAGGCCACTACAAAACTTTGATCAACAGAATTTACATAGTTTAGAATCTGCAATACAGCTTTAGACATACATAGGAACAGAGTCTTCCAAAGCCTTGCTTGCAAAAAGATAAAGACTGAAAAGGCTTCCAGCAGCACGAATGATCTACGGGATGTCCTAGCTCCAGATAGAACTGAAAACCGCAACTCAGGCTGACCCGAGCGTAAAATAAAACATAACACTCGAGTCAGGACATACATACTTATATAATGTAAGCTAATTCAAGTGTACTGTAATATAGAGCAAGTAACTTAAAGGATGCTTGGGACCACCCATCCTCTAAGGATCCGTTAAACTATTTACTATGTAGTATATTGCGCTATTATAATAGTGTCTATTTATAAAATAAACATACTTTTTTCTTAGCATTAAGGGGTTACCCATATAGCCCTTAACACGTAATAGTCCCAGTAGTCCATCCAATATCATAGCTCCTCCTGATCGGGAAGCAACTAGAGGATACCACACGGGCTACGGGAGAAATCTAAACTCGTACAAGGCTCGGTATGGTAGATGACACGGCACAACTAGGCAATGCCAGGGTAGATATACCAATTGCTATCCAGGCTGGTGGAAACGCGTAGCCGCAGTTACCGCCCACCTCGGACTAACTCCCCAAAATCAAAATATAGAGGTGGCCACCGAATCAATCCAAAATCATAGTATAATATCGAAGAGGAGCGTCCGATCAGAGGAATGACCTCATTGGCCTGGAATTGCTCCTGTTTTAGCCACCTTATGCCAACTCACGGGAGTCGGGTCCACGTATTTACCTTACAGGAAACGCCACCACCGACCTACTTCATTCTGGAATCTCCGCCGCGTACACGGTTGGTCAAAGTGGTTTTCGGTATCGACAGAGAGTATGTCCATATCCGATCCCGGTCTCTTTGCCAACCCATCGTTATTATAACCCGTGGTCATTTAAAAACAATTTATACTTTAAAACCAGTATAAACATTTCCATTTCAAAACTATAAATACGATATCATTTAAAACCCAAAACAACATGATATCGTTATATTCAAATATAATTCTTTTCCAAAACCATACTGCTTAAAATTTATAATATCTGGAAACCAAATATTTGAATTATACCTTTAAACCATAATATATTGGAAATTTTTCTTTAAAAAAAAAACATAACTCCCAAAACACAAATGGTTTGGATATAAATGGTTTAACTTTATGGTTACTTTGTAAAGAAGATAATTTACATAGCTTTACAAATATATTTCTTTATTTTAAACCATAATTTAAATATCACTTCATGTTCCCAAGACCATTTCAATTCCTATATATATATCCAATTGGAGTATTAATATTCAAAACTAAGGTTGGATATTTTTTTCTTTCAACAAATTAGTGTTTATTATTTCGTCTTGAATATTCCCATAAATTCCATAGATAAAACTCCAAAATTATGCCATTAAATAATTTCAAAATTTACTTAACACTAGAATGTTCATCTTAAATTTATTAAGAAAAATCCAGTTATAAATCTCATATCTTAAAGGTCTCCAAAACTTAAACATAAATATAATTTATCAAATTCCTTAAATTTCAAAACAATCAAATTCCAGATTCTATAGCACTTAGGAAATGCTACCTAAAGTTACGGGTAAAACTAGTCCAATTTCAAAAGACAGCATTTAAATGCTTTAGTAGATTGTTTAACTTAATAAATATTTCCAAATATAACTTATATATATATTTCTTAACTGAAATCTTATCCTTTCAAAAATCCAGAATTTCCAAAATAAGTTATATTCCAAAATTTTATTCAAATATTTATTTATTTATTTATTAACATTTATAACTCATTCAAAATCAATATAAAATCCTTTAAAGATATTAAATCAAATATTTAACTTCCAAAATAATTTTAAATATTTCAGAAAATATTATAAGAACCACGGGCCTGTATATAGTTCTCTAGCCTAGGTCAAGTGATACGGATTTATATCATTTCAACCCGTAATTTACAAAACCCCGGGTTCTATCATTTCAAACCCGCAATCCCAAGTTATCAGTTAAGCAGTTAACAGACTAGTTTAACAATAATCATTATTTCAGCCCATAACAATCCAACTTTAACAGGGAACTTGCAGTGGTGATTTAAGCAGTAAATAACAATTAATAATATAACTGCAGAAATAATATAACAGATAAATAACTGATGAGATGTCAATTTAAATGGGTTCATCATTCTACATCATACTACAGACAGATAATATCTAAATAGAATGTTTACACATACACTTGCGATAATTTACACAATATATGTACATATGTCTGGTGAGAAAAACTCACCTGAAAGTTGCAGAAAATTTGAATACAAAACGACGATTCACCGATAAAGCACGACAGAGAATAACGATCAAATTCTTCTGACGTAGATTCAAATCTAGAACAAAATTTCAATTATGGAATACGTGACTTACAAATTTACGATCAAAGAAAATGAGAATAGAACGGGGTTTGTTTGCTTTGCTCGACCACTCCACCGTGTACCGTGACCAAAACATACCCTAAACGAGAACCGGGTAACACTAAACTACGACAAAATTTCTAAAGGCTGACTGACAGAAGGTGAAGTTTTCCTACCCTATACTTTGTACATGTGCACACTCGTATCCCATGCAAACTCACGCCATGAATAGAACATAACACTACCCTGTGTCCAAAATTTTTTTACCCTGAGAAAAACTCAACTGCTTCGGGCCAAGCAAGTCGTTGCTTCGAGTCAGCACCTATATTGCTTCGAGTTAAATATGTCAAATCTACGGGTCATATGCAAAACTGGTGAACACTTATCCCTATTTCTCTGTTATCCGAATACTTACAGATGCCCATGTTTGTGTTGCCCAACTATCTTCTAACTCATATTTACTTCTAGAATTCAGCTTCACCATCAGATTTTTTTTTTTTTTTTTTTTTTTTTTTAAAACCTAGTTGTTCCCCATTTCTACCCAGGCTGATACTAACTAAATATGCAGGCATGTATTACTAAATATGCAGACATGCACAACAGGGATGAAGTACTAACAGTACATAAAATGGAGATGAAGACTTCAACACCCAGGAAAACAATGACCAGACCAAAGTGCAACATTATGGATGCAATATAGATATGAAACTGAAACATATTAGATAATGTAAACTGGAATGGATATGAAGACTGAACATATCAAAAATTTTGAAAATACAAAGTTTCAAAATGAACCCAATAGGCTACAGTTACAAAACTCAAGTGAAGCAAATAATGCAACAGTAGCAGGTATATATGAATACAACCTCAATGCAGACAAGCAGACACACTATCTACATACATATATAACATCAAGCTATGATTCAAACAACAAGATAACATATGGTTTCAAGGGTCTGTTCATATTGTAAGAGCAGAGATATGGGATGCAGACAACTAAAGCATGGTACGAAGCAACATGTAACATTTCACAATTTATCAAAGTAATATAAGACAGTAGTGTGCAACTTGACATGCAAACTGCCACAAGACCAATTCAAGTGAAAATACCCAACTCAAATAAACCAACTAATGCAGACTGTCAAAAAAAAAAAATGGATCAATAATGCAACCAGGTTATAAGGGACAAGCTATTAATACCTGTACAAGACTGCAACAATTCGAATGAGGGTGAACTCAAATGCATACAACAATTCAAAGTGCAAAGTGAGGATCATCATGCATGGACAGTGCAATGTGACTGAATACAAGTCAATGCCAAGAAAATGCAATACAAATAGGCAAACAAAATGGAAATGAAGACTGGAGCAACATGAGGCATGCAATACTCAGTACATATCTTTATTACAAGAACAATTATGCACTTCAACTACTTAGTTAAACAAAATATTTTAGTAGCATCTGCACTTACCAACTTATCAATTTAAAAACAAAAACTTGGTGCAGCTGTTCTTATCAGTTTAAATCAAAAATTGATATCATTTGTTCTTAACAGTTTAAACAAAAAAAAAAAAAAAAAAAAAAAATCAAATAGTATCTGTTCTTATTAGAATTAAAACAAAACCAAGTAGTATCTGTTCTTGACAATTTTAAAACAACCCAAATAGTATCTGTTATTATCAATTTAAAAATCCAAGTAAATTGAGCAAATGACAGCAACTAGCAACCAAACATCCAATCATGCAGTGACAATCTGTTCAAATCTCTGAAACCATTAACCCCTTTCAACTCATTGATCTTGAACAAAGCATCCACCCTTACTTCTATTTAGCATCACTATTTACTCAACTAAATATCCCAGTCTTCATCCAAATCTGATCTCTCTGGTGCGAATGTGCACAGGTGCACAACTTAGTATGTGAATCTTCACTCAGCCTATACCACAACTGACCTACACCTATATCATAATCATATGCAGACTTGCCAAACTTCCTAGCCTAGACAACAAGTCACAGATCTACACACAATAATTATGGACATAACTCGTACAACATGGGGAGGCCGAGCAAGGTGATGAAGAAAATCAGAAAATGAAGAAGAAGCAAATCTGGACGAAAGGAAAAAATGCTATTACCTGATAGATCTCGGGCTCAAGAAGGAGGCAAGGCAGAGCGAATAGTGGAAGGGAAAAAGAGCTGGTGTAAATATAGATGATGTTTGTGAAGTTCCATGGGGATCATAAGTGTAGATAACGCATCAGTTTTTTTAAAGAGCTTTTTCATGTGTGATTGTACTTTTGATATGTATGTAGGCTATGAATAGGTGCATAGTTCGAACGTTATATAGTAAAACTTAATTTTTGAGGCATCAGTTTCTTTTACTTACGTGATTTAAGGAATGGGATAGATATATAGTGGTTTGAATGTAACTGATGAGCTACATCAGTGGAGGAGATAAATCAATAGTTATAATTTATGCGAGATGCCAGAATTGCAAGCCTTGATTTGTTGATAAATAGTGGTTTAAATCTTTGTATGAAAATATGTGTGAATGCAAAAGTCAGTGAGTTACATGGCTGAAAGGAAGGAGTGCATCAGTTATTCTTTAAAAATAGGTAAGAGGTTCGAACGTTTCTAGTAGAAAACTTGATTTTTATACTGACAAATATTTGGACCATGCATTTGATTCGTCTCAGTTTTATTTGTTTTCTTAAGTATCAGTTTTATTTTTAACTGTGTAAATATGAATACGTGTGTGATGATTCATTTATTTTTAAATAAATTTTGATTTGTATTAAATATGTTTACAAATGTATTTGGACGTTGCAAAATTGGAAAAATATGATCTGTGGCAAGATCAGAGGAAGAGCAATCAGTGGTTTATGACATCAGTTACAAAAGGAATGAAATAAAGGGAGGGACCGAGAGTTACACCACATATAAAGTTTGAAAATATGTAAATATGAATGCGTGATTTCAGCATGCTTTAAATCCCTTATTTAGTTTGATTAAAATAAATGAAATGGCTAGACTTAAGAATTAATTTATGAAAGAAAACTGACATGCGGAGGCAAGTGTAAATGAGTATATTACGTGATTAAGGAAACCCCTGATTTAGCATGTCACATAAGAATGGTAAATGTTAACCGTTTCAAATAATTAACAATTTCTAACCTTGCACTTGAATGTTTTAAACTGTTGCACGGTCAAAGGGAGAGAGAGCTATCAGTTTATAGGAAGGTAAATGTGTTATATGCGTGATTTAAGGTAGAGCCATTTGCAAGCAGAAAATGGGAAAGGTTGGAATTTGCTTCCAATAATATGTCTTGGCTGTAACGCAAAAGCTTGGTTTAAGGCATACGTTGATTTATCTTTAGACATGCAAACTTTTAATATCCCATTTGTTGCAAACTAAACAGTGTGATATAAGATTTAGGCAGTTACACAACTGGATTTAATGTATGCGTGATTTAAGTTTGATGGCTGATATAAGTGCAAAGGAAAAATATCAGAGAGGGATTTGAACGTTACTTAAAAATCAAAACTGAAACGGAAATTTAAAAGAGGGAGAGTTGATTTTCTTAGATGTGAACGGTAACAAAAAGATTTGTACACAGGGGTTGATTTTGCACTGATGTAGGGATGAACGTATGTAATACAATTTATTTTATCAATCGGTCAGTTAACGAATAATAAAATAATGTTTGGTATAAAATCACTGACTGATGTTTCTCTCCAAAATATTTGGAAACACGATTTTTACACTACGTTAAACAGACGCAGTCAAAATATCAAAAATTTCTGTAAAATAACATTTTAAAAACACACGTTTTATTACGTTGCTTTATACCCTAAAATTTGACGCGTCTTTTAAACGCGAAATTTTACAGTTTAAACATAGCTTAAATTTTTTACAGTTAATATTAAATTTTATTGACATATACAATTTTATAAAATATATCTTCAAATTAAATAATTAACTATATTGTTAAACACAATTTATATAAATACATTTTTAAAATTAAATAATTAATAATAAAATAAATATCTAAAAACTAGGGCTGTTACACTCTCCCCCACTTAAGAACTTTTCGTCCTCGAAAAGGAACGAAAGAAGAGAAACAAAGAAGATAAGCTAGATAGACAAGAATCTTAAACGGATAGTTCCGGATTTGAAGCACGAAGAAGGTTCTCTAGAATTGGTTTTACCCCTTCAGTTTGACTGTCAGTCTATGGGTGCTCAGCGGTGCTCAGGTCCCGATGAGTAACAAAGATCTCAAAGATTATAGAAAGATTTCTAAATAGACTGGTATAAGCGATAGCATCCCAATCCGTAGCAGATAAGGAACCAAGGACATTTAAAGATAGTTCAAAACAAAATAAGATAATAAATTTGAGATCATAATATTTTGGAAATCATTACGATTTATAGATATTATCATTTGGAAATCATACTACTAAAATCATAACCCTTTTAAAATAATCTTCATTTATTCAATTATAAATTTTCAAACATTATATTTTCAGAATAGCAGCACTGATAATATGTTATAGTAGATATGATAGTATTCCTAATCAGTTTATTATTTTCTTAACTCTAAATTCTTAACAAATATCCTAACCACTTTATTTGAAATACCTATTTTAAAAAATAAGATATTCCTTCAATAAAAAATTTTATCCGAAACCCAAAATCTCAATTATCAAATTTAGCAATATTAGAATATGTCCTAACTATTTAAATCATAATTATTCACTTAGGGAATAACTTTAATTAGAATTTCTTAGTTAGATTTAAGGTTCCATGTTAAATCAACTTTGATTATTAGGTTCCTTTGAATAAATTTCTTAAATTCCTTTTTCTATATCTACCTCTATTTATCTTTTACAACTAAAATTTTAGTGTATAACATTTATTATAACCACCTAAATTTTAATTATAAAATCCCCTTTTTATAATGTATATTATCCAATTACATTGTTAACTTTTGAAACTCAAGGTAAGTTATATTGAATGGAATTGAGTATTATACAACTAAACTTTCAAATTCAATTATTTCCTGTTGGAATTTCTTATTCAAATTTATTTTTATTAAATTATTCCTCAAGATAAAACTTAAGAATTAAATTTCTGATTCTTCTTCAAACCATTTAGAGATAAATAAATATATATACATAATATGTCAAATAAAATATAAATTATATATATTAAGTCATACTTTAGAAATTCAAATCAAAAATCTCAAGGTACACTGTAGCCGGACTACAGGGTGGTCCCTTCACTTCGAAACTCGAAAATGAAAGTCGATGATGCTGCAGTCATCACCGAAATTATTTTCCAGCGACAAAGAGAAAAGCACTAGATTTAAAAATTTTCGGAAACAAATTTCTATTCGAAAATACTTATTATATCCTTTTAAACTTTAAATACACGGTTTGAAATCATCGGAAGTTTAATTCTCAAGTTCTAGTTTTAACTTCATTTCTATTTGTAACCATTGTTTTATAGTTCAATTATTTATATATGACAAAACACATGGCTTACAAACTCATAAATAAAATCAAAACTATTATCTCTTGACAACTAGTCAAATTAATTATAGAGTTCTGAAAATTATACTTATATATATATTAGATTTTATTTTCAAATACAGAAATAAAACTTTCAAGTCAAGGATAGTGATTCAAATTTTTGATGAACTCAAATCAAATAGAATTCAAGATGAGTTGAAATCAGAAAATCCGGTGATTAAAAATCAGAATAAGGAAACTGGGTAAGTCTATATAATCGCGGACAACCTTGACCGGGTCAACCGTGACTTAAAGAATCGGATCGATGTGGTTGGGGTAAATCTACATTTGATCCGAAGAGATAGAATTTGGAATAACCAAAGATACTAGCATATAAACCAATGATAAATATAAATCTCCGGTGAATAAATGCTAATTGTAAAGGAGTTTCACCCCTTTATTAGAATGATGGCGAGACCGCAAATTTACTATGAAGATCATTCGAAGTGGAGTTATGGAATACTCCAGAATTTAAGGAAGATGAAAAGTGAGGGACACGAATGAACTTTGGAACCGTAGGGGACGTTCCAGAACTCGAAAAGAGAATGGTTCAATCTCTAATGAAGGTGATTCTGTAAATCCAATTTACCATATATTCTAAGTTTTGCCTAGAACCAAAGCTCTGATACCAAATGTAACGGGCCAGTATCTTCAACCCTTCGCATCCGCTCATGTCGGACTTGAAGTGTTCAAGGTACTGCGTTGTAGAATAAATTTGGCAAAACTCAGAATATGCAGTAAATAAAATCACAGAATCACATACACAGATATCAGAACTTACAGCGGAAATAAAATTTCAGTGGTTCATGAGGCCACTACAAAACTTTGATCAACAGAATTTACATAGTTTAGAATCTGCAATACAGCTTTAGACATACATAGGAACAGAGTCTTCCAAAGCCTTGCTTGCAAAAAGATAAAGACTGAAAAGGCTTCCAGCAGCACGAATGATCTACGGGATGTCCTAGCTCCAGATAGAACTGAAAACCGCAACTCAGGCTGACCCGAGCGTAAAATAAAACATAACACTCGAGTCAGGACATACATACTTATATAATGTAAGCTAATTCAAGTGTACTGTAATATAGAGCAAGTAACTTAAAGGATGCTTGGGACCACCCATCCTCTAAGGATCCGTTAAACTATTTACTATGTAGTATATTGCGCTATTATAATAGTGTCTATTTATAAAATAAACATACTTTTTTCTTAGCATTAAGGGGTTACCCATATAGCCCTTAACACGTAATAGTCCCAGTAGTCCATCCAATATCATAGCTCCTCCTGATCGGGAAGCAACTAGAGGATACCACACGGGCTACGGGAGAAATCTAAACTCGTACAAGGCTCGGTATGGTAGATGACACGGCACAACTAGGCAATGCCAGGGTAGATATACCAATTGCTATCCAGGCTGGTGGAAACGCGTAGCCGCAGTTACCGCCCACCTCGGACTAACTCCCCAAAATCAAAATATAGAGGTGGCCACCGAATCAATCCAAAATCATAGTATAATATCGAAGAGGAGCGTCCGATCAGAGGAATGACCTCATTGGCCTGGAATTGCTCCTGTTTTAGCCACCTTATGCCAACTCACGGGAGTCGGGTCCACGTATTTACCTTACAGGAAACGCCACCACCGACCTACTTCATTCTGGAATCTCCGCCGCGTACACGGTTGGTCAAAGTGGTTTTCGGTATCGACAGAGAGTATGTCCATATCCGATCCCGGTCTCTTTGCCAACCCATCGTTATTATAACCCGTGGTCATTTAAAAACAATTTATACTTTAAAACCAGTATAAACATTTCCATTTCAAAACTATAAATACGATATCATTTAAAACCCAAAACAACATGATATCGTTATATTCAAATATAATTCTTTTCCAAAACCATACTGCTTAAAATTTATAATATCTGGAAACCAAATATTTGAATTATACCTTTAAACCATAATATATTGGAAATTTTTCTTTAAAAAAAAACATAACTCCCAAAACACAAATGGTTTGGATATAAATGGTTTAACTTTATGGTTACTTTGTAAAGAAGATAATTTACATAGCTTTACAAATATATTTCTTTATTTTAAACCATAATTTAAATATCACTTCATGTTCCCAAGACCATTTCAATTCCTATATATATATCCAATTGGAGTATTAATATTCAAAACTAAGGTTGGATATTTTTTTCTTTCAACAAATTAGTGTTTATTATTTCGTCTTGAATATTCCCATAAATTCCATAGATAAAACTCCAAAATTATGCCATTAAATAATTTCAAAATTTACTTAACACTAGAATGTTCATCTTAAATTTATTAAGAAAAATCCAGTTATAAATCTCATATCTTAAAGGTCTCCAAAACTTAAACATAAATATAATTTATCAAATTCCTTAAATTTCAAAACAATCAAATTCCAGATTCTATAGCACTTAGGAAATGCTACCTAAAGTTACGGGTAAAACTAGTCCAATTTCAAAAGACAGCATTTAAATGCTTTAGTAGATTGTTTAACTTAATAAATATTTCCAAATATAACTTATATATATATTTCTTAACTGAAATCTTATCCTTTCAAAAATCCAGAATTTCCAAAATAAGTTATATTCCAAAATTTTATTCAAATATTTATTTATTTATTTATTAACATTTATAACTCATTCAAAATCAATATAAAATCCTTTAAAGATATTAAATCAAATATTTAACTTCCAAAATAATTTTAAATATTTCAGAAAATATTATAAGAACCACGGGCCTGTATATAGTTCTCTAGCCTAGGTCAAGTGATACGGATTTATATCATTTCAACCCGTAATTTACAAAACCCCGGGTTCTATCATTTCAAACCCGCAATCCCAAGTTATCAGTTAAGCAGTTAACAGACTAGTTTAACAATAATCATTATTTCAGCCCATAACAATCCTACTTTAACAGGGAACTTGCAGTGGTGATTTAAGCAGTAAATAACAATTAATAATATAACTGCAGAAATAATATAACAGATAAATAACTGATGAGATGTCAATTTAAATGGGTTCATCATTCTACATCATACTACAGACAGATAATATCTAAATAGAATGTTTACACATACACTTGCGATAATTTACACAATATATGTACATATGTCTGGTGAGAAAAACTCACCTGAAAGTTGCAGAAAATTTGAATACAAAACGACGATTCACCGATAAAGCACGACAGAGAATAACGATCAAATTCTTCTGACGTAGATTCAAATCTAGAACAAAATTTCAATTATGGAATACGTGACTTACAAATTTACGATCAAAGAAAATGAGAATAGAACGGGGTTTGTTTGCTTTGCTCGACCACTCCACCGTGTACCGTGACCAAAACATACCCTAAACGAGAACCGGGTAACACTAAACTACGACAAAATTTCTAAAGGCTGACTGACAGAAGGTGAAGTTTTCCTACCCTATACTTTGTACATGTGCACACTCGTATCCCATGCAAACTCACGCCATGAATAGAACATAACACTACCCTGTGTCCAAAATTTTTTTACCCTGAGAAAAACTCAACTGCTTCGGGCCAAGCAAGTCGTTGCTTCGAGTCAGCACCTATATTGCTTCGAGTTAAATATGTCAAATCTACGGGTCATATGCAAAACTGGTGAACACTTATCCCTATTTCTCTGTTATCCGAATACTTACAGATGCCCATGTTTGTGTTGCCCAACTATCTTCTAACTCATATTTACTTCTAGAATTCAGCTTCACCATCAGATTTTTTTTTTTTTTTTTTTTTTTTTTTTTTTTTTTTAAAACCTAGTTGTTCCCCATTTCTACCCAGGCTGATACTAACTAAATATGCAGGCATGTATTACTAAATATGCAGACATGCACAACAGGGATGAAGTACTAACAGTACATAAAATGGAGATGAAGACTTCAACACCCAGGAAAACAATGACCAGACCAAAGTGCAACATTATGGATGCAATATAGATATGAAACTGAAACATATTAGATAATGTAAACTGGAATGGATATGAAGACTGAACATATCAAAAATTTTGAAAATACAAAGTTTCAAAATGAACCCAATAGGCTACAGTTACAAAACTCAAGTGAAGCAAATAATGCAACAGTAGCAGGTATATATGAATACAACCTCAATGCAGACAAGCAGACACACTATCTACATACATATATAACATCAAGCTATGATTCAAACAACAAGATAACATATGGTTTCAAGGGTCTGTTCATATTGTAAGAGCAGAGATATGGGATGCAGACAACTAAAGCATGGTACGAAGCAACATGTAACATTTCACAATTTATCAAAGTAATATAAGACAGTAGTGTGCAACTTGACATGCAAACTGCCACAAGACCAATTCAAGTGAAAATACCCAACTCAAATAAACCAACTAATGCAGACTGTCAAAAAAAAAAATGGATCAATAATGCAACCAGGTTATAAGGGACAAGCTATTAATACCTGTACAAGACTGCAACAATTCGAATGAGGGTGAACTCAAATGCATACAACAATTCAAAGTGCAAAGTGAGGATCATCATGCATGGACAGTGCAATGTGACTGAATACAAGTCAATGCCAAGAAAATGCAATACAAATAGGCAAACAAAATGGAAATGAAGACTGGAGCAACATGAGGCATGCAATACTCAGTACATATCTTTATTACAAGAACAATTATGCACTTCAACTACTTAGTTAAACAAAATATTTTAGTAGCATCTGCACTTACCAACTTATCAATTTAAAAACAAAAACTTGGTGCAGCTGTTCTTATCAGTTTAAATCAAAAATTGATATCATTTGTTCTTAACAGTTTAAACAAAAAAAAAAAAAAAAAAAAAAAAATCAAATAGTATCTGTTCTTATTAGAATTAAAACAAAACCAAGTAGTATCTGTTCTTGACAATTTTAAAACAACCCAAATAGTATCTGTTATTATCAATTTAAAAATCCAAGTAAATTGAGCAAATGACAGCAACTAGCAACCAAACATCCAATCATGCAGTGACAATCTGTTCAAATCTCTGAAACCATTAACCCCTTTCAACTCATTGATCTTGAACAAAGCATCCACCCTTACTTCTATTTAGCATCACTATTTACTCAACTAAATATCCCAGTCTTCATCCAAATCTGATCTCTCTGGTGCGAATGTGCACAGGTGCACAACTTAGTATGTGAATCTTCACTCAGCCTATACCACAACTGACCTACACCTATATCATAATCATATGCAGACTTGCCAAACTTCCTAGCCTAGACAACAAGTCACAGATCTACACACAATAATTATGGACATAACTCGTACAACATGGGGAGGCCGAGCAAGATGATGAAGAAAATCAGAAAATGAAGAAGAAGCAAATCTGGACGAAAGGAAAAAATGCTATTACCTGATAGATCTCGGGCTCAAGAAGGAGGCAAGGCAGAGCGAATAGTGGAAGGGAAAAAGAGCTGGTGTAAATATAGATGATGTTTGTGAAGTTCCATGGGGATCATAAGTGTAGATAACGCATCAGTTTTTTTAAAGAGCTTTTTCATGTGTGATTGTACTTTTGATATGTATGTAGGCTATGAATAGGTGCATAGTTCGAACGTTATATAGTAAAACTTAATTTTTGAGGCATCAGTTTCTTTTACTTACGTGATTTAAGGAATGGGATAGATATATAGTGGTTTGAATGTAACTGATGAGCTACATCAGTGGAGGAGATAAATCAATAGTTATAATTTATGCGAGATGCCAGAATTGCAAGCCTTGATTTGTTGATAAATAGTGGTTTAAATCTTTGTATGAAAATATGTGTGAATGCAAAAGTCAGTGAGTTACATGGCTGAAAGGAAGGAGTGCATCAGTTATTCTTTAAAAATAGGTAAGAGGTTCGAACGTTTCTAGTAGAAAACTTGATTTTTATACTGACAAATATTTGGACCATGCATTTGATTCGTCTCAGTTTTATTTGTTTTCTTAAGTATCAGTTTTATTTTTAACTGTGTAAATATGAATACGTGTGTGATGATTCATTTATTTTTAAATAAATTTTGATTTGTATTAAATATGTTTACAAATGTATTTGGACGTTGCAAAATTGGAAAAATATGATCTGTGGCAAGATCAGAGGAAGAGCAATCAGTGGTTTATGACATCAGTTACAAAAGGAATGAAATAAAGGGAGGGACCGAGAGTTACACCACATATAAAGTTTGAAAATATGTAAATATGAATGCGTGATTTCAGCATGCTTTAAATCCCTTATTTAGTTTGATTAAAATAAATGAAATGGCTAGACTTAAGAATTAATTTATGAAAGAAAACTGACATGCGGAGGCAAGTGTAAATGAGTATATTACGTGATTAAGGAAACCCCTGATTTAGCATGTCACATAAGAATGGTAAATGTTAACCGTTTCAAATAATTAACAATTTCTAACCTTGCACTTGAATGTTTTAAACTGTTGCACGGTCAAAGGGAGAGAGAGCTATCAGTTTATAGGAAGGTAAATGTGTTATATGCGTGATTTAAGGTAGAGCCATTTGCAAGCAGAAAATGGGAAAGGTTGGAATTTGCTTCCAATAATATGTCTTGGCTGTAACGCAAAAGCTTGGTTTAAGGCATACGTTGATTTATCTTTAGACATGCAAACTTTTAATATCCCATTTGTTGCAAACTAAACAGTGTGATATAAGATTTAGGCAGTTACACAACTGGATTTAATGTATGCGTGATTTAAGTTTGATGGCTGATATAAGTGCAAAGGAAAAATATCAGAGAGGGATTTGAACGTTACTTAAAAATCAAAACTGAAACGGAAATTTAAAAGAGGGAGAGTTGATTTTCTTAGATGTGAACGGTAACAAAAAGATTTGTACACAGGGGTTGATTTTGCACTGATGTAGGGATGAACGTATGTAATACAATTTATTTTATCAATCGGTCAGTTAACGAATAATAAAATAATGTTTGGTATAAAATCACTGACTGATGTTTCTCTCCAAAATATTTGGAAACACGATTTTTACACTACGTTAAACAGACGCAGTCAAAATATCAAAAATTTCTGTAAAATAACATTTTAAAAACACACGTTTTATTACGTTGCTTTATACCCTAAAATTTGACGCGTCTTTTAAACGCGAAATTTTACAGTTTAAACATAGCTTAAATTTTTTACAGTTAATATTAAATTTTATTGACATATACAATTTTATAAAATATATCTTCAAA
This sequence comes from Allium cepa, assembly GCA_030765085.1. Classification (NCBI taxonomy): domain Eukaryota; kingdom Viridiplantae; phylum Streptophyta; class Magnoliopsida; order Asparagales; family Amaryllidaceae; genus Allium; species Allium cepa. Next base: position 69,704,038 of record CM060928.1, read on the forward strand.
TTAAATAATTAACTATATTGTTAAACACAATTTATATAAATACATTTTTAAAATTAAATAATTAATAATAAAATAAATATCTAAAAACTAGGGCTGTTACATTAACGTTATTGATAGGGATCTCTAAACACTTAAATGGAACAATTCGACACAGTATTGTTTTAAAATAGGGTAAATGAAATAATTTTACCCAAATTATTTTTGTATATGAAAGAAATAATTTTCAGAAATTATTATAGTATTTGGATGCTTGATTGTTAAGGAAGGATAATATTAAATTATTAACGCTATTGTGTAAAAATTGAATAAGAAATTGAAACTTATAACCAAAGTTGAAGAATAAATTTATATAACAAAATGGAATTTGAAAATATATATTATAAATGAAATGTATAAATTGAGATAAATTAAGATTTCCAGAGCAATGTTGAAATAAATCGGGGTGGATTTCAAATTTGGAAATTTGGGAAAAGTTCAAATTCCTTGGATTTGAAAATGGTTTCAAAGTTTTGGAGAAATAATAGTGGTATTATTTCGGGAATATTTTGAATTGGGATTGAATATGGAGAGATTTGGAATTTAAAAATATTTGAAAGGGACTTTAAAGAGATAAAAGCATCTAATTCTCTTTCGGTCGCTGGAAAATAACGTCAATGATGACTGCAGCATCATCGATGTTAATTTTTGAGTTTCTAGAAGAGAAATTGCTACCAAATTGTTTTAAATTGGAAGTGGTTTGCGAACTGGGCTGGGTTTTGAAATTCAAAAAGATAATTGAATTTTCCAAAGTATTTTGAGATGTTGTTGATTTCAAAGGGATTTTGAAATTCTGGAAAATTGTTTAAAACTCTGGAATCTTGTTTAAAATGGTTATGGGATAATAAAAATATACTTGACTAAATCCAATGTAAAATTCCGAAGTAAAGTGTAAAAGGTAAAATGTGGATGTGGTGGATTGTAAATAAATGAAAATATGAATATAAATAAGTTGAGACTTATAAAATTTGGAAGTAAAATAAATAAACTAAATAAAATTGTTTGCAATGGTAATGAATAAAATCCAAAACTTAAATCATAAAATAGATTGTACTCCAGTAAAGTAGTTAAATTGGTTTTTGAAATAAAAATCAAATATTGGGTATAAAATTTGAATAAACTAGGTGAAAATAAATTAGTTAATGGAATATGGAAATGGAACTCGAATTGGTTAAATAAAATATAAAAAAAAAAAATCTGAATGGTTGCAAATGAATTGAAATGGAATGTTCCTAGACTAATAGATGGATTCAAATAAAATGAGAATATAGAATGCAAATCAAATTGAACAAAATCAATTAGATGAAATTGAACTAAGTATAGATTGAATTGTTTCCAATTCAAGTTAATTATAAACTGGATGGATATTCTATTAAGTGAACATCATTGAATTTGCATAAAGGTAATTGTCGTTTAAACGAAAATGAGACTATAAATCCTATGGCTTGACGAGGGCAAATAAATTGATTTTGGAATCAATTGTAATAAATATAAGTTCATTGGATAAATTGAATGGAATGTATGTAATGAAGTATAAACCATTGAAATGGAATGTAATGTAAATAAATTGTGTGTGATGGTTTGAAAATGGATTGAAAACATCTAAATTTGTGTTGAAACCTTATAAGTTCACTTCTGGAAAGTGGATAGTGTATATTGTTATATTATGCATGTGTTTCGCTATTGAAATGAAGTGAATTGTTAATAAACTTCATATATTTGTCACATACTTGTTTAAATTGAGTAAGTACAGGTGTTCGGAAGCCATTTGGCTGGATTTGAGTGCACAATTTGCTAAAAATTAATAGACGCTTGCTTAAAAATGCTAAAATAAGGTACGGTTACGCAAAGAAATTCAAAATAGGAGATATGAACTGTATATATTGTTATATATTGTGATTTCCGGCCTGAGGCCGATGTATATATGTTTTTGGGCATCCTGCGATATCGCAGAAGTCCCTCCGTACAAAGGAGACTCTGCCAAAATTTTCCGTAAATTTTGGGAGTTAGAAATTTTTTGAAATTCTCGAAAATTTTCATTAACGGCAAATGATCTAAATTTGCTAAGCAAATAAAATTGAAATTGGATAATGGAGTCTATTTGAAATGTGAATGTAAAGTAAGTGCAATTGAAGGAACTAAAGAAAGTGATGTTGAAAATAAACGGTTAATTGAAATTTAAATTAATTAGTAAGTGGAACTAATTCAATATTCAAAATGAAAGCTAAATAGAAATCAAATGGAATTGTAAGGGCAAAAGTGATTAAAATTGAATGTGAACTTCAATAGTAAAATGAAAATAAATATAGTAAGTATGAAAAATATTTGAATTGAACTTAAGAAATCAAATTCTTAAGTAAATTTGGAATTGAGAAAATTATTCCAGGTGAATAATTGAATGGGAACTAAACTGATAGTTGAGAATGTGAATAAAAGAGAATTGGTATAGCTTAAAACCAATTGGGCTAATTACGTAAGATGTACGTATGTTATTTATTCGCATAGCTATATTGATCCAGAATTCGAACATAGAATTTCGAGATAATTTTATCAATCCGAGTTAGGATTTTTCAGTCGATTTTCGACGGCGAAACTGGATATGGATTGTTGATTGATTCTGGAAATTCTCTATCATAGTTATGACTATGCAAGGAGAATGACGGTTTCTGATCAAGAAAACAGATCTGAGTCCGCACTAGGAGGTCGGGTGGACGATACTAGTTCGAAAATGAAATTGTGTGATCGAGTGAGCGATCGGATTTGGTATTGCGTACGAATAATATGTGTGCATCGTACGGGCTTAAATAAAGCAAATATTGAAATTTGTGCAAAAGAAATTCAAAATGATTTTGAATGTTGTGGATGGACATTATTGTTATAACAGGATATACAGGTGTTATAAAAGCAGAAGGAAATTGATGTTTGATTTCAGAAGATAAAAATTTAAAATGGCCCGACAAAAAGGTATGTGTTTAAATTTCTATATGAAATTTGATTGGGTTTTTGGATCTAGCCACTTGGCTTTTTGTTTTCTTTTTGGATTTGGGAGGCTGTAGAGCCATTTTGTAGTTGTACCGAGCTAGCCGCGCAAAGGAGACGCTGGCGAAATTTTTTGGAAATTTAGAGAGTTAGAAAAATTTTGAGAAAATTTTGATAATTTAAAATTTGAATTCAAATTTAAGATTTGAATTGATAAGTAAGCAATATTGTTTAGGCTTTTTGGGTAAGTTTGAGGGGTTAGAAAAGAGTTAGAGTGTCTTTGATAAAAAGATTTGTTTGCTAAGTGTTAAAAAAAAAAAAAAAAAAACTATTTGGGTTTGAGGAAATAGTTAATGGGTTATGGATCATTCTTCCAACTAGTAATTTCGGGGACGAAATTCTTTTAAGGGGGGAGGAATGTGACGACCCGGAATTTTTAGACATTTGAAATGGGAATATTTAATTAATTTTAAATATTCGAAAGTTAATTATTAACTTTAATTTCAAACATCAATATTTATTGAATAATTAATTATTAAATTTAATTATCGGGATTGGGTAAAATTATTGAATCTTGATTTTAAAGCTGGTTAAAAATAATTAGAAGGCTTATTTAATTTATATTAATAATACTGAAGACGATAGAAGTTGTAAAATTTAAATTAACGATGGTTTGTTCAGTTTTAAAATTTGATTGTTTAAATTGAATTTAAAAATAGCCTTCCGAGGCACGGTCTCGGAATTCGACGAAACCAGTTCCATTGGATCCGTAATATTGAATTATTACCGGATCTCAAATTTCGTAGCTTTCGGAAATAACGTGTGATCGTACGGGGTATAAACGCTTAGTCGGTAATTACCGATTTATATTAAATATTATTATCTGAAAAAAAAATCATCAGCCGAAATTATCTCACATCTATCTTTCTTTTCATCAGCTACGCGCCACCCTAGTATCTGTTTTCGTCGCCCTAGTTGTCTCCCCCCTTCATTATCACGCAAACATCATTCTTCTTTCAAAATTTCACTGAGAACAATAAATGGCTGAAGTCGATAACAATCTTCTTCATTCCAGCTTAAATTAAATAAATGGCCGAGTTGTTTTATTCACCAGCCTTCCCTTTCCTCTCAGTTCAAATCGAGTGGAACCGAATCCAATTCCTTTTCTTCGCATTCGAATTTCCTAAATCAAATAGAAGGGGCGACCCATATATAGTGACGCGATGTAGAGGGGTCGTACTGGGAAGAAAATGGTGTTCGGCGGCGGACCGTGGGAAGTTTCTGGTGAGCGACTCGCGTCTACGATTCGCGAGATCCAGGGCATTCGTTTGGCAGGAGGCGACGCGGTGGGGGATTTCGGCTTGAGTCTGGGCAGCGGCGAGTTTTGGGGTCGTGGAGGGCTCGTACGCAAGGGCGGTGATGGAGCAAGAGCGTGTGAGATTTTGGGCTTGCGGTGGAATCGTTTGTCAACGATGGTGGGTTGGGGGTCTGTGCGAGTTCGACGTCATCGGGGTGGTGGCCAAGGCTCGAGCTGGGTGGCTCGCGTGGGGCGCAGGTGTGGGTGATAGAGTATCGCGTTTGGGGAGGTGGTTATCTGGCATTAGGTTTCGGGTCGCGGCGACGCTCGTAGTGGATCGCGATTTCACTGTAGATGTTGGCGAGCAGGTGTTCGATATTGCAGACGACAGTGAGGTAATTCCAGTTGCTTAATTTAATATATAAAAAAAAAATGAATATAAAGGAATAGCAGGAAAATTTATGCAATGAGATATATTTATACAGATTGTAAGTTTATATATATACAGACCAGAAATTATATACGCATAATTTTATATATAGAAATCTGTTAACTTTAAGTAATCGGTAAATTTATTTGTGTAATTAATATATATATAACTTGTCTTTGAAGGTTTAAGTGGGCAGAAAAGAAATGATAACTAAGTTAGTAACGATCATTGGAATTTAATAAATTTAAATAAATAAATGATAAGTCGATTTATTCAAGTTATTTAAGAAATAATTGATTGATCGATTTGATCGGATATTAATGAAACATGAATGCTTATACAAGGTCAAGTCGGGAAAACGAGGCAATATTGGAATGGACTGCAAATGAAACGATAAGGCGAGTTAATCTCACTCAGTTTAAATTTAAATTTAAATGATTAAATTTAAATAATTGTTTGAATGGTTGAAATTGATTGATTGATGTGCTATAGAATGATATATTCTGAAATTAGTAAATAATATTGTGCTAACATTTGTGGATGCAGGGAAACAGGTTGGAGAGATCCAACTGGATTCCTCAAATTTATTAGATTATTTAATATTCTGTGTGATGAATATTTGGTATCCTGTGATTGTTTTATGGATAACTAGAATATTGGATAGTATGGTTGTATGGAATAACTCAGTTTAAAGAGTTACCAAAATCTATGGAATTGGATTTTTGAAAGGTAATAAAAGAGTAAAATTTTAAGTAAATAATTCTAGTAAATTGGAATAAATTGAATAATGAAGTGAAAATAAAATAAAATAGAGTGATTTCTAAAATCTAACAAAATATGGAATATGAGGAAATTGAATTAACAAAGGAATAATAAATTCTGGAACTTAAGTGAATAAAAGTCATTATTTTAAATGTAAGGATTAAATTTAAAGATAAAGAAAGGAAATTGAGGAATCTGAATTTGGTATTTTTTAGTTTAAAGATTTTAAAACATAAATTCGAAATTAAATCTAAAGTTAATAAATTTTGAAATAAATGAAGTAAGAGAATTTATTTCATGGTAAAGTAAATGGAAATCAATTGTAAAATTGATTTAGGTGTTAAAATTTAAATTTAAAGTGAAGAGAGATTTTGGGACTTTATGGCTGGGTTATAAAGTGAAATAAAATGTCGGTGGATATTTTATAAATTCAAGGTAAGAATTTATTAAAGGAATGGGTATTTGTTTAAAAATAAATGGTGATTTATTTTTAAGAAATGGGAAACAGAAGAGGATTTCCCTGGATAGCCAAGTATGGTTTTCAAAAATATTTAAAGTTTTTAAGATCGTTTTAAAAAGCAGGTTTTGGAAAGTTTATTATTTCTAAATCTAAATTTTTAAAGCAAGTATATTTTTCTAAATCTATTATTGAAATAACTATATAAAGTAACTTGGTATTGAGTTTAAAAGAGGAAATTTAGTTTATATTTTATAAATTGTCTTATACAAAATATTTTGTTAGTATATTTATTTTAATAAAATATTTAAGTTATAATTTTAAAAGTTATAAGTATATTTTATAAAAAAAATGTTTTTAAATTATTTTAAACTTAAGTGTTTGTACTTGGCGTTCCAATGGAAATAATAATTGGGAATGTACCCTGGGAAGGGAAAACGGGTTTTGAAACTGTTTTCAAAAGGGGTTGAAAATTGGAAATATATATCTCGGGAAGATATTTTGGGATTAATAAACAATTTGGGAAATTATTTATTGGTTGATGGATGTTTGTGAATATTAATTGATAGTTAAATAACCGACTATCAATATTGGACAAATGCGTTGATCGTTTCGAAGAAACCGGGATCGAGATTTATTTCTCGAAAACCACTTCGATCCAGTTTGTACGTTTCGTGCGAAAAACGTGTTCGGAGTCGAAGATGGAGCAGTGAAGTGCAAGGGCTAGTCGCTACTAATCCTGAGGATATTTCCAAAATGGATGTAGTAGGAATAGTGCCTTCGGTTCCGTTCGAACCCGGGACGGACTTGTATGGACGAATGCTTGCGAAACATCGTCAGGTGGGCGATGAGCATTCTAAGTGAAACGTTCTAAAGGTAACGCTTAGCCTCAAGCCTCATCAAATGGGAATGACTGAAAATCAGGGGATATGCAGCAAGGTTAGGTGGGTAGCACCCAAGCAGGGTGAGGTCATTCCAGTCTAGATGTCCCTTTTTATTTTTCGCCTTAGTGGTGCGGTTGTTGATCCCAACCGCGGGGTGATCTCACTCGGGACTGTCCAGTAAGGGATGGTTCCGGCCTTGTGTTGCAGGGGATGAAGGGAGTAATCCTCGGTACGGTGATCTAGGCCCCGTACTGTGACGGTGGTACCCCAGTGCCTAGTCATTAGTTGGAAATCCATTCTCCCTACGAGCCTTGTACGAGTTTTGTTTGTATTACCCACTTTTGTGGCTAGTAGCTGGAATTTAATAATGTAACAATTTCGGCTATTTTATAAGTACTTGTGTATAGACCCTATTATAATATCAGAGGATTTCTATAAAATTGTTTTAGCTATCGTAAGGTAAAAACCCGACATGTTTATTTGTGGCGTGGTCTTACGAGATGCTTTTGTTTTCAAAGGATTTTTGAAACTTTAATAATAAATTGGGTGTGATTTTCTCACGCTGGTAATCCAGACTGACTCGGGTGTTATTTAACTGTAATGCTCGGGTCAGACCGAGTATTATAGGATACAGGATATGATGCTGTGGAGCTCAGGAGACGAGCTGGATGAAGAAACGTACTCTCGTACTTGTATATTTATATACGTATTCCGCTGTGTTGAGTTGTTGTGTACCCATTGTATGATATTGATGTTGAGTTGTGACTGATGTATTCTGATGATGTAATGTATGTAAACAGATATATTTGATTTTGAGTAAAGATTATTTACTATCTATTATATTTTATTCTGCTGCGATGGTTAGACTCTGATGTTGATTTTGTTTTCTCTTCTTCTACCTCTTCTTCTTAAACCCAAATGGTTCGTATTTCTGTGCAACTTGAGTTAATTGTTGTAGAATAGTGTTGACTCAAGGGGTACGGATTTGCGGGTCGTTACAAGGTGAGAGAAAAATGAGATTTGATAGAAAAAAAATCAAGTTCGTTTATCTTTGATTAACGCATACAACCTTTTAAAAGGATTACGTATTCATTTGTAATAGGAATAATGACCGGTGCAGATTTGACTCAGCACCATTCGATGAATCATTTAAAACAATGCTAACTTAATATCTTTATTTCATACTAATACAAAGTTATGTTCGTTGTCACAGGATTTGATGAATCCCATTATAATATAATACAGAGGTAAAAACTGTGCAGTGCATGTCCGGAACTAAATTTGCATAGATATTGTTTCATAGACCATAATTCATTAGTTTAAGCATCCAAAGGATGAACAAAACTACACGATTCAAATATTACTAAAGACAATAAGCAGCGAATTAAACAAAAAAGGAAACATTTCGAAAATAATTGAAAAAACCATCACACTTCAATCTCCTCTTTGGTTCATCAATTAACCCTGCATGAAAATAAAAACAAAATTGCTGTCAGGATCTAATAACGAGTCTGTATAACACAGAAAGCTGATTGTGTGTGATATGATCGCGCAGTTTAAGGTAAAAAAGGAAAACATGTAAGCATATGAGATACCTTTACAGAATGGCTGATACCAAATAGAACAATACTTCTTATTTTGGGTTGAACCTAAATACTGTGATTCTTCCCCACCGTTATTACTGCAACATATAGTTGTTACAGCTTCGATTTTTTCCTTCCTTGGAATAGAATACTTATACTTTGCCCTGAAAAAAAGGCGATCATGCCAATAGACTGGTCCAGCCACAATCACTCTCTTTGGTTCATCTTTATGACAGTGGGGTAGAAAGACCCTGTTCTGAAGCCTTTTAACGCTTAGCAGGGACATGGCAGACAGGGTAGATCCGAGAAACAAGCTTCGGCCACGCAAATCATCAGTCTCTTTCCAGACTATCCTCTTTAGATCAAGAAGAAACAAACGAATCCCGCTCCCACGGTTTTTGACCCGAACTGCCATCACCGTGTCGATCCACTCAACAAGGTAGTAGCGGCAGCAGTGGATATCATCATCATCATATTTATTCCTGAATTTAACACTGTAAAGTTTCCAAGTCCTTTCTAACAAATCAAAGACTCCTAATCTGTCGCCTTTGCTACCCAAGCAGTAGAATCGACCATCCAAGTACACTGGGTTAGATGACAAGTAAAATGGCTCGTTGTTGTTGTCATACTCCAAATTCAAAGCCCAATCCGGCACTTTTTCGAACAAGTGCTCGGGGACTTGGTTCTCATGGGACGTGTCGATTAGAAGTATTACGTAGCGGTTGTTATGCAATCCTATAGCAGTGACGTTGAAGGATATGTTGCTCGTTATGCTCGGAAAATCAATCGAGTACCCATCTATAGGGTCGACCATCATCATATGCATCTCATCCTGGTTGTAGATCAGTACAGTTCCATCTTTTGCACTAATGATTTCGTACCCTCTCAAGTCCAAAGGGAATCGGAATTGGAATGCTTTGTTTAACCACGGGTTGTGGTAGTGGAAAATGGCCCCCTTTCCTCCTCCTTCTTCTTCTCCTCTAGTTCTTACATGGATCAACATGGAGCTTTTGTCTAACGGATATACGGGCCTTTTTTTTCAATTATATCCCTCCAACTCTTGCACACGCATGCCAACTTCGCCTCGTCCTCGTATGGCAGCTTCGATAATATCAATCCTACCACATCAGTAGGTAGAACTAACCATGAGAATTCTTCCAACTCCGATCCTTCTCTCCTCGTCACTTGATCGCATTCCCCATTCATACCTAATGAGGAGTCATCATCTGCTATTGTTTATTACTTTTTCAAAGTCTTAAATTATAAGGCCCGGCTTGGTTTCATTTTTAAGCTTTGTGTTTTCATTATGTATTGCAAAATATTAGAAAGAAGAAGAAAGAAATTATCTAAAATTCCTAGTCATTACAACGACAAACGGATGACGGTGGGATTGAATTTTTCTTCGTGCTTTTGTCATGTCCCAAAAGCACGAAAAGCAAAATAATTATGTTTTCCATGTTCCAAAAACAAGGAAAAACAAAACAAAACAAAAGCACAAAAATTGTTTTACCACCTTCGTCGTCGCAATCGCTAAGAATTTTAGGGCCCGTTTGGCTTCATTTTGTATTTTGAGTTTTGTGTTTTCAACCTGCACTAAGAAATAACGAGAAATAAGAGAAGAAGAATTATAATTCTTATCCATTGCGACGACCAAAGGACAATAAAGGAGTTGGATTATTCTCTTTTGTTATCCCTCGAAACACGAAAAACAAAATAAACTTGTTTTCTATTTTACATGTTAATTCAATTTTTCAAAATTGTTTGTTTTTCAACAATACATCCAACGGACGCCCTTTTGTATAGACGAAAACACAAAACTAAAAACGACAAGAGCCTTATATTTTCTTTCCCGCTCTCTTCATATTTTGTACTGCATATTGAAAACTCAAAATGATACCAAATGGGTCATAACATTCTTCTCCGATGCATGTTTATGAGCAAACCATTTAGGTGTTGTTTCGCCAATAGATAACAAAGTAGAACTTAAAAGTGAACCTGTAAACGTATACTATTAGATCTCTATTAATAGATAAATTCTTTTACCTCTTCCAACGAAGCCGCACCACATCATCATTAGAAACTTCAAACTCATCATCCTTAGAAACCTCAAACTCATCAGTAGTGTCCTAGCCCGAGTTACAATACTTTCTATCATCGTTGCTCGATGTCTGATGAATAACAAAATCAAAAATATGTTACGTACGAAAGTTGATAAAAAGTAACTGCACTTAAAAATGCAAACTTTAAGGACAAACAGTCACAACGTCATTACACTTGCCAAACATAACCCCCTCACACAGTATTTTGAGTACTTCGTTGTGGATTTAGCCAGAGATGACAATTGAATGGTTTTTTCGATTTAACACCCTAAATGTGGCAGAAATAATAGGATCGTAATGTAAAATAGATAGAAAACTAATGTTTCAAAATAAGCAAGCACAATCAAAGATGCAGAGATAAGAAAATCATATACATAATTTACCACGGTTCCACTATAGCAAGATAGTGTTCATCCACTTTGCGAGGATAAGATTCTATTACTTTTGTTAGAATAAAATATGATCAACTACGGTTATTATCATTTTTAACTCTCTAATTCAATTCTAGTTTAAATTAGAGTCATGCCAAATAGTATTTCCATGTAATACACAAAATGGAATTGATTGCTATCGGTTCAATTCAAAAATTAGAATAGTTAACGTTATGCTTTCAAGTTAGGAACGACTTATAGGTTATGCTAGTGTTTATTGTATAACACAATTGTATCCAAAAATATTAGCTATACTTTGTATATTTGGAATTATTTGAGCATATTTATCATTTAAGTTTGTTAATAATTTTTCAAAAATACCGATCCAAAAAAAGTACAGTCCAAAAGTTTACGCTCTACCCTCACATTACCAAAAAAATTCAAAAATCCCGGTTAAAAAATTATGCAAACGCCATGTGCATAGCACGGGTTCGCACTTGTTTTTCTAGATAATAAACATATTATTATGCAAAAAAGGGAAAAAATAGAGATTTAATTATTGTTATGCTAACATTTTCAAATTCAAACTCAATCTATCATTAATTTAACTTAAATCAGATGGTGGAGAAATGAAAGAAAGAAGAATTTTTTTAAAACAGTAATAATAAAATAGCCATTACATGCTTATTAATGTTTTACAAAGCTTTAGGTTGGCTTTAACATGATTTTCACATTAATAAGGTTTTAAATATTAAAGACAACCAGATAGTTTTACAGTTGCATCCACTTTTTTATACTTACTACCAGCATACGTTCCATATTAGCTTCATCTAATAACTTGAAGAAACGCTTGGCTTCTGGAGTTTAACCTTCAGAAGTAGATGGTTGGCTTGGAAAACTAGTATTTTCTGCAACTAAGGGCACAAACATTTCATCGATAAAATCATTTATTTCACCTCTCTCTTTGATCATTGCCCATTTTGTATCATTAACTTGATTAGAATAAGCCTCGCTTTCTACATAAGAATCCTCGATGTAAGGTTATATAAAGGGGATCCATTCCACATGAATTAAATGACCAGCAATAGTTACTCTACATTGAAATAATGATTGCAACATTTTTTACAAAGACAAATGATTTTATATTTTTGAATAGATTTGAAAAAAGCCTCATTCAAAAATAATTCCATCTCGTTTCTATACTCATCTAAGCTACGATCAACATTTACCCAACTTTTGTCCATAGATTAACTACTGTCAAAAAATAAAAATACCATGCATATAAATACCCTTCCTATTTAACATCGATATAGTACAAATGTATAGTTATTTCTTAAAGACCTTACATATTTATCAAATGAAAAAGATACAACTAAAGTAACAAGTAGTTATGTTCCACAAAGATGCAAAGGTAGTTCTTAACTTCTTATACCTACCATGTTCATAATTATTCATGCATTTGTTCTAGCTATTAGGTTAATCATATTCTATTTTATTATTAAAACTAGATAAGGTCCAAATTAATTAATCACATATTTGGATAAGAATTTTTACTCAACTAACCTTTATCAAAAAATAGGATGTTGGAGGATCACAAAAATTTGCCAACGAAGAGAAAAACTAAAAAAAATATAGCATTACTTTGTTAAGGGGTTTCATGAATTTAGTGATCCCTTAATTGGTCATTCTAGCCTTCTTCTGAACAAATCTCATGATAATTGCATTGTTAATCTTACATCACAACAAAATAAGTTAAATAAAGATCTTACCTATTTTTTCTACAACTATTTGTTTGTTACATGTATAACAGTTATTCAAACGACCAAACAATGAAATAATTACAATTTTCAAACACATGGATTTATGCAGCAAGAAATAAAGGAAAAGAAACACTGTTTTTGCAACAATAATAGAAAGCAAACAAGAGTTGGGCGAAGAAATAATTACGCTAATCATAATTGCTTATATAAAAATAAAAAAATCCTAAAGCAAAAAAAATAAAATTGAATGTGTATGTACTGATATATATTTTACTCTTAGTAAATTTAGATGCTCCTTTAATAAAAGATATAGTCTAGGCAATATTAAAAACACAAATTTAGACTAGACAAGGTCAAAAAGATCAATTGTCCATTTGAATCGGATAAGGGAGATCTCACAGCTATTTCATCGCCTAATTTCCCATTTGATCTATTTCATTACTCTTTGAACTCCTTATTTACAATCTATAATCGATTCCACAATCCGCTTTAAATCAAGTGTTTTGACTTACGCCATCGATATTCTAAACAATCACTTGTTCAATTTTACTAATTTGTAAAGGAAATATACAAAACAAAGATGGAAGTATATTCGAAATACAAATTAAGATATAAGAGCATGAAGTAATAATTGGAAAATACACAGTTTCTGCAAGGAAGCATACAACTATTTGAGAATAAATGCAATGCATGTTTAATTTCAACACAAATGTCAATTTTGACATAAAATACCAATTTGTTCATGTTGTTTACATTTGTTTTGATTATATTTACATGTCAGAATATTGACATATTTCCTCATACATGACATTTAGAGTTTTCCTTTTGTAATACATGAACTTACATTATATTTACTATTTTTTAGAATTATAAATAGTGTCACCTCTATCAAAATCACTAGTGTAGATAAGAAACAAACAATTAAATTATAGAGTTATTATAAATGTAAAAATGTCACAAATAAAGATATAAATAAGATAATGCGCTAATAGTATGCAAAACTGGTCAAGCTGACAATACTATAGTCATTAATTATGTCCATTTATTAATAAACCATTATTGTCTTTAATTTATTTTTCTTTATGAAACTTTTTTGAATTTTTAAAACTTCTATCATTATTTAATACGATACACATAAAAATAGATTTTTGCCCACAAAATTGTTAATACTTTTTAAACTAACACATAGTCAAGTATAACTTTGGATTCAAAATAATAAACAAGATTATTTTACTGGAAAATTGATATGGAACAATATGAATGAATTATCCCTAAATTTTCATTAAATCATTTCATCTCTTTAAAATTATGAAAAATATGACCAATTTTGACTCTATATAAATGCTAGTTAGCTAACTTGTTTCAGCCATGGTGTTATATGAAGAATACAAAAAAGTTTCATACAAAATCGGTAACGACGAAAAGTTTTATGGCCTAAATTTCTCCAATTATTCAAAAGACTTTAAATTTCTACAATATAGTTTTTAGGAATCCATTCTGTCTTTTACCAATTTAATCCATTGCGGTGTCAAATTCATACGTCTTGAACTAGTTTCCCTCTGGTATGAAACTCTTTCGTCTTCAACTATTACTTTGACATATGCTTTAATCAATAATGTGCTTCAATCAATAATGTAGTATGCTGCTCCATAATTAATCAAACTTTATGTGTGTAAAATCCACTCATTACATTTCACTTTACAAAATAATCAGTAATGGGAAAAATTAAGTAGTTAGTTTACAAAATACCAAAAACATCTCAAATGTTTGTTTTTTTTAAGTCTGTTATTTGGTAATCTATCAAAATCTAAACATATCTCTAGGAAGTCATTTTAATTATTTTGTTTGAAATACATTAATACACACAAAACATATCAGAACCATTTTATATTTTATTTGTGTTTTGGCATTGATAAGTCAAAAATCATTTTAACCACTTTAACCATTACAAATCTACAAAATAGCTTAAGAGTTGATTTCTTAATAGTCCGAAGAACAAAATAAGGATATGGAAAAAAATCTTTCCTTTTATTTTGACAGTAACAACAGCCAACTGCAACTGATTTAGGAAGATATCAAATAATGTAAAACAAAAAAACGATGAAAATCTACTCAATAAATAACTATGCTGAAATAATTGTATAGTGAAAAACAATTTCAATTGCGAATAAGATTATAAATACAAGTAAAATTTCCCATAAACAGTACCTGTTGATATGCTATCTAGGGTTTTGTCTTTGAAGTAATTGCAAATGAAAGACGAGATGACATGAATTTGGCGAGGAAGGAGGAAGGAGGAAAATGAAGAAGCACGAACTCCTGTGCTAATCCATCGCCCCATTCTACGATGCAGCCGTATTTTTTAATTTAGTTTTCGAGGCAATTTACCCAACATATCAACAGCGGCGTTACTTACATGGAAAAGTTTAAATAGGCACTTGTGTTAAATGGAGACATAATATCTTTTTTACCCTTAATTATTGTTTGATAGACTTAAACTGAAGCCCTTTGTTTAATTTATTAAATAACAATAAAGCGGAAGGATCCGAAGCTTTCTCGTTAATTATAGGATTTATCTATATTCTTCTTAATTCTCTTCAAGTTTAGTTTATGTATTTTATTTTAAAAATCTTATTTTTTACCACTTTACAACTGTTCTACAAAACCTTTCATACAATTTTACATTCAAATACCTACTTTAAAAAAATTAGCAATTATTTTCAAATCTTTTGTAATTCTCATAAAACTTTTACATTAAAAGTTCATTTATTTAAATTACTTACATAATGCAAAATTTAAATTAATTGTTAAACTTAGTCAACTAATATTTATTAACCTAAAGAACGAAAGTTTTAATATGTATACTATAGGTACATCAACAATTTAGTTAAAAACTCATATATATACATATATATATATATATATATATATATCTTATAACATAAATTATATACATTAATGACAGAATGACAGTAATAAATATATTTTATAATTTATTTAATAAATGAAATTATTATACATTGCACTGTAAACTTCTATTAACTTTAAATACATAAGTTTTAATTTTTTTTACAATCACAAATAAAACCCTTCTCAATTATCTTTTAATATTTTACATTCAAGTCTATATATACATTAACTACAGTAATAAATTATTTTATAATTTATTTAATAAATGAATTTATTATACATTGCACTGTAAACTTCTATTAACTTTAAATACATAAATTTTAATTTTTTTTACAGTCGTGGATAAAACCTTCTCAATTATCTTTTAGTATTTTATAATCAAGTCTGTATATTTAATTAATTGTGTAATCGTAAATTTAAAATATTTAATAAATATGATTAATTAATATTCATTAATCATCTAATAAATCGTAAAAATAGAGGAATTTCAATGTATACAAAATTATAGATATGGGAAAAAATAATAAAATTAATTTTTTTTTCTTTATTCATATATGTGAAGATATTTAAAGCACATAACATAAAGCGTATATGTACATAAATAATAATAACTCTTTTAATTACTAATTCATTTATCTTAAAAAGTTATCGTACATTACATAACATAATTTCATTTTGAGTGACATTTAAAGATAAATTTATATTTAACAATATTATGATATGAACGCACAGATTACATTGATAATACTAGATTATATAAACATTCTCATTTTCAGCATGTTATTAAACCTCCTACAACATTACAATATTACCATGTGAATGCTACCTAACTCATAACTCAACTAAATGTTACATAACATTATTTTTGCAATTATCAAAGTTGTAAGCACGACCCTCCTACAACAATATGAAATTTACGATTAATTACAAGGATAAAATTGTGTACAAATGAAAACTATATAATGAAAAAACGTTCACAAGTAGATAAACTAGCCGCTCTTCTCAAATTTTTTCAATCTTTTTACATTCAATTCCTTGTATTTAATAAGTTATATTGATCCTTAGTTCAAAGTATATAGATAAATTCAATTATTTAATGTTCATTAATCCATTTATAAATCCTTAAAAAAGATGACAATTCAATACATATATATATAATAACCATATTAATAAAATGATAAAGTTACTTATTCACTCGTACATATAAAGATATATGTCACATAACACAAATTATATATGTCATCAAGAAAAGACATAGATTATTTACATATACAATATTAGCAAGTTTAATTTATAATTGTTTTGAGTTAGGACGTTAATTTTATAGAAATATGTAGTTAACGAAGATTGAACGCTCAATCTTATATCAGAGCATCGCATGTTATTTTAATTTATGATTAATCTATCATGATAAATTTATCATATATTGCATAATCAAATATATTTTAACAATTAAAAAAATATTATTTTTTAACAACATTACTGTGTGCAACGCACGGGTTACACACTAGTATTCCTGTAACTTCAAATTTTGGCAGTGCCATGTGGGTGCCCAACAATACGTCATCTTCGATTTACGTCATCAACTTCAGCACCAGTTCTACGTTAGTCTATCAACTCTATACGGCAATCAGCACCCAGTCTGAATTGATTTGTATCAGTTCTACATCAACGCCAGCACTCAACACTCATAGTCATGCACTTTCAGTTCATATATCTAGCAGCTGGATAACACATGCTCTTCGGAGTAAAACGAAATATGTTTTAATTTCCGTTCTTTTAACAAGATTTAATTCATTTATGTAGTTGTAATTTTATTATTTTACACTGCTATGATGGTTATTTTCATGTAGTCTGCTTCAGTTTCACAAATAATTTCTCCAAATCTTCATCATTAGCTCCAACTAAAACTGGAATGCAGCACTTGCCTACTCGTACTATTTTTATGGTTTTTCTTAGTTGTTTTAATAATGAAAAAATATGACCTATAACTAAAAAATAAGTAAGTGGTGTATATATAAGAAATGAGAAAGTTGGAATAAGTAGAATGTATATTCATATTTTTATAGCATGGAGTTGTAGCATTAACTAAGCCTGCTTTCAATGAGTTGGGTGAATAAATTTAATATAAGTCACGTGTTTTTTCACTAATGGCATGAGATGGAATGTTTAGACATTTTTAAACTATGTTTCTTTTTTCGTTTATGTCCTATTCTAAATAAATTTCTATTTTAATCTTTTCTCATTCATCAAATGAATTTTAGTTAAAAGCTAACTTTACAAGCACACAATACACACAGACACACATGCACATAACTGGCTATTTGGACACAGATTAAATATAAAATGGTGGCACAGAAGATCTAAAACGTTAGATCTTGTTGTCTTTATATGGAATTTAGAATTCAACGGACAGTCCAACGGTAAAGATCAATTGTATCGTCGGTGAGAAGTTGGTGATTCTGATTTATTATCATCGCATAACAATAGGAAGAATCAAGATATCAGGCAAAAATGAAGCACAAAATTTCATTGCGCTTTATAAATGAATATATATACCTCGAGTAGAAAGCAACCACATACCGATTAGTTTGAAACAAATATTATATTTTATCTGTAGTACTATTGTCCCTTTAAATTATGAACGTAGATATTATATGTCATGTGGTATGGTGCTCGTACCGTGTTAGCTTTTTTACTACCAAGCTGTTATATTCCGAGTTTACATTTAAAATACACATTTACCACTACTCAAATTGTTTAACAGTTGTGAGATAACCAACTCTTGTTTAAATGATATTGATTGTAACAATCCACCTTTTCGACTCTTAAACATGGACATTAATACATCCATGGTATTCACATGCCGAACATCTAAGTGGTTGAAAGGTAAATTGTTGGGATGAAAGAAAGAAAGACATAACAGAATCTCAGAATGTGACGAGTAATGTAATATACAACAGGTCTTTACAAAAAAGGGAAGGAAGTTTAATATACAAATTATCATCGGAGAAAACTAATCTATCATCGGTCTGGGTAGTTATGACACCATGTCCTTACAAATGTTGATAAATACAAATAAGGAACACAGCAAAAGATAAAATACATGAGTATACCTTGGAGTTATCCAGTTCGTCTCCTGAAACTCTAATGTGTCCAGCTAAATCTGGAAAATATGTTCGTGCCAACCCGAGCATTATAAGAAAATAACGTTCGGATCAGTCTGGTGAAACCAGCATGAGCAACACAATCAAAAGAGATTTTATATTTATCAAAACCCTTTAAAAATAAAGCTGTCTTGTAAGACCACGCCGCATATAAGCATGGACAGGTTTTTACCTTACGATAACCAAACCATTTCTTAGGAAATCTTATGATATTATAATAATGTCTAAAGTTTAAACTAAAAATTGAATCAAAGCTGAAATTCTTACATTAATTAAATTCCAGCTATCTAGGTACACAACTAAGTCCGTAAAAGCATGTGTTGGAAAATGGATTTCTTACAATGATAAAGCTATTGGGGTATCGTCTGTCATAGTACATCTCTAAAAAAAGTATCTATTTGCGCAAAAAATGGGCAAACACCTCAAAGTCGTATGATTCCTTTGATTTTAAGTTGTTTTTAGTGATTTGGGTGATTTATGCAAATATATAAAAAGCAAGGACTAAACTGTAAAAGACACACAGATTGATAGTGGTTCGGCCAGAATGTGCCTACGTCCACTTTATATGTTATTCTCCTTTTCTCTTCAGATTACAAGTACAAAGCTTTGATTACAAGTAACTGAAAGTTGTTTGAAAGTTCTATCCGTGCTTGAGCTCTCAAACTTGTCCGCCATTGTTGTACCCCTGCCCCTCTATTTATAGAGTGAGGCTGGGGGCAGGGGTCCTGAATGTCTATAGCTGCTGGTGGGCCTGGGCTGAAGCAATCTAGCCTGGCACATCTGGTTCGGCGGAGCGGTCCGGTGGTAGGTTGAGTGGAGTGTTGGTCCGGTGGAGCTTGGTCCGGTGTGGGTTTGGACCGGTGGAGCTTGGTCCGGTGGAGGTGATTCGGTGGAGCTCGTTCGGTAGTACATGGAAGTGTGGTTGGTTCGGCTAGGAAGGGAAGTGGAGTTGGTTCGGTGGAGGCTGAGGTTTGGCTCGGCAGTGGAGTTGGGAATGCGGAATGGACTTCGGCATTGGGAATGCCGGATGAATCTCGGCATTGGGAATGCCGGATGAGCCATGGTATTTCGAATGCCGAATGAGATCTCGTTTCATACTGCCGAATGGGCTTGAGTGGTGGAGTGCCGAATGGACTCTCACATTGTTTCACTGAATGAACTTTTATATTTGAACCATGAGTGAAATCCTAGACTTATATACGCTTGCTGGCTGCTTCTTCTTGGTGCGGTCGTGGTGGAAATGCACACAACATTGATATTCCAGTTTTGACCAAAAATGGGATAACACTTTGCCCCCCAAAACATGCCTTGCGATAGGAAGGCGTGTTTTGTAATGCCACGAGCTGGATGTTCATATCCTGTTGTTGTCCTTGCGGTAGGAAGGCTTTTTTGTAATGACATGAGCTGGATGTTCACATCCTGTTGACAACCTGTAAAGAGCTTGATATTTTATATGGCCCCAAATGACGACCGTTCGGGATCGAGCTATTTGGGATGAAGCGCGGTCGTTCATGGTCAAGCGCCTAACTTCAAATGACGACCATTCGCGATCGAGTCATTTGAGGTGAAGTGCGACCGTTCGTGGTCAAGCGTCTAAATCCATGCGACGATCGTTCGAGATCGAGTCATTTGCGGTGGAATGTGATCGTTCACGGTCAAGCGCTTTACTTCAAATGACGACCATTCGGGATCGAGCCATTCGAGGTAAAGTGCGACCGAGCACGATCAGAGAGCGGACCTCAAATGGCGACCGTTCGCGATCAAGCCACTTGGGGTGAAATGTGACCGTTCACGGCCGGTGTCGTTCGCGGCAAAAGATGAAATGGGACCGTTCGCGGTCAAGCGCCTTACTTCGAATGACGATCGTTCGAGATCGAGCCATTCGTGGTAAGGTGCGACTGTTGGTGGTCAGGAGGTGGACCTCAAATGGCGACCTTTCGCGATCGAGCCATTTGTGGCGAGATGAGTTGTGCCGTTCGAGGCGAGTTTGTGACTGTTCGAAGTCGGGTGCCGTTCGAGGCTAATTGTGACCATTCGAGGTCGGGTGCCGTTCGAGGCGAGTTGTGATCGTTCGCGATCGGGTGCCGTTCGAGGCGAATTGTGACTGTTCGAAGTCGGGTGCCGTTCGAGGCGAATTGTGACTGTTCGAAGTCGGGTGTCGTTCGAGGCGAATTGTGACTGTTCGAAGTCGGGTGCCGTTCGAGGCGAAAGAGTGTGCCCGGGGGGACTTAATAATATCAGTGCCGTAGTTATTGTTTGGGGGAGTTTTCGAATCAAAGACTTCGGCAGTTCGCTGCCATGCAAGAGGTGCTCGTGGACCGTTCGCGATCCACGGGCATACAAGTAATTTTTCCATAGAATTGCAAATGTTAAAGCAATAATCATATGAATCTTACAGCAGAAATGTCCAAACAGGAAGAATTTAAATGTTCAAATCAAAATCAAAGCAAAAAGCAGAATGAAGATGTCAAAGCGTAAACTCTTACTATAACGCGGCTGGTAGTCATTCAGAGCATGCCTATGGATCGTGCGCGATCGCTCACATGTGTAAATGATCTAACCGTGCTAGTGAGAGGTTTGCGACTTTTTCATCGCTTTCGACCTGCCCCCCGAGTTCAGGAGGGAATTTTACCTGCCCCCTGGATGAGCGTTCATTCCTTACCAGGTTGCTCAGAGGCCCCTATCTCTCTCTCTGGGATTGGATCAACATGCTCCAAGTGTGGTGCCCCCATGCAGGATCGATGCCTAATTAGCTTCTGAAGAAGCCTCTTGATTTTCCTTCATGTTCACATCTCTCTGGCCTTGGCCTTCTACTTGATTGTCTCGCCAAGACTCTTCCAATCTGAATCTCTAAACTCTCAAATTCAAATTCCAAGCGGTAGGTCCTTGAGTTCAGTTCTTAGTGAAAGCACCAAAAATGTTTGCGCAAAAAATGGGCAAACACCTCAAAGTCGTATGATTCCTTTGATTTTAAGTTGTTTTTAGTGATTTGGGTGATTTATGCAAATATATAAAAAGCAGGGACTAAACTGTAAAAGACACACAGATTTATAGTGGTTCGGCCAGAACGTGCCTACGTCCACTTTATATGTTATTCTCCTTTTCTCTTCAGATTACAAGTACAAAGCTTTGATTACAAGTAACTGAAAGTTGTTTGAAAGTTCTATCCGTGCTTGAGCTCTCAAACTTGTCCGCCATTGTTGTACCCCTGCCCCTTTATTTATAGAGTGAGGCTGGGGGCAGGGGTCCTGGATGTCTATAGCTGCTGGTGGGCCTGGGCTGAAGCAATCTAGCCTGGCACATCTGGTTCGGCGGAGCGGTCCGGTGGTAGGTTGAGTGGAGTGTTGGTCCGGTGGAGCTTGGTCCGGTGTGGGTTTGGACCGGTGGAGCTTGGTCCGGTGGAGGTGATTCGGTGGAGCTCGTTCGGTAGTACATGGAAGTGTGGTTGGTTCGGCTAGGAAGGGAAGTGGAGTTGGTTCGATGGAGGCTGAGGTTTGGCTCGGCAGTGGAGTTGGGAATGCCGAATGGACTTCGGCATTGGGAATGCCGGATGAATCTCGGCATTGGGAATGCCGGATGAGCCATGGTATTTCGAATGCCGAATGAGATCTCGTTTCATACTGCCGAATGGGCTTGAGTGTTGGAGTGCCGAATGGACTCTCGCATTGTTTCACCGAATGAACTTTTATATTTGAACCTTGAGTGAAATCCTAGACTTATATACGCTTGCTGGCTGCTTCTTCTTGGTGCGGTCGTGGTGGAAATGCACACAACATTGATATTCCAGTTTTGACCAAAAATGGGATAACAGTATCAAGGGCCTTACATAAACCCCATGCATGGCAAGATCAACCTATCCCTTGTTGGATAGTATTGAATATTTCATTACCCGATTACTTTGCAACCTTTTCTCAAGAGTTCTCATGCATAACCAAATCTATAAATATATATCTAGAAGTGTGATGACAATACCCTAATGGGTACGACCCACACATCCTTGTGACATCCCATGTTTTAGTCATTCCCGATTATTGTGGCTAGATATTCCTTTTTATGTCTTTAGCAAATCCCACTTCGAATGCTAATACTGCAATTAAGGAAACAATATGTAATGACCCCACCGTTATACCCATATTATTTAAGAACATTATAAATAAAGTCGTCTAATAATACGGAGAATACGGCTTATTATGGAAGACCGAATGTCAATATATCTTTGAACTAACACTGAAACATCATACTTGTCATTTTACTTAATCTCTGGAATAAAAATTATTGTGTACAGTCTCAGTTCAAAGTAATAATTGCACCAGTTTCTCAAAATTAGAATAGTATATCATATAAATAACAATCATAGAACATAGTGGAATAATAAACATTATATATGTAATGATCTGTATTTTAAATGTTTGAATAAATTAAATAAGAAAGTTTGAATAAATTTTTTAGGAATTAAAATTTTAAGTGTTTTTAATACGAATTAAACTATTATATAACATTGTGATCTTAAATTAAATTTCTATTAATGACATAGGTTGGAATCTAGAACGTATATTAACATGTATCTTAATGACATTGTTTCAAATGTAATTAATGAATAAGAATACCAAACTCTAATTGTAATAAAGAGTATAATATGGGAATGTAAGTGGTAGAAAAATAAAAATTTATGATTATATTTGTGTTAACGTATGTTAGGAGATATGTTTATGATATTAATTTGAATTTCTACTAATAGCATGTATTACTGTAAGATTAAAAAAATGATGATATATATTAGGTGTATTTAATAACATTGTCTCAATGTAATTAGTAACGGTGATGTCCGCGAGCATAGCGTAGTTGGTCACGGCCACTTAGCGACTATGAAACAAAGTTCCTTGAGGTCGTAGGTTCGAGTCCTGGTAAATTGAGCCATGTTTCCCAAATGGCTTGGGGTGGTTATTCCCTTAATTCCATATAAATTGGTTGGGAATTGAAACTCTAAAGTTGGGCTAGCTTAAAAAAGGGACAGGTATGGTGGACGGTCGAGTTCCCTGGCTCTACTCTATGGAATTAATCAGCGTATGTTTTGAAATTTAATCATTGGAATTAATAGTAACTAAAATCTTTCCATTAATAAGAAATAGAAGTGAATTGTAATTAATTAGTGTGCAACTTATGTTTTGTGTTAAAAATATAATTGTATTTTAATGAGATGTATTAAGTAAATTGGTATATTCAATATTATTAATTGTGTGAAAAAAATAATGGTTAAATTATTAATGTGTATATTTGGAGTTAATGAAATGTATTGAAGGGAATGTACATTTTAAAATTGAATTTCAAAAGTCGTTGTAATATACTAATCCTTCCATTCTCATTAATTTATTATCTTACTATATTCTGCTGCCATCTTGCGTTTTCGTTGTCCCCTCTCTTATGCACATTTCATTCCATTTGTTTTTTCACTTCTTGCCATAAATTGAATTATTAATAAAGTGTTACTTTGCATTTTTATTGAAATGGGTATGTGCATTAATTCATTAATTCATTTACATACAGTATTCACTCATGCATGCATTCATTTCCCTTTAAAAACAAAAACTTTTCACATAGCACGTTTGTCTAAAATGTTTTAAATGTCTATTCTTTCTTTGTGTAATGAATAGTCTTAAATATGTTAGAATTTCATATTCCACTATTAACGTACATTAAAAAAAATTCATTTGGTTACCTTTTCAAATTTCAACTGCCCCTTTCATTTATTTATTTCTATTTTTTTAATTGCATACATGCCTCTTTTGGTTTTCCTGTAAGTTTCATTTATTTACAGGTAAGCCTTGAAACATTTCCTGTTAATGAAATTAATTGAGGTAGAACATGTTTTGAAATTTTATACCAAAAGTTTTTCTTACTTTGTAAACATGTCTTTCGTTATAACGACTTGTCAATTCGAACAATTTTTAAAAGAAATATTAATTATAATTGTTGAACAGAATTTGGTTAGGACTAAAAATTTGATGTTTTATTTATGTGATTTATTAATATGAACTGGAACAAATTTATTAAATAAAAAATTCTGGTAAGTTATATAAAGATGAAAACATAGGTTTGAATGTAATTGGATGAGAATTGATTGCGTAGTTAATGACATGAATTTGATAATAAAGGAAATTATAAGTGACGGTAAAATGCATATTTATTTAAAGAAAATAAGATGTGTGATTTAAATGGTAGCATACCAGGTTGATATAAAATAATGGAATGAGGTAAAACAATTAATTAGTAAGTGATGAATGTCTTTTTTAATGCAGTGAACATTACAACTGTTTAATAGCGACAATAGAAATTACAAATATGTTAGTAACAATAAATTGGAAATTTATAACCACCATTTAATTTGAAATATATATGTTGAATTGATTGGCATTTGACCTTTTAAATATGATAAGGGGAATCATATTAATATTGCATTAATTGATGTTTGATCTTATTAAGATAAAGTGTAACGATCCGTAACTTTTGACAACTTTAAAATGACAGTATTTCAAATTTAAATAAAAATTAAATTTGAAAAATAAATTGAGCGTTTTATTTGACCAAATTTAATAGAATAATTTTTTTTGTGAAATTTTAAATTTTAGTCAAACTTAGTCAAAGTTTGACATTTGGTTGAAAATTTTCAATTTGAAATTTAAAACTTTATTCTTTTTATATTATACTAGACTAAATTCTGATCTTCTCTCCACTTTTCATTTTGTCAAATTCAAATTCTTATTGCTCTAAAATATGAAATACTATGAAAAATTAATATAATTTTGTAGTGTTTAGTTGTGTTTTATTTGGCTAAGTCCTATTGGGTTTGTTTGGTTTAACGGGCCTTGGTTAAGCAAGAGTCTCTAGCCATACCTAGAGTCTTGTGACCTTTTTTTGCCTACGGCCTTTTGTTTCTTATCTGACTAAATAAGTACGTACATAATTTTCCTCTTGAGAACCTTTCTACACACACTTCTTTTTCCTCCTCAAAATCTATAGAGAAACTCTAGACAAGATCTCCAATTTCTCTAATCAAAACTCTCTTCTTCCTCCTTCAAAATCCTCCACTCTCTCCCTATAGTTGCCACCCTCTTCACCATCTCTAGGGCCATCTCCTCCTCCTAATCTCAACCACCAGCTCTTCCTCCCAAGGCCAAAACCCTACCATCTCCTCCTCTTGCATAGCTGCACCATCACCTCCACCTACCTCCAACTAGGCCGCACCTAAACCCATCCCAAAACCCTATAGCCGCGCCCACTTTTCCTCCATAGTTCGTGCCTCTTAACCCCTCTCTTCTTCTCTTTTATAAAAAAACAAAGGAAATATATATTCATATATATATTTTGTGGTTCATCAATTCAAGTTCGTGCATCGGAATTTTTGTTGAAATTCATAGCTTTGTGTTGTTAATTTCCTAGCCTTGAAAGGTGAGCTATTCACTCATAATTTATAATCTTATGCTAAGTGAATGAATAATAATTGATATGTTATTGGAATGTTGGAATAGTTTAGATTTTGTGTAGTTTGTTTATGATTTTGATATGACATATATTCACCTATGTTCACTTCTTATTTTGACAT
This sequence comes from Allium cepa, assembly GCA_030765085.1. Classification (NCBI taxonomy): domain Eukaryota; kingdom Viridiplantae; phylum Streptophyta; class Magnoliopsida; order Asparagales; family Amaryllidaceae; genus Allium; species Allium cepa. The sequence continues at coordinate 69,730,373 of CM060928.1, forward strand.
GGTATTGTTATTTATAATATGTTGTTTACGTATAAAAATAGATCTGATGATATGGTTATTGATATGCTTCATGATGTTAGTATGAAATTTCTATGTTGAAAATAAAAAGAAATTTTACATTGATTTAAAAGTTGTCACCCATGTTATGAAAATGTCACTAGTATGATATGTGAAAATTAATGTGTGAAAGAGAAAAAAAGAAGAAAAAAGAAGAAAAAAAGAGTAAAATTTATATGCATATATTTGTTGTGTCGTAATATAGGAAATCACCTAAAGTGCTCTGTTAGAAATGATTGTATATTATGTTATGTTATGGTAGAAATTTTATGTCACATTCCATGTTAAAAATATGAAAATATGTTATTGTTGAATATGCGCTTGTTTTCGCAAAAAATGGGCAAACACCTCAAAGTCGTATGATTCCGTTGATTTTAAGATGTTTTTAGCGATTTGGGTGATTTATGCGAATATATGAAAAGCAGGGACTAAACTGTAAAAGACACACAGATTTATAGTGGTTCGGCCAGAACGTGCCTACATCCACTTTATATGTTATTCTCCTTTTTCTCTTCAGATTACAAGTACAAAGCTTTGTATACAAGGATGTGAATGTTGTTTGAAAGTTCCTTCCATGCTTGAGCTCTCAAACTTGTCTCCCATTGTTGTACCCCTGCCCCTCTATTTATAGAGTGAGGCTGGGGGCAGGGGTCCTGGATGTATATAGCTGCTGGTGGGCCTGGGCTGAAGCAATCTAGCCTGGCACATCTGGTTCGGCGGAGCTTGGTTCGGTATCCACTTGGTCCGGTAGTGGTTGGAGTGAGTTGGTTCGGCATGGCTTGGGTGGAGCGTTGGTTCGGTGGGACGTTGGTCCGGCCGTGGCTAAGTGGAGTTTGGTCCGGTGATGGAGGATAGGGGATCTGATTCGGTGTGGGTTGGTTCGGTGGTTGTTGAAGGTGAGGCTTGGCTCGGCAGTGGAGTTGGGAATGCCGAATGGACTTCGGCATTGGGAATGCCGGATGAATCTCGGCATTGGAAATGCCAGATGAGCCATGGTATTTCGAATGCCGAATGAGATCTCGTTTCATACTGCCGAATGGGCTTGAGTGTTGGAGTGCCGAATGGACTCTCGCATTGTTTCACCGAATGAACTTTTATATTTGAACCTTGAGTGAAATCCTAGACTTATATACGCTTGCTGGCTGCTTCTTCTTGGTTCGGTCGTGGTGGAAATGCACACAACATTGATATTCCAGTTTTGACCAAAAATGGGATAACACTTTGTCCCCCAAAACATGCCTTGCGATAGGAAGGCGTGTTTTGTAATGCCATGAGCTGGATGTTCATATCCTGTTGATGTCCTTGCGGTAGGAAGGCGTGTTTTGTAATGCCATGAGCTGGATGTTCATATCCTGTTGACAACCTGTAAAGAGCTTGATATTTTATATGGCCCCAAATGACGACCGTTCGGGATCGAGCTATTTGGGATGAAGCGCGGCCTTCATGGTCAAGCGCCTAACTTCAAATGACGACCGTTCGCGATCGAGTCATTTGAGGTGAAGTGCGACCGTTCGCGGTCAAGCGTCTAAATCCATGCGACGATCGTTCGAGATCGAGTCATTTACGGTGGAATGTGATCGTTCACGGTCAATCGCTTTACTTCAAATGACGATCGTTCAGGATCGAGCCATTCGAGGTAAAGTGCGACCGAGCCCGGTCAAAGGGCGGACCTCAAATGGCGACCATTCGCGATCAAGCCACTTGGGGTGAAATGTGACCGTTCGCGGCCGGTGTCGTTCGCGGCAAAAGATGAAATGGGACCGTTCGTGGTCAAGCGCCTTACTTCGGATGACGATCGTTCGAGATCGAGCCATTCGTGGTAAGGTGCGACTGTTGGCGGTCAGGGGGTGGACCTCAAATGGCAACCTTTCGCGATCGAGCCATTTGTGGCGAGATGAGTTGTGTCGTTCGAGGCGAGTTTGTGACTGTTCGAAGTCGGGTGCCGTTCGAGGCGAATTGTGACCGTTCGAGGTCGAGTGCCGTTCGAGGCGAGTTGTGATCGTTCGCGATCGGGTGCCGTTCGAGGCGAATTATGACTGTTCGAAGTCGGGTGCCGTTCGAGGCGAATTGTGACTGTTCGAAGTCGGGTGCCGTTCGAGGCGAATTGTGACTGTTCGAAGTCGGGTGTCGTTCGAGGCGAATGAGTGTGCCCGGGGGGACTTAATAATATCAGTGCCGGAGTTATTGTTTGGGGGAGTTTCTGAATCAAAGACTTCGGCAGTTCGCTGCCATGCAAGGGGTGCTCGTGGACCGTTCGCGATCCACGGGCATACAAGTAATTTTTCCATAGAATTGTAAATGTTAAAGCAATAATCATATGAATCTTACGGAAGAAATGTCCAAACAGGAAGAATTTAAATGTTCAAATCAAAATCAAAGCAAAAAACAGAATGAAGATGTCAAAGCGTAAACTCTTACTATAACACGGCTGGTAGTCATTCAGAGCATGCCTATGGATCGTGCGCGATCGCTCACATGTGTAAATGATTTAACCGTGTTAGCGAGAGGTTTACAACTTGTTCATAATTTTTTTAATCAAGCAATCAATGGATAATCAAACAGTGCCCCGATCCAGGGTCACCTCTAGCCGATGTAGACGGTGGTCGCTCTGGCTCCGCAGCTGGAGTTCGCCTCCTCACGTATTGAAGGAGCATACCGTTCCTGATATACCCTTTCACCTCGTCCTTCAAATGCCTACAATCATTAGTGTTATGACCGTTTAATTCATGGAATACACAAAACTTATCTGATTTTCTTTCGTCAGAGGTTGGATCCCTTCGTATTGGTCTACGATACGGAACCTGCCCCTTGGTATCCTGATAAATTCGTTCCAAACTCTCATTCAGCTCAGTGTGAGTGATGAATCGCGGCTCCCTCCTTTGCCGCTTTGACATGTCATCATTATCCTCAGCCTTTCTCTTTCCTTTGCTAGTCTCCGCACCCTTTCCAGGTGGGTTTCCGCTCTTGATTGCGTAAACGTCATCTTCTTCCTCTCTTTCTGCACTAGCATCTTCCAAACGCAGAAACTTTTCAGCCTCATGATAGAACTCTCCCAGATTCATAGGCGGGTCCTTGGTTAATGAATTCTTGAACTCTGTGCTATCAGCTATTCCAGATACAGCCGCCATAATGACCATAGATGGATCTGGTCGATCCACTGATGCCGCCGCCGCATTAAATCGCGTTAGAAAGCTCCTCAAAGTCTCTCCAGTTTTCTGCTTCAAGGTTGCCAAAGTCATCACATTCTTGGGTCTCGCAATATGAACCCTGAATTGCCTCATGAATCTCTCAGTTAAATCTGCCCACGTTCCTATGGAGCCGCTCTCCAGTTGTCTAAACCATAACGCTGCAATGTCCGTCAAATACAGTGGAAAGCACCGGGCCATGATCTCCTGTGATGCCCCCAGCACTTCCATGTGCCTCATATACTTAGTAAGATGGACCGCAGGGTCTGTCCTCCCATCGTACATCTCTACTGATGGTAGATTGAATTCTGGTGGGTTCCTAGCCATCCTAATTGCAGAAGAAAAAGGACTCCTGTTTACATCTTCCAAGTCTTTGTTTACCAAACCGCCTCTCATAGCTCTTCTAACCATCTCCGCCAATCTGTCATCGTCTCCAAGATGCAATCTTCGTTCATCACTTTCAACCTGCCCCCCGAGTTCACGAGGGAACTCTGGGATCTGCTCCCTTGACTGAGCGTTCACTTCTCTATCGCCACCAGGTTGTTCGGATGCCCCCGTCTCTCTTCCCGGGATCGGATTAACATGCTCTGCGTGTGCGCCCTAGCCCTGGTGCTACGCCAGATGGTCCGGCTCCGTTCTGAACTCCAGTTGCTCCTTGGTTTTGTGCTCCAAGTTGCCCAATTTGCTGAAGCAAGTTCTGGATCATCTCTTCTTGTCTTCTCATCATAGCCTCCATCTCATCCCTGGTGACGAAGGCTGAAGCTTGGTTTGCTCCTGAGGAAGCCTCTTGACTCCCTTCCGGTTGACTCTGCTCTGGCCTTGGCCTTCTGCTTGATTGTCTCGCCATGACTCTTCCAATCTGAATCTCTAAACTCTCAAATTCGACTTCCAAGCGGTAGGTCCTTGAGTTCAGTTCTCAGTGAAAGCACCAAAATGTTTGCGCAAAAAATGGGCAAACACCTCAAAGTCGTATGATTCTGTTGATTTTAAGATGTTTTTAGCAATTTGGGTGATTTATGCGAATATATGAAAAGCAGTGACTAAACTGTAAAAGACACACAGATTTATAGTGGTTCGGCCAGAACGTGCCTACATCCACTTTATATGTTATTCTCCTTTTTCTCTTCAGATTACAAGTACAAAGCTTTGTATACAAGGATGTGAATGTTGTTTGAAAGTTCCTTCCATGCTTGAGCTCTCAAACTTGTCTCCCATTGTTGTACCCCTGCCCCTCTATTTATAGAGTGAGGCTGGGGGCAGGGGTCCTGGATGTATATAGCTGCTGGTGGGCCTGGGCTGAAGCAATCTAGCCTGGCATATCTGGTTCGGCGGAGCTTGGTTCGGTATCCACTTGGTCCGGGTAGTGGTTGGAGTGAGTTGGTTCGGCATGGCTTGGGTGGAGAGTTGGTTTGGTGGGACGTTGGTCCGACCGTGGCTAAGTGGAGTTTGGTCCGGTGATGGAGGAGAGGGGATCTGGTTCGGTGTGGGTTGGTTCGATGGTTGTTGAAGGTGAGGCTTGGCTCGGCAGTGGAGTTGGTAATGCCGAATGGACTTTGGCATGGGAATGCCGGATGAGCCATGGTATTTCGAATGCCGAATGAGATCTCGTTTCATACTGCCGAATAGGCTTGAGTGTTGGAGTGCCGAATGGACTCTCGCATTGTTTCACCGAATGAACTTTTATATTTGAACCTTGAGTGAAATCCTAGACTTATATACGCTTGCTGGCTACTTCTTCTTGGTTCAGTCGTGGTGGAAATGCTCACAACATTGATATTCCAATTTTGACCAAAAATGGGATAACAGCGCTTATATGTTTTTGTTTGATGATAATAAACATATATATTCATTTAAATGTATTTGGTAATGTACTATTTTGTTTTTCATAGATTAAATAAATATTTGTTGAATAAAATAAATTACACAGAATTTGAATTTGAATTCAAACAGAACAAGTTACGTCACGATCCAAATTCCATCGTTCGAGAATCGACATCCGTACTCCACTGTACTTGAATGCCGCAGATTCAACCGTTGAAATTCGAGTCGTGCCGGAGCTTATAACACATTAAGTACGACACAGCGGAAGAAACAGAATATACATTTGATATACAACATGATACAATATCTGATACAACAGAATGATACAATGAATATACATCAGAGATATGCTATAAGACAATGGCAGCGGAAAGAAAAGATAACACTAACAGCGGAACAAAAATCTCCAATATAGTCTTCAAGAAAGAACTCCATCTTCAAAACACCAATCCAGCAATAGCTCGAACTCCCAATCACAATGCACAAAGATAAGCAAGACTGGTGTGCAAAGGATTGCCAAATCCTAGGCTGAAAGCTATTGAATCCACACCTACTATTGATTATCTGAAAACCCCAGCTCTAGACTGCCCGTGTGGGAAAATAGTAGGCACCCAGAGTTTAGGAAAGGAACAATAAACTCCAGGTCAGTCATGGGACTGGTATGAGCAAACAAAAATATTTGGTCTTTAAAACAAACAAAAGAATTTAAATTTGAAATTCGCAATGCTTTTTGGAAAATGAAACTACCATAAGGCCTCCCGGCACACACATAATGCAAACGCACACATGAGGGAGATTTCTCCTTATGATAGTCAAATATGCTTAATACGAGAAAATTCTTTGATATTATTACTAGTGCATAGTGTAGGAAAACCTTTGAAAGTATAATATAAATCCTAGCTAGCATAGGTACCATGATATTATGCCTACTATAGCTGCCATGTTAAATGGCAGGTTCTACAACTAAAACCGTACAGGGTGCGTATTGTTTTGATTGGATTTCCAACAAATGGTCGGGCTAAGGAACTTCCTACTGCCACATGGGATCGCCTCTGGCGGGACGTCCCGAGAACCTAACGTTACGGTTAGATCTCTGCCAACACAAGGTCGGGTTACCTCTGTAACTAGGTAACTACTACACGAGTGTGCCATCCCCCGGTCCTTTGGGACCTTTATCCGAGGTACCTCTAATCCAACAACCAAAAAGCAATCACAAAGTAATAAATCTGCAGTATCCACATGAGTAAGTATCTGGGCTCCATACCATGATACCACCCTTTACCAGAAGGGAATGACAAACCCTAAAGGGCGCGACCCTCATAACCTTGCCGCATCTTTCCTGTTTCGACCATTTCCGGGGTGTGAGGTCCTGATGCAGTCTCGTCCACAAAGCTACGCTTTATACAAAAGCCATGCTTTGATCAAATGATCATCAACACACAGCAGCACTTAGCATGCCACACTACCAAATTGGGAATATATCACTGATAAATATCAACTACATAACCTCTGAGCTCGTACGTCTCAAAGAAGGGTGTTAAGCTAAGAGAATAATTTCTCCGCCACCAAGCAGAAATGTATTTGGTAGAGATCAGTTTAATATCTCAAAGTGTAGTGTCAGACATACAACCATTCAAGTCTGTTCTGGGTTCGAACAGAACCGAAGGCACTTCCGAAGAAGCCCTTGCCAATCCGGGTATCCACAATCCCGATCGGACTTCCCATCACATAGGGAGAACTCTATACCGGAGCAACTCAGTGCAGAGTCAATCGACAGGTTATCCTACCGTTCTCGAAGACACCCGATCTTCAACACCGGTCTTCAATTGCAATCCATAACGTCGTATCACTATTCGGAATGGGTTATATGACACAAGGTCCTCTCCTGGCTAAACCGAATAGCGAGCGCGATATTTAAAAACATATGGATATCGAATTTCAGTTAAGTCACAACTTATAAAACCCAAAATATTTCTTTTAAATGGTTAAACAAATTACCATTCTAAATCTTTAAACAAAAAGATTTATTCCACAAAGTTCACTCAGTTTCACAAAGATCTATTTATAGATTTACAAAACAATTTCCATTTCAATTGGGTTAACTCATTAAATCATTAAATCAAGGATTTAATTTATAGCTTTCAAACTCGTTTCCAAAGATTTATTCATAACTTGGAAAATTATTTTCATTTCAAACCTGAATTCCTTTTAACACTAATTGGAAGTTCATTTCTTATGTGGAAGCTTTTATTATTTGAAAACAAATAGTTTTCGTTTTGGAAAAATCCGATTTCATTTATACAAGTTAAATCTTTGGGTTAAATTTAAATTTCCAAACCAACACTTTTAAAAATGGTTTAAAACCCCATATAAACATATTTACAAGTTGGATAACCTTTTTAAACTCTAGTTCCCAAATCATAGAATTCAATTTCAAATATTGAATTCAAATTTAAATCAAATTATTTGGATTTCAAAACTCAATCAAGTTATTCCAAAAAAAAATTATTTTTAAAATTCATTTTCAAAAGCTTTCAATTCTAATTCCAAAACTAATTTGGATTCAAAAATTCAATCTTTAAAACTATTTCAAAATCTGTGACTTAACCCATTTCCACGTGCAATCCATATTTGTGTGTGTATAAGTGTGGTCTAGGGGTTTTACACAATAAAAGTGCCACATCATCAATCAGCACAAATTCAAATACAGCAATGTATATTTGATAAGCGGTATAAACTATAACGCTTATATTTGACAAGCGGTACAACCAATTGTAACGCTTATCTTCCATTCACAGATCATAGGTATATATCACAGATAATAGACTACATAGCTCAAACCAAAACAAAGCATCACAATCAGGGATATCAAACAATTCAATCATCTAATCGCATCCAAACATCCATAAGTAAAATCGGTTAATTGTCTGATTCATTCAAATCAGATTTAATTAATTATGACTTACTAATCCTCGTTAATTAATATTAGTAGATTACAAATCATTTTCATTAATTATTCTTTAATCATGTATTAGGAATAATTTAATTATCTTTAGTTAATAAATTAACCCTTGATAAATTATCCTTTATTAACTTCACTAAGGAATTAGCTTTATTTAATTACATAAAGTAGTTACCTCTTATTTAACTACACAGAATAATTAGCCCTCATTTGGTTACACAAAATCATCATCTTTAATTAATTACATTAATTAATTAATCCTTATTTAATGATCACCCCTTAATCACTTTCGTAAATGAATTAGCTTTTAATTATTGAAAAAATTACTTTTATTTATACCATTTCATTAATTATCTTAAAAAAATAAGTGATCATCCTAATTACTTATAATTTGTAATTACTAATTTAATTACATTGAGTAATTATATTTTAATCATTTGATTTATCAATCCTAAATTATTAATCAATTATCCTTAATTACTTTTATTAAGTAACTATCCTTAAGTAATTAATTATTATTTGCAAACATCAATTAAGGAGTTGATTAACTATATTTTTTTATTTTATTAATCTTAATTGATTTACAAAAAATGATTATCTTTTTAAATCAATTAACTTTAAAACATTTAATCCTTAAAACTTTAATCTTTGAAACAAAGTATATTTTTTCCATAAATCGACTTGAGACTTTAAAGTCACATAACAATTTTAAGCATCATCCTTTTTTTTCCTTCCTTTAAAATTCATTTCACTTCTTAATTAAACTTGAACTCGATTAGTTTAAAAATAATTTACTCCAATCTTAATTCCAAAACTAAATCAAAACATTTATTTTTCTTCAAGGATGGATCGGAAAAGAGTTTCAACTCGATATAATTAAATATGGATAAAGGCTTGTTTTATTTTAATTTATTTATTTATTTATTTTTAAGTTTTGAACTGGAAATTTTTTAACACCCGAGCCAAACTGATTTTTTCCCGGGCCAAACCCAAGAAACCCCAAACTCAACTTCGAGTTTTTCCAGAAAGTTACCCGAGCTCTTTTCCCTTTTTTCTTTTATACTTTTAAACTTGTTCTGGTTAAAACGTTAGAACCTGGTGCACTACAAATCCCACTCGAGTTCGACTTCGAGTCGAATGCCTGCTCCCTCGCGCTTGAATACGAGTAGTCTTCTCCTTCCACAATTTTTTTTTTGTACAGCTGATACCAATGATTCCACGTGCACGTGCACTGGTCACTGGCGATGCTCCAGCAATCGCGACCATCACTAACAAGCCTTCGGTCATCCCTTCTTCTGATTCGAACACCCAGATAACAAAATTTTGTAACGAATCGAAATTTTGTTAATCAATCGAAACTGAAACAAAGCACACACCACAACTTCCCAGCCGCCGTCAATAGCGATGACCAGAAACCCACCGTACTCCCCCCAGAGTAGCCTCCCACCATTGCGATCGAGCCCGAACATCTACTAACGCCGAGATCACTTCGATCCTCAACTCCACAAAACAGCCCACGAAACCCTATTACATCGATTCTTGACCACTACACTCACCAGAAAAATCCACCTATATTTTTCTGATGATCGTCATCACTAGAACTACCATTGATCACAATCTCGAGCTTTTCCTTGTCAAAGATCATCGGCAATCGCCGAAAACCCCCAAAACTAAACAACCCAGATTGTCGCACCTAATCCAAATTTAAAATCAAGATTTTCATCTCAAAAATCTTCATTTGTAATGATAAACCAGTTTATGAATTCAATTCAAGAATTTGAATCATTTGATTTTCTGATTTAAATTTATTTTTTTACTGTAAAACTTGTTTTTGAACTATAAACTAAATAGTTCACCTGGAATCTATTTTTTTAGAAAAAGAACATACATCGTAAAAATCATCTTCTATTTAATAATCGTAGCTAGATATAGATTTGGAAGAAAGATTTTTTTTTATTTGAAACTTGTAATCTAACATGTTAATTCAAACACAGAGAAGCATCTTCACTATACAGGCATGCATCCATATTATACACAGCACATCATACAAATGCATTCCTGCATAAGCAACCATATTTCCACATAATACATCACAACATCTAGTTATGAACATAGAATTAAACTGTTTGTTTTTTTTTATTAGGTTTACTCACATTGATGATGGGAAGAAACAGAGAAGTGGGTTTAGATTCTCTTATATACCTTATTTACTTTAACAGGTCTGGAAACTGTAAACCCAGAAAGAAACATTCATATAGGTACAATTCAATCTATATATTCAAACATGCAGGCAAGTTCACACTATCATTCAACCATATTTCCTATCATACTTCACAAAACATCAAGCTAAAATCAGGGTTAGATGGTTTGCTCACATGGGTATTTGCAACAGAGAAGATATAGAGGAGAAGCAAGCCTGAATTTTTTTTCTTTAGTTTCTTGACTATCTGAATTAGTTGCTTCAGGATTTTGATTTTGTTTTCTAAGTAATCTGCACTTGCTTTGGATTTGAAATTTTCAGATTTAATTTCCCTTTAGTTTGTTTCCCTGCAACTTATTAATAAAGTTGTTCAAATTCTTTGTTTTATCACTGACTACAACTTCAAATCCAAGTCTAAAAAAAAAGAAATTCCACTTGCCTATTGATTTTCCCAGAGAAACTTGCATTTATTTCCTGGCCAAACTGCAGCTGTGATTTCATTTATAAATCTGCAGTTTTGAATTGTTTTCTTGTTAAAAAACTTGGTTTTGAAATTACAAATCCATTAAGCTTTAGAGTTAAAACTTACCTGAGATTGATCTTCATCTCTAGGTTTGTTTTTGAAGACAGGCATTTGGTTTAGAATCTGTTTTGAAAACTGTCTTCCAGTTTTTCCCTTTGAGTTTGATTTGAACCCTATCTGATTTAAGTTGCATTCATCTCCAGTTTGAGTTTCCAGATTCAAGAAGTTTCAGTTTGAAATTTTTTTGAATCTTTGTTTCAGATTTTTGAGAAGAGAATGGCATTTTCTTTCCTTCAATCTGGTTTCTGATTTTTTTTTTCTTTGGGGCTTGAGATTTGAGATACCCAAATCTTTGTTTACTGTATATACAGATTTGGTTGAGATATTTAATAATGATTTCATATGGGAAACTGAAAAGTTTTTCATATTTTTTTTTTTTAACTTTCACTTTTTTTTTAATTCAATTCAAATGTACTGAATGCCACTTGTAAAGAGAATTTGATCATGAGATCTATGCATGTTGATTTGCTTACTTATCTCCATTATGTATGTTTACATTTGTGATTATACAAAGATAAAAGAATTTTAAAAAATAAATTTTATATCATATTTATTTTATAAATAAATGTACTTCTTTTTCTATTTATATTTACAAAAACAAAACTTTATCCCAAATAAATTCTTTACATTGCAACCTTAAATTTTTGTGCAACATATTGATATATTTTTTTTTTACAATTTCCATTCATACATTTTTTTGTTTCTTATTTTATAAAAAGGAAAGAATGAGTTTAAATTTTTTTGATTTCATACTAACAATAATCATATTTATTTATACAAGAGAATTAAATCTTTAAAAATAATCTTTTGAAATTTATTACATCTCCTACATATATTTAATATTTCAGAAACAAACTATCATTAGCCTTTTTAAATTCTACTTTTATTTTAATGCATTTTATTATGAAATCTTATTAATCTCAAATTTCTATTTATAATTCATTTATATTAATATACATTTTATTTTCCCTAAATCCAATATTTATTTGTAAGTTACTTTTACTTAAATTTCTAATTAAATTTCTATTTAAAATCAAAAATTATTTACATATTCTAGAAATCTCTTATTAATTCTCAATTTATTCTCAAAAATAAATTTAATTGCCAAATTGAACTTGATAAATTCTCAGGAATGTTACAAGTTACACAGATTTTGAATTCAAACAGAAATTTTATTCAAACAAATATTTATTACAATCTTGAATAGTACAAATTCATTCTCTCACTATACATATACATTTTTGATTACATCACGATTACATCACAAATATTTTTACATTGATAACCTCACTACATATCACTCACACTCGTACTTTGTCTTCAACTGCATTCCAGTTTGAATCCAGCATCTGAGCAATCTGCAAAAATATTCACTAACACAGTAAAATTGAAAATAAAATATTTTTGCAATATAAAATGAAATATGATTTTGAAAATATGGTTTGCCTCAGTTATTTGGGTTGTTCGTTATCATTCACACTTGAATTCATCAAAAAGTCGTGCACATAGATATTACAGGGACAGGTAACCATAAGTGGCTGCAATACACACGTGTACATTCATACACGTGTGCACTGCCTCGCCAACTCGTGTGCGCTGCCAACAATAGCAAGTGTGCAAGAATAACTTCAACAAACAAGGCAATGCACTATGCAATGTACAACAAGTCCAGAGACCAAGTTCATAATGCACAGTGCAGATCACACAAACTTGTCATCAAAACTCAAATGAACACCACTGACCAGAATACAAAGTGTCCAAACAACAACATGAATGCAACATGGTGAACAACCAGAGTGCAACTTGACTATCAAAACGCAACATGTCCAGTTACAACTTCAACAAGACAGTGATGCTCAAGTAAAGTTAAGAAAAGACCAAGGCTACAAATGTGCAAATGCTCAAACTCAGACCACACAGCAGTATACATGAATACAACAATAGTATCGAATACAATATGCACAAGCGAAGAACCAAAGTCAGTGGCAAGCTACAAACTGCAACGTCAAGTTCAGACCAAACAGCAATGATGTTATTGCAACACACTGCAGACACCAATAATACAAGAGAGGCACAGCAACTACAAAGACCAACATAATGCAAACTACAACCCAACAGCAACATACTTGAAGACAATACAGTATGTAAAGCATGCAAGATCCAACAGCTACATGAAGCATCAAAAATCATGAATGCAGTAGCAAGGTTGCAAGCATATGAAATGCAGACAACAAGTGACAACATACTTCAACGACCAGAATATAAATACAACTCGAATGAATGCAAGTTCATATGTACAGCAACCCAACAGTGATACAAGTTGTACAAGATAACAGCAACTTCAACATGCTCAAGTGAATGCAATTCAAAGTGATATAGCAGTTACAACTTCATCAACCAAAGTCAAGGCTGCAAATGAAGACTAAAAGTACAAGGCATGTCAACAACAAATGAAAAATGCAACAGTGAAGCTACTGAAGGCAACATGATCAAAATGTGGCAGTGCACAAGCAACATCAACAAGCAGTGCAGACCAAAGAAATGCCACCAAGAACATATGAACAGAGAACATGCATGAAGCATGAAACCACAAGTTACAAACATCAAGTGTCGACCAGGCAGAGAAATGCACAAGCATGATACAGATGAACAGAAGACAAGTGCACAACAAACCCAAATGTCAACTGTATGGATAGACAGTGAATACAAGAAGCAAGTTACAGAATGCACGAAACAGGAAAAAGAAAAAATTCGTATTTTTATTTTTGAAATAGTCAAAGTATCAAAAAGAGGAAAGTTTTAATGCCGTGTAACACAAGAAGAATCGAACGTGTAAAAGTCAAGGCCGTGAGTATCAAGGTGTAAGTATATCAGGAAAGACGTGTGCAACAGGCAACTGAGAATTAGGAAAGTATCAAATTGATACGAAGAAATTCAAGTGTCACGAATTCATATAAATATTGAATCCCAATTTACATCATCGGCATCGAGTTAAAGAGCAAGCAATCAAACGAGCAACAAAAGAAATTACATACCGAAATCATCAACAACTCGATCATCAGAGAGCGAGCTAGCAACAAGCATCAATTATCAAAGAACAAGTGACGCAACAATCGATCATCAGAAATCGAAGCACGAGCAAGAGCCGAAAGCCTCAGTTTGGATCAGTAGCACAAAGCCCTAATTTCAGAAAGAGGAAGATCGGCCGACATTATTCACACGAGAAGAAAGGAACGGGTCAAAGAATAACAGTAGATCAGGTTCAAGAATAAGGGATCGGCCTTATTATTAAAAGGGGGTTTAGTTTTTAATTTTATAAAAGGAGGTTTTTATTTTTTTATTTTTGAGCAAAAATTGTAGAGTCAAAGTTCTTATTTTAATTTTTTGCTCCTGGTTTTAATTTTGAAGTCTGCTTTTCTTTTTTGAGTCAAAAGAATTTGTAAATCACCACCTAGGGTTTAGGTAGTGTCAGATTGTCTAGTTAGAATTAGTTCAGTGAGCAGGGTGTGCGAGTTTGCAAAACTCTATAGGCGGGAGCAATGTTTGCGAGTAAGCGAAACTCTATAGGCGGGAGCAGGGTGTGCGAGTCTAGTAGAGTGTTTGTGAGCGGGAGCAAAAGGGTCTGCGAGTCTAGTAGAGTGTTTGTAAGCGTGATACTATTTAATTCTAATAGAAATCTGGGAATGCAGCAGTAGGCAGGGGTTGCCGAAGCTGGGTAAATTTTGTGTGTGATTTACTTTTCAGCATATTTATTTCTGCAGTTTATTTCTGTGTTTAATTCGAGAAAATTTGCTATAACCCTATTCACCCCCCCTCTAGGGTTAATCTAGATCCTACAAGTGGTATCAGAGCATGGTATTTTTCTTTAACTCTAGAGTCATGAATTCATCAAATAATGCTTTTTCTGAGGGGCAATCTATCGTTAGGCCATCCATGTTTAACGGGAATGATTATGCTTATTGGAAAGTTAGGATGAGTATTTATCTTAGTTCCGTTGATTATGATGTTTGGGATATTATTGAAACTGGCTATGAACCTCCCACTATAATCGTTGGTGATACTGAGATTCCTAAACCTAAGGGTAGGTGGGATGCTAACGATAAGAGATTGAAAACGACAAATGCTAAAGCCATGAATGCTTTGATATGTGCTCTTGATAAAAATGAATTTAATAGAATTTCTCATTGTACAACAGCACAGGAAATTTGGCACACTTTGGAGGTGACACACGAAGGAACTTCTCAAGTCAAGGAGTCTCGTCTAGCCCTATTCAGCAATGAATACGAAAACTTTGTGATGGACAAAGGCGAGAGCATAAAGGACATGTTTGGACGCTTTTCAACTTTGGTGTACAACGCTAGAGCGCTTGGGAAGGTATTCACTGAGGTAGAGCTTGTGCGGAAGATACTACGAGTTTTACCAATGAACTTTGAGGCAAAAGTCACGGCAATCCAAGAATCGAAAGATTTGAGTAAACTAAGCATGGAGGAGTTGATTGGCAAGTTGATGACATATGAGCTTGAGCTAAAAGCAAAAGAGGAACGCAACGACTCCGAACCAAAGAAGAAGACGATCGCCTTAAAGAGCAAAGAAGAAAGCGATGAAGAAGGAGAAGATCCAATCGAAGAGCTTGCAACGGCTGTCAATAATCTTAGAAAATGGTCGAGATTCAAGCCACGCAAGAAGAAAACAAGTCGTAATAAGCCAAAAGATTCTGACAATTCCGATAATGAACCGACATGCTTTAACTGCAAGAAGCCCGGACACTTCATACAAAAATGCCCACTTCTCAAAAACAACAAAGGAAAGAAAAAGACGAAGAAGGTATTTGCAGCGACTTGGGATGATGAAGAAGGAGAGGAAGTTTCGGATAGTAGCTCAGAGGAGGTTAACTTGTGTCTTATGGAGAAATCAGAATCAGAAGCAAGCTCTGAGGAATCTAGGGAGGCAGGTGAGTATTCCTATAGAGATCTTGTTTTTATGTGTCTTGATCTCACTAAAGTAGTTGATGCTCTTGAATCTAAAATTGAAAAGCTGAAAACTGATAGGAGAGAACTTGCTCGTGAAAATTTTAGGTTAGAAACTGAACTTGAAAATATTCAAAACCTAGAATGTAAAAGATGTAAAGTTTTAGATTCAGAATTGACAAGACTTAAGAATAACTCTGAGAATCTTGAAAAAGAAAACTTGAGTCTTAAGGAAATCATTGACACTAGGAAAAAGGATTTTATAAATCGATGCACCTCACTTGTAACTGAAAACACATCACTTAAAACCAAAGTCCAAAATCTTGAGAAATCTTTGAATAACTTTTCAAGAGGCGAAAAATCTTTCAACATGCTATTGGGAAATCAACTCTTTGCTAACAACAGAAAAGGACTAGGTTTTGGAAAAACACAAGTTGATGATAATGCAAAAGGTAGGAGTATCTTTGAAATAATTGGACATCGTGTTGAAAATTGTAGTCATAGGAACAAGAACACAAAATTTATACAAGTTTGGGTTCCTAAGAATTCTACAAACAAATTTCATGTCTATTGGAACAAGAATAAAAGGACTAAACAAGTTTGGGTTCCAAAGGGTTTGTTTATTCATAATGCTTCTGCCACTAACAATCATGGACCTAGAAATAGGTCACAAAAATCTTTCATCGTGTAGGTGTGGTGGCAGGCTAAGGAACAACAACGGTGTTCTCTGGATTTTGGTTGTTCCAGAAACACAACGGGCAACATAGCGAAGTTCCTTAGCCTAGTATAAAGGTGACAGAATCACAATGGGCAATCACGAGAAATTATCATAAAGGTAAAACAGGTGAAGGTATATTAAATGTGATAATCTGCACCATATTCTGAATTAAATCAGCCAAAATTGTGATAATGATGTGATGTCTTTAATTCTGACTTATTGATATGATTTTTCTTTTGACTTGTTCTTATTTATGACCTTGATTTGTGCTTAAGTGATGACCAATCAGTTTTTCAACTTTGA
Source organism: Allium cepa (assembly GCA_030765085.1). Lineage (NCBI taxonomy): Eukaryota > Viridiplantae > Streptophyta > Magnoliopsida > Asparagales > Amaryllidaceae > Allium > Allium cepa. Next base: position 69,747,169 of record CM060928.1, read on the forward strand.
ACTAATCCATATAAATTTGTTCGGTCAAATGATGGTATTTTATTGATCTTTGATTACTCATGCTACACGTAGATATATTTGACATTTTGGTCACTGCTTGTAAATTTGCACGATTTCAAATTTCATGTGAAAGGTGTTAAAAAGGATTTTTAGAAATTGTTGAAACTTCAAGAAGTTGTTTTTGAAATAATTATGATGTTGATTGACTGTTGATTACTCATGAATATAACTGTTTATCCTATGGTTTCTAAGTTTAACACTATGATATTTGTTTGAGTGTTAACATGGCTTCATTTCAAATTTCATTCTGAGATAGTTTGTTGAAATTTCACAATCTGGTCTTTGACATCCAACGAGTGAATATTGAGTGAAATTTAAATTCAGATGCAGATTACACTGGTAATATAGTTGATAGAAAAATTACTAGTGGAACGTGATTAATTTTCGAAACATTCATTTGCTGCATCGTTTTTCAAAGAAAATATCTGCATATTTTTCACTTGAAACAATTTTCAAATAGCAGAAATTTTTCTCATATAACCCCTTCGAGAAAAACATGTTTGACCATATTTTCAGATTAGTCATTTTTATTTGATTTTAAATGACAAATTTTGACTAATCTGACTCCCTAGTAATTATCAAAAAGATAAATAGTGATTGAAAAAGTGATAAGTGTTGATATTTAACATACATTACTCAAGAGAGTATATTTGGAAAATTTCTTTAGGAATTAAAACAAGAATTATAAAACTTTTTGTTGGGTAAAGATTCCATGACCATTTCTATATCTATCATTGTTTCTATCGACCATGGTTTATCAAATATTCAATATAGATTGTCGATATGTGGTACTATAATCAGGAATCATTTGTTTTTCATGTCATATTTTTTTTAAAAATAAATAAATAAATATCCAAAGTATTCACTCTCATTTAAAAGTCCTCACGGTTATGCATGGGTGAATTACTTGGATTTTTGATTATGTGCTTCCATGCTCATTTAAAAGTCCTTATGGTTATGCATGTATGGAACGCATATCAAAATTAATTGATTTAATAGACAAGTTGATTCTAATCCCATTTAAAAGTCCTCACAGTCATGCGTGGTTAGAAGATACTTGATTTCATTTTTAAAATTAAATTGGAATACTACTAATCTCATTTAAAAGTCCTAACGGTTATGCATGATTAGTAGATATTCAAATTCCTGATATAAATGTACCACAAGTAGATACAACTGAATGATTTTATATTAGAACATCATTTCCATCATTTCTAAAAGTGGAATATGCGCATAACAAGGGTAGTTATGGTTTTTGTTTGATTCTTATTGAAGTTTAATATTTATATTCAATTTGAGTTTAATGTTGGGTTAATTTCGATCACTTTATCTCTATTTTTCTCTCACACTATTATTTTTTTGCTGATAACAAAAGGGGGAGAGAAAAGTTAAGATTTTGTCAAATAGAATCAAGCAAAGGTCAAATAATTTTCCATTTGCATCTAGGCTTATTTGAATATTTCTATTTGTATGCATATATGTAGGGAGAGCATCATGTAGAGAGGAAGCATTTAAATAGGGGGAGCAATTAGAGTATATCATTGATCAAATACATTTAACACATGTACAAAATCTTAAATATATGTTTGTTATCATCAAAAGGAGGAGATTGTTGAATATGCGCTTATACGTTTTTGTTTGATGATAATAAACATATATACTCATTTAAATGTATTTGGTAATGTACTATTTTGTTTTTCATAGATTAAATAAATATTTGTTGAATAAAATAAATTACACAGAATTTGAATTTGAATTCAAACAGAACAAGTTACACAGATTTTGAATTCAAACAGAAATTTTATTCAAACAAATATTTATTACAATCTTGAATAGTACAAATTCATGCTCTCACTATACATATACATTTTTGATTACATCACGATTACATCACAAATATTTTTACATTGATAACCTCACTACATATCACTCACACTCGTATTTTGTCTTCAACTGCATTCCAGTTTGAATCCAGCATCTGAGCAATCTGCAAAAATATTCACTAACACAGTAAAATTGAAAATAAAATATTTTTGCAATATAAAATGAAATATGATTTTGAAAATATGGTTTGCCTCAGTTATTTGGGTTGTTCGTTATCATTCACACTTGAATTCATCACAAAGTCGTGCACATAGATATTACAGGGACAGGTAACCATAAGTGGCTGCAATACACACGTGTACATTCATACACGTGTGCACTGTCTCGCCAACTCGTGTGCGCAGCCAACAATAGCAAGTGTGCAAGCATAACTTCAACAAACAAGGCAATGCACTATGCAATGTACAACAAGTCCAGAGACCAAGTTCATAATGCACCGTGCAGATCACACAGACTTGTCATCAAAACTCAAATGAACACCTCTGACCAGAATACAAAGTGTCCAAACAACAACATGAATGCAACATGGTGAACAACCAGAGTACAACTTGACTATAAAAACGCAACATGTCCAGTTACAACTTCAACAAGACAGTGATGCTCAAGTAAAGTTAAGAAAAGACCAAGGCTACAAATGTGCAAATGCTCAAACTCAGACCACACAGCAGTATACATGAATACAACAACAGTATCGAATACAATATGCACAAGCGAAGAACCAAAGTCAGTGGCAAGCTACAAACTGCAACGTCAAGTTCAGACCAAACAGCAATGATGGTAATGCAACACACTGCAGACACCAATAATACAAGAGAGGCACAGCAACTACAAAGACCAACATAATGCAAACTACAACCCAACAGCAACATACTTGAAGACAATACAGTATGTAAAGCATGCAAGATCCAACAGCTACATGAAGCATCAAAACTCATGAATGCAGTAGCAAGGTTGCAAGCATATGAAATGCAGACAACAAGTGACAACATACTTCAACGACCAGAATATAAATACAACTCGAATGAATGCAAGTTCATATGTACAGCAACCCAACAGTGATACAAGTTGTACAAGATAACAACAACTTCAATATGCTCAAGTGGATGCAATTCAAAGTGATATAACAGTTACAACTTCATCAACCAAAGTCAAAGCTGCAAATGAAGACTACAAGTACAAGGCATGTCAACAACAAATGAAAAATGCAATAGTGAAGCTACTGAAGGCAACATGATCAAAATGTGGCAGTGCACAAGCAACATCAACAAGCAGTGCAGACCAAAGAAATGCCACCAAGAACATATGAACAGAGAACATGCATGAAGCATGAAACCACAAGTTACAAACATCAAGTGTCGACCAGGCAGAGAAACGCACAAGCATGATACAGATGAACAGAAGACAAGTGCATAACAAACCCAAATGTCAACTGTATGGATAGACAGTGAATACAAGAAGCAAGTTACAGAATGCACGAAACAGGAATAAGAAAAAATTCGTATTTTTATTTTTGAAACAGTCAAAGTATCAAAAAGAGGAAAGTTTTAATGTCGTGTAACACAAGAAGAATCGAACGTGTAAAAGTCAAGGCCGTGAGTATCAAGGTGTAAGTATATCAAGAAAGACGTGCGCAACAGGCAATTGAGAATTAGGAAAGTATCAAATTGATACGAAGGAATTCAAGTGTCACGAATTCATATAAATACTGAATCCCAATTTACATCATCGGCATCGAGTTAAAGAGCAAGCAATCAAACGAGCAACAAAAGAAATTACATACCGAAATCATCAACAACTCGATCATCAGAGAACGAGCTAGCAACAAGCATCAATTATCAGAGAACAAGTGACGCAACAATCGATCATCAGAAATCGAAGCACGAGCAAGAGCCGAAAGCCTCAGTTTGGATCAGTAGCACAAAGCCCTAATTTCAGAAAGAGGAAGATCGGCTGACATTATTCACACGAGAAGAAAGGAACAGGTCAAAGAATAACAGTAGATCGGGTTCAAGAATAAGGGGCCGGCCTTATTATTAAAAGGGGGTTTAGTTTTTAATTTTATAAAAGGAGGTTTTTAGTTTTTTATTTTTGAGCAAAAATTGTAGAGTCAAAGTTCTTATTTTAATTTTTTGCTCCTGGTTTTAATTTTGAAGTCTGCTTTTCTTTTTTGAGTCAAAAGAATTTGTAAATCACCACCTAGGGTTTAGGTAGTGTCAGATTGTCTAGTTAGAATTAGTTCAGTGAGCAGGGTGTGCGAGTTTGTTAAACTCTATAGGCGGGAGCAGTGTTTGCGAGTAAGCGAAACTCTATAGGCGGGAGCAGGGTGTGCGAGTCTAGTAGAGTGTTTGTGAGCGAGAGCAAAAGGGTCTGCGAGTCTAGTAAAGTGTTTGTAAGCGTGATACTGTTTAATTCTAATAGAAATCTGGGAATGCAGCAGTAGGCAGGGGTTGCCGAAGCTGGGTAAATTTTGTGTGTGATTTACTTTTCAGCATATTTATTTCTGCAGTTTATTTCTGTGTATAATTCGAGAAAATTTGCTATAACCCTATTCACCCCCCTCTAGGGTTAGTCTAGATCCTACAGTTATGCTATGCAATTATTATGCAAGTTATATGTTATGCTATGTAATTAGTTATGTATGTTATATGCTGTGTTATGCAATTTGTTATGCAAGTTATATGTTATGTTATGTTATGTTATGTAATTAGTTATGTAAGTTACATGTTATGTTATGTAATTTGTTATGTAAGTTATATGCTATTTTATGCAATTTGTTATGCAAGTTATGTGCTACCTTATGTAATATGTTATGTATGAATATGTGTTATGTTATTTATTTTATGTAAATCATGCTGCAAATTCAATTAGCTTAGGAAATCCCTATGGGTTGAAATGATACATACCCGAACGATCTTTTAGAATATAGAAAAATCATTATGGGTTGAAATGACAAACCCAAGCGATTTTATTGATTTTGGAAATTTAGGATTGTGGGTTGAAATAAGATATACCCGTAAATTTTAAATTATTACGGGTTAAAATGATATATACCTATAAATTTTAAATTATTATGGGTTGAAATGATAAACATCTGTATCACTTGACTCTAGAATAGAAAACTATATACAGACACTATTGGTCTATTTTAAAGTGATTGCATCATGCAAGCTCCATCCATACTTTCAGGCACACTCGATCAGTATTTATACCGATCAACCCTTATGACAGGTACTCCAACGACCAGAGACATCTGTAAGGATGTTGAAATGGAATAACGAGTTGAGTCAATTGGATATTTCCTACCTGTCGTGAAGGGCCATACAAGGGCAAGCGCTGACGGACTTCATCGCTGAATTTACTGTTTCTAACGAACCAAGTAGGGATGATGTTATTCCCTCTATTCGATGGAAGTTATACACTGATGGGGCATCAGACGAACGGTGTTCTAGGGCTGGCGTAATTCTTATGACTCTCGAAAACCAATCAATTTGTTATGCTTTGAAACTCAATTTCCCAGCTAGAAACAACAAAGCTGAAGATGAAGCGTTGATTACTGGTTTGAAACTTATCGGGGAACTTGGGGTAAAATCGATTGAAATCCTATGCGACTCACAATTGGCGGTGTACCAGGTGCGTGGAGATTATCAAGCGAAGGGGAAGAGGCTTGCTCCATACCTTGCCTGGGTTCATGAACTATTGGCGGATCTTGAATGTTACGATATTTCGCACGTCCCGCGTGAGCAAAATAGAGAAGCCGATTCGTTGGCCAAATTTGCAAGTACTGGCGATGCACAACAAATGGGATTGGTTCCCGTCGAAACCTTACATGCTCCGAGTATAAATGTGATGGAGGTAGATTTCGTCTTAGAAACAGAAATCGAGAAGGAGACATGGATAATCCCTTTCAAGCAATACCTGCTACACGGGGTTTTGCCTGAAAAAAGAACGAATGACGACAAGTCATTTGCAAAGCTTCGCGATATGTAATGCAGGACGTAATAATGTAACGTAAGGGATTCTCTGTCCCCTTACTTCGGTACATTGCCCACGATGAGATAAAGTGAGTCCTGAAGGAAGTTCATGAGGGAGAATGTGGCGATCATACCGGGGGGCAAACACTAGTAAAGAAGATCCTCCGTTGTGGGTACTATTGGCCAACCGTAAATCGGGATGCTGCAGACTACGTAAGAAGACGTGATAAGTGTCAAAATTACGCGAAAGTCCCAAGTGCTCCGCCAACGGAACTCACACAAATGGTCAGTCCTTGACCATTTGCGATATGGGGAATCGATATAATCGGTTCCTTATCTATCTCCAAAGATGGTACGAAATACGCAATAGTTGTGGTCGATTACTTTACCAAATGGGCGGAAGCAGAGCCCTTAGCTACAATTACCACCAAAAAGGTCATTAATTTCGTGGTACGAAATATCATATGCCATTTTGGCCTCCCGAGAACTATCATTACGGACAATGGAACTCAGTTCGAAAGTAGGGAGTTCAAAGAATTCTGTCAAAAGTATGGCATTGAGAAAAGGTTTGTAGCAGTAGCCGATCCAAAAGCCAACGGACAAGTAGAAGCCGTGAACAAGATAATCGAACCCATATTAAAAAAACGTCTGGAAAAAGCTGGAGGCAAGTGGATGGACGAGCTTCCAACGGCACTTTGGGCTTTTACCAAACCACCCACAAGTCCACGACTGTCCATACTCCATTCACGTTGGCATATGGCATGGAAGCTGTTATGCACGTGGAACTTGAAAATCCTTCACACCGAGTAACTCATTATGACCCTAAGACGAACTAAGATCTCCTACTAGAATCACTGGACTTTGTCGACGAAAAACGTGAAGAAGCTGATTTAAGGGCGGTTGTAGATAAACAGCGAGTCGCCCGATATTATAATGAAAAAGTCTGACCAAGAATCTTTGATGTGGGCGATGTCGTTTTGAAGAGAGTTTTCCCGGTACCATCGTACATGAATCCCACATGGGAAGGTCCATACGTCATTGAACGGAAGCTTGGAGAAGGAACTTTCAAGATAGCGACCGTTGATGGCGCGACACTTCCCCGAGCATGGAATAGCGAGCATCTGCGACGTTATTATACTTAGCCTATTTCTTTCGCATTTTAGTTGCAAATATTTTCAGTGTATTTTTATTTCGTTGATTCTTAGTTTTCGGCATGTAATAAGACAATTCAGTTTATTTCCGTTAATAAAGGCTTGAAGCCATCTTTTCCAAGAATCATTGATGTTTCCGTGTGTGATAATTCTATGGCAAAAATTAAAGTTACATTATTCTGGCTGACGCATGAACGCGCACCAAAATTTAAAATCTCCAAGTCCCCAAAGCACGGACTGGAATACTCTGAGTCCCCAGTGTGCGGACTAGAGTATAAACAACTTAAAATCTCCAAGTCCCCAAAGCATGACTGGAGTACTCTGAGTCCCCAGAGTGCGGACTAGAGTATAACGACTTAAAATCTCCAATTTCCCAGAGCACGGACAAGAGTACTCTAAGTCCCCGGAGTGTGGACTAGAGTATAAACGACTTAAATTTCCAAGTCCCCAGAGCACGGACTGGAGTACTCTGAGTCCCCAGAGTACGGACTAGAGTATAAACGACTTAAAATCTCCAAGTCCCCAAAGCGCAGAGTGGAGTACTCTGAGTCCCTAGAGTACGAACTAGAGTATAAATGACTTAAAATCTCCAAGTCCCTAGAGCACGGACTGGAGTACTCTGAGTCCCCAGAGTGCGGACTGGAGTATAAACGAATTAAAATCTCCAAGTCCCCAGAGCGTAGACTGGAGTACTCTGAGTCCCAAAAGTACGGACTATAGTATAAACGACTTAAAATCTCCAAGTCCGCAGAGCGTGGACTGGAGTACTCTTAGTCGAGTATAATCGACTTAAAATATCCAAGTCCTCAGAGCGCGGACTGGAGTACTCTGAGTCCCCAGAGTGCGGACTAGAGTATAAACGTTTTAAAATCTCCAAGTCCCCGGAGCGTGGACTAGAGTACTCTGAGTCCCCAGAGTGCGGACTAGAGTATAAACGACTCAAAATCTCCTAGTCCCCAAAGCGTGGAATGGAGTACTCTGAGTCCCCAGAGTGTGAACTAGAGTATAAACGACTCAAAATCTCCAAGTCCCCGGAGCGCGGACTGGAGTACTCTGAGTCCCTAGAGTGCGAACTAGAATATAAACGATTTAAAATCTCCAAGTCTCCAAAGCGCGGACTGGAGTACTCTGAGTCTCCAGAGTGCAGACTAGAGTATAAAGAATTAAAATCTCCAAGTCCCCGGAGCGTGGACTATAGTACTCTGAGTCCCTAGAGTGCGGACTAGAGTATAAACAATTTAAAATCTCCAAGTCCCCGGAGCGTGGACTGGAGTACTCTGAGTCTTCGGAGTGTGGACTAGAGTATAAACGACTTAAAATCTCCAAGTCCCAGGAGCGCGGACTAGAGTACTCTGAGTCCCTAAAGTGCGGACTAGAGTATAAATGACTTAAAATCTCTAAGTCCCCAGAGCGCAGACTGGATTACTCTGAGTTCCAAGAGTGGACTGGAATATAAACGACTTAAAATCTCCAAGTCCCCAGAGTGTGGACTGGAGTATTCTGAGTCCACGGCGTACAGACCAGAGTATAAGAGATCCAAAAATCCTTAAGTCCCAGAGTGCGGGCTAAAAATGTTATAAGTACCCGAAGCGTGGAAAAGAGGATCTACGATTCCCAAAATCCCTGAGTCGTATGGAAATGGACTGAGGCTTGTGTAACTCACAAGATTTCAGATCTCGACTACAAGTTATATAGTAAGTCAAACAACAAATATTATTGAAAGCAAAAGAACAAATTTTTGTTCATTAATCCAAAATAGAGTTCCACTACAACTTCTCCTGAACTCGAAGCAAAAAAATTCTATCTACAACAGCTATGCAAATAAATAGAAATAATTATATAATCCAAGCTGATTCTCATTTAATGAGCGTGGTAGCTATCTCTTCGTCTTCTTCTCCTTCTTCGGCTTCTCAGACGACCCCTCTTCTACACGTTTTCTCTTGGACGATTTACTCGCTAGAGAAGTGATGCCGGAGGAAGGAGGAGTAACTTCCAATGACCTAGTCCCACCAGGAAGAATTATTTTCAAAGGCCTATTCAGTGGATCATCGAGTTCGATCACTTGTGGCTCAACTTTGATTTCAGTTTTCTTCTTCCCCTCCTTGATAATTTGTTCCTTCATGCTCAACTGAGAGGTGTGTTCGGAGGCGCCTGTAATTTCAACTTCATAGTTTTCTTCGACAGGCAACAGACTTTCATATTTGTCGTTGTCGAGCGCCTCAATCACTTGTCGTCAGGCCTAGGAGTTTCTCCCATTTGAATTGCCTCTCCCGTTTTCTCCGCCTTCCCCGTGACGTCATCGCTCCTTGGGGTTGGCTCGGGATCAGAACGGCCTACACAAAATCATAAGAGACAAATGTTAGAATACATTAACTACTCGCCGAAAGCTAAGGCCCTTTGAAATTTGAGAACAAAAATTAAGTACCGGTCTCTGGCTGACTCTCAACCATTTGGGGAGTATCACCCTCTAGAATGGGAGATAGAACATGAATATCAAGGCTAGGATCTTCTTGATCGTAGCCAATATGCTGCTCGAAGGGGTCGATCAGTCGGTTGAGTAGGGGGAGGAACTAGAGGCTCGGCTCCGAACGGGCCGGAAATGTCATTCTTTCCTTTCGACGAGGAAGAGTCTCTTCTATAAAGAGCCTTCGCTGTAGACAAATCCAAAGGCTCGTTCCCCCAGAGAAATTCCTTCAATAAAGCTTCTTCGTCAACCTCTTCAGTGCCCAACTCAACCTTTTTGATCTTTACCAGAGTCTCCCATGCTTCGGCCAAAGATTCAAGGTAACCCTCGTTGGGAAATGTTAGATCACGATGCATGAGAACTCGAGCATTGTACTCGGCTATAAGCAGATCAAACATGCACTTGACTTCCTCCTTTTCGGCCTCGGTAGCCGTCTCAAGGCGAGCATCAACTTCAGCATACGCAATCCTCTTTCCCTCTTCACGAGCTTCATACTTCAGCGTTTCATCTTTTGAGAGTTCTTCATTGATCTTTGTCGTTAGGAGTCGTGTAGCGACAATCTCGTCGCAATATCGTTGTGACTCCTCCTGAGCAGCAGTTTTTTATTCCCTCTCTTTAAAAAGTAGCTCTTCCAACTCTTTAACTCATTGAGCAAACGCATCTCTCTCCTTTTGGACTGAGTCCTTCTCTAAAGCTAAGGCACCACAGCGTTGGACCGCTTCATCAACTTCTTTTTTATGAGCAGCTTCCAGACGGTTCACTGCTTCAGCTGTGTCCTTAGCGTTTTTCTGAGCAACTTCAAGTTGAGACTTATATGAGGAAAGCACTTCGTCCTGGGCTTTAATGATGTCTTTGTCGTGGATGGCTTCGAGTTTCAGATGGTCGATCTCATGATGGCGTTCGATAGAGACTTCTGAAACTTTTCCTTCCATACAAACAAATGCATTGTGCTGGACATAGACATCATTGTTGCAAGCGATGGCGCTCTGTTTAACATGTCCCGGAATATGATGGATCGCTGGGGGAAATTTCAAACTGTTAAAGCATATTTTTTGGAATGTGGCCATGACCTCGGTTAGTTTTTCTGCTATCGACGGATCATTTATAGGAGCGGAAGAAGTTTGTCTAGAAACTACAGATGTTTTGTGAGGCTCCAGGGATTGCCTGGTACTAGATAAACCAGAGTGTTGGTCTCGGTGAGCCTCAGGATGGGACCCTTTATGCGTAGACTTCTCCTTGCCTTGCTTCGATTGAGAGGGAGGATCAAGAGAGTAAGAAGACTAACTATATGTTTTTCTTCGATACAATGAATCTCGGGGGCGATAGTCTCGATCGTCGGTGTCGTCTCTATCATGGCATTTGCCGGATCCTGCATCTCGTCAAGAATGGTGTAAGACAGAAAATCCACGGAGACGATCGAGTCCATGAGTATGCCCCATATCACCTGCGCAGAAATTAAATGACGATAAGTTATCATAAAATAGAGTAATGGCTGAAATTCAAGTGCAGAGTGGAATGCACGTGTCCGTGTGTGTCCTAGTGTTTCCCTCCGATGGACTAGTTTCTTTATCTTTACTTATCGGAGTTTTCTCGCCTTGGTTATGGGCTTGAATGCCTTCATCGCCTCTCGCGGACGAATGGAACTTACAGGCTTCCAGATCATTGAAGCCATAGTTGAGTAAATCGTCAGGAATGGTGAGTCAGATAAGCCCTTCAATGAACCCTCTAAGTGTTGAGGAGATGACTCCTTTTCCATTGGAGTAATTTTGACTTTAGAGGTTCCGCCCACAATCTTTTTTCTTGGTTCATAAGCCAATTTCTTTTTTCCCTTTGAAGGGGGAGACGGTTCATCAGTGCCATGTGCCTCAACCACCGGCTTCGGAGCAGGACATACGTTCTCATCCGGTGCTTCTAACACCTCGGTTTCCTTAATCTCACCTTCCTTGAAAGTGTCGGAAGCACCATGTTTCGAAGACTTCGAAGGCCCAGTCTGCTTTTTGCCTTCGTCCGATACAGATCCGGTAATGGTGGCGCTAGGAGGGAGACTTATTCGGCGACCTTCCGCCAACAACCCACATTTTGAGAGCGATTCATTGGGGATGATGGATCCAATGTCCCAATCTCCTACGGGAACAACTCGTATAGCTTCGACATCCTCAGAGTACCCGGAGCCTTCGAGACGTGGGCTGATGCCTGTAAAAGTTGGAAAAGGTTTAGAAAGAATATGCTTCCTGCCGCATACAAGTATTGATCCAGGAAGGAAACTTACTCCCTTCTAGCCATCTTCTCGCAAAGCCAGGGGGACAGCGCACGTAAAACCATTCTTGCTTATATTGGGCAAATTTGCTCCATGCCCCTGTTAACACTTGGCACTTGTTATGAGGCTCCAGGATTATGAAAGATGGGCTGTCGGATCGTCTCTTGAAATGATAAATATAGAGGATGTCACCGGGAGTGGGGATCCTGAATAGAATGCTCATGAAAAGAATGCATGTGCCATATATAAATGCGTGGCTGTTGGGATGTACCTGTGATGGGGCGATCTCAATATACTATAACAGATCGCGGAGGAAGGAATTGAATGGTGGCACGCTACCAACCCAGCACATGAATTTCTTGCAGGTAGTATATTCGGCTAGGGGCTGGTGAGGATGGTCATGTCCCAATGGAACTAGTACATCATCAAAAGGAATTCCATGGATTAAGCATAGTAGGCAATGAGCGTTTTTATTGATTCTCGAAGCTTGAGAATCATCTGGATCGTCTAGTATGATTGCTGCATCTTTGGCATCAGGGGCCAAGTCAATAGATGCATTCGTTAGACTCGCGATATTCTATATAGGAGTTATCGACGGATTTAAAGCTCCTACTGCTTCTTGTTGAAAACTTGGCTCAGGTTTGTCTAAGACTGTAGCAGAGCTCGACTTTCTAGACATCTTCAATGAGCGTCGAAGATTTGATAAACACCTGTCTGAACTATACTTGGAAGATAATAAATATTAAACATAACGACAAAAGTGCTCCCTTGCTTGGTGTGTGGAGTAGTGAAATTGTTCGAGTGTAAATGTAAAAATAATTAAAAGTCGCAAAGCTGATAAAGTAATAGTTAAGCATTGAACTGTCGTCTTCGAAGACCGTCATCGCTGACCGTCTCTGAGAGCCTACCCTATGACGGTTTTAGTTTTGAACTCGGACATTGGTACTATATGTTGAAGGCTATTGTCTATTTATCGAGTTAAACTCAAGTTTATAGTTGTTGAGATAGGGGAGTTATCAGTCCGGGTTAGTTCGATATGCTTGTTTGCTTAAGTCTTTGTCCTTGTTTATTGTCATATGATTAGGCATGGGAAGTAGATAAATTTGACATGAGTTTTGTTCGAGTAGGAATGATGTTGATTGTTGTTGCTTACTTCAAGGCTCAATGCCGAGCGACATTCAAAACGTATGGCCGAACGGCCACCTAAAACAGATACACCGAGCCACTTACTTTCTACCTCCCTAACACCACTCTCTCACGAAGACTACACCGATCCACTTACTTCCTACCTCCCTAGCACCACTCTCTCACGAAGACTACACCGACCCACCTACTTCATACCTCCCTAACACCACTTTCTCTCAAAGACTACACCGATCCACCTATTTCCTACCTCCCTAACACCACTCTCTCACGAAGGATACCGAGCCACCTACTTCGTAGTTCGTCGGTTTCCACTCAAAATACAAGTGCCGACCTGGTCGCACTCATTTCTTCATCTTTCCTTGATTACCAAACGATCTCGAACAGCAGTTCAGTTTCGCTTCAACAACCTAACTCCCATGCTTGATGTCCCTTTCCCTTCTCATCTCCATTCCACCAACCTCAAGATCGATTAAAGTCGTACTAGGTCCTAGCCCTAAGACACATTCAAACCTTATTCGTCTTCTCCGTCTATATGCCTCCTACCGTCCGTAATCCAAAGAAAGCTCACGAATTCAAATTTCGTGATAAACTTCTTAGTTTGAAAAAAGGGGGCCTAAGAAGATGATTGAAGCTTGGGGATCTGATAGGTTTGAGATCGAAGGTCATTCAGAATCAACCCAGGGAGGAACTGAAGGGAAAGCTTGCTAGATTCAGGGTAGGAAGGGAAGATTGGGGAGGTAGCCGAAGTTCAAGGGAAGGTAAGTTACGGGTTCCTGTAGAGTCGAGGTGAAGGTAGAGAAGTGATGAAGAGAAGTGTCAGTTTTTATATATGAAGAAAGGGAGGTGAGCAGGCATCAGCCAGTCAACCCGGTCAAAGCATTCTAGTGGTTCGGTGAGAGTTGTGCTGAGCGACCGAGGACTTGCCGAACGAGTGGTTCAGCGCAGAACATCGACCGAGCCGTATTGGAGACATGGTAGGATGGAGAAACAAGTTCCACCTGATGGGAGGAGAAGAGTGGATGCATGGTTTGCTCATGATTCAAAGCATATCATGATTGACTCTCACGATACGCTTTGGAGGGCAAATGTTACCCATTTGCTTAGCCCGCTACGAGAGACGGACTATTAAATACCGCTCGGCATAAGCATCACTCGGCCTAAGTGCCGCTTGGCTTACATATCGTTCGATCTAGCTGCATCGCTTGGCATTGTTAGTTAGAACTGCATCGCTCGGCATTCTTTGTTCGCCCAATGTCGCTCGGCACAGGAGGGTTCAGCATCTGTCATTCGACATGACTTCAACAGGGCGAGCGAAGGGGGACGCTCTGCATGACCTAGCTTCGATCCAACTACCCGAAGTTCACCATTTGGTCGATTACCGCTCGGTGTAACATTGTTTCAACCTTAGGAGCGTGACCATCTCAGTCATCGCCGCACGACATCCATCGTTCGGCCAATGCCGTTCGACAACCCTCTTTGGCAACATCGTTTGGCAAAGTCACTCACCAAGGTCACTCGACAATTGCCGTTTGGCATCCCTGGCTCGGTGCGCAGAAGCCACTTAGTACAAGCCGAAGTACCTTGCTCCTGGGCCCGCGAAGGAAGTCCGGCCTATCTTCGCCTAAAAATAGAGAGGCAGGGGCACAGTGAAAGGGACCTATTTTCGAGAACACTAGGGAGACTCTGCCATTTTCAAGACTCGTTCCTTTTCATTTAAAAACTTGTATTCAAGTTGTCGGTGTATGGATTGTATCTGAAATCAATTACTTGAAAGAGCAATAAAGTTAAACTCAAAGTGGATGTAGGAAGTTATGACAAACCACTATAAATCTAGTGTTCTAGTTTTTGCAATTAATTATGAATTTATTCCTCTATTTTAATTTTCTATCTTCATTAATCTCTCTACACGGATCTTTCTTTGGGTGTTAGTGACCAATTCTGGTGCTAACAAAACCCAAACAACCGATCACGGCCCAAACAAATCAAAACCGTCCCACGTCCTTCTCCTCTCTTCTTTCCAGATTTCCTCTTCTCCTCTCGGTTCTTTTTTTGTCGAGCCTCCCATCTATGCACCATACGTGCATGTGCACATTATCCACGGCTAATTTTCACGACCGTCGACCATCCCCACGAGCCACGCTCGACCACCACCCCACGTCCATCCACCTGAACTTCGGCAAAACTCCCTCGTTCCAAAATTTGAAACCAAGACCAAACTTGGAAACATCGTCGTGCCTTGCCTCACCTCGCCATGCCACCATTGTACCCCATCCATCACCAAACTTCACCTACGAGTTCATCACAACCACCTCTTCATATCCTCCCTACCACACGCCCCCATTGTCCCTCTCGACATCACCATTGCCTCGTAATCGAAGCCAACCACCCTAAAACCCTGGAATTGCCTCGACCCATCACCCTACACCACTATAAAATACCAATGCATTTTTCTAAGCTTCTCCATCACCCACGCCACCTCCACGCCAAACGCCAAGCCATCCCGCTACCTCGACCACCATAATTTCACCAAAGCCCATATTTTTATCATCTCCTTCTCCCTCGCTCCACACGCAACTAAAAATTCCTAGGCAACTTCCAAATTTCATGATTTTTAGTAACAAACACACTCATATAAATAAAATATTGAATTGTGTTACTCGACTTTTGGTCATACCTAAGTTACTTACTGTAAAATGAAATTTTCTTCCTCTACGTTTCATGATAACTAACGAAACGAGTTTTAGAATAAACCACATTAAAAAACAATCGACTTTACTTTTGGAACCATAGACTAAAATTTAATGAGTAAAGAGATATTGGAACCATAACCTAAAATTTAATGAGTAAAGAGATAATGATTTTTAAAGTTGCAAAATATCAACTTTTTAAAGAATAGAGTAGTTATAATTGTTACTGTGAGTTTACATGTATACAATATGACTAAACCCATATATATACAGCATAGAAACTAATTAGCACATGCATACTTGACAAAATACAAGAGTTCATACAAATTTTGAAGGTTTATAGGTGCATACAAAAGTTACACTAAGCAAAGGTTTATATTTTACTCATAGTTCTTGATGAACAAGTGACATACTGCCTTTTTGTTTGATTTATTTCCTGGAGTTTGAAGTGCTTACATTACACCAAGCAGCCCATTTTGTAACACTTTTATGCTTTCATTTTACAATGCTAATAACTGTTACAAATTTCTAACGATTATATCTGTTACAACCATTTACAAGGGTTATTACCGTTAGTAAAATGGTAATTTCGTAAATAATTAAAAGCAGAATGGATAAAGTGTAAATTTATCTTCAGTCGATCGTTATCTCATTTCTCAAGGTAATTTCATTTCTCACTCTCTTGCTTTTTATTTCTCTTTCGTTCGCACCGCCTCCACTGTTTGGCACCGCCTCCGCCGTCTGCCACCGCCGCCACCTCCTGCCGCCGCCTCCGCCGTCTGCCGCCGCCTCCGCCGTCTGCCGCCGCCATCTTCTGCCACCGCCGCCTCCCTTTTTCCTATCAAATTGATGAGGATAATGGAAGATCTAGGTTGTGAACTAGGGTTTCACTTTTCCACTTCGGTCTACTTGGGTATTAACATTTTTGTCAAATTCATATCAAATTCCTACATATGAATTCCAATATATGCTTAGCAATGTTTTCACATTCAAAATCAGATTTACTTTTAGCAACATTTTTCACATTCAAAATCAGATTTATTAGTTTTTGTTTTCTTTGCAAAAGTTGGTATTTTTTGAGTTGTTCTTTGTTCAATCTTTAATAAATATTTATTCGCAAAATTTGAAGGGAAATTTGATTTCTTACTTGTGACATTTCCCTCTATTCTTTCTAACAGTCGGGTATTATGTTCAAATATTTCTCTTATGCAGAAATGCTGATATCGAGTCATCTATTGAAAGCTACAAAAAAGCATTTGACATTGTTTATCTGGTACGTCTTAAGTGCCTATTATAACATGTCAAAATACATGTTTTACGTTGGTTATGTGGCAAGTCTAGCATTATTTACGTATCTTATTTTCCTTTTGCAAAACGATGTTTTCATGTCTGGTGTCATTGACCTTGTTTCTGAACTATGCCCATCCAACAAGTAGTGAATCATGGAGAATTCAATTTATGATATAAGAGATGATTGGAGAAGAATTTCAATTGTTTACATATTATATTACATTTTCATTTCGAATAATAGTTCAATGCTACGACTGAATTAAATTCCTAGCGGCAGCTCAAACTACAAATTATATATTCAATTTTACAAGTGATAATTGGGAACCTGCTAAAGGCCTTAGGTAAATTTGCTTCTACTTATTTATTTGTAGAAATGTAAGTTGATACTGAAGATGCCTTTCTTTTTCAATTTGAACTAGTGAATGTAAAGAGAAAATCAAACAGTTTGTAGTAAGTGGGTGTAGAAACAATATTTTACCATTACCTGTAAGTTCATTCTTCATTCATGTTGGTTCTATTTTTCTTCTCCTTTTCATTGAAAATTGAGTCAACTGGTCTTGTTGTTAAGGCAAGGTTGATATTATTTGTGATGGACCTCCTAACCAAGGAGCGAGTGGACATAACCGATTTAGGAAGGTTGATGATCCATTTAAAGATGAGAAAAATGGTCAAGTGACAGTATTCATGAACATCGTTGAATTCCTAAAACCAAAATATGTGTTGATGGAAAACATTGTTGATATTCTCAAAGTTGCAAATGGTTGTTTGAGTAAATATGCTCTTTGTCGCCTGATTAAAATGCATTATCAGGCAAGATTGGGAATTCTTGCAGCAGGGAATTATCACCTAACCCAGTATCGTATGAGAGTATTTCGGTGTGGAGCCAAACCAAATGTGGTTTTTCACTTTTTCTCTGCCAAATTCTATATATTTACATGGTTATGGGCGATTAGTTTCATTTTACCGTATTTGATGAAGTTTTCAGTGTATATTATTAATCGCTGCTTTCAAGATCTTGAAACCTCAAGAATAAATGAAATACTGGTCCTTTTTCATACTCTTGATTATAGATCTAATGCATATTCTTTTACATGTTCATTATCGTCGTTATAATGTTATGTTAGTTGTTATATTATGAAGACAAGGAGATCAACCTACAATGATGTGATACAAGTTTCAAAGATTCAGAAGTGCTTAAACATTGGTGGAGTTCAAGTATATATATCATAAACAGTGAAAAAATTGTCTTTCTGAATGAATGTCCATAGAAAGATCTGGCAAAGGAGTTACCAATACTTGTCGACCATAGCCTCCTTGATTCCTTTAGCTTCTGCTCTTCTGGTTGCAATGTATTTTTACATTTTAATTTGAATATATTTTAAGAGAGATATTGATTCTATTAACTCTTATAACAAAGTACATTGTTGGTACATCCGAAGAATTTAATAAGAACAAGAGCAAGAAAATAAAGGCAATTATGGCTTAATCATCCAAAGACTTTAGCAAACATTGTGGTAATTTATAGGTAAATTAACTATCTTTTTTTGTTAAAAAAATAGTATGTGTGAAGTAAATATCATGGGTATATAAAGTGAAATAAGATTGCATCCAAGGCGAGTTTTGATTTGTTGATGTTTTGAGTCTCTATTGAATTTCTTCAGTTGTAACGTGTTTTCATTCATTAAGATCTTAAAACTCATTTATATGATTTAATGCTAGTTTATGAATAAAATCACGAATTTTCTAATCTTCTGCAAACTTTGTTAAAAGTACATTAAATTTCTAAAAGTAGCTTTTACATTGAAAAATGAAGTCTAAGTTTTGAATTTGCAACTTTCCATGTCCATTGCATTACGTTGAAGGTGTATAAAGGATACACCGTCTAATGTCCAATTGAAGATTAAAGAAAGTAAGAAAAATGTCCCAATCGAAGCTAACACAGAAGAGGTAATACTGATTGGGAGATTGCAACGATTAAAATACTTGTTTGGTGCTATGTTAACTTATGTGCAACCTCCAACCGTTTTGAAGAAGAAAACTGAAAAAAGAAGAAATGTTGAAGAAGCTGATGCAAAATCGCTCTCAAACTTGCCTATAAAGCATGCAAAAACTTCAAAACAACCTTGGCCCAAAAAGAGTTTGCATGTAATAAAACTTAAAATCAATGCTCTAACAATGTGCTTTGTTGTATGAGTATCACACGTGATCTTATACGACTTATGCAGCGATAGAAAGAAATGTTACAAGAAAAAGAAAAAAAGATGACTGTCTAATATGTTGAAGCAGCAAGAAAAAAAATAGAAATATTCGAAAAGAGGAAAGCAGTTAAGAAAGAAAGAGCTTGTTCTAATTACGAAAAGGAACCGAGCCTTCTTCAGAAACTATTGAGTAAAGACATAAGAAGGGACAAACTAAGGTTTCTTCAAGGGACCAACTAAGTTTCAAAGCCAAGTTAAGAAGGCAGTGGAAGAGGCTAGCATGAAGGCTTCTGAAGTTTTGTTCAATGCCTATACTGAGAGCCACAATAAAGGTCACCTCCTACATTTGATTTGTTTAGGAAGAACGCCTTTGCAAGCGAGAAGCTTGGGCCAGCGATATGAGGAGGCCAAGAAAGATGAATCTACTTTTGTTGATGCCCCACTTTCCTTGAGGTAGACAAAGACATTTCTTCTAACAATAATAATGTTGTTCAAACTGACATCGACCAAACTTCATCTTTTAGTCTGTAATATTTTTTTATGTAACTTTGACATTCATTTTTTGCTATATTGATGATTTGGATGCATTACTATTCAAGGATCATATTTTCTTTTACCCATCTAATGAAATGTTTTATTTTTACATAGATTAAGCCAAAGAAGGAAAACATTGTTTCTATATTATTACAAAGTTTTATGAAGTCGTAGCAAGACAAAATCCTATCAATTACTGAAACTATTAGTATTGGTATGCGTCACCTTTATGCTAGTAGATTTTTAACGTTAACTTAGCCAATTGTCTTGAAGTTGTGAAGGATTCTCATGGAAAATCTTACACTAAACTAGATAAATTTCTTAGGAATAAGGATTATAAGGAAAACCCATATTTTGACTTTGACTGATCACATTAGGTTTGCTGCTCGAGACCAAGATAAAGATTTCCAGCTACTGCAGCATAACATCGGAGATCCTCAGATCGGTACTATTCGTATAACCAAAGCTACTGTCTTTTATTGAGCTTCGTGACTAATAAGCTAAATATTTTAACTTTTATAATTGTTATACAATGATTTATATATCTGTAGGATGGGATATCGATCAGTTTCTTACCGAGATAAGTGAGGCCACTCTAGTTATGTTAAGTGTTATCTGAAATGTAAGTTTGCTCAAGTTATGTTACATATTTCAACTATATAAAGCTCTGTATGTATTATTATTATGTATGTGTTTTTTTATTGACCGATGTCGAAGTCATTTAATTTTAGGGTGGACTTGCCCCTGGTGGTTTCAACTTCGATGCCAAATTGTTAGTGCTATCCTGATATCAAATATTTTTTATAATAATGCTTACTAGCTGGATATTTTCTTATTATTATTGAATATGTCATTCACAACAACATATAGCTCATTTTGTAACACTTTTCTATTTCCAATTTGTAATGGTAATAACCATTATAAATTTCTAACGGTTATTTCCGTTATGATCATTTATCATGGTTATAATCGTTACTAAATCTGGTAATTCGGTAAATAATTAAGAACAATATGCGTTTGCGCAAAAATTGGTCACAAACCCCGAATATCGTAAAAGCACCAGTGTATGAACACAGATCAGTATTATTCTAACACAAATCTCAGATCCAGACAAAGTAGAGAACAACAACCGAAAAATAACAAACATAGACACATGATTTATAGTGGTTCGGCTATCTCCGGCCTATATCCACCCCAAAAGATAATCTTCTGTTGATTTACTCGCTGGTTACAGTGGATTATAGTAGTAGTTTTCGAGTACAACAATGGAGTTTGAGTGCAATGGCAATTTTGGCAGAGTCTGGACGTTGCAGTCGAAAAATGTCCTTGTTTTGTAGTCTCTTGTTCGTCGACGAAATTCTATCGGTTTAAAAAAACCGTCGAAGAATTTAGAAATAAAAATAACCGCAAGCGCACGGTGTACGAATGTAGAACGCGGTGAATACGGGTCGATCCGCAGGGAATTGATGATTTTAAAATTCTATTCAATCAAATTATACCGATGTTGAAAGAGTGATTAACTAAAAAAAGAGAAAAATGACAAAAGAAAATAGATAAAAAAAATATGAGAGTGTCAAGACAATTTAGAGGCAACTTCCACTCTCTAGATCACCTAAATCAACAAAATGAAGTTATGATCTCTCTTTTCTTTGTCATTAGTTAGCTTAATTGATGTGCTTATCGTAAGTATGGCCTATTTGTGCTATTAATTAGCTCAACATAAGCCATCAAACTATAGCACACCCCTTAAACCATTTACTAACTCACATGAAAAATGATAACAAAGTTGAAAGCAAAACCTATTTTAAGTATGGCCTATTAACTATTAATTAGAAATATAAGCCATCAAATTTTAATTTCAACAATCACTGCTTTGCCATAATCATATGTAAATGAAGAGGAAATTTGTGTTTTGTTTGTTTAAGCATAGCCTATATGTTATGAACAACATAGACTATCAAATTCAAAGCTAAACAACATCATTAAACCACCTCAATCATTCTCATTAAGCACAAGAAGAGAGCATAAACATCAAATTAAGTTGAAGCTACATGATTAGAGAGCTTCATTACCCCTAAATTGAAGGGGTTTAGCCTCTCATATTTGTTATCATATGAACAAATGTAGCTTGCAACATGAGAGAAAAAGAAAAAGAAAAAGAAAGCAACAAAAGGAAAAACTATTCCACTTGCATGAAAAATAAATCTAAACTACAACATGGAAGTAAATAAGCATGAAAAGGAAAAGAACATGTATTGAAGTTGCATAAAAAAATTACATAAAGAGAAATGGCCAAGTAGCCATGAAAAGAAAGAAGAGAGCTTGGTTTTATTTTGAGCCTAAAACTAACTAAAAGGAGACTAAGTGAGAGAGCTACATGAAACATAAGGGGTTATTTATACAAGCATGAAACCCTAATCCGTAATTTGGGGAATGCCCAAAATACCCTTGAGAAAGTGTGGAGGCCAAGTAATCATTAGCTTCTACTAATCATCATTTAAGTGTACATAAAGCCATAAACTCCATAAGCATGTGCATTAGCCTCTAGTTTGTACATTAAGGAAGTGGGTAGGTGGGGTCCTCTATGATCTTCACTTTGAATTATTTCCATCTTCATTCATTTATATTCATGTTGTGCATGCATGTGTCTTCATGAAACCACTCATATTTGAGATTAAATTCCTACACAAATATATATAAATTTCCAAATAATTTTTCTCAAAGAAATATATGCACACAAATGACCGTTTTTCACCTATATAAAGATGGATATGTGACAATTTGGAATTAATATGGATTTTGGTTAAACCATGTTAAAATACCTAATATGATCATTTATTTACTTTAAATAGATTAATTATGGTGGTAAAAATATGCACATTTACGTGCACATCAGCTCTAGGGTGCTATTTATAGGCACTCCATGCAAATATCTCGCTCAAACTTCGGGAGACCTCTTATGGCACGTGAGCGGGCCCACGCGATCGATCCCATGCAATTTTGATTCGATCCGTTATCGATACGAACGTAATTCGTATCGATCAAGATTTTGTCCAATGGAATCGAAATTTGGTACGAACCCTCCTTAACTTATACGTAAGCTCCTGTGAAAATTTCATAGCATTTGGACTTGTGAATTGAGAGATATGATCGATGCAAGTTAGCGTTTTTACCTAGGCCGTCGTATTTGTATCGATATGCTTCGTATCGATCTATTCGACTCGATCTCGAGCATGTGTATGCAAGATGACGTGGCGCGAAATTCCCAGATCGATCCACTTTTTGTGTTGAACGATCGAGTCTTCCTTGTGCATAAACCTTGTTCGTATCGATCAGTAGTCATTTGTTCATATTAATCGCTACGGTGTTGTTCGTATCGACAATTTATAAAGGCGTGGTGTACTGTTCGTAACGATCGATCGTGATCTATTCGTATCGATCAATTATATGATCGATACGAATTAGTGGTGTGATATGGATGCGAATAAAGCCCTCACTAGATCGATACGAACAGTGCAATTCTGGAGGAGTGAGAACATAACCGTTGTGAATAGAACCGATGCGATCTGGATGGATTCGAACAAATGGATACGAACTAGACTTCATGATGGATATGAACGACGTGTTTTCATTAACTTGTATCGATCATATCCCGAACATACGAGCTTCGATCGATTTGAAATTTGAAACGTTAGGTCTCACAGCTTTGCTTGTCATGTCTGGTCAATTGTAGCTCGATCTGGACTAGGACAAGATTCTCGACATCCATAGTGAACCTGTCGTGTATAATCGATATTTGGGATGAGCGATCATTGATTTTCAGTTAATTTCTTGATATCTCTGCCTTGGTAAAAGGTGGGATAACACTTTACCCTCCAAAACATGCCTTTTGGTAAAAGGCATGTTTTGAATAGCTTCGAATCCAATATCGCAAATCCATGTTTTATCCATAGCTATAGTATGTCAATCAAGTTGGTGGCTGTTTAAAGCCGAATTAGTATCCATTTCCACTTGTTGAAGTCAGTAATTAAATTCTATAGCCTCCCCAGGCTATCGACGGCTGCTTTGGACCCTTGCTAAATCCATTCTGAACTTAACGATCGAACAGAAAGATCTTGTCGCGCTCCGACGTTGCTTTCTATCCCTTGTACTCTGGCCCCAGCGAGGGCATATGGCAATCTCTTGGTCTTTCTAGACCGATCATTGCCTCTCCGGGCTCTTACTGGATCACATCCTATCATTCTTCGGTGAAGCAGAAACAGCGTCGAATGAGCTGATCCTGTCGCTCTCTGGCGAAGCGGCAACACCCCCGCACTACGGTTCAGCGTCCTTGAACATTAAGCAATGTCATAGCCTAAATCCTAAGCCGATCACAGCCACTCCAGGCTCTTATCGAACCCCGGTCCAATTCAATCACTCTCCGATGAATGGGGAATGACATTAAGTGAGTTGATCTTGTCGCTCTTCGACGAAGCAACTCACTTCTTGCACTCCGGACCCCATCTCTCCGGGTAGGGTCATAAAGCAATCAATCTAAGGTTGACTTTAGATATTCATCCTTTAACTCCCCGGTCAACGGTTTATCTTATGAAATTCGAGTTCATTTATTAAATTTGAATTCCGAATGTTCAATCACAAACAACATGAAAAACTAGATACTGCTTCTTTAGGCAGAGCGGTCTATTACCATCTCAGAGCATGCCTGTGGATCTCTCCAGTTCCCGTACACATGTAAGTGGAATAACCATTTTATTTTGAAATCAAATCTATAGAGTTTATGTAATCAACCACAGTTAAAATCCTAAACTTGTCCCTTTCCATCATGATCAATTGATGACTAGTCGTGATCCCAATCCGAGATTAGTTCTGTTAGGTGGAGGCGGTAGTTGCTCAGGTCCTACGGCCACTATCCGATCTCTGGCGTATTGTGGCAATCTACCACTTTTGACATGCTCTTCCACCTCATCCTTTAGATGGCGACATTCATCGGTAGTAAGCCCTTCCAGCTCATGGAATAGGCAGTACTTTCTGCTTCTACGCTCTCGTTCTATGGGATCTCTCCTGGGTGGTTTTCGGTAGGGGAGCTGCCCCCGAGTCTCCGTGTAAATCCATTCCAGGTTCGCCGTTAAGTCTGTGTATTGTATGAAATTGGGTTCTCGGAATTTCTTCCGTCTGTCAGGACCATCGTATCTGCCATCCTGCTTTCGCTTCCCTTTGTCTACTGCAGACTGTTCTTTGGAGGTTCCTTCGCCTTGCACATCATTCGTTTCTTGCTTTTCGACGCGTGAATCCTCTAGCCAAATGAATCTTTCAGCTTCATGATAGAATTCTCTGAGGTCTTGTGGTGGATCTCTTGCTAAAGAATCCTTAAACTTTGTGCCATCCGCAACTCCTACCACCGCCGCCATCAAAATCATCGATGGATCTGGGCGATCTACTAAAACCACAGTTGCATTGAATCACAATAGAAAATCTTTTATGGACTCCCTGGTCCTCTGTTTTATCGATGCTTAGGTCATCACACTTTTGGGTCGCGTCACGTGGACCTTAAACTGCCTCATAAAGCATTCCACTAGCTCCCCCCATGTTCTAATTGATCCATTATCTAGATGCCTGAACAAAAGCGCAGCCAAATCTGATAAATATAGAGTAAGCACCGTGCCACCACTTCCTTGGATGCTCCCAGCACTTCCATATGCCTGATATATCTAGTAATATGCATGGTTGGGTCTGATTTCCCATCATAAGGATCCAGTGCGGATAACTTGAATTTTGGAGGATTCCTTGCGTTTTTGATATTCCGAGTGAACGGACTCCGACTAACTTCCTCTAAGCCTCCTCTTGACAATCCCCCTCTCATAATTAATCGCACTGATCCAGCCATTCTTTCGTCTCAATCCAAGGATTGTCCCCTTAGCATTCTTCTACCCTGCCCCTAGGTCTCGAAAGGTATTCTAGGCAATATTCTTCACGTGCATGTGGCTCATTAATGTTGGCGTTGGCTCTAGCCTGCTGAGCTCCATCCGCAGGTCTTCAAATGTAAGATCCCGAGGGTCTGCCACCAGGTCCTTGTTGATTGCCTTCAGGTTCTTCGTTCTGATCTTGGATCTGACCTCCATTGGTCTCTGTGACTCTAGCTCATTGTCCTGTGTTTTCAGCCACTACAGTCGGTCTAAGGTTCGGTGTTCCAGCTACTCTCATCTGCTCAAAGAAGCTTTGCATCGTTTCTTATTGACTCTTCAACAATATTTCAAGTATTGAATCCACCATAGCCTCCATCTCGTTCTTGGTGATGTAAATCGAAGCTTGACCGTCTCCAGCACCAGAAGAGGCCTCTTGGGTTCCCTCTTGTTGGCTCCTTTCTCCTCTCCGTCTTCTTGTTCATGGTCACGTCATTGTTTTACAAATCTGAATTCTTAAGCCTTCACATCCAATATCTAAGCGGAAGAATCCCTGAATTGGGCCTTCTCAGTGAAAGCACCAACGTGTTTGCGCCTAAATTGGTCACAAACTCCGAATATCATAAAAGCACCAGTGTATGAACATAGATCAGTAGTATTCTAACACAAATCTCAGATCCAAACAAAGTAGAGAACAACAACCGAAAAATAACAAACAGAGACATAGAATTTATCAAGGTTATTTTCATTACGACCATTTATAAATTTCTAATGGTTATTTTCATTATGACCATTTATCATGGTTATAACCGTTTTTAAATCTGGTAATTCGGTAAACAATTGAGAGCAATATGGATAGGATTGTAAATTTATCTTCTATTTCTACGTTTTCACAATTCTCACGAAGAACGTTTCATCCCTTCACATTTTTTTTCTTTCGTTCGTTCTAGGTTTATCTCCCGTTGTTATACCACCACCCTCGCCGTCTGCCACCGTTGTCTTCCACCATCGTCTTCCACCACCTTTTCCCTTTTTTCTCTCGACGAAGATGAAGGAAGATTTGGGTTGCGTTCTATTTCGACAATCAACTAAAAACTAATTTTCAAATTTAAATCAGGTATTTACTTCAACCTTAATTTATTTTCAAAATTAGGTATTTTGTGCATTCACCTATTGTTTCTGAGTAAAACAATTGAACAGGAATAAGAGGCTAGGAATATCAGTTCGAAGAAAAAGGTGCGACAATAGTATATGACATCAATTCATAAGTGTTCATTCTTTTAATAGTTTCTCATTTTCTTGTCTTTTGCTTATTGCACATAGGTCCTTGGATTGGATGGGTATTGAGCTGGAATATTACCTTATAGGTAAGGATATGCGTTTTAACAATTTGCATTCATATATTGCAAAATTATTTTTAGATCTACATAAACAGTTCAACTTTTTAAGAATTAATTAGCATAATGTTAAGCAATTAATTCTAATAATTTTGCTTAATTTAATGTGAACCCTTTGTTGTAGAATTTGACATAATCCATCTAGGGTAGAATAACACTATTGTTTTTTATAGACTCGAAATAAATTTGTTTAACATTGTATAATGATGCAAAAATGGATTATATGTTTATATTTGTTGAAAGAAATAATATTGTATGTTAGTATAATATTGGCATGTCAATGTAAAATTATATTCTATGTTTCTACAAGTATGTTATAATCATTTCAGAGATATAATGTTGGAGATTTTTAAGTTGATTAGTGATACAATGACGCCAGTTCTGTAATCTATGTATTATTAAACAGTTCGAAAGAACTGCATATGTAATATTGTTGTCCAAGTTGAATATTTTATTAGTTTATACTTTATATTTGACAAATAAAGTATCTTAAGATGCACTCAACTCTAGACTTAAATCTCCTCTAGTGTCATGTAATCTTGCATAACCATATTCAGATACATCTGATATGGTCTAACTTTTAGCATATAGCATCACAAAAGCAACGACTTATTTAGTGAAATAAGTAGTTATTTGTAATTAAACCAAATGATGATAGATTACTTACTGAATCAGAAAATTTTCCAAAGAGAATACCCCGCCATCCCTACAATAACATGAACACGAGCAATATAATTGCTATTATCGTGCGTGCCGTCCCTAGCAACTTTTCTCGGTATTACTTTGCACTCATTGTTATATATAGAGCGCACATCAATCATAGTTACGTACATGCTCAAAGAGAGCCAAGTCCAACTTTCACAATTTTTACTTCTCGAGATTAAACTCTCTATTAAATGATAATTTTCTTATCTAATTTACCTTGTTTTGCATCAGAAGAGGTTCCACAATTTAGAAATTTAGTGTCTACACTTCTAAAGACTATTGAATTTGTTTGCTTTTGCTTGCCGTATGCAAAAACTTGAATAAAAAGCTATGAACTCTTAATATAGATAACTTCTAGATTATTTTGAAATTTACCCCTAAAATTAGCCATGGTGCTTTCATTGACATAATCTTTGTTAAGACTCCATGTAGGTAAAGAAGTAAAATGGTCGTCTTTAATGGGTAATTTAGATACCAGAAATTAGGTAGAGTAAAACTTAATTAGAATTATTAGACAAGCATTTTATGGTATATAAATATAGCATATGGTAATTTGTGAGAAAGGATAACATCTTACAATCCACGAAAGTAAAATATAATAAGGGGTCATGTTCTAGTGGCAACGGGCAAAGGTAACGTAGAAGTTCTCCTTTCAAAATCATATGCCTTTGACCTTGCATGACACATGCCATGTACACTTATATTACAAGATAAATGCGTTACAAGTGTGAAAACAATCATGAAAAAAATTATTTGTGCTGAAATCATAAAAGTGATGAATTTTTGAATCTTCGATGTTGAAAAGAAATACCCCACTTCAGTTATTATTGCAAAAATGCAACTTCTTGCTATTTTAGCTAGCTAGTCATAAGAAATTAGTAAAGAACTGTCAAATTATGACTTTATGTCTCAGAAACAACAATTAAATGCACTTAATGGAATAACCAACATCTTTTGCTTCTAATTCTAATGTTCTAGAGTTAAACCTTGAACCATATATCCAAGAAATAATTTTCCATGAAATTTTGCGAAATGGCACTTTACCAATGATATATACAGCAATAACATATATCTAATACTATAACAGCTACAATACCAACTTTTGAAATATTCTCCTTAATTGTGAGTTTTAGGGCAATTCTAATGCTTGATGCATTTCTGTTGTAGATATTGATGGCACATCCTTCGTGTAGTTTTCAGAAACTACAGGTTTTCCAACAAGTCGTCGTCCATATGTAACAAGTACGTGTAAAATTTAACATGAGTTGATTGGTTACCCTTTATACTCTTCATTGACACAAAAATTGTTATCCAAAGTAATTAAATACTGTAAGTATGATGTTGGGTTTATCATTACATTTTAATCTGTTTAAAATATTTATTTAAAGTGGTCTTATCATCTGAGTATCATTTGATGGACAGATACTCATCTCAAAATCATAGCAATTTCAATTTTTAACTAAGCAAAGCGCTTGGTTTTTATTATCAGATTTGGTGCAGTTCTATTTTCAAGTACAATGAAGCTTTCAATCTATTTGATTTATAAACCGAGCTTTTTTTCTGCATATGCATGCTTTGCTAGAAGCTGTAGAAGAAAAGAAAAAAATCATAAGCAGGTAAAATTTGGCCGAGTTAGTTGGTGGAAGGTTTTGTAATTTGGTCGGAAAGTCGCATTCGTTGTTTGTAAGCTTTTAGACATTTTGTACCAGTAAAATTCGAAGTTATCATGAACTTTGTAGAAGATATGAAGTATTTAGTATGTATGATGTTTATTTTGAAATTTGGTGCAACAGTTTCGAAATTTGGTTACGTGTTTGTCATTAATATAAATTTATATTTGTATTATAAATGAAATTTGTTTGATGTTTGTTGTTACATGAAATGGTTCAACAAAACCAAATTTCTATTTATAAATTTGAATTTGTATTATAAATTAAATCTGTTTGATGTTATAAATGATGTATTTTAGTAACATATTTACCAACGGTTATACTTGTTGGTAAATACATTATATACCAATGTTTATAACCGATAGGAATATGAGAATTTCCAAATATTATAACCATTGGGAAATATGTTGTAGATTTTATCACGTGTCTATTTTTAACGGTTATAAGTGTTACAAATTTGGTTTGTAACAGTTATAACTGTTGTGAATTGACAGTTGTGGTGTTGTGTTAGCTCTCTAAGGTCGTAAATGGCAGTTTCTCTTTTTTTCCTAAATGGTATACATGAATAACCAAGACATAGGTGTATATATAGAGAGAGAGGAGAGGGAACAAGTAGACAATGGCTGAAGGTTTTACTCATATATAGTACTTCGTTTCTTTTCTTTTTATTTTATTTTTTTATCTAATTTGATTTGAAATTTGGTGACTTGATTTGATAAATTTGTGTTGATTAGAATTCCTTGTTTATTTTATTATAAGCTTGAGTTGATATGCATTCATCATAATGTTCCCTTATGTGTATACATACATCATAAATATATATATAGATAGATTTCCTACACTCTTTGACTATATGAACATGTTTTTCCTACTAACATAATTTTTAACATGCTGAAGTTTGTACATAAACACTATATTTAAAACCAGGCCTGGCCTTAGGGCAAGGCGAACAAGACGGGCGTCTAGGGCAACCAATCCGGCAGGGGCAACGCTTGATGGTGGTAGTGGTGGAAAAGTATTTTGTTAAGATATAAATATTTTATATATTACTACTTACAATTGGGTTTGTAGTGTGGTGGTATTGTGTTGCTGATTGAATAGAGCAACCCAAGTTCAATTCCTTGCAAATGCTATATTTTTGTTCTGCTGCTTGAAATTTGGGCTAGGGCAACCCAATTGCTTGGGCCGGCTCTGTTTATAACATATACATATATAGTTACTTACAAGTATTTTTTATTTTATTATTTTATATCATAAGTTTTGTGTATACATACATACATACACACACATATATATGTGTGTGTGTGTGTGTGTGTTTACATATACTCTCTTTTTATATTAACATAATATATCTGTACTTGTATATCTTTTGTCACCATATACATTTAGATATACATATGTTTACCCATATATAGATATTTATATTTCCATATAAAATAATTTTATAAACATTTACCTATATATTTGTATATATACAGTCCTAAGTTTGAAATTTTGCCATTATGAAGTTTAAAAATACATGTATATATATATTTATTTACATGTACAATATTTTTCACAAACACATATACACATATATAACTTATATATATTTTTAAACATCATAAAGCTTGTATATATTTATGTATATGCATATATGGATATTCTATCTTAAATTTTAATCGTAGAGTTTATATACATATATCTATAAATTTTATCATATCCAGAAATTTTCGTTTTAAAATTAAATATAGTTTCCAAGGCTTATAGATTCAGATATTTTAAATATTAGAAAATTTGTTTATTCAACTTATAAAAATTTATATTCCAATAATTAAAATTAGTTAATTGTCCTAATATCAGATGACTAAAAATCTGGATCGTTACAACATATTCAGTCGACTGAATAATGCACTCAGTCGATTGTTCAGTGTAAAAAAAGTATAAAATTATGCACAGGTTCAATCTAATGAGGGAATCAGTTCAGTCAACCGAACTATATATTTTTTGAAAACCTGAATGCAAGTAAGTTGTGATGGCAATTTTCAAAGCTTATGCAATCTGTATATATATACATATATATGTGAGGGAGTGATGATACTTAAGGAAAGATTTTAACAAAAAAATAGACTTGACTCTAATTTATATAGTCCTTGACTCTAGGTTATATATAGTATATATGATCCATACAGTGATTCGTTAAGTCCAGTCTTCGTAGTTGTCGTAGATTCATGAATTGTTGCGTCGCTTGAATTTCGTATTGGTAATCAAAACATAAGATCCAACGTTCTCCCCCTTTTTGACGATGAAAACTCCTTTTGATATGAATGAATCTCGACAATATTGCTTCATGCCTCGTTGTTCTATATCTCCCTCTAAATATACGCTGGCCTTATCTTTTGGTTTTGTTACCCCTCCTAAATCTGTGCTTTTATTCCCCTGTAAATAGTGATAGAGCAATATCTTTCTCCCTCTTTGTCATCAACAAAAAGAAAAGTTTATAAGATGGCATAATTCTATTAAATATGTAGAAAATTCTTTAAAATTCCAAAATCTATCATTTTTCTTTTGTTTCTCTATGTACCTGCAATAAATAATAATCATTTTGGTACCTCCTTACTATGTTAGGGTTCAAGAGTTAATCATGGATGAAAGCCTTGTAGGATCGATTTCACCCTAGAGGGGGGGTTGAATAGGGAGATAGTATTAATTATAAAAATTAATTGTAGAAGATTATAAAATAATTTCAACATAGATCACAGAATAATAACAGCATAGATAATAGCAGAATAATAAATGCAGAAATAGAACGACACAGAATTTACTCAGCTTCGGCAAAACCCTGCCTACGTGCCGCCCCCAAGGTTTCCACTAGAAATTAAGTAGTCACACGCTTACACACGTAAACTCGCAACACCCGCTGCTGACTAACCTAATTCTATGCTCAAAACCCTGCCACAACTCAGCCACTGAGTTGCAAATTCTCAAACTACACCATGTAGTTTGTCCCCTAGTCACACGACTAGTAAATACACAATTTTCAAAAGAAAATATAAAAGACAACAATTTAAAAACAATTAAAAACCAAAACCCTAATTATCCCTTTAAAAAAATATTAAAGATAGAAGGGCCGGCCCAAGATTATTCATCACTAAAATACACGGCCTCCCTTTTTCTCTTTTATCAATGTCGGTTGTTCCTTCTTTCGTTCGTTCCTTTAGCATTTGAAATTAGGGCTTTGGAGAAATCACCGCTTGATGGTTGATGCTTCGATTTGCTTGCTTCAGTTAAATTTTTTGCGGCTTCTCCTCCTTGATCAAGTTCGGCTTTGATTTGGTATGTAATTTTTCCTTTTGCTTCTACGATTTTGGCTTACTTGAACTCGATGGTTTTGAAATTGCCGATGATGAATGGAATTTGTAGAAGTCGAATTCCTATATTTACGTTCGTATACATTTATTTGAATTCGTCTTCGACCATTCGATTTTGTATTGATGATTGTGATGATTTTTGACATTTTCAATTCTTATATTATTGGCTTGGTTAACACAGCTTTGATTTTGACTTTGCTTGGCCACCATGGTGTCGATTTCTGACTTGTTCAACTTTGGCACTGACTTGGTTCGATGTTGACTTCGGTTTTGATTTGACTTCCATTTTTTTGATGACTTCGGCCTTGACACTGATCATGTTTACTTCGGCCATTTTGATTTCTTAAAATGCTAGTGATTTGTTCGAACTGTACACTTGATTTTGTGATGTAAAAAAATAAATATTGGTCTTGTTCGACTTTTGCCATGCTATTCACTGCCTCTAGTAGCACTTTCGATCTTGTTCGATTTTACATGCTGTTTCCGGCCATTATGTCTTTACTGCCATGTGTATACATACATCTATGTATGTATATATATGTTTTGCATATCAGGTTATACTTGCTGTTGCAGTTCCATCTGGTTTGGTATTGTCTCGGGTTTGGATTTGTTCGAACTTGATACTGTCTGGCACTTCAATGTTTGAAATGCTTATAAACTTGGATTCTTTGTGTACTTGTCTCTGTTTCGAGTCTGATACCTTTTGAAGTTTGCATCTGTTGGATTCATTGTTTTATATGTTGGTGACTTTGGTTATGCTTTGTCCTGAGTTCACATGTGTTGTTTCTTGTATATATGTATACAAGTGTGCATGCATTTACTTCACTGTTTATTATTCTGCACCACTTGTATACCATCTGAAGCTTGATATGCTAGCTTGTAGTTCATGTGTTCACATTGATGTATATGCATTTGCCACTGTTTGTTCACTTTGATTCTGCTGTGTCTTGTTTATCTG
Organism: Allium cepa; assembly: GCA_030765085.1. Taxonomy (NCBI): domain Eukaryota; kingdom Viridiplantae; phylum Streptophyta; class Magnoliopsida; order Asparagales; family Amaryllidaceae; genus Allium; species Allium cepa. The sequence continues at coordinate 69,780,791 of CM060928.1, forward strand.
GTTATATTGAGTTAGGTTCCATTTATGTCTTCACTTTGGTATTGTTGCAGACCACTTGATCACTGTGTATCAATGCATACTGGTTTTCATTGGGTTGATGTCCACTCCTTTGGTTTGTGATTCACTTGCATGCTCTAACCTGATGGTTATATGCATATTGCCTGACCATTCATGTTGAGTCTTGTTTGCTACTTGGTTGACACTTGCAGTTCACTAGTCTTGTAACTATGTCAAGTTGCTGTAGCCTTTGTGCATTGTTGCTATTGCTTTGGTGCACTATGCCTTAGCCTTGCTTGTGCATTTTTATGTTGTTGAGCCACTATTGTGTACTGAGTATTGCATCATGTTGCAACAATTGTGGTTGATGTATGCTTTGACCATTTTATTGCATTTGGATTTGTTTTTCGAATTACACTTGAGTTGAATCCAGCTTGTGGCTCGGATTTGACCTTGTGCTGAAAATTGTGACATTATTTTTATTGCACTTGACTTGAATCCGATAATTTGGGTTTGACCTATGCTCACCTGTCCCTGTAAATTTATCAAGTGTATATATATCGGTGTGCACGACCTTGTGGCATATACAGTGATACACTGTGTATGTCACAAGCTGTTCGTGTATAATGAAATCAAATTTAAATGATGATGAACAACCCAAATAATTGAAGCAAATATAATTTTCAAAATTCACATTTTATTTTGTACTGCAAAAAATATTTCCTTTCAATTTTATTGCGTCAATATTTATTTTTGCAGATTGCTCAGATGCTGGATTCAATCTGAAATGAAGTTGAAGATAAAATACGAGTTGAGTGAATGAGTGATATGTAGTGTGGTCAGATGTAAAAGTGAAATTGTGATGTAATTGAATTTATATTGTAATAAAAGTGTTATATGTATAGTGAGAGCTTGAATTTGTACTATTCAAAATTGTAATAAATATTTATTTGAATAAAATTTCTATTTGAATTCAAATTCTGTGTTATTTATTTTTATTCAGCAAATATTTATTTAGTCTATGAAAAATAAAATAGTACATTAACAAATACATTTACACGATTATATATGTGTGTGTGTGTGTGTGTGTGTTTATTATCAACAAACAAAAATCATATAATCGCATATTCAACAATCTCCCCCTTTTGATGATAACAAACATATATTTAAGATTTTGAATATGTTAAATGTATTTGATCATAGATATACTCTAATTTCTCCCCTTATTTAAATGCTTCCTCTGTACACAAAGCTCCCCCTACATATATGCGTACAAATAAAAATATGCAAATGTGCCTGGATGCGAATGAAAAATATTTGACCTTTGCTTGATTTTATTTGACAAAATCCTAACTTTTCTCTCCCCCTTTTGTTATCAGCAAAAGAGTAATAGTGTTAGAGAAAATAGAGATAAAGTGATTGATATTAATTCAACATTAAAACTCAATTGAATATAAATATTAAATTTCAATAAAAAATCAAATAAAAAACATAAATGTTTTGTTAGGCGCATATTCCATTTTTAGAATGATGGGAATGATGTCATCATATAAAACCATATAGTTGTGTCTATTTTTGGTATATTTATATTAGGAATTTGAATATCTACTAACCATGCATAACCGTTAGGACTTTTAAATGAGATTAGTAGTATTCCAATTTTATTTTAAAAAAATGAATTCAAGTATCTTCTAACCACGCATAACCGTGAGGACTTTTAAATGAGATTAGAATCAACTTGTCTATTTTTTAAAAATTAATTTTTGATATGCGTTCCATACATGCATAACCGTGAGGACTTTTAAATGAGCATGGAAGCACATAACAAATTCCAAGTAATTCACCCATGCATAACCGTGAGGACTTTTAAATGATCGTGGAAGCACATAACAAATTCCAAGTAATTCACCCATGCATAACCGTGAGGACTTTTAAATGAGAGTGAATACTTTGGTATTTATTTATTATTATTATTATTTTATTTTATTTTTTACTATATAATTTTTTTATTTTTAAAAAAATGTAAAATGAAAAACAAATGATTCCTGTTTAAAGTACCACATATCGACAACTATATAGAATTTTGATGAGTGATGATCGTTAGAAATATGATAGAAATAAAGATGGTCATGGAATTTTTACCAACAAAAAGTTTTATAACTTTTGTTTAAATTTCAAAGGAAATTTACTAATTATACCGTCTCGAGTCATAATATATGATAAATATCAACACTCATCACTTTTTCAATCACTATTTATCTTTTCGATAATTAGTAGGGAGAGAAAAAAATGTTAAATATTCAGCAAATTAAATTTCTAAAACACCTAAGCTGAGACGTAGCTTACAAAAACTATTTTCTGGTAGTGGTTTTGTAAAAATGTCTGCCAACTGAGAACCAGTTAAAATAAAATTTATGCAGATATTTTCTTTGGCAATATGATCTCTAATAAAATGATGTCTAACATCTATATGTTTTGTTCGTGAGTGGTGTACTGGGTTGTTTGTGAGATCAATTGCGCTTTTGCTATCACACATTAGTGGTACACGTTTAAAATTTAGGCCATTGTCTTGTAAAGTTTGTATCATCCATAAGATTTGAGCAGAGCAACCACTCATAGCAATATACTCTGCCTCTATTGTAGATAATGCAATACAATTCTGTTTTCTAATTAACCATGCAACTAATGAATGTCTTAGCATGAAGCGTGCTCCACTCGTAATTTTTCTATCGACTAGATTTCCAGCATAATCTGCATCTGAAAAACCTTTTAATTCAAAGTTATCGTTTGTTGGACACCGAAGACCAAACCGTGGGGTGTGCAACAAATACCTTATAATTCTTTTGATAGCTTTTAAACGAGATTCTTTTGGGTTAGATTGAAAACGTGCACACAAACAGACAGAAAACATAATGTCAGGTCTAGAAGCAGTGAGATAAAGGAGTGATCCAATCATACCTCTATATTGCTTTTGATCGACTGCCTTACCTTTTTCATCACTGTCAAGTTTAATTGTTGTGCTCATGGGGGTTCTAGCTGGTTTAGCATCTTTTAATCCAAATTTGTTGACAATTTTCTTAATATATTTTGTTTGAGAAATGAATGAACCTTTATCGCTTTGTTTGACTTGAAATCCTAAAAAGAATTTCAACTCTCCAACCAAGCTCATTTCGAATTTTTCCTACATAACTTTTTCAATTTCCCATACAACAAATTGTTAGTAGCACCATAAATAATGTCATCAACGTATATTTGAACAATTAAAATATCATCGTTTTCATGCAACAGAAATAGTGTGGTGTCAACACAACCCTTTCTGAACCCATTTTCAAGAAGATAAGTACTAAGGCATTCATACCAAGCTCTAGGAGCTTGTTTTAATCCATATAATGCCTTTTTAAGCTTATATACGTAACGATCCTCCGTTCTGACCGCCTCCAGTCGGTAATTAAACCAACTAGAAATGTTCAAAATGACGGATTGTTATTTAGTTTATAGAATTTAAACAAAATCAGCCACAGAATCACAGAATAATAATAACATTTCACATAAATGAATTTTTTTTCTTTTATATACAAATATCAGAGTTTATACAATGCATTACATTTTAATACAGCGGAACAATTTATTTATTATTTAGTACAAGAAAAATTTTCCTGAAAAACTTTAGTGATGCGGTATCCCCCCCTCTCTCTCTAACTTCGATGCCTGAAAATCTCCAAGCTGTAAAAATACTCGGTCTGACCCGAGTATTACATTCAAAAGAAAATAATACACGGGCCAGTCTAATTCAAACACAGTTATTAGTGCATAGAAACAATAATAATTAAATAGCAATTAGACGACAGTCAAAGATAAATTCACCTATCCGACCCTTTAACAAGAAATCGGATAACGGTAAATGGTAACACTAAATAGTGTTAAGACAACAAATCAGCAGATTGAAATTTTAATGAAGATGGATGAAAGAATTTTTTTTCTTTTTAGAAGATAATTTAGGAAAGCATCAAAATTTTCCTAAACGGCAGTTTAAACCAAAATCATCAATTTAAATCGAATCAATTTAAATAATTGGAAAAGTTGCTTAAAGCATCAAAATTGATTGGCTGCCGTACACGCACGCGTGCACGGCCTCGCCAATACTGTATATGAAATACGCAAAGAAATCAATGAATCAAAAGCAAAGAAATATCAATTAAAATCAATACTGTGTGGCTGCAGTGCACGCACGCGTGCACTGCCTCACCACTACAGCATATAAAGTCACTGCAACTCAAATATTAACAGCAAAAACAAAACATTTACGAAATGCAGAGGTCAAGTCACTGTTACCAAGACTCAACACAACTGCTAGCATTCAGGTTCACAAGGAGACCACTAAATGCAACCTCAAACAAAATCAAAATAAAACAATTGCAACATGAGGGCCGGTGTGTGTAGTAACAAGGACTGCACATGAGACTGAAACCAAAATTCACTACTGACAACCCAGGTACCATGTATATAATGCAACATGACAGCAAGAATTGCCACCAATTTAAAACAAATTGAAACAGCAACAAAACTACAGCATATTGTGAACTATGCCAAGATACATCATAAAATAAGTGGTGCAGCAGCCTAAATTTGAAAAACCAAGTAAAGTGAACTCAAGAACAAGTTCACTATGCAAATAAAAATCACAAGTGAAACCATAGTGAAACAAGGTTGCAAGCATATGAAATGCAGACAACATGTACACAAGTCCAGCTACAACAAGCAGTGCAGACCAAATGAATCAAAGACATCAAGTGATACAACTGACTGCATATGAACAACGATACATGGAACAAAGCAACAGTGTCGACCCTACAATGCAAAACTCAAATCTGGCCAAAAACAAGACAAACCAAACTCAAGATTACAGAGTGCAGTGGCCATACACACATATATATACAAGAATGTATGTATACAAATGATCAGCCATCAAAGTGCACAGTGATTTCAGAATGAGCATAGTGAAATTGTCACAGTCAATGTCGAACCTTTCTTAACAGTTCAAAGCAACTGACCACAGTGAACAAAACTAAAATTCAAATACCAACTACAAATATCCAAGTACAGCAAGCTCTTTACAAAGTCAAAGATCTTAATCAAGCTACAAATGGTCAGAGGCTTTGCAACAGTGATGATGAAATGAGCACAACTCAAATGCAAATTATGTCATATGTGATACAGTGACCCATTGCATAAACAAGTTCAAGTGTACTACCGAGAAAGTGCAACATGAATGACACAAAGGCAGTGAAACAAACATGTGTGCCCAAGATAAGGTAACCCAGTAACAAGCACAAAGCTCACTGCAACATGAATACAAGTGCGGACAAGTAGAAATTCAAACATGAAATGGAGAACATTATTGCAAATGCAACAGGTAGAAGAAGATGCAGTGAAGCATGTACAAAAAAAAACAAATGCAATTCGAACCAACATGGCAGCAATGCACCAATGCAAAATGGAGTGAAGACAATATGGTAAATAACCAAAGTGCAACTAGTATTGCAGTAATAAGCAATATCAGAAAATCAAGTTCAAGACTCAACAGTGAAGAACATGGATGTCAAAGGCAATACACATGTGACTCATGCAACATGACAAGTGATCAAGACCAAATGCAAACTCAAATAATATACAACAACAAGTGCATGCAACAGTGAAACTCGAGACCAAATGCAAACTTCAAAATAGCAGACTCGAAACTCATGCATCAAGTCAAAAATTACATTTGGGACTTCAAAATGATACAAGTGTGCATGTATACAAAACCAAAAGCCTTCAATTGATACTAGACCGTATATAGGTGGACACACTGGTTATGTGTGGACACAAGAAATCAATGAACAATGAAGTGCAAGTGACAATGCAAGTGCAAACAAAATGAAAGATACCAGTGATATATACAGTGAACAACAATGCAAGATCCAACAGCTACATGAATGCACATGAGGACTAGACTACAGAATGAAAAATGGAAGAAGACACAAAAACAAGTTCAGTACAAATCTGAACCAATATACATGAATGCACCAAGTAATCTACAGACAACATGTTCGAAGCAAAAGAATGCAACAATGAAGACTACTTCAAGATTCTAACAAAGGCAAATGCGACCAAATGATAGTGTAACAGTGATCCATCAAAGACCAGTGATGGAAAACCGTATGTATGCAGACCCAAGTTTAAATTATGCTGGTTTTATTGTTCTGGATAACAAATTTTATTAACTATGTTGTGCAATTTTCAAAACAGTATGGGTAAGTGAGTAACAGCAAGTATAGTTTACATGCAATGTACGTATTATGGCTACCAGGAGAAACCATTTATAACTTGCTAAAAATGTTCGAACAAAATCGACAGCGTGGTGGCCAACAAATCCAAAATCAAAGTAAAGTCAAATGGCCGAGAATGCTCAAGTGAAACAATGTTCAGAAACCAATATAGCCTTAATTGGCCAAATTCGAACAAATTCAACATCAAAAGACAACAAAAACAAAAACAACCCAGCAAAACCCAAAAATTCAAAGCTGTGAGAATCAATAAATCAAGCAATCCAAAATCGCGAATTTAAATAAGCAAGCAATCATGGAAAACGTTTGAATTAGATGTGAGTTATTAAAAGTACTCACCTTTCACCGAAGCGAAGACGAAAAGCCCAAAAAATTTTCAAAGAGGATGAACGAGCCAAGCAACGACGAACTCGATCAACAGAGGAGCAAAGCAAACCAGATCGTCAACATAAGCGTGCTCCAGGCAAGCCCCAGTTTTGGAAAAGAGGACGAAAAGGAATGAGATGAGTTGAAGCCGCCATTTTTATTTTATTTTTCGTTTCTTTGATTTTTTAGGGTTACGAATGAAAATTAAAGAGGAACGGCTGAAGTGATACGCGATTTCGGCTGAGATGAAAGCATTTAATGCTTGAGTACCTTGTGTCCTTCATGTCTTCATTTGCAAGCTATTACTTATACTTATGTTTTTCTTTTGCCTTGCATTTTCTTGTCTTCTTTAGTAAGCTTCATAGGTATATATTTGTTTGAAGTTCAACCATCAAATATTAATTTATATTAACATGTTTTACAATTAGATTTTACACTTGTATTTTTTACTAATAAAATTTATTCCGTTTTATTTAAGTCAAAGAACCATGTTATTAAAACTAACCATCAATTTATAAATTTACATAAATAATAATTCTTAAATCTAAATTATTTTTTTCTAAGTCAGTAGTTCGAATTTTTATATACAAATTTAATATTCAATTTCAAACTCCAAAGTCAAATTTAAATTTTTATTCAACTTTCAATAGATTAAATTCTAAAATTTAATCGCCAAATTCATAGTTATATTGGGAATTCAAACCAAACCATCATTCAAATATTTAAAATTAATTAAATATTTACAAATTAAATTGTTCAAAATTCTGGATCGTTACAATCTCCCCTCCTTAAAAGAATTTCGTCCCGAAATTACAAGTAAGGAAAAATGATTGTTAAAATCTCACCGATATTTATATCCTACACAATTTTACCAAGTTTGAAACTTATTAAAAATAAATGAGTTCCATTTTTTTTATCTCAATAGCCTTGTTCATTATCTCTTGTTCATTAATTTCTACAATCAAGACGTAAAGATCTTTTACTAAAATTTTCAACTTACAAAACCCAAAATTTTAAATTTTAAATTCTTCATTTAAGAAATTTACATAGTATAACTTTTCCAAAGCTATGGACTTTCAAAACATTTCAAAAATCCTCTTCCTTGGTTCATTAGGTTGGAATTTATGTTACTTTAGCTTCAGATTATTGATTTTCTATTTAAAGTTTGAAAATACTTGCTAACTCGAAATTTAACAAGTCTATTGTCGTTCTTAAAGACATTAGGCATACGCTGGCCAGGCGCAGGACTAAAAGTCTCTAAGTACTAAATATACTTGCTTCAATTCCCAGTGAAAATACTTTTAAAAATTCTTTTAAAATGGATATGGAAAGCACGTTCCCCCATGGATCACAGTTACCCGGCGGTTACGCTACTATCCCAGTAGAATCGCTTGTAACCGTAGATTTCTCATCTCTTGAATTTCACCATGGTTGTTGCCATAGATCGCGGTTCACACGGCGGTTACGCTACTATCCCAGTGGAATCGCTTGTGACCGTAGGCATCTCGCCCCTCGAATTATGCTTTGGCATCTAGATTGCAGTTTACACGGCGGTTGCGCCACTATCCCAGTGGAATCGCTTGTAACTGTAGGCATCTCGCCCCTCAAATTACGCTAGTCACTCCAACTAATGGAAAACAAATGGCCAATCCAACTAATGGAAAACAAATGGCCAATCCAACTAATGGAAATCAAATGGTCAATCCATCTAATGGAATTCAAATGGTCAATCCAACTAATGGAATTCTACGTAGCTACGATTTTCAAATGGACACTCATCTCGAGTTCCAACAACCTTCACAAATTTTAAATGGAAGGTACTTTTCCATATCCTCAGTTTGGAAAACATAATATCATACATACATATATAATATTTCATTTCACATTTCGTACATATCATACCCATGTACTTACATAAGTTTTCCATAACAATTACTTTCCAAACTAATGGTTTTCGAATTTATCGTATTCTCATATATACGTTCTGAAAACCTCAATATCTCATACCCATAACAAATAGAGGATTCATAAATTTTCCAGCTCATTATCCATTTAAAATTTTCCTCTAAGTCGATTTGGAAATTTAAGGTTATCTCAAACCTAATTCACATTCATAATCCAATTTATTATCGACTTCACACTCGATTTGGATTTCATGTTATATCGTCAATTATCAACACATAATTGATGTCTATCGATATATAACCTCTGAGCTCGTACGTCTCAGAGAAGGGTGTTAAGCTAAGAGAATAAATTCTCCGCCACCAACAGATATATATTTAATAGAGATCAATTGCTATGTCGTCAATTCACAATGTTAGACATACAATCCAAACCGACCATCCAAATTTCAAGTTGAACTAATTGTTCAAATTTCCCAAAAATATCTACACAAGATATATATAACTTTTTTCCACATTTAACCATTTGAAAACAAATTTCAAATCATTTTTTTCACCTTTCAATCTTTGAAAACAAATTTCAAAGCAATTTCCTTAAACAGAAACATTTTCAAATAGTTATCCATTTTAAACTTAAAATGGTTCATTTAAATCAATCAAATAAATCTTTACCGATTTATTTTAAACTTACGTTCCAAATCCGTAAATTTATTTCCACATTTCAAAAATAAATCAATGTTTATTTTTAAACAAATTTCCCTTTCTTTTATAAATTCATAATGAATTTACATTTCCAAAATATCCATGAATATACGATTTTCAAATCGATTTCAAATATTCATTTTCAATTTATCTTTAAAAGATAAAATCTCAAAACATTCACTTCATATTGGAAAAACATTTCCATACATATTTAATAATAAGTAATTCACAAGTCCATTCATTTTCAACACTTGGGAAATATTCAATATACTTAAACCATAATCAAATATATATTTCACTCTTTAAGGAAATCATTCTTTTAAACACATTTACTTGGGTCAAAACGAATGTTGCGTAAAACATTGTTACGACGACTCAAAATCACCAGTATAAGGATTCAAATTTAAGATAGATATATAAATCCCAATACTATATAAACATTTCCTTTCAAAAAAACATTTACTATAACAACAGTGTTATAATCCACCATTTCTTTTTATTCCACTCGAAACGTCTATTTCGACAATGAATGTTGAAATCTATGCTTTCGATCCTTAACCCAATTTAAAACAACTTCAAATCGATTAACTTCATTTCATAATATTACTTCCCTAAAACATTCCCATTTAACTTTTTCAACTTCGACCTAATTCAAAATTTGAATTCCGCATACATTTCAAAATATTGGTTTTAAACCGACTCCAAATTTTCCAATATTAAGTTTTCCACTTAACTTAATTCTCTGCCCGTTCAAATTCAAATTCAAATTCATCAGACAAACATCAAATTTGAAATCTAAATATCATTTGAACTTTGCATTTGATTTCTAAAATAATCAACTAGTTCCTTAGTAAACCATTCATCGACTTGGTTTCATTAGATTTATATTTCCACATTAACTATTTTAGGCATTAGTCTAAACTTGGAATATAAGCTTTTACATCAAAACTAGTTTGATTCATACAGTTAAGTTGACAAATACATTTCCTATCAAACTTTTGCAATCCTTATTAGCAAAGGTCGGATTATTCAATCATTTTCCCAAGACATATCCGTTTTATGTAATAATATATTCACTGTCCCAAAATTGTGAATAAAATTCCCAATTATTACTTTGGAGATATTCAAAATATTTGATTTAAACCAATTCATTAATTCACTTAACTTATATTTTATTCTTCATAAATCTCACCAATTCGATAATGGGTTATCGAATGATCGGGACTCAAATCTAAGGAGACATTACCGAAGAGAAATTTTCGCAAACCTAAATTTAGAGGGGAATTTCCGAAAATGATTTGAATTTTCAAAATATCCTTTATCTTTCAAAGAAAACAAATTTTATACTTCTTTAGTTTTGGAAAATGTTTTCTTTACAGTGATTCTAGTAACTATTCATATTAAACGCCATAAACTAAGCTTTGTGTAAACCAAAGCTCTGGTACCACTTTTGTAACGATCCTCCGTTCTGACCGCCTCCAGTCGGTAATTAAACCAACTAGAAACGTTCAAAATGACGGATTGTTATTTAGTTTATAGAATTTAAAAAGAACCAGCCACAGAATCACAGAATAATAATAACATTTCACATAAATGAATTTTTTTCTTTTATATACAAATATCAGAGTTTATACAATGCATTACATTTTAATACAGCGGAACAATTTATTTATTATTTAGTACAAGAAAAAATTTCCTGAAAAACTTTAGTGATGCGGTATCCCCCCCTCTCTCTCTAACTTCGATGCCTGAAAATCTCCAAGCTGTAAAAATACTCGGTCTGACCCGAGTATTACATTCAAAAGAAAATAATACACGGGCCAGTCTAATTCAAACTCAGTTATTAGTGCACAGAAACAATAATAATTAAATAGCAATTAGACGACAGTCAAAGATAAATTCACCTATCCGACCCTTTAACAAGAAATCAGATAACGGTAAATGGTAACACTAAACAGTGTTAAGACAACAAATCAGCAGATTGAAATTTTAATGAAGATGGATGAAAGAATTTTTTTTCTTTTTAGAAGATAATTTAGGAAAGCATCAAAATTTGCCTAAACGGCAGTTTAAACCAAAATCATCAATTTAAATCGAATCAATTTAAATAATTGGAAAAGTTGCTTAAAGCATCAAAATTGATTGGCTGCCGTACACGCACGCGTGCACGGCCTCGCCAATACTGTATATGAAATACGCAAAGAAATCAATGAATCAAAAGCAAAGAAATATCAATTAAAACCAATACTGTGTGGCTGCAGTGCACGCACGCGTGCACTGCCTCACCACTACAGCATATAAAGTCACTGCAACTCAAATATTAACAGCAAAAACAAAACATTTACGAAATGCAGAGGTCAAGTCACTGTTACCAAGACTCAACACAACTGCTAGCATTCAGGTTCACAAGGAGACCACTAAATGCAACCTCAAACAAAATCAAAATAAAACAATTGCAACATGAGGGCCGGTGTGTGCAGTAACAAGGACTGCACATGAGACTGAAACCAAAATTCACTACTGACAACCCAGGTACCATGCATATAATGCAACATGACAGCAAGAATTGCCACCAATTTAAAACAAATTGAAACGGCAACAAAACTACAGCATATTGTGAACTATGCCAAGATACATCATAAAATAAGTGGTGCAGCAGCCTAAATTTGAAAAACCAAGTAAAGTGAACTCAAGAACAAGTTCACTATGCAAATAAAAAGCACAAGTGAAACCATAGTGAAACAAGGTTGCAAGCATATGAAATGCAGACAACATGTACACAAGTCCAGTTACAACAAGCAGTGCAGACCAAATGAATCAAAGACATCAAGTGATACAACTGACTGCATATGAACAACAATACATGGAACAAAGCAACAGTGTCGACCCTACAATGCAAAACTCTAATCTGGCCAAAAACAAGACAAACCAAACTCAAGATTACAGAGTGCAGTGGCCATACACATATATATATACAAGAATGTATGTATACAAATGATCAGCCATCAAAGTGCGCAGTGATTTCAGAATGAGCATAGTGAAATTGTCACAGTCAATGTCGAACCTTTCATAACAGTTCAAAGCAACTGACCACAGTGAACAAAACTAAAATTCAAATACCAACTACAAATATCCAAGTACAGCAAGCTCTTTACAAAGTCAAAGATCTTAAACAAGCTACAAATGGTCAGAGGCTTTGCAACAGTGATGATGAAATGAGCACAACTCAAATGCAAATTATGTCATATGTGATACAGTGACCCATTGCATAAACAAGTTCAAGTGTACTACCGAGAAAGTGCAACATGAATGACATAAAGGCAGTGAAACAAACATGTGTGCCCAAGATAACGTAACCCAGTAACAAGCACAAAGCTCACTGCAACATGAATACAAGTGCAGACAAGTAGAAATTCAAACATGAAATGGAGAACATTATTGCAAATGCAACATGTAGAAGAAGATGCAGTGAAGCATGTACAAAAAAAACAAATGCAATTCGAACCAACATGGCAGCAATGCACCAATGCAAAATGGAGTGAAGGCAACATGGTAAATAACCAAAGTGCAACAAGTATTGCAGTAATAAGCAATATCAGAAAATCAAGTTCAAGACTCAACAGTGAAGAACATGGATGTCAAAGGCAATACACATGTGACTCATGCAACATGACAAGTGATCAAGACCAAATGCAAACTCAAATAATATACAACAACAAGTGCATGCAACAGTGAAACTCGAGACCAAATGAAAACTTCAAAATAGCAGACTCGAAACTCATGCATCAAGTCAAAAATTACATCGGGACTTCAATATGATACAAGTGTGCATGTATACAAAACCAAAAGCCTTCAATTGATACTAGACCGTATATAGGTGGACACACTGGTTATGTGTGGACACAAGAAATCAATGAACAATGAAGTGCAAGTGACAATGCAAGTGCAAACAAAATGAAAGATACCAGTGATATATACAGTGAACAACAATGCAAGATCCAACAGCTACATGAATGCACATGAGGACCAGACTACAGAATGAAAAATGGAAGAAGACACAAAAACAAGTTCAGTACAAATCTGAACCAATATACATGAATGCACCAAGTAATCTGCAGACAACATGTTCGAAGCAAAAGAATGCAACAATGAAGACTACTTCAAGATTCTAACAAAGGCAAATGCGACCAAATGATAGTGTAACAGTGATCCATCAAAGACCAGTGATGGAAAACCGTATGTATGCAGACCCAAGTTTAAATTATGCTGGTTTTATTGTTCTGGATAACAAATTTTATTAACTATGTTGTGCAATTTTCAAAACAGTATGGGTAAGTGAGTAACAGCAAGTATAGTTTACATGCAATGTACGTATTATGGCTACCAGGAGAAACCATTTATAACTTGCTAAAAATGTTCGAACAAAATCGACAGCGTGGTGGCCAACAAATCCAAAATCAAAGTAAAGTCAAATGGCCGAGAATGCTCAAGTGAAACAATGTCCAGAAACCAATATAGCCTTAATTGGCCAAATTCGAACAAATTCAACATCAAAAGACAACAAAAACAAAAACAACCCAGCAAAATCCAAAAATTCAAAGCTGTGAGAATCAATAAATCAAGCAATCCAAAATCGCGAATTTAAATAAGCAAGCAATCATGGAAAACGTTTGAATTAGATGTGAGTTACTAAAAGTACTCACCTTTCACCGAAGCGAAGACGAAAGGCCCAAAAAATTTTCAAAAGGACGAACGAGCCAAGCAACGACGAACTCGATCAACAGAGGAGCAAAGCAAACCAGATCGTCAACATAAGCGTGCTCCAGGCAAGCCCCAGTTTTGGAAAAGAGGACGAAAAGGAACGAGATGAGTTGAAGCCGCCATTTTTATTTTATTTTTCGTTTCTTTGATTTTTTAGGGTTACGAATGAAAATTAAAGAGGAACGGCTGAAGCGATACGCGATTTCGGCTGAGATGAAAGCATTTAATGCTTGAGTACCTTGTGTCCTTCATGTCTTCATTTGCAAGCTATTACTTATACTTATGTTTTTCTTTTGCCTTGCATTTTCTTGTCTTCTTTAGTAAGATTCATAGGTATATATTTGTTTGAAGTTCAACCATCAAATATTAATTTATATTAACATGTTTTACAATTAGATTTTACACTTGTATTTTTTACTAATAAAATTTATTCCATTTTATTTAAGTCAAAGAACCATGTTATTAAAACTAACCATCAATTTATAAATTTACATAAATAATAATTCTTAAATCTAAATTATTATTTTTTAAGTCAGTAGTTCGAATTTTTATATACAAATTTAATATTCAATTTCAAACTCCAAAGTCAAATTTAAATTTTTATTCAACTTTCAATAGATTAAATTCTAAAATTTAATCGCCAAATTCATAGTTATATTGGGAATTCAAACCAAACCATCATTCAAATATTTAAAATTAATTAAATATTTACAGATTAAATTGTTCAAAATTCAGGATCGTTACAATATACATGATTAGCATATTCATGACTTTCAAAACCTTCTGGTTGTTCAATAAATACATCTTCTTTTAAAATTCTGTTAAGAAATGCACTTTTAATGTCCATTTGTCTTAACTTAAATCCTTTGTAAGAAGCAAAAGCTAGCAATATCCTAATTGATTCTAGTCTAGCTATTGATGCAAAAGTTTCATCAAAGTCGACTCCTTCAATTTGATTATATCCTTTAGCAACTAGTCTAGCTTTATTTCTCATCACATTTCCAGATTCATCATATTTATTTTTGAAGGTCCATTTTGTTCCTACGACTGGATAGTCCTTAGGTCTAGGTGCTAAACTCCAAATGTCATTTCGCTCAAATTGATTTAGCTCTTCTTGCATAGCCATAAACCAATTTTCATCATTAAGAGTTGTATCTATGTCTATGGGCTCTATTTCTAAAATAAATCCACTATATAGACACAGATCACACAAATTTCTAAAGGAGGAGCGAGTCTGTATACCTGCTATCGGGTTTCCTATTACCTATTCTGGAGGATGGTCTGCTTTGGATTTCAGTTTCTCTGGATCCAGATTCCTTCAGACTTCTTTAGTTGTGGCAGTTTCTCTGATATCAGCAGTTTCTTTTGGTTCTTCATGCTTATCGTTTTCCTTCTCCTCTTCAACATTGCTTTTGGATGTTTTCTGATCATCAATGCCTTCATCAAATTTCACATTGATTGACTTCACGATTGTTTTAGTTTTTTTGTTGTAGACTCTATAAGCTTTGCTTCTCGAAGAGTATCCCATGAAGATGCCCTCATCAGCTTTTGCTTCAAATTTTCCTAATTGATCACATGTATTGAGAATATAGCAAGGACACCCAAACACTTTGAAGTAAGCAATGTTTGGTTTATTGTTGAACCATAGCTTATATGGTGTTTTATTAAGAATTGGTCTAATCATAACTCTATTCACTACATAACATGTTGTATTTACTACTTCTGCCCAAAAATGCAAAGGTAGTTCATACTCATTTATCATAGACCTAGCCAACTCTTGCAAAGCTCGATTCTTTCTCTCAACTACCCCATTTTGTTGTGGAGTACGTGGTGCAGAGAATTCATGTTTGATTCCATTTCCATCACAAAAAATTTCAAATTCATAATTTTCAAATTCTCCACCATGATCACTTCTTAGTGAAATAATAGAAACTTCCTTTTCATTTTAGACTAATTTTGTGAAATTCTTGAAGTATGAAAATGTTTCTGATTTCTTAGCTAAGAAATATACCCATGTATATCTTGAGTAATCATCAACTATCACAAAACAATATTATTACCTCCTAAGCTAGCAATGTTGTTAGGTCCGAACAGATCCATATGAACTAATTCAAGAACTCTAGAAGTGCTTACACTGTTTTTGGCATGAAATGATGATTTTTTGAGTTTTCCCAAGGTGCATGCTTTAAAAATGTTTTCTGTTTCAAACTCATGTGATGGCAACCCTCTTACCAAAATTTTCCTTTTTAATTTGTTTAGCAAGTTCATACTAGCATGCCCTAAACGTCGATGCCATAAATTTACTTCTATATCCTTAGCTACCATACATTTAGAGAGGGTGAGATCATCAAAAGATAGAGAATATATATTACCTTTCCTCTTACTTGAAAATAACATTTCTTTTGATGATTTGTCAATACTTTTGCACAAGTCAGAGTCAGAAATAACATCCATACCTTTATCACATAGATGGTTGATTGATATCAAGTTGTGGTGCAGATTTTCAACATACAGTACATCATTCAAGGTAAATGTATTGTTACCTACTTTACCTTTGCCAACAATTTTACACTTGTCATTGTTACCCATTTTGACCCTGCCACCTTTGTACTTTTCTAGGCTAAGGAACTTTGATTTATCGCCTGTAATCCAAGTACCATTGCTGTTGTTCTGTAGCCTGCCAGCATACCTGCACGAGAAAAGATTTTAGTGACCTATTTGTTTTTATAGGTCCAAAATTGTTAGTGGCAGAATATTTTGAAAAATAATTTTGAGGAGACTTAAAACTATTTATGTATGTTCCTTTCGGCACCCAAATTTTTTTTACTTTGAGAGAATTTATATTTGTGCCTTTTGAAACCCAAATCGGTATAGTCTTCACTTGTTTGGGTATATACCAACAATTATTTTGATTATGTCCAAATTTTCTACAAATTGTGCACATTGAATTGACTTGATTAATTTGATTTCTAACATTTTGAAATTTTTTATATCCAAGTCCTTGCCTAAAAGTATTAATAGTTTGTTTCCCTAATAGCATATTCAATGATTTTTCTCCTTTTGAAAATTTGTCGTCGATAGTTGTAGGACTTGTGTTTTGAGAGATTCATTTTCGTTTAACAGTTGTGTGCACTTTTTAACAGAATTTTCTCTTCTTGTGTTTTCACTTTCTTTCAAAATCAGAATTTCGTTTTCAAGCGATTTAATTTTGTTTTCTGATTTTTTAATCTCTTCTTCGAATGTTGGACACTTATCACACTTAGGGATTCTGCTTTGATAGGTTTTAACTAATTGGTCAAGTTGTTTATTTAAATCAATCAAAGTATCCTTTTGTGATTCAAGTTTGGCATACTTTTTCCTAAGTCGTTCAAAACAGCCATTTACTTCGTGAAATATATAAGTAATTCTGAATGTGAAAGTTTTGATACCTCACTTGGCTCGTCGTCATCACTGTTAGTTACTTCACCATGAAGACATAGATTTGCTCTTTCACTCCCACTTTCGGTGCTATCACTTTCATCTTCATCAATTTCATCCCAAGTAGCCGCCCAAACTTCTCCTCTTCGGTTTCTTTCCTTGATTTGGTCGATTTTGAGGACAATTTGGCTTGATATGGCCTGGTTATTACATTGTGGCAGATGATCTCTTGTTTTTCTGAACTGTCTAGTACTTTGTTTATTCTGCTCTTAACTTGATGATTTTTGGTCGGATTGCCATATTTGCGATTCCCCTTTTTGAATCTCTTTATCAATAGTGCTAATCACCATCCTCATCATCATCTTAATTTTCAGTTGTTCCTTTAAGAGCTATTGATTTCTTTCGTGTATCGCCTCCTTCAAGCTCTTCCTTGAATTTTATTTCTAGTTCATAAGCGGTGAGATTTCCAATGAGCTCTTCCACCTTGATTTGTTTCAAATCCTTTGATTCTTGAATAGCTGTGACTTTTGCTTCAAAACTTCGTGGAAGAACTCTGAGGATTTTTCGGACTATTTCCAATTTCGAGTATGATTTTCCTAGAGCTTTTGATTTGTATACAATATTGGAAAGTCGTCCGTACATTTCTTTGACATTTTCTTCCTTCGCCATTGTGAAATTTTCGTATTCGATGCTTAGCGTGGCAAGGCGAGATTCTTTGACTTGAGATGTTCCTTCGTGAGTTACTTCTAATGTGTGCCATATTTCCTGCGCAGTTAGACAATGTGAGACACGATTAAATTCAAATTGATCCAATGAACAGATAATAGAATATAGCTTTAGCATTAGCATTTTTTAATTTGTTCTCTAGTTCTGTCCATTGATCCATCGGTTTATCTATTTCCTGATTGTCTACAATTATAGTTGGTGCTCTATAACCTGTCTCAATAATGTTCCAAGCGTCAATGGTTTTCAAGAAAAATTTCACTCTATTTTTCCAGTAGGCATATTCACCATTGAACATTTGTGGTCTAACTATGGACTGACCCTCAGCAAAAGCACTATTAAAAGAAACCATTTTAAAAATTCAACTTTTTAAATCAAAAATTGATTTTTGAAAAAAAAATCAAAATTTTAAAACCAAAAACCAACTTATATTCCTAGCTCCGATACCACTTGTAGGATCGATTTCACCCTAGAGGGAGGATGAATAGGGTGACAGTATTAATTATAAAAATTAATTGCGGAAGCATATAAAATAATTTTAATATAGATCACAGAATAATAGCAGCACAGATAATAGCAGAATAATAAATGCAGAAATAGAACGACACAGAATTTACCCAGCTTCGGCAAAACCCTGCCTACGTGCTGCCTCCAAGTTTTCTACTAGAAATTAAGTAGTCACACGCTTACACACGTAAACTCGCGACACCCGCTACTGACTAACCTAATTCTACGCTCAAAACCCTGCCACAACTCAGCCATTGAGCTGCGAATTCTCAAACGACGCCACGTAGTTTGTCCCCTAGTCACACGACTAGTAAATACACAATTTTCAAAAGAAAATATAAAAGACAACAATTTAAAAAACAATTAAAAACCAAAACCCTAATTATCCCTTTAAAACAATATTAAAGATAGAGGGCCGGCCCAAGATTATTTATCACTAAAATACATGGCCTCCCTTTTTCTCTTTTATCAATGTCGGTCGTTCCTTCTTTCGTTCGTTCCTTTAGCATCTGAAATTAGGGCTTTGGAGAAATCGCCGCTTGAAGGTTGATGCTTCGATTCGCTTGCTTCAATTTAATTGTTTGCGGCTTCTCTTCCTTGATCAAGTTCGGCTTTGATTTGGTATGTAATTTTTCCTTTTGCTTCTACGATTTTTGTAACGACCCGATATTTTCAGCCATTCGCATCCATTATAAGTATATAGGTAGACACTCATGCCGGAATTGAATTGCTCAAAATACCACGTTGTAAATAAAAATTTGGCAAATCTCAGAATATACAGTAAATAAAAATCACAGATCACAGACACAGAGTAATAATAATGCAGCGGAAGTAAAAGAGATAGTAGTTCATGAAGTTACTATATAAATATATCAGAGTTACATAAGATACAATAGAAGAAATAAAGTACAACAGAAGTTTAAATGTGATAACCAAGTACAAGCTGAATAGAACAACCGAAATGAAAAGATGAAACTTGACAAGTAGATAATCTCCAGCGATTCCAATCTCCAGAAAGTGGAAATCCAAATCTGTGAATAACTCAGGCTGACCCGAGCGTAAATAAAAATACAAACACTTGAGTCAGGACATACATACTTATACAATGTAAACCAACTCAAGTAAACTGTAGCAAAGATACAAGTAACTTAGAAGATGCTTGGGACCGCCCATCCTCTAAGGATCCGTTAAACTATTTACTATGTAGTCATATACGCTATATACAGTAGTGTCTAATCAGTAAAGTATAATCATATAGAAAATAGCGTTAAGGGGATGGTGAACCTTAACGCGGTCGGATCTTTAAAACCAAAATCGTAGTGGGCTCGCTATAAGGAGATGACACGGCACGCGAGGGAATGCCAGGGTGGATACACCGTTTGCACTCCCGGACCGGTGGTGACGGCAAGCCAGCAGCTTCCGCCCACCTTGAACAATACCCCCGAATCAAAATGGCGCCACGTATCAAATCACAAAATTAATAGAATGGTTTCCGATGGAGCATGCTCGATGAAAGGGTGCGACCCTTTGTGTAGCCCGATATAGCTCCTGTTTTAGTCATATATGCCAACTCACGGGAGTTGGGTCCACGTAATATACCTCGAGAACGTCGCCACCATCGTACTTCATTCTGGAATCTCCACCGCGTACACAGTTGTTAAAGTAGTTTTCGGTATTGGTCGGCTATAAGACAATATCCGATCCCGGTCTCTTTAACAACCAATCGTTATTATAACCCGTAGTTATAACTTTAAAACAATATTTTAAACTTCACAATAAAACATCATTTCAACCCAAATCTTTATCAAAATAAAGATTAAATTATTTCCAAACCATTTCAATATATCATGATACCATATCTTTCGATTCAAATATTTATCAAAATAAATATCAAGTCATTTCTAACCATTTCGATATATTAAATTATCATATCCTTTCAAAACTTCCTTTCAAATTATTTTAATATATCAAAATGTCATATCTTTCAAAACTTCGTTTCAAATCATTTTAATATATCAAAATATCATATCTTTCAGTACCACATTTCAAATCATTTTAATATATCAAAATATCATATCTTTTCGAAACCACATTTCAAATCATTATTCCTTTTATTCAATTTAAAATACCATTTCAATTCATATTTCAAAACAGTTTATATTCCACAAAAAATCATTTTTAATCATAAAAATGAAGTTATTATGTTAATAATTAAATTATTAAATTCCCAAAATTTTCAACTTCCAAAATTCATTTATTCACTTACGTTTATCAAAACAGTGAAATTTCACTTTTCGCAGCATTTCGAAAACGCTACGGAAAGTAACATTCAAAACAGTTCAATTTAACAAAAGACAACATTTTAAAATGTTGTAATAGGGTTTACTTAAATTCGAAATAAACTTAGTTAAATTCAAAATTTTATAGCACTTACAAAAATTACTATAATAGTTTTTAATTCAATTTAGCTTTTTAGTTCATTATCGTCAACTACAGCATTTACAAATACTGTAATATCATTTACATTGTAATTAATAGCATTTCAAAAATGCAGTCAATTAACTTCAAATATTCAATAAAAAAATTCAACCAATTATATTTTTTTATTTAAAACATTTTTGACTCATAAAATCATACATTTTCACATTTATAAACATCATTTAATTTTCCACAAGTTCATGATTTTATAAAGTTAAATTTCCATTCAAAAATCAAGATTTAATAATAATTCACTTATTAAATTGCAATGTTCAATTTTAAATTCATTGCATTAAATTTCAACTTAATGCTTAAGTTCAAATTCTCAAATATAACTTAGTTTTATTTTATTTACTTAACTAAAAGTTCACTTTTAAGTCAATTTCATAAATTTCCAATTTTAGTTATAATTCAAAATTTCAACTTAAATATTCATTCATTTCACATTCAACTTTATCAAAAATCATTAATATGATATAAAATCACTTTAAATTAATTTAAATTCAAAATATCATAAATTTATCATATTTTCAAAGTTAATTTAAATTCCATTAAAAATTAAATCAAAATTTCCAAAATAACTTACATTCATATTTTCTAACTTTTCCATAATTTATTTAACTTATAGATTTCCAGAAAATAAATAATACTTTACAAAAGTTATATTTTTATTAAATTTCAAATCAAATATTATAATAATTAAATTTCTAAAATATTTTAAAAAATTTAGAAAAACATATTTTAACTACGGGCCTGTATATAATTTTCTACGCTAGGTAAAGTGATACGGGTAATATATCATTTCAACCCGTAATTTACAAAGAAAATCCGAGTTTTATCATTTCAAACCCGCAGTCCCAAGTAAATGAAATAAATTGAAAATCATTCAGGCCTATCATTTCAGCCCATAGTAATTTTCCCTTATTCTAAAGTCCGTTCGGGTATGTATCATTTCAACCCATAGTGATTTCTAATTTACAGGGAACTTGCAGTGTGATAAACTGATAAAATATACAGAATAGCATGAAATAACAGTACATCATATGACAATAATATAAGCAGTTATAACATGTTAATATAGTTCTACAGATTCGCAGGGTGTCAATTTACTACTTATATGAGTACATAATGTCTGGTGAGAAATACTCACATTTTTATGCTGGAGATATTAATTTGAATGACACAACAGATCCAGAAGGCACGATGACACAACAATAGGCTCAAGTTAGAAGAGATCCAAGCTTAGAACTTGTGTTACAACCCAAAACAAAACAAAATAAAATTACAATTCAATACAACATTGAATAGGAATAACTTTGAAATAAAAAGAGATACGAATACACAGTCTTTTGTCTTGCCTTCTACACTTGCTAGAACGGCTTAGGAAATGTTTTGGCTCAGGTTTGGACATACTTTGGTTCAGGTTTGGGTCCTATAAGGCATGGCTACAAGGCATTGAAGTGGTGGAGGAGTTACTATGCATGAATATGAAGAGGCTTATGCAAATAGTGGGTTTTTGGTTCATTTTGGGCTAGGCTACATGGATCTATGGCTCGGCTATGGCATGTTTCAGATCTGGACAGAGGATGAAGGTGATGGTTAGGGGTGTGTCAAGGTGGTGGTGGATCAATAGGAGGTGGCCAAGGTCATCCAAGGTGATGGTGATGAAGACTAGGTGGCTAGACATGCTTTTTAAGGAGTTTTAACATAGTTTTCGTGGATTTCGCATCATGGGATGGTCATGGCACTTGCTGGTCAGAGGAGGAAGGTTTTTGGTCGTGTATGATGTGGGGAAGGAAGTGGTGGTGGTCGGTGGAGGAGATGGTGGAGGTGTTAGGCCAAACAAAGCAATGAGAGGTCATGGCAAAAATCAAGCAAAACAAAGAAGAAGAAGTAGAAAAATGAGAGGAGGAAGAGAGGCCATTGCTTATTTTTCTTTGCTCAGATCTGAAATGGATGTGTATTATTGATGGAATGATAAACTTCACGTGAATAAGCAAAAGAAAAGGAACGGCTACAATAAATTGATGCATTGATTGAAAAAGAAACGGTAAAAGAAACGGTGAAACGACTTTACGTTTCTTAGCTTTTAAAACCTTCCATACTTCCTTTTCTTTTAAATCAAGTAAAACAAAATAAACTTCAGCAAGTACATCTAAAAACCAAAAAAAAGTGAAAAAAAATAAAAATATATAATTAAATTTAAAGAAAATATAAAAATAATTAAGGAAATTGCTTAAAAATTGAAAACAAGGTTCAAAAATTACAATTAAAACATCAATGGCTTTGGAAAAATATCTACTTCATTTTAAAAATATTCTAAAGCAAAATTTTGAAATAAAATAATTTATTTATCATTTCTAAAATAAAATAAATAATTAAATTGGAGAAAAATAGAAAAGAACTAAAGAAAATGTTTAAAAACTGAAAACAGGGCATGGAAATTACAAGAAAAATACTACTAGCTCTAGAAAAATTCCTACCTCACTTCAAAAATATTAAAAGACAAAAACATACATAAAATAGAATATCAATACATATTACAATAAAATATGACAAAGAAAAATAAAATTTATACTATTTAAAATAACAAAATTGCAGAATAAACGAATTGCACTCAATATGAAATATACATAACTTTCACAATTTAAATCCGTTTCCAACGAAACAAAAAGCAGTGTTCTTAAAATTTTATGTACATTCATAATAAAAGATAAAATTTAAATTTTCAAACTTTTAAATATTTAAATTAAAAGTCAAAGTTTGACTATTTTGACCAAAAATTCACTTTTTGGAGAATATTCTTTTTAGTCATGCTTTGGAATGATAATTCATATCAAAACTAAAGTTTATCATTCAAAATAAATAAAATAAGTTTTTAAATAAAAAATTCAATTAAAATAATAATAAAAAATCATAAAATACATGGTTGTTACACTCTCCCCCACTCAAAACTTTTCGTCCCCAAAAAGGAATGAGGTACGGGAAAGCACAGAAAAAGATAGAGTGAAACAAGATTAGGACAAGATGACAAGGAGAAGGAAATTATACATGATAACTATTGTGATAGGTAAGTTTAACAAGGTGCAGATTTATCAAAGATTATGGAAAGATTTCTAAACAGAAAGATTATAGAAAGATGCCTATACCAGTCTATAAGATAAGAATAATAAGGACAACAAAAGATAATTTGAAAAACAAAATAAGGAAATAAATTTGAAAGCATGGAAATTTCAACTTAAATTTTTTTTATAAGTTAAATAAATCGTTAACTATCTCAAATTTCATTATCTTATTATCTAATCATCTTAAATTAACAATTTTAAAACCATGGGTTAGAAAAATAATCATTTATTACACTCACAATGTACTTAATAAATTTTATTCTTCTTTATTCCTAATTAAAATTAAATTTATTCCGCTCAATATATTTATCACTTATGTTAAACGTACTTACACTTATTATAACTGCTTTGATTTATTCTTAGTTATTTTAACATTATTTCATTGTAAGTTATTCAATTACCCTTTATTATATTACCTCTGTTAATCATTTTATAATTAAAATTTAAGTGTATAACATTTATTATAACCACTCAAATTTTATTTAAAAAATCATTTTTATATTGTATATTATCCAGTTACGTTGTTAACTTCTGAAATTAAAGTAAGTTATATTTGAATGCAAATGTATTACACAAATAAAACTTTCCAATTAAATCATTTCATACTTGAATATTCATCCAAAATTTTGATTTTCTTTTTATAATTGAATTTGATTTCTTTAAACCATTTAGAGATAAATAAATGTATGTACATAACTTATCAAATCAAATTGAAATCATATGTCTATATATATTATAAATCAAGTCATATTCTAGAAATTCAAATAAATTTGATTTCCCAAAACAAAGCTGTAGCAAGACTATAGAACAGTCTCTTCACTTCGAAACTCGAAAATGAACGTCGATGATGCTGCAGTCATCACCGAAGTTATTTCCCAGCGACGATGAGAAGAGCACTAATTTTAAACTTAAAATTCTTTGGAAATATATTCTTATTCGAAAGTACTTTAAATAATATACTTTAAAACATTAAACACAAGGTTTGAAACCATCGAAAATTAAATTCTCAAATTTCTTGTTTTAAATTCATTTCAGTTCCCAAATAAATTTATAAACAACTATCTATAAATTCATTTATAGAACAATAAATGATAAATCAAGTATTATCATTTCAAATGATCAATTTTAAATCAATTTATTAAGTTCCATAAATTTACTTATATATCAAATTTTATTTCATTAACCAAATTTTAAAATAATATTGTGTCAGTTTGTTCTGTCAAAGTGTTTTAGAAATCCTATCGATAACGCTGATCAGACGAATCGATCGGAAACCCAAATCAACATCAACAACTCAAACAACAAAATATATAAAACAAAACATAGATATACAAGTACAATTCAAAATGTTTGGAAGAATAGATTGGAAACAAAAGACAAGATGATTAAATAACAGAGTAGAGAGGTGGATAAGCTTAAATAAATCACGGGCAACTTTTACCGGGTCAACCGTGACTTAAAGAATAAGATCAATGTGGATTTTTTTTTCTGGGGTAAATCTACATTCGATCTCAAGAGTTAAAGTTTGGGATAACAAAAGATATTAGCATCTAAACCAAGGATAGATATAATTCTCTGGTGAATCGATGCTAATTGTAGAGGAGTTTTCCCCTTTTTCAATTCAATTTGAAAATGGCGTGACCGCCGACTCACTAAAAAGATCATCCGAAGCGGAGTTATGGAATACTCCGGAGTCAAAAGAAGATGAATAGTGAGGGATACGAATGGATTTTGGAACCGTAGGGAACATTCCAAAATTCAAAGGAATTGAGTCAAAAAGGAAGAGATTCAAACTCGAATGAAAGTGATTCTGTAAATACATTCACTCCATATGCTGAGTTTTGCCTAGAGCTACCAAAGCTCTGATACCAACTGTAACGACCCGATATTTTCAACCATTCGCATCCATTATAAGTGTATAGGTAGACACTCATGCCGGAATTGAATTGCTCGAAATACCGCGTTGTAAATAAAAATTTGGCAAATCTCAGAATATACAGTAAATAAAAATCACAGATCACAGACACAGAGTAATAATAATGCAGCGGAAGTAAAAGAGATAGTAGTTCATGAAGCTACTATATAAATATATCAGAGTTACATAAGATACAATAGAAGAAATAAAGTACAACAGAAGTTTAAATATGATAACCAAGTACAAGCTGAATAGAACAACCGAAATGAAAAGATGAAACTTGACAAGTAGATAATCTCCAGCAATTCCAATCTCCAGATAGTGGAAATCCAAATCTGTGAATAACTCAGGCTGACCTGAGCGTAAATAAAAATACAAACACTCGAGTCAGGACATACATACTTATACAATGTAAACCAACACAAGTGAATTGTAGCAAAGATACAAGTAACTTAGAAGATGCTTGGAACGCCCATCCTCTAAGGATCCGTTAAACTATTTACTATGTAGTAATATACGATATATACAGTAGTGTCTAATCAGTAAAGTATAATCATATAGAAAATAGCGTTAAGGGGATGGTGAACCTTAACGCGGTCGGATCTTTAAAACCAAAATCGTAGTGGGCTCGCTATAAGGAGATGACACGGCACGCGAGGCAATGCCAGGGTGGATACACCGTTTGCACTCCCGGACCGGTGGTGACGGCAAGCCAGCAGCTTCCGCCCACCTCGAACAATACCCCCGAATCAAATTGGCGCCACGTATCGAATCACAAAAGTAATAGAATGGTTTTCGATGGAGCATGCTCGATGAAAGGGTGCGACCCTTTGTGTAGCCCGGTATAGCTCATGTTTTAGTCATATATGCCAACTCATGAGAGTTGGGTCCACGTAATATACCTCGAGAACGTCGCCACCATCCTACTTCATTCTGGAATCTCCACCGCGTACATAGTTGTTAAAGTGGTTTTCGGTATTGGCCGGCTATAAGACAATATCCGATCCCGGTCTCTTTAACAACCAATCGTTATTATAACCCGTAGTTATAACTTTAAAACAATATTTTATACTTCACAATAAAATATCATTTCAACCCAAATCTTTATCAAAATAAAGATTAAATTATTTCCAAACCATTTCAATATATCATCATACCACATCTTTCGATTCAAATATTTATCAAAATAAATATCAAGTCATTTCTAACCATTTCAATATATTAAATTATCATATCCTTTCAAAACTTCCTTTCAAATTATTTTCTTTCAAAACTTCGTTTCAAATCATTTTAATATATCAAAATATCATATCTTTCAATACCACATTTCAAATCATTTTAATATATCAAAATATCATATCTTTTCGAAACCACATTTCAAATCATTATTCCTTTTATTCAATTTAAAATACCATTTCAATTCATATTTCAAAACAGTTTATATTCCACAAAAAATCATTTTTAATCATAAAAATGAAGTTATTATGTTAATAATTAAATTATTAAATTCCTAAAATTTTCAACTTCCAAAGTTCATTTATTCACTTACGTTTATCAAAACAGTGAAATTTTACTTTTCGCAGCATTTAGAAAACGCTACGGAAAGTTACATTCAAAACAGTTCAATTTAACAACAGACAACATTTTAAAATGTTGTAATAGGGTTTACTTAAATTCGAAATAAACTTAGTTAAATTCAAAATTTTATAGCACTTACAAAAATTGCTATAATAGTTTTTAATTCAATTTAGCTTTTTAGTTCATTATCATCAACTACAGCATTTACAAATACTGTAATATCATTTACATTGTAATTAATAGCATTTCAAAAATGCAGTCAATTAACTTCAAATATTCAATAAAAAAATTCAAACAATTATATTTTTTTATTTAAAACATTTTTGACTCATAAAATCATACATTTTCACATTTATAAACATCATTTAATTTTCCTCAAGTTCATGATTTTATAAAGTTAAATTTCCATTCAAAAATCAAGATTTAATAATAATTCACTTATTAAATTGCAATGTTCAATTTTAAATTCATTGTATTAAATTTCAACTTAATGCTTAAGTTCAAATTCTCAAATATAACTTAGTTTTATTTTTATTTACTTAACTAAAAGTTCACTTTTAAGTCAATTTCATAAATTTCCAATTTTAGTTATATTTCAAAATTTCAACTTAAATATTCATTCATTTCACATTCAACTTTATCAAAAATCATTAATATGATATAAAATCACTTTAAATTAATTTAAATTCAAAATATCATAAATTTATCATATTTTCAAAGTAAATTTAAATTCCATTAAAAATTAAATCAAAATTTCCAAAATAACTTACATTCATATTTTCTAACTTTTCCATAATTTATTTAACTTATAGATTTCCAGAAAATAAATAATACTTTACAAAAGTTATATTTTTATTAAATTTCAATCAAATATTATAATAATTAAATTTCTAAAATATTTTGAAATTTTTAGAAAAACATATTTTAACTACGGGCCTGTATATAATTTTCTAGGCTAGGTAAAGTGATACGGGTAATATATCATTTCAACCCGTAATTTACAAAGAAAATTCGGGTTTTATCATTTCAAACCCGCAGTCCCAAGTAAATGAAATAAATTGAAAATCATTCAGGCCTATCATTTCATCCCATAATAATTTTCCCTTATTCTAAAGTCCATTCGGGTATGTATCATTTCAACCCATAGTGATTTATAATTTACAGGGAACTTGCAGTGTGATAAACTGATAAAATATACAGAATAGCATGAAATAACAGTAACATATGATATAACAGGTGTAATAACAGGTGTGAACATCATATGACAATAATATAAGCAGTTATAACATGTTAATATAGTTCTACAGATTCGCAGGGTGTCAATTTACTACTTATATAAGTACATAATGTCTGGTGAGAAATACTCACATTTTTATGCTGGAGATATTAATTTGAATGACACAACGATCCAGAAGGCACGATGACACAACAATAGGCTCAAGTGGGAAGAGATACAAGCTTAGAACTTGTGTTACAACCCAAAACAAAATAAAATTACAATTCAATACAACATTGAATAGGAATAACTTTGAAATAAAAAGAGATACGAATACACAGTCTTTTGTCTTGCCTTCTACACTTGCTAGCACGGCTTAGGGAATGTTTTGGCTCAGGTTTAGACATACTTTGGTTCAGGTTTGGGTCCTATAAGGCATGGCTACAAGGCATTGAAGTGGTGGAGGAGTTACTATGCATGAATATGAAGAGGCTTATGCAAATAGTGAGTTTTTGGTTCATTTTGGGCTAGGGTACATGGATCTATGGCTCGGCTATGGCATGTTTCAGATCTGGACAGAGGATGAAGGTGATGGTTAGGGGTGTGTCAAGGTGGTGGTGGATCAATAGGAGGTGGCCAAGGTCATCCAAGGTGATGGTGATGAAGACCAGGTGGCTAGACATGCTTTTTAAGGAGTTTTAACATAGTTTTTGTGGATTTCGCATCATGGGATGGTCATGGCACTTGCTGGTCAGAGGAGGAAGGGTTTTGGTCGTGTATGATGTGGGGAAGGAAGTGGTGGTGGTCGGTGGAGGAGATGGTGGAGGTGTTAGGCCAAACAAAGCAATGAGAGGTCATGGCAAAAATCAAGCAAAACAAAGAAGAAGAAGTAGAAAAATGAGAGGAGGAGGAGAGGCCATTGCTTATTTTTCTTTGCTCGGATCTGAAATGGATGTGTATTATTGATGGAATGAGAAACTTTCACGTGGATAAGCAGAAGAAAAGGAACGGCTACAATAAATTGATGCATTGATTGAAAAAGAAATGGTGAAACGACTTTACGTTTCTTAGCTTTTAAAACCTTCCATACTTCCTTTTCTTTTAAATCAAGTAAAACAAAATAAACTTCAACAAGTACATCTAAAAACCGAAACAAATTGGAAAAAAATAAAAATATATAATTAAATTTAAAGAAAATATAAAAAGAATTAAGGAAATTGCTTAAAAATTGAAAACAGGGTTCAAAAATTACAATTAAAACATCAATGGCTTTGGAAAAATATCTACTTCATTTTAAAAATATTCTAAGGCAAAATTTTGAAATAAAATAGTTTATTTATCATTTCTAAAATAAAATAAATAATTAAATTGGATAAAAATAGAAAAGAACTAAAGAAAATGTTTAAAAATTGAAAACAGGGCATGGAAATTACAAGAAAAATACTACTAGCTCTAGAAAAATTTCTACCTCACTTCAAAAATATTAAAAGACAAAAACATACATAAAATAGCATATCAATACATATTACAATAAAATATGACAAAGAAAAATAAAATTTATACTATTTAAAATAACAAAATTGCAGAATAAACAAATTGCACTCAATATGAAATATACATAACTTTCACAATTTAAATCCATTTCCAACGAAACAAAAAGCAGTGTTCTTAAAGTTTTATGTACTTTCATAATAAAAGATAAAATTTAAATTTTCAAACCTTTAAAAATTTAAATTAAAAGTCAAAGTTTGACTATTTTGACCAAAAATTCACTTTTTGGAGAATATTCTTTTTAGTCATGCTTTGGAATGATAATTCATATCAAAACTAAAGTTTATCATTCAAAATAAATAAAAATAAGTTTTTAAATAAAAAATTCAAGTAAAATAATAATAAAAAATCACAAAATACAGGGTTGTTACAATTTTGGCTTACTTGAACTCGATGATTTTGAAATTGCCGATGATGAATGGAATTTATAGAAGTCGAATTCCTATATTTACGTTCGTATACATTTATTTGAATTCGTCTTCGGCCATTCGATTTTGTATTGATGATTGTGATGATTTCTGACATTTTCAATACGTATATTATTGGCTTGGTTAACACGGCTTCGATTTTGACTTTGCTTGGCCACCACGATGTCGATTTCTGACTTGTTCAACTTCGGCACTGACTTGGTTCGATGTTGACTTCGGTTTTGATTTGACTTCCATTTTTCTGATGACTTCGGCCTTGACACTAATCGTGTTTACTTCGACCATTTTGATTTCTTAAAATGCTGGTGATTTGTTCGAACTGTACACTTGATTTTGGTGATGTAAAATAAATAAATATTGGTCTTGTTCGATTTTTGCCATGCTATTCACTGCCTCTGGTAGCACTTTCGACCTTGTTCGATTTTACTTGCTGTTTCCGGCCATTATGTCTTTACTACCATGTGTATACATACATCTATGTATGTATATATGTGTTTTGCATATCAGGTTATACTTGCTGTTGCAGTTCCATCTGGTTTGGTATTGTCTTGGATTTGGATTTGTTCGAACTTGATACTATCTGGCATTTCCATGTTTGAAATGCTTATAAACTTGGATTCTTTGTGTACTTGTCTTTGTTTCGAGTCTGATACCTTTTGAAGTTTGCATCTGTTGGGTTCATTGTTTTATATGTTGGTGACTTCGACTATGCTTTGTCTTGAGTTCACATGTATTGTTTCTTGTATATATGTATAAAAGTGTGCATGCATTTGCTTCACTGTTTATTATTCTGCACCACTTGTATACCATCTGAAGCTTGATATGCTAGCTTGTAGTTCATGTGTTCACATTGATGTATATGCATTTGCCATTGTTTGTTCACTTTGATTCTGCTGTGTCTTGTTCATCTGGTTATATTGAGTTAGGTTCCATTTATGTCTTCACTTTGGTATTGTTGCAGACCACTTGATCACCGTGTATCACTGCATACTGGTTTTCATTGGGTTGATGTCCACTCCTTTGGTTTGTGATTCACTTGCATGCTCTAACCTGATGGTTATATGCATATTGCCTGACCATTCATGTTGAGTCTTGTTTGCTACCTGGTCGACACTTGCAGTTCACTAGTCTTGTAACTATGTCAAGTTTCTGTAGCCTTTGTGCATTGTTGCTATTCCTTTGGTGCATTATGCCTTAGCCTTGCTTGTGCATTTTATGTTGTTGAGCCACTGTTGTGTACTGAGTATTGCATCATGTTGCAATAATTGTGGTTGATGTATGCTCTGACCATTTTATTGCATTTGGATTTGTCTTTCGAATTACACCTGAGTTGAATCTAGCTTGTAGCTCGGATTTGACCTTGTGCTGAAAATTGTGACATTATTTTTATTGCACTTGAGTTGAATCCGATAATTTGGGTTTGACCTGTGCTCACCTGTCCCTGTAAATTTATCAAGTGTATATATATCGGTGTGCACGACCTTGTGGCATATACAGTGATACACTGTGTATGTCACAAGCTGTTCGTGTATGATGAATTCAAATTTAAATGATGACGAACAACCCAAATAACTGAGGCAAATATTATTTTCAAAATTCACATTTTATTTTATACTACAAAAAATATTTCCTTTTCAATTTTACTACGTCAATATTTATTTTTGCAGATTGCTCAGATGCTGGATTCAATCTGGAATGAAGTTAAAGATAAAATACGAGTTGAGTGAATGAGCGATATGTAGTGAGGTCGGATGTAAAAGTGAAATTGTGATGTAATTGAATTTGTATTGTAATTAAAGTTGTATGTGTATAGTGAGAGCTTGAATTTGTACTATTCAAAATTGTAATATATATTTGTTTGAATAAAATTTCTGTTTGAATTCAAATTCTGTGTTATTTATTTTTATTCAGCAAATATTATTCAATCTATGAAAAATAAAAATAGTACATTAACAAATACATTTACACGATTATATATATATATATATGTTTATTATCATCAAACAAAAATATATAATCGGATATTCAACGGGCCATACTAAAATAGGTGTGGTTGTACCCTCTAAAAATATAATGAGACAATTTTTTAAAATAACTACTACTTATAATCTAAGGTTTCAGAAAAAATAACATTTAAAGCATGTGATACCCATGTTTCTTATAATTTCCTAATTTTTAGGAAACCATACCCAGTTGGGTGTGGTTGAACCTTCACAAATATAGTTTTCAGTACAAATCACATTCTTATAATAGTTTCTAATATAAAGTTGTTTATCATGATCAATCATATTAGCTGGAATCCATATCTTAATACTATTAGTCATTAGCTTAGTACTTGAAAAATAATTTCCATCATTTCTAAACAAAGTACTATTATGACTATAAATGGTTTTAAAACTATCTTGATTACTAGCACTAGCACTAAAATTAGTGTACAAGAATGCATATCTAGCACTATTTTTTACTTTTAGCTTGTTTATAGCCCAAACCGCTTTTATCATTGTGAGCTTTCGAATCTGTAATTAAGGAAAATAAGATATCTTTACCTTTGTTAAAATTAATGATTTTTTATTTAATCCTTCAAAATTTGCTTTAGAATTATAAACTTATTTTTGCAAAATATTATTATTATCTTTTAAAATCTTGCATTCTTTAGATAATTCTAAATTCTTTTTAAGTAAAGATTCATTCTCTTTTTCAAGAGACAAAATTAAAGAATTGGAATTATTTAAAGAATTTTCCAAAAATGTATTTTTATTTTGCAAAACATCGATTTCCTACAAAAGACTATTGTTTGTATCTTCTAACTGCTCATTTTCTTTTTGTAGGAAATCTTTTTGTAAAGCAAGTTCTTCTATGGTATTTTCAAAACATTTAGTTTGTTTTACCAAAAATTTAATTTTCCTCTTTTAAATTGGAAATTTCTTGCTCACAATCTTTTAACTTTGCTAAAGCAATTATGTTAACTTTATTCAAAGTTTTACAATCTTTTAATAATTCATCATGTGCTAACAAAAGATCTTTATATAAAAAATCTAAGCATACCGATTGTGATCTGAGTTTAGCCATGAAGCATTCGTTTTTTTGCTTCTTTGATACTTCTTTATTGATCTTCCTCTTCCTATTGCCTTGATTAGATCTCTTTATTGCTATTTATTCTACGATGTTGTTATGATCTCTAAAAACCTAGGCTCAGATACCAAATGAATGTGACTATGCTATAGGATCGTGCAATATGGAATATATATACTAAACTTATTAGTGCGGAATGTAACTATAAAATAAAATATTAGTAAAGTAAAAATGACACCAGAGATTTTTATACTGGTTCAAACTTTACATCCTACGTCCAAACCTAGACTCCTTCTGGATTTTAAAACTAGCAACCCTTACTTAACCTAAAGGAATAAGTATACATCGCCTGAGCAACCGAAGAAGACTTGACCGCCTGAGCAACCAAACATGACTTGACCGCTTGGGCAACCGAACAGGACTTGACTGCCTGAGCAACTGAACAGGACATGATAACAAAGTAGATTGTCTTGACCTTTTATATTCTAGTAACATGGATTTTTCACTTGTAGTACACTCTTCCTATAATCTTTTCCTCAAGTATGATGTGTATAGTTGTGTGTATATGAAGAAGAAGTTTCAAATTGCTAGAAAAAAAATATGAAATTGCGATTGTAAGCAATGAATATATGAATTTAAGAAAGCAATAGAATCGGAGATTAGAATTCAAGTTACAGCAAGAAAGAAAAGTAAATTGAGTGGTTTGGTCATTGAAACTCTAGCACATATTTAGTAGATAAGGAGTTGCTTCTTCTGGTGAAAAGATCTGAAAGAATAGCAATGGCTGCAACTCTTCACTAGTGAGAAATCTATTCAGAAAAGGAAGTGTCTACTCAACAATTTTGATAGTTATATAGAGTTCAGTCGGTTGCAATTGTAGCTTTAGTCTACTGAATTAAAATCGTGCATGTGTATTTGAAAATGCATAGATTCAATCGACTGAATGATGCACTCAATCGACTGGTCTGTGTAAATTTAATTTTTTTTGCACGGGTTCAGTCGATTGAGGCCATCAGTTTAGTCGACTGAACTATGTGTTTTATGAAAACCTGAATGCAAGTAAGTTGTGATGGCTATTTTCAAAGCGTATGCAGTGTGTGTGTGTGTGTTTGTGTGTGTATGAGGAAGTGATGATACTTGAGGAATGATTTTAACAAAAAACTAGACTTGACTCTAATATATATATATATATATAGTTCTCGACTCTATATTATATATATAGTATATATGAGCCATACATTTATTCGTTGAGTCCGGTCTTCATAGTTGTCTTAAATTCATGAATCGTTGCGTCGCTTGAATTTCTTGTCAGTAATCAAAACATAAGATCCAACAACACCTTTCGAAACCATAAATCTTATCTCTTTTGAAACCGTTTGGGTTATACTTCAATAAAAGAAAAGGACTTTAAATCATTTAGGTCGAAACCATCTATTTCGAAACCATTTCCTAAGTAATGATGTGACGGTGTTGAAACCATCCCTTTGAAAGCATGTGAGAGGTGGCCAAATTTTAGAAAACAAAACAACCCCTTCGAAACCATCTGGAACGAAAGGTAAGAAGCGGCAGCTAAAGGCCTCGACTCGGTTGAAAGCAATCATTTAAAACAAAAGCGCAATCAAGTTAAAACCATATCTTTAAAACAATTTGACTTACCAAAAGCTAATCAAGTCGAAAGCAACCGGGCGCATTTTCTTTTAAAATCAAAGTAATTCTTCAACCCCTTCAAAACCCCCTGGTTTCGACCCTACACCTTTCGCCCTCTTTCAATTCATGACGTACCAGTTCACTGATATCATGTGCATTGGTTTCGACTGTATCGGAGGCGAAGGAATGGAGGTGGAACCTTTTGCCGAAAGCATTGAAAAAACATGTTTATTTGTACTTTTCAACTATTTCTTTTGTACCTAAAATATCTTGTTTGTCTAAATTTGATTGGTTGCAAGTTTCACATTTCAAAAGTATTGCCAACTTTCTAGATTTAACAAATTTATTTATTTGCAAAAGCCCCTTCTCTTTCTTTAGTTATATAAAACATTTAAGTCCTATACCTTACATAAATTTATATTACCTTTAAAAACATCAGAAAAAATCTACGAAAATTCCAAAAAATCACCTGTTGTATATTTTCAAACATATATAAATTTCAGACCCAAACAAATAATTATTTACCCGTAAATAATTTATAACCCAAAAGAACATTATCTTTACTAGAAAATTCATAGAAATACCATGAAAATTCATAAGATCTGGAAAATTGAAACCCATCTCCAAAATAATATTTTGGTCATCACAAAAATTTGCAAGGCAATCAAATGTCATTTACTAGGATTTTCGCCTTAAAACATATCATAAAATCAATATGAATAATCATAATTCATCAACAAGTATATATAATTATTCCATCATTCAAAAACATGGCATATCAATGCAAAATATTCGGAATTCATCTTAAAACTGAAACCAGAAAAGATTTGAGAGGTAAATATTATTCACTTTAGCTTTGTAGAGATTTAAAGCTTGAGATTTGAATGGATTTGATTTGGATTAGCTTTTCCTTTAGCTTTTGTTAATCCTTCCCTTTTCCTTAGTAATGGTGGCAGACCTCTTGTTTTAAATTTTTAAAATGAAATGAACAGAAGTATAATACATGGCTAAGGATTGAAAAATATAGGAATGGCCTCTTTTCCATTTTACCCCTCCTATATTTCACTTTAAAGTCTTTCTCGATTTATTGGTTTTAAATCGCATGACTACCCTTAATTAAAATTAAATATCAATCCCTTAATCTACACATTATTTTATTTAATTTGACTAACTAAATATCTTGAATACAGTTACCAAAAATGTGGGATGTTGCAAAAATGTACAGTGAGAGCCTCATCGGGACCCTGTACTAGCAAGAATGGCCTATCACTTGATAGTACTAAATATGATCATTCCTTGGTTGTAATCAATAACATAAAATGGCGCCGAAGCATACATATAGATATCAACTCTAGATCATGGGATGATCATATCTCAATGGGTGTGACCTATATAGCATTGTGGCGTACCCTGTTTTAGCCATTACCAGGATGTGAGGTATAAAAGGCCATGATTACCTTTTCTTCATACCCGACCATTTTGGAATGCTAACACTGTCCTCCAGGTAGAAATGAAATGCTAGCATTGATCCAATACAAGTTGTTCCAAGATCGAACAAACATTCAACATTTACTATTTTCCATTTGGAATCACCCTCGAGAAGAATATTGTAGCTCCATAGCAGACTTCATGACGATCCATCATGACGTTATTAGTTTAGAGTGGTTTGGATAAATCATACTTATCCGAAACCGGTATCTTCCAACTAAGCGGTAATTTCTGGAAAACTCAATTTTGGTTATTCGAAAGCATGCAAAAAATATTCGAGTCGTCACCGGGGAACTCGAATATACACAACACACTTCTTGAGTTAAAAACATGTCAAGGTTTGATAATCGGTTAAAAACATTCAAACAATAATGCAGAGATTTAATTTTCTCCTAGTAACCACCACTACAACTAAACTTAAGTTTTATGGCAATCATTATCAGCTTTTGAACGTTAAATGCTATAAACGTTGTTTCAAAAGGAAAATTTTTATGCTCGAACGCTGATATAGGTTTTGGTTGTCGCCTCGTCTCTTTATATTTTAACAATTAAAATTCGTTTTCGCTCGTCTAATTTTTGTCATGCTCTACTCCTAAAAATTCCATTCTATCCCTTCCTCGCCCAAACCAAAACTTCAGTCTTCTTTGAACTTCGATTTTTTTCAATGGAGTTGAGCTTCACTGTTGCTTTATCATTCGCAGGTACTCTGGTTTTGATAGTCGACCGATTACTCATTTATATCATGTTTATTAGATTCATCGATTTTAGGTTTATTAATTACTGATCTCAACTTTCATCTTACTTTAGGCACTTCGCTTGAAATCGAACTTTGTCCGCTCATTTTGGCAGAATTCGGAAACTCAACAAAAATCGGCGAGTTTTTCCTAACCCTATTTCCATTTGATTGCTTACAAAGTTGATTCTCCGTTTTCGTTCATTCTCTATATTAATGGCCTATAAAAAGTTCTTGTTGTATTTGATATTCAGCACGATTAGTTGTAACATTTTCTTGTTGTTGAATTTTTAGATGAACTTAGTTCATGAAATAGGATTTGTAAATCAATGTTTTAAATATTAGATTTTACTTTTTCCCATGGAGTGATATCATCCAATCTTTTACATGTTTTTGAGAAAATTGTATTGACCATATCATAATATTTTTGTTGTTGTGTCGATTTGTTTATGTTTTATGTTTTTAGTAGTTTGATTATTATTTTACATTATGGTTTTGAGACAATAATCATTTGTGCCAAAATTTGAAATGAAATGTTTGTATGTTTAATAAATTAATTATAACGAGTAACTATTAGTTAATGCCTATAATCTGAATTGTCTTTTCCTTGGTTTTCCAAGGACTTAATTTTTCTCAGCATGTTTTTATGTTTACAAAATTCAATATATATTTTAGCATGTATTTTCCTCATTTTGCAATTTAATAGAGATACATGTTTCATGACTGTATTTAAAATACCAATTAAAAACTCCCCAAACATATTTTTGTTTTGCTTTAAATTAATCGAACACCAATATAGTAATTTCTTTTGTTTATTTTTTTAATTGATTATCGATCAAATTAATTGAAATTAGTTGGTTTAGATTTTTAGTTTTTTTTATTTGGATTCAATTTTACATTTCTTACCTTAAAATTAACCAACCAGCACTTGTCCCTCCTGGGAAATATCATTCAACTGCCAAAACATCAGTGCTTGGATTGTGCGTTCGTCTTTCAAGGTTCCACTCTATTATTTTTCAAATATGTTTGTTGGATAACTGCTTCGATTATTCTATAGATTACCTCAGTTTTCTCAACGTTAAGCCCATGTGTGGCTTTAGCATCATTCTGGTTACAAATGCTTGCACAACTGCAGATATATCATGAGCTTACCACTTGTAGGAGCTTTCTACTATTGGTTGACGGCTGTTTCAGTGCTTCTTATTATTACTGAGTTTTATCATTTTGTATTCATCTGCTTGTATATGCAGATATAGATGTTATATGTATACGTATAGGGATGTTGTATGCATATGAATAATTAAATAACCAGTTTTACATTTATGTATATGGGTATTGAACTATTAACATAAACCATGCTACAACAAAGTTAAGTATTTGTTTTTAGTTATGATATGTATGATGCTACATCTTATTTTTGGAAACCTAGGAATGGTTGAATAACCATGCTGATTATGAAGAAATAGTAGATGGGGCAAATGTCGCATTGTGTCAACAAAATTTTGCAGCAGGTGGATTCATTTATCTCAACTTATACTTTGTAAAAACTGAGTAACTATTAGTTATTAATTTATACTGCATTTGTCTGTGTTTTGTAAAATTTGCAACTGTTATTTCTATTGTTCGTTCAATAGAGCAGCCGGATACTGTTGACGGAAACTCAATGCAATCCGAGGTAAACGGCCACTTGTCATACTTGATAATAAGCGATATAGAATGCTCATGGAAGACCCTTCTAATAGGCAGCGGCTTGAAACTTGAAAAGCTAAAGGAGTGTTCATTACTCCAAAAGGATCCAATGATGATTGGTATATTTTCTTACTTACCTCTTAAAAATACAATGAGGCAGGTTTCTTATGTACCTCTTAAAATCACAATGAATTTGAGCATTAAGTTGGTTCATTATGTTTCTTCCTCTCCTTTTCTAATAAATACATGTAGCTACTATGTTTGAGCAACCTTTTCTTTTCATTTTGAAGATCTTATTTATATTCACTACAAGAAATTTTGTCCATTATACCAAAATAGCGTTTTGTTTCTGCTTGCTTGCTGTCCGATTAGCTAAATGAAAATAAAGAAAATACGTGTTTACGAGCTATAGATACACAATTTTACAGGCGGGAACCTAAATTTTTTTACCGTCCGCTTCTTTTACAATTAACCATTGTTCACGTTTTCATCCCCAATTTCCTAAATCAAATCAAATGAATACTTTTTTTTTTTTGAATCAAGGTAAACAGGGCCCGGCCCAAATAATACAACAAAACGGGTATAAGAATAATACCCGCAACCACTCACCCAATGCAACAAAACAATACAAACCCTAGCCGACAGA
Source organism: Allium cepa (assembly GCA_030765085.1). Lineage (NCBI taxonomy): Eukaryota > Viridiplantae > Streptophyta > Magnoliopsida > Asparagales > Amaryllidaceae > Allium > Allium cepa. Next base: position 69,821,057 of record CM060928.1, read on the forward strand.
TAAACCAAAACGAACTAAAATGAAACAGGAAAAGGAAGAAAAATGACGGAGGCGATTTACAGTATCTCCTCTCCATTCTTCGAACCACTAGTTTCACCACGTTCCCAGTACGATAAGTCTTCGTTCATCTCTCTTCTCATGCCTCGCTGACTATTACAGTTACTCGAGAAGCATATATTATGTGAGAAACTGGCTCTACTGAATCTGCTAGTATCTAGGGGATTTTTGCTAGATCTAGTGTCATTGTGACCTAGATCTGACAATTTCTTCTCATAATCGCCATTATTCACACTGCTGACTCTCAAGTTCACGTTATTAGCGTCGAGAGTATGCTTGAGATAAGTATCACTGTCGTTATCAATATCAATATGCTTATTGACAGTAGTAGTGTCTAGATCTCGATATTTGCAGAGACTATTATCTTGATTCAGCTTGTTATTATGCTCGGTTTGGACAATTTTCGAGCGCAGCAAGTAGGTTTCAAGGTGCTTGCTACCAGCTTCAGAACACCAATCATCAGCAAGGGAAGTAAATTTGTGATTTTTAACTAATTTTTTGGATTTCTGCAGAATAATCTTGCTATCAGAAAAAATAGTAATCCACACTTGTTCTTTACTTCTGCTGTTTTTGTTGTGCACGCGAAGATTTCTCTCTTTCCACAAGTTGAAAACAGCCGTAGTTAGTAAGATGTGAGCAAAGTCCATTTCTTTAGATTTAACTCTGAACATGTTATTTATAAGCTTAATAATATTGAGCAGATCCATATGCTTGTTATCATCAATATTCAACGTAGCTTTAATCTGATTCCAAATGTAGACAGAGTAGCTGCATTCAAAAAATATATGATTAGAATCTTCATTACACATATTGCATAGGGAGCAGAGTGAATTCAAATTATTTCCCCATTTGTTTAATTTGTCCCAAGTTGGCAATCTGTTTCTAACTGCAAAGTATGTACAGAATGCCATCTTGGGACAATTCACCCTGTTCCATATGCAATTGTACCATTCTTCAGTTGGGTGTTTGCTTCTAATAAAATTCCAAGTAGCTTTAAAGGAAAACTTCCCTCTGCTGTTGGCTTTCCACTCGCAGTAGTCATTTTCTGCAAAAGCATCAATTTGTATTTTGCAAATCTCATCTTTATGGGGATTTGTAATAGGATGAATATGAGGTTGCCACTGATTATTAATTATGATATCTGAAACTTTATTGTTAGAACCACCACAAATAACAAGGCTATTCCACCCCACTCTATTAATAAAAGTCTCATTTTTAAACCAAGGATCAAACCATAAACTAGTCTCTTTGCCATTTTTGAATTTTCTTTCAATCAGTAATTTACCAATATCTCTACTGTTTAAAATATGTTTCCAAGTGTTTGATTGGTTACTATTATAAACAGTAGACCAGAAATTATTGTGTTTCAAATATTTAGACCTCATCCATCTTGCCCATAAAGAATCAGAGTTTAAGAATCTCCAAAATAATTTTAAATGGCAAGTAGTACATAGATCCTTTATATTTCTAATGCCAAGACCCCCTTCATTTTTTGGCCTGCATACATTCTCCCAACTGATTTTATGGTATTTGCCTTTCCATAAAAAATCTGCACATCTACTTTCTAATTTTTTAATAGATGTAGCTGGGATTTGAAAAGATTGAATCCAGTAAAGAATAATAGCATAAATGACAGTTTTAATAAGTTCTAGTCTACCAGCTATTGACAGCAACTTACAAGACCAAGTTTCCATTCTATTCTGAATTTTATCAATAAGGGTAGAGCAATCAGAGTCTTTAATCACATTTGTAGAAAGAGGCAGACCTAAGTATTTTATAGGAAGAAATCCCTCTTCTATTTGTAAAATATTAAGAAATTCAGTTTTGTATTTACAGTATTTACTGAAATATGCTTTACATTTGTTCACATTTAATTGAAGACCAGCATACTTTTTTAAGTTTTCAAAAACTGAATTAATTGAGACTGCATTATCTTTATTGGCTTTAACAAACACCATAAGATCGTCAGCATATATCAAATGATTGATACTAGGTTGGATTCTGTTTATAGGTTGAACAACACCTTTAATACTCTCAATTTCCATAAGGATAGAAAAATACTCCATTACAATAGCAAAAAGATAAGGAGATAGGGGGTCTCCCTGTCTCAGCCCCCTATTTGATTTAATAAATCCTTCTGGTTTTCCTTGAATCAGGATAGAAAATGTAGGAGTATCTATACATTCAAATACCAAATCACAAAACTTTTTAGGAAATCCCATACATTTCATGATGTGATGAATAAAATGTCTATTAACCTTATCATATGCTTTCTGTAAGTCAATTTTAATGCAAACATTATCACCCTGTTTAGAATTGAATTTTCTTACCATCTCATGAGCTAACAGAGAATTTTCATTTATGAGTCTACCAGGCACAAAAGCACTCTGATTTTCTGACACCAGAAAAGGCAAGAATACTTTAATTCTATTACTAAGAATACTAGCAATAATCTTATAGATAAAGTTACAACAAGAAATAGGCCTATAATCACTGATACCAGTGGGATTTTTATTTTTTGGAATAAGAGTTATAAAAGTATGATTTAGACTTTTAAGAATTTTGCCATTGTTCATAAACTCAGTAACAACATTCAAAACCTGTTGTTTAATATATTCCCAGTTATTTTTGTAAAATTTTGCATTAAAACCATCAGGACCCGGGCTTTTATTATCCCCAGCATTAAATATAATAAATTTAATTTCATCAATGCTTACAGGGGCTAATAGAATTTCAGAAGCATTATGATTTAATATGGTTTTGCAAGTTATATAAGGGAAATTCTTATTAGAATTTGTTGAAAAATACAGATCTTTATAAAAATTTATAGCATTTTCAGCAACTGTATCATGAGCGTTAGTTAAATTTCCCTCTTTATCTATAATACATCCTATGTTATTTAAATGCTTTCTACTGCTCATTTTCGCATAAAAAAATTTGGTACAGTCATCACCAACCGTAAGCCAATCTACTTTAGCTTTTTGTCTAGCATTGACAGTCTCTTTATGCATTTCATTAGATAGTTCCTTTTGATTCAGAAAAAATTTATTAATCTCATTATTATCAGCAGGATTGTTATCAGCATTCATTTGAAGAACTTTACCCTCTTTTTTCAAACTGACAATTTTATTTTTATTTAAAAGGATGTTTTTATTCCAGTTTTTGAGATTGTTTTTGGTGAATTTCAAAAAACTATAGAACTGGTATTGATTAGAACCACTGCAAGCAAAATTATAACATTTTTCCATTAATGGTTTATAATCTTCTTCCAACACCCAGCTATTTTTAAATCGAAAAGGAGGAGCTTTAGTAACAGAATCATTATTTATAAAAAGACTGACCAAAAGAGGAGTATGGTCACTTAAATTCTGCTCCAGAGTGGAACAAATATTATTAGGAAATTTATTTAAAAAGTCTTTATTATATAAAACTCTATCTAATTTGCGGTGAATGTTTTTGGCTATACCAGACTTCCATGTGTATTTATTACCACTAATCACTGGTTCAATAAGACCAGACTCTAATAAGAATTTGTTGACTCTATCTAATTTATTATGAGGGATTTTAATCCCCCCGAACTTCTCATTAGCATGAAAAACAGTATTAAAATCACCAAGTAAAATCCAGGGGAGATCATATATCAAATTTAAGGCTTTAAGTTTATGCCACAAAGCATTCCTTTCTATATCAAAATTGCTACCATAAACACTAGTAACTTGCAAGTTGAATCCACCAACATTTTCAAAACAGCAATCTATAAATTGACTATCCTTGTTTATATTAATATTGGTCCAGATATTAGAATCCCAAAGAACAATGATTCTACCTTTACAGCCACAATCATTGTTATGAATTGCTTTCCAATTTCTGGATAGTTTCAAGCCAAATTTTTCAAAATTCTCATCATTCAATTTATTTTCAATTAAAGCAACAATAGATGGTTTATAAGCATTGATCATTAAGAGAATATCTGACTGTTTAGTAGGGGTATTCATCCCCCTAACATTCCAAGCAAATATAGACATATATAAAATATGTATCAAATAGTACCTGACACCATTGTGCTTTTACCTCTCCTCTTTTTCTCAGCCCCTTTAGCTTTTAAGTTTGTAGACATATGCTCCCATTCTGGATTGATTGAAATATATTTTTGCTTAAAGGCTCTTTTCTCTTTGTTGCATTTTATCTTACCAGATGATTTCATTTTAGTGATATGTAAATCAGATAAATCAAATTCCTCTATGATATCTCCCTTCTCTGATTTATCTTCCTCCATATGTGCAGATTCTGGAATCTTGATTGAAGAAATATCAAAAGAGTCTGTGCAAGGCATGACTGATTCAACAGAGTCAGTCACTGCAGCCTGCTCTGAAGGGGGATCTCCCTTGCGTGGCAGTGTTGGGTTGCTTTTTATTTTCTCGGCATCTGCAGCAAGTGAAGAGGAAGGATCCTTCTTTGTTATTGTTTCCTGAATGGAATTTGGAGGCAATTGAATTTGGTTGATTATTTTTGTAACCTGGTCTGTACATAAACATGGCTCTGAGACATGGGGGGTTTCAGAGTTAGAGAACTGTATTTTATTACCCTCTTCCATACTTGCCGGATTCATATCATTAGATATATCAGTGCTTTCTTTTAACTGATGAACTTCCATAGCCATGATCTGATCATTTTGGTCAGTGAGCTCTCTATTATTGTTTTCTTGATCGAAAATGATATCTTCTTGATTGATTCGATCTTTGTTTCCCTGAGATTTTTGATGGATTTTTGAAGTTTCACTGTTTCTCGGTTCTTGAATAGCTTCAGAGTTATTTTCTTGAATAGCTGGTAAATCTTTATCATTCTTTTTGGGGATCCACATCTGTTTCGGGTTGCATTGTTCAGTGTGATGCCCGAAACATTTACAGATACTACACTTTGGTGGAACCCATTCATATTCAACTTTCTGTGAAATGATTTCACCATTATAAAGATTTAAAGAAATTTCATTTGGGAGTTCATCAGTTGCAGTGACTTCTACAAGAAGTCGAGCATAATTCAATCTCGATTTCATGGCAGTTGCTGCATCCATCTTTATGGGTTTTCCGATTATACTTGCCATGATGCTAAATGCCTCTCTGTCCCAAAGTTTAAGGTTAACACTGGGTAGCCTTACCCATATCGGCATAGTTGACAGAAGATCTCTGTCCAACTTCAAAGATTCAGTCCACCTTCTCATTATGATGAGTTTGCCATTGTAGAAGTAAGGGCCATTTTGAATTATAGAATTGCAGTCTTGCGGATTATTGAACTTAATTAGAAAAAACCCATTTTCCCTCGAGAATATTTCGAACCCATCTTTTGGTTTCCAAACACGTTTAATATATTCCTTGAAAAACAAGAAATAGGGTTTGCTGCTTACCACATAAACCAAGATGGAGTTATTCCAGCACTCAGTGGCTCTCTTACAGACATCTTCCTTAACAACGCCGTATTTCTTGTTATTGATTCTAATGGGTGCAATGGTTTCAAGACTGCATTCTTCATCCCTTGGTTCCTTCGATTGCTCAGAAACTATATCAGCCCAACTTTTCTGCCCAAGTTCTCTATTCAAAGAGAACTTTGTTGGTGGTTTACTGATTTGCATCAGTTTGGTCTTGTCTTGTACGGAGGAGTTGGTCATATCCTTCTTTCTCTGTATATCTCTAGATTGAGACCAATTCTGATTATTTCTTGGCTGATTTCTTCTATGCAATCTCGACTGAACCAATTGGAAGCCCTCATTATCAATGATGATATTATTATTATTTGGCTTACTGATATGAGATTCAGGTGGCCTGTCTTGAGGAGAAAGACGGGAGAGAGGAGGATTAGATTGAGATTTGAGAGGGATTTTGTTTTCTCCCATGGCAGAAGAAAACCCTAAATTTCAATTTGCAATGCAGTGCCACTGACGTAAATCAAATGAATACTAAATTATTTATCTCTATGTCAATCGTCCACCCCTTGCCTTTTCCATTTTTCTCCTTGGATCGCCTACATAACCTAGCTTGTTTATTTTTGTTTTAAGTCTGATTTGAGTAACCAATAAACTGTATCCCGTTCTTCAACTTGATGCTTCAGTTTTCGTCGATAGCAATGCGAAACCCTAACTTCCATCATAGTTGCAGTCTCCATCAAGGTAAAACTCTCCTCTCTGCTCATATTTGTGTAATATTCGCAATATTGTTCTTAGGATCAGGTTCCTTTTCGAAAATTTGAAAGTAGTATTGCAGTATCACATAATGCATCAGATGCTTCCTTAGATAAACGTGAAAGTAGTTCGTCGCTGCTGATCATGCTGATTGGGATTCTTTATATAGGTAATGTTTATACCTTCAAAATTAATAGAACCCAAAATTTATTGGTAGTTTGTAAGCAGAAAGAAGTGAAGTTCACCTTTATCAATGCTAGAGGAGGTAGCTGGCTAATTATTATCTATAAGAGAAATTATGTCCATAAATCAATTGCAAGTTTTAACCTAAAATCGATAATCCACCCATCATAAATTGGAAAATCATTTTAACTCACTTGACAGTCGACAACTGGACATCATGTCAATTGAGTTTCCATATTGGTAAACAATTGGTAGAGTCTACAACATTTAATCAATTTTTAGTATTTCCAATTTAAAATTAGAACCCTACTTTTGCAAAAACCAATTCGTTTTTATCAAAATTACAATATATGGACCAACAATTTCATTGCACTATTGGTGTATTTTAAATGTCAATTAATCTTGTGAACTGAAAATTCACAGTATGGTTGCCAATTGACAAAAAGCAATTAGAAACGAGTGCAATTTCTCTAAATAATACAGTATGGATGCTGAACTAATGGAACTTAAGGATTGAATTAATGATCAAATTACTTTAATAAACAGTCTTTTTTAACAGTAGTAGTTGTATAGTAGTAGATATAGTTCGGAATGATTTCTTTGACAGAACAAATGCATTTTTCTTGATGTACATCTTAATATTATCTTACAGTGAGAAACTACTTCTACAAGAGGATAACTCCGATGTCAGTACTTTGGCCTTGGAAGTAAATAGCAATCTCTCCATTGGCAACACAAATGATATTTTCGTAAACTACAATGCTGGAAAATCAGTTCTGGGTCAACATCAAGCTCCCTTCAGCTCTAGTTTTGTACCACCATATCAGAGGTGCATTCTTTTTTCCCCTCCGCTTTTACTAGATTCAAAACATTTGATAGATAGGCCTGTCTGGATAAATATCAACTATAAACCCATCAACCTTTTATTTTGCTGTGCACGTGTGCGTGTTTTTTCTAAAGAAAAAAAGGAAATTCAAAGGTCAACTTGTTGCTTAAGTTGTTCGTTGTCTAGTCATATCAAACAATCTCCAGTGAATAATAAAGAAATTTCATCGAATTTTCTTCAGCTAAAACTTGTTTTAAATTTGAAGGATTTACGGGGTATGTTACGCTTCTTACTATCGCAGCACAAATTTAAAAATCAATGAACCGCATATGACCATCAAAACTGACTTTAAGATTGGTGAAGCTGCAATTGTCAGAAAAATACTTCTTTTAATGCACAGAGTTTTGTGCATGTTCTCATTATTGGTCATATGTAAGTGCAAGGTTTGTTATTTGATCATAAGATAACTCACAGGTCTCCTTTCTTATTTTCTAGCTATGCAGTTATATCAAGTATTGATTTCCTTCCTTACTTGTCATTGCCACTTCTCTATAAATCTTACTTTCATGTCCACGCATTTATTATTACAGAAAAAACGAACCAATTCAGGCTTACTCACTTCCTGAGAGCAGTTCCCATCATTTTACACATGATGCGCGTGGTGGAAACAGTCGGTTGCCGCCTATTTCTCAAAACTCTCCTAGTCGTTTTGGACAACAATCTGGTCATCGTTACAACCAACACTCTAATAGTTATAAACGTGCTGAGCGAACATATTATAAAGGTCAGCCACTGCCGCAGCAGATTCGTATTTTGGGTCCCATAATATTTTGGGCAGCAGTGGTGGCATGTCATGGGGTAACTTTTGTGTCCTTTATCCTCGATTATACTTTAATGGAGATTTAGGTTAGCTTTTTGTTTAAAGTATATAATTTAGAACAGAACCATTAAGCAACAACTGAATGGTCCAAGTCCGCATGAGGTATTTTCTATTATGCTCCTTTTTCTTTTGAAATTTTACTCAATTATTCTACCTATACATAATGCATATTTGATGTTCTTTGGAGTTCAGTCGTTAATTCCTGTAGTTTATAACATATATGTTTGCTAAGAAATTTTTTCGACTGGATAGGATAAGAAATGGTGTGGGCTGGAATCCCAGCAGCCACGTCAGATCGATATGATATGGTGTGGGCAGGTAGAAGTGCATAAGTTAGTTTAAGTGCAGAAATCTAAGTTTGGTTGATGAGGAGGGTTTGAATTTTAAGTGCAGAAGTTTTAGTGAAATCCTGACAGTGGTGGTCAGGGAAGGTTGTGTAGCAAGGAAATGCAAGTATGCAACAAGGTATGCAAGTAGGGAGTAGGCACTATTGTGTGTGATGAAGTATGGTGCTGTTTGGTGTTAGGCAAGATTGGCAGAATCAATGTTGTAGGATGGTGGTATGTTTGGATGCATGTAGGCAATGTTGACAGGGAGTATGTTAGAGATGACAGAGGTGAGTATGAAGGGTGGAGCAGTTTGATATGGTTGACAGTAAGATGGTTGTAGTGGGTTTGAAGCAGTGATTGTTGTGGGGATGTGTATGTTGACAGTGGCAAGGTGGTTGGAAGGAAGTGAAGTTGTGATGACTGGGTTTGTTGACAGCAGTTCTGTGGTTGGAGGGGGTATGTTTGTAGGCAGTGTTTGCATGTGAAATGCTTGTGGTAGATGAATGAATGAAGGCATGGGGTATTTTGTAGATGGAGGTGGAAATGTTGTTGAAGGATGGTCAGTGTTGACAGTTGTATGCAGTGGTCGGTAAGGATGTCGAGAAGGAAATTGAAGATTGGACAGAGGCTTGTGGTTGACAAAGTGTAACGGTTTTGTGTTTGTTTGAGTGAAGTATTGCAGATTGGTGGCAGAATGTGAAGGGTGGCAGATGGTTGTACGACTGTTGAAGGCAGTGAGTTGCATTATTTGGTTGAAGTAGAAATGAATAAGAGGATGGTAGACATTACTTGTTTAATTTCAAACAGACCATGACTACCTTACTGTCTAAGGGTTAACATGAAAAGTTTGAAGGGGATGTTAGAGTTAGTTAGCAGTCTATCATTAGTATTAGTTAATACAGCTGTACTATAGTTGTAACATTGATTATATATACTCTGTACTATTCTTGATCGAAAATGAGAATCATTTTTTCCATACTAAGTATTTTCTTCACACGGTTTTACTGCGTAACAAAACCCAATGACAAGAATGAAACCTAACCTTGGAAGTTAAACCCAACCCCCCTGAAGGTGACAAGTCGGTTACTTTAACCTACCTCAGACCACCAGTGGCTTTGATTGCTCGAGCTCAAAATCCAGCCCGATTCGATTATTATTAGGGTTAGGTATGGTTTCATCAATGTCCAATCCGATATAGATCCGACCCCATCATTGTCTCTGTCTTACACGATCTATGTTGTTACTGTACACATTGCTGTATGTAAATGTGTGACAGCTGGAAGCATAACCATCTGAGTATGCTTGCATTGAAAATAAAATTATAAGGAAAATATCCATCAGATTAGCTAGAAGGAAGAAGACTACTTAGGTTAGATATTAACAAACTCGGTGTCATTCTTTTAACTGATTAGGGCAGTGTTTTAATGGTGTATCTATTAGCGATTTTGCTCAGGCTGTTGTGCAGTTTGGTTTCTTGCGAAAGCTAAAGTGTATGTAGGAGTTTCCAAAGATGAAATATCGTATATTTGTCTCCTGGGGTACTAAATTTGAGCATCTCGTATTAATTATTTGAAATTCAAATAAGGATTCCAAATCTATTATACATCCATCTTGTTAACTGGGATGTCATAATCCACACTTGAAACACAGAAGAAATTTTTTGTATACTGAATGAATATGGAATCATGTTGGTTGTATCATTTAGGAAGTGTTTAATTATATAAAATTCATCGTTTATTGAGTTATTGTCAGCATGTAAATCACACATCAAAACCTAAGCTCATTAGACCTGGACAAATATCCGATTTAACTTTGTGCACACTTTTTTGATGAATTGATTCTCAAACGGTACTTTTGCTTTACAGATAGATAGATGATTATGATGCAAAAAAAATGTTGCAACGAGTTATGCATCGAAGTTATTTTGCTGCTAGAACTACTTTTTGGTTTTAACTTATGTACTACTTGTTTTTGTTTTGCTATTTCTACTTGTTCTATATTTTGTTTATGAACTATTGATGACGAACTATTATGTTTGGTGTAAGAATATTGTGTATTTTGATTATGAAATTTCATACGTTGGTTATCAAATATGTGTTCAAAATGTGTATTGATACAATATGTTGATTTTGAAATGTGTATTGATATAATATGCTAATTTTGAAATGTGGTATATATACAAATTGTGACTGATGTTTACTGAAATGGAATTTACAGAAAAGTAGAAAAGGCCTAATTGACTTAGTTTTGTATACGATTTAATTACGTTTTTAAAACGCTGTTAAAACATTCCACGATGTTTTTTAAACGTCGTTGAATGTTTTAACAGCGTTTTAAAGATGCCGTTATATTATATCTAAAACATAAGCAAATACAATTCAATGACGTTTTTAAAACGCCGTTAAAGCATTCCACGGCGTTTAAAAAACGCCGTGGAATGTTTTAACAGTGTTTTAAAAAGTCGTAGAATGTTTTTATAGCGTTTTAAAAACGCCGTTAAATTGTTTTAACAGCGTTTTTTAAAAATACCGTTAATTAGTCTGAACGCTATTAAATGATTTCATGACATCAGGGAAACGTTGTAAAAAAGGCCATTTAACAACGTTTATTCCTTGTCATTGTATATATCTGACATATAACTGCATGCGATATACATCGTATGTAAAAACGTTGTTAAAAGCTTTTATAGCGTTTTTGAAACGCTGTTAAATGTTCTGTTTGTTGTAGTGCACTAAGCCTCTAAATAAGTTTTCGTTTATTTAAATATCTTTCTAAAATACTTATCAAAATATTCATATACTTATCACACTGGAATAAATATATTTACAAAACATCGTGAAAGTTTTCTCATTTCAAAATCAAATTAAAAGGATCAAACAAATGTTATATAAAGTTAGAATAAGGATAAACCCAAACATTATTCCTTCGGTGTTAGGCATGTAAAGAAAGTTCCACACTATTATAAGTAAGAAGGTTAATTATGGGAAATCACATCTCAAATTCTTTTATAAACCTCCATTTATAATCCCTTTTCTTTTAAAAAAATATCATTTACTAGTATCATTTGTAAATCTCCTTTAAATAAGCCCTTTATAAAATATTATTTACAAAATATCATTTTCAAATACTTTTATCAAAATAATTGGGCATCTTACAAAGTCTTATAGAATAATTAACCTCAAACTGATATAGAACTAAAGTCAATTTAAATTTATGTTTACGAATTTGGAAGGAGGCTTAGTGACCACAATGGTATTAAATCAAATTAACATTTATTTAAGTTTGTCTTCCAAATCACATAACCATTATTTACATAAGCCAACAAATATGGAAATATAATCCATAATCAAATTATAGCATAACATGTATAAACCAACTGGTAGATGGATATCCAAACAACATTACAGGAGGATGGTGGTTTTTCCTATCAAAAAGATGTCCAAACAATCTATTAACTTTAATTATAGCGGAACGGGGATTTATTCTGCCAACAGATGTCCAAATAACCAATTCAATTAAGTTATAGCCGAATTGGGATTTATTCTGCTAATAGATATCCAAACAATCTGTTTGCACAAAAAATGGGCAAACACCTCCAAGTCGTATGATTTAGTTGATTATATATGGTTCTTAGCGATTTGGGTGATTTATGCGAATATATAAAATAGATGGACTAAACTGTAAAAGACACACAGATTTATAGTGGTTCGGCCAGAATGTGCCTATGTCCACTTTATATGTTATTCTCCTTTACTATTCAGATTACAAGTACAAAGCTTTGATTACAAGTAACTGAAATTTGTTTGAAAGTTCTATCCGTGCCTGAGCTCTCAAACTTGTCTCCTTTTGTTGTACCCCTGCCCCTCTATTTACAGAGTTAGGCTGAGGGTAGGGGTCCTGGATGTATATAGCTGCTGGTGGGCCTGGGCTGAAGCAATCTGGCCTGGCAACGTTGGCTCGGCAATGCCTTCTAGGTCTTGATTCAGTGATGAGTGGATGGTCCGGTCCGGTGAGACTTTGGACAGGTGATAATGCCTTCCTCTCTTGGTTCGGTGGTAGGTGGATGGTCCGGTCCGGTAAGACTTTGGACCGGTGATAATGCCTTCCTCTCTTGGTTCGGCGGTAGGTGGATGGTTCGGTCCGGTGAGACTTTGGACCGGTGATAATGCCTTCCTCTCTTGGTTCGGCGGTAGGTGGATGGTTCGGTCCGGTGAGACTTTGGACCGGTGGTGAGAATTCGTCCAACATTTGCCCCCCAAAGTGGGGCACATGCCTGCATGTGTCGCGCTTTGTTTTCTTGCAGTTGGGATAGCTTCATTCGGTTCCAAGTGCCGAACCATCCGGTCCGGTTATCCTGCGGTCGCCTATAAGTAGGGGCATCATACCATTGTTATCCCTTTACCGTTTGAGATAGCCGAATCACTTGAGTGCCTAATCAAACTTGTTTGTTTGAGACAGCCGGATCGACCAAGTACCGAATCAATCCTAACTGCCGACCCAGGCGAGTTTGCTTCTGCCGAATGAACTTGTGCTTGAATTGCCGAATGAGGACGGGGAAGTATGGTTGCCGAATGAACCTTGAGTTGGAACCACCGAACGAATTTTGGGAGTGTGAGTTTCGAATGGGGTCTCGGACTCGTACCACCGAATGAAATCTGGTGTTTTGAATTATGGGTGAAGTTCCAGGCTGCACGTACTTGCTTGCTTATGTCTCTATATTCCTTGTTTTAACAGTATGTTTTTCTAGTATCACAGATAATGTCTCACAAAGTGGAAACTCGATCAGAAAAGAGAAAATCTACGGACAGAAGAGAGTCCCCTGTGGTGCCCCCAGCCCAGCCAGGATCGGGACGACAGGGACCCACCCGAGATCACTAGTGGACGGATATGGTCCTCAAGAGCTTCTGAACTCTCCTCCTGATTGCTTTCCGAGCTCCCTCAAAGAGGAGCAGCTTGATGTCATCTCCCGCTCCTTTGGGATTGATAGAGCACGCATGTTGTTGCCAGGGAAGGAGGTCATGCTATATAATCCCCCTGAATGGTACTTCGCTTATAGTAGGTACCACTGCATGTATGGGACCGTTCCTCCAATCAATGCTTGGATAGTTAGCTTCGTTACCTATTTGAAGGTGGCCCCTTTCCAGCTCCAGCCCAACTCCTACGCTATCTTGGTGTGCCTATTTGTGATTTTCCAGAGAAAGTACGGACGCCCCCTTCCAACCGGAAGATTCGGTACCTATATAACTTGAGAGGTTACAAGAAGGGGTCTCCATACATCAGCTTGGGATCGACTGTGTCCTTCAAGCCGGTCTTGGACTTGTATTCAAAGTTCACCATGTTTAAGAAGGAATGGTTCTTCGTCCACGATGACACCGTTTCGATCCACCGCTTCACCTCTGGCTGTAAGTTGAAGCTTATTTATAATTTCCGTTCTGACTGAGATGCTTCTTCTTATGTGCTTTTATTTCTTGCTAGCGACAGGTAGCTTTGCGGTCGTGGAGAATGATCACCTGGTTCAGATGGCCGCGGAGATAGAGGCTATTTCGGAAAGGGATAGGTTTACTTCTTACCTAATCAGGAATGCCACTCTCCTGGGACACAACTTGATTCTACCACATCAGTCCGTGGTCAAGCAGAGGGATACGGCTGAGGAAAGAGCTGCCAAAGCCAAAGGAGGGGTCACGACAAAGAGCAGCAAGAGGAAACCCTTCTCGATACCTCCAGTCGTCGGGGGGAAGAAACTCAGGAAATCTGATGGACCCTCTCCCAGCACATGCCCAGATGTTCCGGAGGAGGAAAGTGGAGAGGAGGAAAGAGGCGAGGAGGAGAGCGGAGGTGATGGAGAAGGCGATGGTGGTAATGGTGGCGAAGGACAGAGTGGTAGTGGCGTTGGTGCCTTGACCTCTGGGCAAGCAGGTGAGATTCAAGAGTGGACGGATGATGCTTTCCGCCAAGCCTTTGAGGGGTTGGAGGAAGGGTCGGCCTTGGTGGAGAAACCGAAGAAATCTGATAAGGCCGGGACTGGTGCCAGTCCATCTTCTGAGAGCATTTCAGCTAGGGCAACTCCGGCGGTTCAAGGTGAATTTTTGACTCCTCTTTTAACTTCACATGTTTCTTGGATTATAGTCTCATGCATGCTTGTAACACTTGGTTTTTATTTCAGGAACGGGTAAGGCGGCCAAGACATCAGACATTCGGCACCGCCTCGAGCAATTCAAACTCCTCAAAGCTTCTGCTAAACCGTAGCCCTCGACTGACCGTTCCGGGGGCATAGTCGGCTACCGTCCTCTCCTCGGAGTCATTGAAGAGGATATTCAAAAGAGAAAGAGGAGGCGTTCCATGTTCGAACCTTCACTTGGACCTCAACCCCCAACCCAGCCTATTCATGACATCACGGGGGAAGATACTTAGTCCATACCATCTCCGCATCCATCAGAGAATCCTACCGTTACTCATGTTGATCGTCCCGACTTGGCTCGTAACCCATTTGCGGGTCATCCAGATCTGGACCCGAGTTCTTATGATATTTCCTTCGATGAGGTTACCGGTGAGCACCTCCTACCCCGCAATCCTATGGTAAGGGTGCTTGACGAGGCTAAGTCTTTGGATCTCGACTTGTTGACCACTCGGATTGTGACTATGGGGGATGAGGCTAAGGCAAACATCGATCGGGTGACTGAGGAGACCAAGAAGTTGATGGGGCATCACGCCCGACTGGTCAAGGCTGGAGAGGAAATCGGAAGTGCTAACATTCGGGTGCGGCTAATGGTTTCCGATCAGGCCAAACAGCTTGCCGATCAGGCCATTTAGATCTTCCAGCATGAGGCGGCCTCCAGACGACTAAAGAAAACCATGGAAGAGGCTAGCAAGGCAGAATTGCGAAAGATGGAGGCTGCTTGCAAGAAACGAATTGACACGACCATCGCAACGGTGGATGAGGTTCGGAGAGCGGATCTTGAGCAGGTAGAGGAGTTATCTGGAAGGCTCGAAGCCGCAGGGCTTGCTCAGGCCAAGCTAAGGAGGAGATGGAGGCGATGAGGAGATCCCTTCAAGCTGACTGCTCGAGATACCGATTGGAGAGGGATGCCGCCGTTGCAAAGTTGTCGGTTTCTGAGGCCCCTATAAGGGAGTTTGAGGAGAACGAGGGGATGATGGATGATATGCTGCAGGATATGTATTTTCGTACTTGGAAGCAGGACAACCTATCCTGGATGGACGATTACCCCCGGGTCATGGCTAGGATATATCTCCGGGTTTTAGAGGAGGCCAAGGCTGATGCGGATAAAGATGGTAGCGTGGCCTTCAGAATGGATGTGGTTACCGCTCAGTTCACCAAGGAGGAGAAGGTGGCGGTGAAGGAGGGCATGCGGCTGCTTACCGCCGAGGAAGTGGGTGTGCAGTTGGAGGATGATGATCAGGGAGCAGACGCTGGTAAGTCTTCCCTTTTAATCATTTCTTAACTTGATTGCTTATCGTTTGTCTAATAGATTCTTCTCCTGAATTGGACAGGTGGGACCTTTGGTCAGCATGCTGGGAGTTCTGATCCTGCTGTCAAGTAGATCTTGGGGGTTGGAAGGATAGAGATGAAGTTCTGATGCTGCCGACTATTTTGACTTGATTCGGGCATTTTTGGTTTTACTTGACATTCCTGTATATGCTAGTTCTAAAACATTAATGTACTATCAGGTTGTAATTATGTCATTGCCACGAACGACTTTATTTTTAATATGTAACTTTATAACATAAGCTGATTCTGTCATATTAGGATGCGGTCATTATTTTGATGTGTTGCATAAGAAATATAGTTGTGCATGTGCTAGTGATTCAATTGTGTTTTGATGTCAAGTTCTCGCTTAAAATATAATTTCATGTCTTGCAATGTTAATGTGATGTGTGAATATATCAAAGCTACTTATTTGTATACAAGAGAAGAGAGTACCGTCCTTCAAGTTTTTGCTGTAGACGGTAGCTTTGAATGCCTTGTGTGATCTTATATGGAATGCAGTTGAATGTCCTGCCATCCAGCTGTGAGTTCTTATTCCCATTAGCGAGTGTCTCCTATTTTGTGTCCTGTACTTTAGTGATCTTATAGAGGATAGGAGGAAAGTTTTCATAAATAAAATGGAAATATAAGAAATAGTAAAACTTCCGATCATGGAAGGCCTTCGATGTGCTTAAGTTCGTGGCAAACGGGTTTTGTAGTCACTTTCCCTAGCTGTGGGTCTTGGAGACATTCGTCACCCATCTTACGCCTCCGCGGGGAGTTTTCTTTTTTACCACAGCCGTACTTAAGACACATCGGAGCCGAGATCGCGCACAGTAACTACCCGGGCCATTATGGCCCGTAATCGTGGGTATTATTCGATTTACCGTGGCCGGCTAGCGTTGGTGCCGATCGTCAACTGTGAACTGCCCCTGACTGGCCACACCTTATGTTGGGGCTTATAATCGGTTCACAGTCGCCGGCGAGCCTAACGCCGTAATGAGCTGCCTCGGCTATAGTCGGCCTTCTCGGTGGCTTATGATCGGCTCATTACAGTTGGCTTTGAGGGCCATCGCGAGCAATGAGTTAACCCGCAGCAGAGGGATGCTGGAGCAAAAGTGTCTCATTGGCGAGGGCATAGATTCGTATAGTACCTGTTGGGTCTTGTCCAGGTGAGGTTGTGCCGTGAAGCGTCCAGAATGGAAATGCCGTTACACAGGGTTTTGTTCAACAGAAAAGGATAAAGCTTAACAAGCAGCCAAGATGTAAAGGAACAAGTTAAAAAGAGACAAGATTTTTAAAGTGGATCGACATGAAAATGCCTACGTCCACTGATTCTCTTTGTTAATTCACTTCATATGGGCAGTACAAGTTAAGAAAAGTATCGACGAAGGTGTTGGATGTTCCATGCCCTCTGGAACACCTCTCCGTCCACTGTTGACAAAATATAAGCTCCCTTGTGGAGGTCTTTATGAATTACATAGGGTCCGTCCCAGATTGGATCTAGCGCTCCGGGGCGTGGGAAGATTCGCCTGAGGACAAGATCTCCTTCTCGTAAGCGCGGTGCTTGACTTTGGAGTTGTATCGTGCTGCCACTTTTTGCTTGTGAGCTGCCGCTTTGAGTGCTGCATCGTTTCTTCTCCCTTCAATTAGATCCAAAGACATGTGGAGGAGTTCTTTGTTCTCTTCTGGGTTGTAGTGGATCCTACGGTGGGAGGGCACTACAGTTTCAACTGGGGGCTTGGCCTCCGATCCGTATGCCAAAGAGAAAGTAGTATGTCATGTTGATGTTCTATAAGATGTGCGGTAGGCCCAAAGTGCCGTAGGAAGTTCATCCACCCAAGCGCCTTTTGACTTTTCAATTTTCTTCTTGATTAGAGTTTTGAGAATTTTGTTGACAGTTTCGACTTGTCCGTTTGCATGGGGATAAGCTACAGATGAGAAGCTTTTGTGAATTTCGTGCTCTCGGCACCAGTCGGTGAATTTCTCGCTGTCAAATTGAAGTCCATTGTCCGATATGATTTGAGTGGAACCCCGTACCTGCATAAAACATTTTTGATCAAGAAGTTAATAACTTTTGCCGAAGATATTTTATTTAGAGGCTCCGCTTCCACCCATTTGGTGAAATAGTCAACTGCCACTATGGCATATTTGGCTCCGCTTCGGCCCATTGGCAGTTCGCCAATCAAGTCAATTCCCCATATTGCAAAAGGCCAAGGGCTGGTCATCTGAGTAATCTCATTGGTTGGTAGTCGAGGGATTTTAGTAAATTTCTGACATCTGTCGCATTTTTTGACGAAGTCCAAGGCGTCTTTGTTTAAGGTGGGCCAGAAATATCCATATCGGAGTATCTTCTTTGCTAGAGTCTACCCTCCAGTGTGGTCTCCGCAACTTCCTGGATGGATGTTGGATAAGATTTCCTTGGCTTCCCTTCCAGCGACACATCTTAATAAGGGGTTAGAGAAGCCGCGCTGATAGAGGATGCCTTCTTGTATTGTGTAGCGGGAAGCACTGCTCAAGATTTTCCTGACTTCGTTACGCTCGTTGGGTAGTGTGCCATCTTGCAAGTATTTTCGGATAGGAGTCATCCAAGTTTCTTCTTCGATTGTAGCTATCAGATCCTCTTGCTCGAAACTTGGGGCTAGTTGCTTTGAGATGGTTATTGTTCCGGAAGTGGTGTCGTCCTTCATGCTAGCTTGCTTTGCCAGTTCGTCGGCCTCCTGATTCTCTCCTCGAGGAATGTGTTTGATTAAATAGTGATCTAATTGATTGAGCAGCAGCTTGGTCTTCTTTAGATATGCTGTGAGTCGTTCTCCTCGAGTCTGGAATTCTCCCAGTATTTGATTTACAATAAGTTGAGAATCACTATGGAGACATAAAGAACCGACTCCGATCTCTAGGGCAAGTTCTAATCCGGCCATCACTGCTTCGTATTCTGCGTCATTGTTGGCGGCAGCGAATTCCAACCTTAGGGCATAGTGCAGCTTCCTTCCTCTGGGGGTGATTATCACAATACCTGCCCCCGAGCCTTGTTCGTTTGATGCTCCATCTACAAAGAGATTCCACTTGATATCTTTTGTTATTTCAGATTGATCTTTACCTTCGTTGGTAGTGAATTCAGCAATGAAACGGCCATGGCTTGTCCCTTGACGGCGGTGCGAGAATGGTAGGTGATATCATATTGACTCAGTTCAATGCACCATTTAAGTAGTCGCCCAGAAGTGTCGGGGCGATGGAGTACATGCCTTAGCGGTTGATCGATTAAAACTCTGATGGGATGAGATTGGAAATAGTGTCGCAGTTTTCGTGACGTGATTAGCAAACAGTATGCTAGCTTTTCAAGTTTAGGGTATCTGGCTTCTGCCCCTGTAAATCTCTTGCTTACAAAGTATACGGGCCGCTGCGCGCGGTTGTCTTCTCTCACCAAAGCGGCGCTTAAAGCATGGGACGATACAGCAAGGTATAGGTATAATTCTTCGCCTTCATTTGGAGTTGAGAGCACTGGTGGTCTCTGAAGGTCTTCGATCAGGTTAAGGAAGGCTGTCGAGCATTCGTCAGTCCATTCGAATTTTCATTTGTCCTTCTTTAGAGCTTCGAAGAAAGGGATGCATTTGTCGGTTGCTTTAGAGATGAACCTGCTTAGGGCAGCCACTTTCCCGTTTAGGCTTTGCATCTCTCTTCGGGTGGATGGTATCTTGATATCTTGCAAAGCCCGGACTTGCTCGGGGTTTGCTTCAATCCCCCTGGCATGGTCGATCCACAGGGAATTGATGATTTTTAAAATTCTATTCAATCAAATTATACCAAAGTCGAGATTGAATAGCTAGAAATGTAAGAAACTAACAAAAACTAGCAAAAGAAAATGATAAAAATATCAGAGTTAAGAGAACAATTTAGAGATAAATCCACTCTCTAGATCATATAAATCAACAAAATGAAGTTATGATCTCTCTTTTCTTTTCATTAGTGAATTAGTTGATGTGCTTATCATAAGTATGGTATATTTGTGCTATTAATTAGCTCAATATAAACCATCAAACTATAACACAACCACTAATACAAATTTAATTCTCATGAAATATGACAACAAAGTTGAAATAAAAATCTATTTTAAGCATAGCCTATTAACTATTGTTTAGAAATATAGGCTATCAAATTTCAATTTCAACATTCACTTCTTTGCCATAATCATATTTAGATGAAGAGGCAATTTGTGTTATGTTTGTTTAAGCATAGTCTATTTGTTATGAACAACATAGACTATCAAATTCAAAGCTAAACAACATCATTAAACCACTTCAAGTGTTTCCATTAAAGCACAAAACGAGAGTATAAACATCAAAATGTTGCATCTATATACTAGAGAGATTCATTACCCCTAAATTGTAGGGATTAAGCTCTCATATTTATTATCAAATCAACAAATGTAGAAAGCAACATGAAAGCAAAAAAGAAAGAAAAAGAGAGCAAAGCAAAGAAACAAAACTAATCTACTTGCATGAAATAAGAGAAACCTACACTACAACATGATAGTAAATGAACATGAAAAGGAAAGAGCATGTATTAAATTGCATAAAATAAAAAAGATTACAAGAAATAAAAATTGGCTAAGTAGCCATCAAAAGAGAAAGAGAGCTTTCTTTTATTTGATCTAAACTAAAGAGAAGGAGACCTAAGAGAGACTAAGAGAAGAAATTATTACATGAAACATATGGGGTATATATACAAGTTTTAAAACCCTAATTCACTTTTTGGGGAATGCCCAAAATGCCCTTTAGGAAGTGTGGAGGACAAGTAATCATTAACATGTCTTAATACCACATTAAGTGTACATGAAACCATTAACTCCAAAAGCATGTGCTTTAGCCTTTAATTTGTACATTAAGGTAGGTGGGTGGGTGGGGTCCTCCATTATCTTCACTTTGAATTATTTCCATCTTCATTCCTTTATATTCATGTTGTGCATGCATGTGTCTTCATGAAACCACTCCTATTTGAGACCAAATTCCTACAAAAATATATACAAATTTTTAATTAATTTTTCTCAAAGAAATATATGCACATAAATGACCGTTTTGCCCATATATGAAGATGAATATGTGACAATTTCAAATAATATGAATTTTGGTTTAAACAAGTTAAAATACCCAATATGATCATTTATTTAATTTAAAAAGAATAAATATAGTGGTTAAAATATGCACATTTACATGCACATCAATTATGTATTGCAAAAAATTAGAAATATGAAGAAAGAAATTATCTAAAATTTCTAGCCATTATGATGACGAACGGATGACGGTGGGATTGAATTTTTCTCCGTGCTTTTGTTATGTCCCAAAAGCACGGAAAACAAAATAATTTTGTTTTCCATGTTCCAAAAACAAGAAAAATCAAAACAAAACAAAAGCACAAAATTGTTCTACCACCTTTATCATCGTAGTCGCTATGAATTTTATATTTTCTTTTCCTCTATCTTCATATTTTGTATTGCATATTGAAAACTCAAAATGTGACCAAATGGGCCCTAACATTCTACTCTAATGCATGTTTATGAGCAAACCATTTGGGTGTTATTTAGCCAATAGATAACAAAGTATAACTTAAAAGTGAACCTATAAACATATACTATTAGATCTTTGTTAATGAATAAATTCCTTTACGTCTTCCAACGAACCCGCAACACATTATCATCGGAAAGTTCATCCTCATCATTAGTGATCTAGCCCGATTTGCAATACTTTTTATCATCGTTGCTCTATGTCTAATGAATAACAAAATTGAAAATATGTTATATACGAAAGTTGATAAAAATTAACCGCACTTAATGCAACGACCCGAAATTTACGACCTCGAAAATTCGACAATAATACGTTCACTGTAGAAATGCCGAACAATCGAACGTCGGAAATCTCAGATTGTTAAGGAAAAGAAGAAAAAGACGTAGAAGAAGAAACAGAAAAAACAGCACAGAATCTCACAATCGCAGCGGATTAAATTATAATATCAAATAACAACATTTATACAAAGAAAAGCTATAACTATTACTTTACATACAATATATCAGAGTACAATCATTCACCAATAAACTGGACAGTTGTAACAACTTGTCCTTGACTACTATCAATACAATCTCAAATACACAACGGAATATACTCCATACGTCCCTGCCATCTAGCTCGTCTCCTGAGCTCTAGAACGTCCTAACCTATAATCTGTAATACTCGGTCTGACCCGAGCATTACGTTAAAGTAACAACCGAGTCAGGTTGGAAACCAGCGTGAGTAAACCCATTTAAATTGAAATACTAAGGTTGTAAAGCATTTTTAAAAACCCAGGGTAACTCGTTTATCACTATAAGTTCTAATCATTCTGTAGCCAAACACCTATTTCACAAAATAATGTTTACGTACCATTACTTAGTTTCAATCATCCAGTTTACTTAATTTACTCCATTCCAGTCTATTCGATTTACAAATCAAATTTATAAAGAATTATAGATTACTAATCGAAATGGTTCCGGATATCGCTGATATCCGACCTCGATCTCTTCGAATTCAATGCCATCCTTTAAGTCAATACAAATCAATTTATCTTTAGAATGTTATATTCACATAGAGATTCAACACAGATAACTATTCAATTAAATGTATCACATTTATTAACAGTTCAATTCAAAGCATTTCATATCACAGAACATCACAGATTAACATACAAGAGATATTAATCAATCCAAACATTTAATACAATTAATCATCAATAAGCAAGATTAATTAATAACACAATTTGTAATTAATTTAATTTAAATCACAAAATAAATTAATTACTTATGAATTAATTACTTAACCCAGCTTAATTATCATGATTAATTACAAGCCATTTTATTTTATTTAATAATCGGAATTAATTAATTACCATTTAAAATTACTTAAGACCTTAATTAATTAAAAGTATAAACCGAATTTTCTAAATCATTTACTTAATTATCACTTATATTTTATTTAATAAACCTTTGGAATTAATTTATTATTAACAAATGAAATAATTTAAGGCCTTTGCTTAATACATTTGCTCTTCTTAACTATCCACTTAATTACACTGTTTAATTTAATTAGATAAACTTAAAAATAAATTAAATAATAAGCATATAATAAAATATTCCAACTTAATTAGTTTAAGTTAAAAATATTATTATATCACCTTAACAATCTAACATTTAAATAAAACATTATTATTTAAAGAAATATGGTAAGAAAATTGTTTATAACTTGATTTGTTTTACTTTTAAAAAAAACTTGCCAAACGCTTCAGAAAACCCGAGACCACCCGTGTTTTCCCCAACCCAAACCCGAGCCAACCCTCCTTTCTTCTTCTTCTCTTTTCTTTTTAAACTTTGTTCTGTTTAAATTTAAAAACTATTACACACTCGCGAACTACCCGTAAGCAAACTCAAGCCTACTTGTCACTTCCCTGAGTCCAAACCCGAGACCATCCTCTCTTCTTCCTACTCAATATCCTACAGCAACCAAAGCTAAACACAGACACACGTGCACGTGCACAAATGATCAGCACCCCTCTGACCGACGTCGCTACCACCAGGAAATCATCGTCGACCATCTCGACCCAAGCGACCACCTAGAACCCATGACGACCACCTGTGTCGAAATCAAGAATGTCGAGCATCATAGGGACCCAAATTGATCGTCGAAATCCTTCTCACGCCGCCGCCTACGACCACCAGACACCCTGCCGATCAACCCAAAGCCGCGTCACTGACCCATGCTTCGATCCCCCTCACTTCGGTCCATCCCGATGCACCCACGACATCGCGATAGCCTCGACAACCCAAACATCTCAAGCATGGCCTTAAACCCTAGATCGCTGTCGACAAGCCACCACGTTGGTCAAGATTTTCACCGGCCATTTTCCTACGATCTCCAGACACCCAGCTATCTTCAGCAACAAGCCTGAGCTCCTCCACCTCCGATCGCCAAGAAATCGACACAAACTCAATTTCTGTTCAACTCGAAAATTCCCATCAACCACAAACTTAAAAATCTTGATTTTATCATTAAAATTCAAGGTTTTCAGATTCAAATCTGATTTCATAAGTGAACTGGAAATTGGATAGTTGACTTACCTGATATATTACCATTTTCACTGTAATTCCAACTTCTAGTAAAACTATTTGTTATTTACACATAAAATATTTTTAAACATATTGTTTAGTTATTACAAACCTTTTTCCCCTTAAGATCATAACTTAAAAGAGATTAAATGAAAAGAATTAGATTTTTGGATAAATGTTTGGTCTGTTAGATAAGAATAGAGGTTTGCATGTATACACGTAGACATGCACACAGTATTCCATACATATATACCAGACAATACATTTATACATTCATGCAAAAAAATTTCACAACATCACTATTATTATTTATCACATGTATCAAAGTATAAAACAGATTTAACTTTAAAAGTTGTAGTTTACTCACCTTTAAAATGTTGAACAGAAAGGCTTTTGAAAGTTTGAAAACCGGAACAGCAAGCTTGAATTTTGATTTGGAAACTTGGTTTGCTTGATTAAACTGAGTTGAATTGTTTCAGATAGAAATTTGTAAAGTGTTTGTTTTAGTTGTTATTTTATCTTCCCAGGATTTTAGTTTTGAATACGAAGGATGAAGAAAGAATGAAAGAATGGGAGTATAGATGTTTATATAGCCTTGTTTTATAATTTAAAAAAAACGAAGAAAATAAATTAAATGTGACACTTGTATTTTGCATGTTGAACTTAGCTTACAAATGTCCTAATCAATATTTTATATTTTCTTTACGTTTCTATATTTATTTTGTTTTAGGTTTTATATTTTTATCTTTACTTTTTATTTACTATGGTCATTTAATATGATAAAACCCTTTTATGTTTTATACTTATGCTTATATATTTACTAATTATATTTATCTCATGTATGATTCAAAAGAAATATATTAAAACTTTTTTTATTTATTCATATTTAAATTTCAAACTTAAGTTATTTATACTTTAATTAATAACTATATATATAAATACTAGTGTTAAAAACTAGAATTTAACTTTAAATAACCTTTGTGAATTTATACTGAATTTAAATCAGTATTTCTAATAATTTAAATCTAGTTAATTACCAATTAACAGATGTCAAAAATCCGGGTTGTTACATTCCTCCCCCTTTAGAACTTTTCGTTCCCGAAAAGGAACGAAGCAAGAATTTTAAATTATACTGCTTATTTTCAGTTAAATTATTCTTAAACATTTTAACTCATAACTCTTTTTATTTTTTATTTTTTAAAAGCACTTTAATTTTTTTACATAATAGTATCAAAATAGTTTTATAAAAATACTTTTTATAACTTGATGTCTTAACAAGTCCGTGGTGAGAATGCTCTAGAAATCATCACCCCCTCCTTGGTCGAAGTTAACCCGATGATTACTTCGCCATCTCGGCAAAACCATAGAAAACTGTAGGCCTCCACGCCCCTCAATTACACCATGGAACCCGCCACAGATCGCAGCTACACCCAGGGTTACGTCGCCATCACGGCAAAAACCCATGTAACTGTAAGCATCAACGCCCTCGAATTTCGCTGCCAAAATAAACTTCTCCTCACAGACCATATACATCACAGACTACATCAGTCGAGTCCCAATGTAGGCTGCACGCACTCACTGCCACACGACTTTCGCTATGTCTTCATAGATCGCAGTTTACCGATGTTACGTCGCTCTCCCAACGAAATCAAACGTAGACCTTAGGCAATCGCTGCCCCTCGACTTTTGCTATGGTGCGTAGTAGATCCAGTTACACCGAATTACACTGTCGTCACAGCATAACCCAAATGTCTCTATAGGCATCAACGCCCTCAACTTTCGCTACCCCAACCACAATCCTCACGAACTTCAGTTAGTCCGAACATCCTCCCAGGATCAAATTTAGAACCCCCCTTAGGGCTCAAGGCAGAACCACCCCGTGGATCTCCTACTAGAAGTTCATTCCAAATGGGAGCGCCTTTTTCCCCATAGCCATTCTCAAAACATTTTATACTATACACATATAGTATCTTTCAAATCATACTCTTTATATGTATCATATATAAATCCCATTTGCCCAAAATCGATATCCCAAAATCGATAGTTCCAAACTTGGCTTTCCAATTCTCAAAATTGATTTTTTTCCCAAAATTAAAATCCTTTCAAAATCAATGGGTTCCAAAATTTTTTTTCCAAAATCATTCTCATAAAACCATTTACATACATACATACATATATATATATATATATATGTTTTTCTTAGAACAAAATATTTTTGGATCATTATATACTTATATAAATTACCTTTATACTTCAAATATTTTTCAAAGATCTTTTTTTCTGGTTATAGATTCAATAAGAAGAGTTTATCATATAAAAGCAATATATATAACTTTACCTATGCCAAATCAACATTCAAATTTGATTTCTTTTATAAAGTTATTTTCCATATTACTTACTTTTTATAAAATGAGTTTCAGTTATAGTGATATCCAACTTCCACTTTTATTCATCATATGTTTCAAAGTATACTTTTCCATTTCAAAAATCATTTTACATTCTTTTCAAAATATCTATTTCATTCAAGCATGTACGATGTACAAATACCACAATATCAAATCTGATCGCTCACTCGATCACACAATTCCACTTCCGAACTAGTATCGTCCACCCGACTTCCTAGTGCGGATTCAGATCTGGTTTCTTGATCAGAAACCATCATTCTCCTTGCATAGCCATAAATATGGTAGAGAATTTCTATAACCAATCAAAAATACATATCCAGGGTTCACTGTCGAAAATCGAGTGAAAAATCCCAACTCGGATCGATATACTACCTCGAAATTCTATGCTCGAATCTGGATCAAATCGTTATGCGAATAGAAAATATATGTACATCCTACGTATTTACCTTCATTGATTATCAGCTAAATCAATTTTCTTTTTATTCACCTTCATTTTGATTCTATTCACTTACTCACAAATGCAACCATTTCCATTTGGGTTATCACTTCAATTCTTATCTCCATTGGTATTTAATCATAAACAGTTTGCACTCTGACCAATTTGAATTCAGAAAATAGCTTGAAAAAATTTAAAATGGATAAGTAGTTGTAAAATAGTTATTACTTTTAAATAGCAGTAGAATAGTTAAGTAGTTATAAAATAGTTGTAAAATAGTTAAATAGTTGTAGAATAGTTAGATAGTTGCAAAATAGTAATTAATTTGTAAAACAGTTGTAAAATTGTAGTAATATAGTTAAATAGTTTCAAAAATAATTGTAAAAACAAGTATAAGACAATTTGGGTTCAAAAAGAAAGGTTGTATAGTAAGTAGCTAGAAAAATAGATTTAAAACAGTTTATATAAAAACAATTTATTTGAAAATAGTTTCAGAGTCAAATTGGTTCAATTTTCCAATCTCCCATTCCAATCAATTTCCAATTTCCGCTTCCATTTAAATTGATTCGATTCCAATTCAATTTGAATTAACTTCAATTCCTTTTCCAAATTCAAATCAATTTCCATTTGAATTTAAACTTATTCAACTTCAATTCCAATTAATTCAAATCAAATTCATTTGAACTAATTTCAATTCCAATCTCAACTTTAAACTATCTTGAATTATATAAATTCGAGTTAAATTTTCAAATGTTGATTTAATCCCCTTAAATCAAATTAACCTTTACTTTTAATTTAACAGCCTAAGTCTTTAAATAATTTAATTCTGAGCCCAAATTTTAAATATTCATTTTAAATTACCTTTACTTAACTTATTTTTAGGTTCAAGTAAGAGTTCAAAACATTTTTAAACAATTTAATTTTCAGAATCCAATTTATTACCCAATTTTAACTTCAAACTTTAAAACCAATTCTTAACAATTTTACTTCGCAAGTTCAATTCTAAACATTCAGATCTTAAGTTCAAAGTGATTTCATTTTCATAAGTTCAATTTTATCTCTAAAAAAATCAAAATCTTTTAAATGCTTTCAAAATAAAGTTTAATTCCATTTAATTTCAGTAATGGATATATATATATATATATATATTATCTCAATCTACTTCTTAATTCATTCAAAATAATTCAATTCATAGTTTCATAGATTATTAATAACAATAGGATGATATTAGGATACGTAAAGGTAAATAAACATCCAAATTATCTAAAACATCCATCAATAGTATCCATTACCAATTTCCCGAACTCAAACCCGTTTTGAGATCACACATAACTCCCTTTCAATTCAACTCATTTAACTTCCCTAAGTTAAATCTCAATTTCATCTTGAAATTTCCAATTCAGGTTGTTCGTTCTAAACTTATTTAACTTCTCCTAAGTTAAATTCAATATATTTAATCCAGTCAACCTTACTAAACTTGAATTTTCCATTTCAAATTTTAAACTTCTTATCAATATCCGTTCTCACTTATAAGTTCAAAAACTTATTTCACTTTGGGTTTACATCACATTTTAGGGAAAAAATTCAAAACTCAACACTTAGAGT
Organism: Allium cepa; assembly: GCA_030765085.1. Classification (NCBI taxonomy): domain Eukaryota; kingdom Viridiplantae; phylum Streptophyta; class Magnoliopsida; order Asparagales; family Amaryllidaceae; genus Allium; species Allium cepa. The sequence continues at coordinate 69,849,561 of CM060928.1, forward strand.
TTATTTCAAATCATCTTTGATATTATGTATATCCCATATATATACATATTTATTTCCATTGCACTTCAAGTCAAACTTTAAATTTTAAACCATTCTTGGTTTTTAATTCAAAACAAATTCCTTTAAGATTTTTAAAACAATTCTTGTTTTAAAAGAAGATTCCTACATTTACAAATATTATTTATTATATCTTTTAATACTTTGAAACAATTTATGTTTTCTTAATTTAGATTTAAAACTTCATAATTTAAATCCTTCTCAATTTACAAGTTATACTTATCTAAATGTTTAATTCCTTAAAACATTTCATTCTTCTTTATCATCGTTTATTCTAGGAAATAAACATCCCTTTATTAAGATACAATACCCATTTATGATAATTATCAGATCTAGAAATCATACACACCCTATATTCCATAATCATTTACTGGAAAATCAAATCAAGGTAACTTATTTCAATACTCTTAAAATTCTTTTTAAATTTTATAGGATTTAAATTCAGTTTTGAATCCATTTTTAGCTCAACTTATCTTCATAATTAATCCTTACCCAAATCCCTATTTGGTTGTATTTCTATTACCACTTAATTCTTATTATTATATTTAATTCCAATAATTCAACAACCAATTACCTTAATATATTATAATAACTAGAAAAACTATTGCTTTATATATCAAAATATAAGCTTGTATAAAAACTAACTTTAAAACTGTTTTAAAATCTTTATATAAGAAAGTAACAAATATGCCCTCATATATAATACAGTCAACTCGTTTAGGGTACTATTGACCCTATCCTTAATGAGTAACCCTACCAGAGCCAAGGTTCTCGCTTAACCTTCAGCTCTGATACCAAATGTAACGACTCAAAATTTACGACCCTGAAAATTCGACACTAATATGTTCACTGTAGAAGTGCCGAGTAATCGAATGTCGAAAATCCCAGATTGTTAAGGAAAAGAAGAAAAAGAGGTAGAAGAAGAAACAGAAACAACAGCATAAAATCTCACAATCACAACGCATCAAATTATAATATCAAATAACATCATTTATATAAAGAAAAGCTGTAGCTGTTACATTACATACAATATATCAGAGTACAATCATTCACCAATAAACTGAACAGTTGTAACAACTTGTCCCTGATTACTATCAATACAATCTCAAATACACAGCGGAATATACTCCATAGGTCCCTGCCATCCAGCTCGTCTCTTGAGCTCCAGAACGCCATAACCTGAAAATCTGTAATACTCGGTCTAACCCGAGCATTACATTAAAGTAACACCCAAGTCAGGCTGGAAACTAGCGTGAGTAAACCAATTTAAATTGAAATACTAAGGTTATAAAGCTTTTTTGAAAACTCAGGTAACTCGTTCATCACTACGAGTTCTAATCATTCTGTAGCCAAACACCTATTTCCCAAAATAGTGTCTAAGTACCATTACTTAGTTTCAATGGTCCAGTTTACTTAATTTATTCCATTCCAGCCTATTCGATTTACAAATCAAATTTATAAAGAATTATAGATTACTAATCAAAGTGGTTCTGGATATCGTTGATATCCGACCCCGATCTCTTCGAATTCAATGCCATCCTTTAAGTCAATACAAATCAATTTATCTTCAGAATGTTATATTCACACAGAGATTCAACACAGATAACAATTCAATTAAATGTCTCACATTTATTAATAGTTCAATCCAAAGCATTTCATATCACAGAACATCACAGATTAATAAACCAGAGATATTAATCAATCCAAACATTTAATACAATTAATCACCCATAAGCAAGATTAATTAACCACATAATTTGTAATTAATTTAATTTAAATCACAAAATAAATTAATTACTTATGAATTAATTACTTAACCCAGCTTAATTATCATGATTAATTACAAGCCATTTTATTTTATTTTAATTAATTATTGGAATTAATCAATTACGATTTGAAATTACTTAAGACCTTAATTAATTAAAAGTATAAACCCATTTATCTAAATCATTTACTTAATTATCACTTAAATTTTATTTAATAAACCTTTGGAATTAATTTATTATTAACAAATGAAATAACTTAGGACATTTACTTAATACATTTGCTCTTCTTAACTATCCACTTAATTACACTATTTAATTTAATTAAATAAACTTAAAAATAAATTAAATATTAAGCATATAATAAAATATTCCAACTTAATTAGTTTAAGTTAAAAATATTATTATATCACCTTAACAATCTAACATTTAAATAAAACATTATTATTTAAAGAAATAGGGTAAGAAAATTGTTTATAGCTTGATTTGTTTTACTTTAAAAAAAAAAAACTTGCCAAACACTTCAGAAAACCCGAGACCACCCGTGTTTCCCCCCACCCAAACCAGAGCCAACTCTCCTTCTTCTTTTTTTTTCTTTTTAGACTTTGTTTTGTTTAAATTTAAAACTGTTACACACTCGCGAACTACCCGTAAGCAAACTTGAGCTAACCTATCACTTCCCCGAGTCCAAACCCGAGACCATCCTCTCTTCTTCCTACCCAATATCCTACAACAACCAAACCTAAACACTGACACACGTGCACGCGCATAAATGATCAGGACCCCTCCGATCGACGTCACTACCACCAGCAAGTCATTGTCGACCCTCTCGACCCAAGTGACCATCTAGAACCCATGACGACCACCTGTATCGAAATCGAGAATGTCGAGCATCACAGGGACCCAAATTGAATGTCGAGCATCACAGGGACCCAAATTGATCGTCGACACAAACTCAATTTCCGTTCACTTGAAAATTCCCATCAACCATAAACTTAAAAATCTTGATTTATCATTAAAATTCATGGTTTTCAGATTCGAATCTAATTTCATAAGTGAAACTGGAAATTGGCATAGTTGTTTTACCTGATATATTACCCTTTTCACTGTAATTCCAACTTCTAGTAAAACTATTTGTTATTTACACATAAAATATTTTTAAACATATTGTTTAGTTATTACAAACCTTTTTCCCCTTAAGATCAAAACTTAAAAGAGATTAAATGAAAATAATTAGATTCTTGGACAAATGTTTGGTCTATTAGATAAGAACAGATTGCATGTATACACACAAACATGCACACAATATTCCATACATATATACCAGACAATACATTTATACATTCATACAAAATATTTTCACAACATCACTATTATTATTTATCACATGCATCAAAGTATAAAACAGATTTAACTTTAAAAGGTGTAGTTTACTCACCTTTAAAATGTTGAACAGAGAAGGCTTTTGAAAGTTTGAAAACTGGAACAGCAAGCTCGAATTTTGATCTGGAAACTTGGTTTTCTTGATTAAACTGAGTTGAATTGCTTCAGATGGAAATTTGCAAGAGTTTGTTTTAGTTGTTATTTTATCTTCTCAGGTTTTTAGTTTTGAATACGAAGGATGAAGAAAGAATGAAAGAATAGGAGTAGAGATGTTTATATAGCCTTGTTTTATAATTTTTAAAAAAAATGAAGAAAATAAATTAAATGTGACACTTGTATTTTGCATGTTGAACTTAGCTTACAAATGTCCTAATCAATATTTTATATTTTCTTTACATTTCTATATTTATTTTGTTTTAGGTTTTATATTTTTATCTTTACTTTTTATTTACTATGGTCATTTAATATGATATAACCTTTTTATATTTTATACTTATGCTTATATATTTACTAATTATATTTACCTCATGTATGATTCAAAAGAAATATATTAAAACTTTTATTTATTTATTTTTATTTATTCTTATTTAAATTCCAAACTTAAGTTATTTATACTTTAATTAATAACTATATATATAAATACTAGTGTTAAAAAGTAGAATTTAACTTTAAATAACCTTTCAGAATTTATATTGAATTTAAATCATTATTTCTAATAATTTAAATCTAGTTAATTACCAATTAACAGATGTCAAAAATCCAGGTTGTCGCACTTAATAATGCAAACTTTAAGGAGAAACAATCACAATGTCATAACACTTGCCAAACGTAACCTCCCCATATAGTATTTTGAGTACTTATTGTGGATTTAGCTAGGGATGACAATTGAACAAGTTTTTTCATTCTCCACACCCGGCTCGGGATTTGTTAAACCCAATTGGAAAATTTTAGGCTAACACCCCTAAATGCAACAGAAATAATAGGATCGTAAGGTGGAATAAATAGATAGTGTTCATCATATACATAATTTACATTGGTTCCACTATGGCAAGATAGTGTTCATCCACTTTGCGGAGAGTAGATTCTATTACTTTCTAGAAAAGAAAAAACAACTTATATTAATCTCTAAAAAGATTATTTCCTTGGGTAAAAATAATTGATTTATATGATAATAAATCGATACCTATGGAAAAAGTTTATTTATGTTGATTTATCAAATTTCTTCCAAAATATATGTGCACAATAAAATGTCTTCTTTAATCATTTAGATAACTCATTCTTATTTAGATAATTTCTTGTCATGTTTATAAACCAACTTAGGCAATAAATTTGAGTCATAATTTCATAATGACTCTAATATCTTCCAAATCTTCTTAAGTATGAAATTATTGTATTATCGAACTCTAATAAAACCTAGTCCCAGACCTATCATGCAGATTCGATGCGGCATTTCCTGGATATCTATATATTTTCTATTCTAGGGCATGTCATAAACACGAGTCTATCTCCTATGTCAAACCACTTCTGGGGCATCTATATATTTTCTCTTAAAAATGTATTTTTATTTACAAACACCTACATTTTTATATGAAAGAAAGATAAATACTAACAAATATATTGATTATAGCTAATAATAAGGTAATCAAGGCGCAAGGTGCAAAAAGGCGCCAAATTTATGCCTTGGGCTATTTTGTACCTTATGCCTTTCTGTGTGTTTAAAAAACTACACTATAACTTAACTTTAAATATAATAATTTTAGCTTTAAACATATTTGTAAATAATATTTTTGCAAATAAAAAAGCACAACCTACTAATGCAAAGTCACAAATGATAACCTCGACCAAAAGGACGTCAAACTCAAGTTTACAACACCCATAACATGGAAATTATAATAAAAAATTAGAATCGTCTTTAATAATAGTTGTAATACCTTTGGTGTCATACTTTTTTGATGTCAACGTAAACTATCAAAAATACCCCTCTAAAGGTATTATCAAAATCTCACCATCACTTAAAATTAGGATCTAACAAATAAACATATTTAATCAATTCAAAAACAAGTCTCTAAAAATATTACCAAATCAAATTATAATATCACTTAAAATCTTTAATAATAGTTGTCACTTAAACAATAACAAAGAACATAACAAGTAAACTCCTTTATGAATTCAAAACTTCCTTCTACAAATATTAATAAATCTTAATATCATTTAAAAATAAGATCTAACAAATGAACTTTTTTTTACAAATTAATAGGAACAAAAATTGAAACTAATGAAATTAATTAGATGTTGCAATAAACACTACAACAAAAAGACCCTACGATAGCGCCCGAAAAACGCTATTAAATGATATTATAGCGGTTCGATAAACGCTGTATAACGACATGTGATTAAAAACAACCAACATTAGATAGCACGAAAAAAGCGCTATAAAAATTGTTAATTTCATAGCGCAAATATTGCGCTATGTTATTTATTTTTATAGCGGCAAAATAGGCGTTATTGATTAATATCACAGCGCTATTAGCCCGCTATGAAATTCGTTATTAGCCACAAAATACTTTTTTTATAAGATAGAACTAATATTGCGCTATAGAAAGTGTTAATAGCGGATTATTAGCGTTGTATTTGAATAGGTTATTGTAGACGGTGACTTGTCACAACTCCAATATGCCGCTATAAAAAGTCAGCTACAATAGCGCTTGTACTCTGCTATAATATCTTATTTTATAGCGCTTACTGACCTATCATTCATCATTATTTATAGCGCTTTTTGTAATACCATAGCGCTTTTTATGGTCTGCATCTTTAATACTAACAGATTTGATAGCGGCCATTAGGCGCTATTAAATATTATAGCGGTTTTGAAGTGCTATAATTTAATTTCACAATTCAAAATTTTTCTACATCCTACTAATAAACTGCAATATTAAATACCAATATCAAAAAGCACAATAATAATCATAAAAGATAATAAATATAGAGATGTAACACATTACATTAAACATACCAAATATTCATACACATCAAAACGTAGTAGCAAATATTTTAAGCACACCCCAAAAAATAGTAGCATAGTTTAACAATAAAAAACAAGTACATATTTGATTGTTTGCATTAAAATAAAGATCACAACTTTAGCATCTTCTTCTTTCACACACCAGCAAATAAGATAAATAATTACATTAAGAACGATACACAATTAATGATAGATGTTTTTACATGTAACAAAAAACTAAATTATTGCATATTATTGCATGTCTCATTTTATATTCGTACATGTTACTATTTATTTGAATCTACATCAAAATTTCTGGCATAAATTGGTAGCCAACTGACTTTTATTAAGTCAGATAGCTAATTTACTTTTGGACAGTATCATGTATATTCGAAAATTATGGCTTCTACTTGTTTTATATGTCTACCATTCACTGCGCCCTTCAATCAAGGGATGTAATTAATCATTCAAAACTCAAGAACCACTAAAAAAATTCAAAATATTAAGTACGTACTTATAGCCGGTTGCTGCGTCAAAAGCTGCATGATTTTCATACCTGAGAAAAGGGACAATCTTAGATATGAGATAACAACAATAAAATGAAAATGATCATTTGTTCGGTTATTGCCCACTCCTATATCACCCAGGCACGAGCGCATTGGATTGTATAAAAATTAAAACGTGCAATCCCTTAATTAAAATACACACTGCAAAGTATAACGCACCCATAAAGCAATACCAAGATAAGACCCCAATACAACAGCAAACATAGTGCCAGCACTCAAATTTAATATCACACGTATGTTTCTATATATATTGACATATCAAAAGTCTACATTTTATTGAGTTGTTCGGCCCGTACATAAACAACATTTTTTAAGTAAAGAATGTGTATTTTTGATATATTTTTTACCCTTTTTTTTAGTTTCTGTATAAATTTTGCCTTTTTCTGCAAAGCAAATTGTTAGGCCATTGTGTAGCTTTTAACCCTTGTTGTGCAGTAATTGTATCATTTTGATCTAATTTTTACAGCTCCATGAAATTGAGCAAATCTTTACTCTTGGGATACATATTATTGATACAAAAAATACTTACCAATTAACTCGGAGCAGTGGATATTATCTCAGCAAGACAATGTTTCTGCATCAAGTAGAAATGAAAACATTTAATGTCAGTCACATTTTGTGTCAATACTGGCAATTAATTCATATCTTTAGGATATTTTATATATGAATACAATTCAGACAAGAAATAGGCTGTGTTAGCTGTAACGGCCTAACAATCTGCTTTGCTTTAAGGATACAATTCTGTGCATATTTTTCTTTATTCAACCTTTTTGCTTTAAGGAAAATGTTAACAGGTTAAAAGGTGTTAAATTACCGAAATAACCTCCTTAAATCCGTCTAATTTTTATGATGGAAGGAGCATATAAGTATTTTGAATATAAAAAATTATCCGTTAACGCATAAATATCACTTTTTTAGGCACACGTTAGCAACTTTGATAATTGCGTACAATGCATAAGAGGTTATTGTGCTTATAATTGCTTTCTTTTTCCTATAGAAAGGACCATGTGTAATGGGTAGAACTTTCTACTCCTCCCTTGTGCATTTTGAAATACATATTGCAAACGCAAAACGCAAAACTGAAAGGTCAAATAAAATGGGGTCTAAGTAATTTATAGACTTATGCTCAACTTACTTGATGCAGTTTTTGTGTTGGCAGCCACATGAACATTTAGGACATGGCGTGATGGTTTCGTTGTAGAAGGATGAGAAGGAAACACAGCAGCTCGGGTTCTTTGATGCCAGAAATTTTGAGTATGTACATGTGACATTCCATGTCACTGCATTTTGACCAACCAGACTTTTGTTTTATAAAATGGTTTAGAATCTTAAATGAGATAATAGGATTATGATATAAATACAGGGCCATCCATGGCTACAATCACAACAAACTGGGGCTTAAAGCTCCCACTTCATTTGCACCTTATTTTTTTAGATGATACAAGTCTATTAATAGTACAGTTAATTCACCATGTTTGATGATTTACGGACAAAGTGACCTTTATTTACTTGGATTGTTGGTTGAATTCAGGAGCAAATATCACATTTTGAAGACTCTACTTCTGTTAGCATAGCTATTAATGAACAGACTCATTTGACTCTTTTTATTATACTTGTATAAATTTGTAAGAGTCAAGACATTTTTTTTCTTTTTAGATAATTTTTATAAATTGACTAATTTCACGCATAGGTTATGTTTAAAACTTATTTCAAATATTGACCTAATTTTAAGGTTTGAAAAAATAATCATGCCCATTTATGGAATAGGTATGTTTTCTTCAGACTTTGTTACAATTTATTGTTTGCTTACTCCCCAAAAACAAAAGAACAAAATCAAATAACACGTTCTCATTTCATATATTCACATATATATGTTGATCTTAGTAGATGACATCTGTAACAACCCCCAATTTCGTACCATTCAAATCGACAATAATCCACACATGTCGGACTTGAATGATGCGAAATAACAGATTGTAAATAAATTTGGAGCAAATGAAATCAAATATACAGAATCACAGACACAGAACAAACAGAATAACTCGCAGCGGAATATAAAATAACATAGTAGTTCATGAAGCTACTATAACAGAGTCTCAAACCAAATACATAATATAGTCTGAAAAACAACAGAATAGAAATCCCAAATACATAGAAGTTCACTAATACATGAGATAAACTAATACAGCTGAAACAGAAGTAGATAAATATGTAGATAAGTAGAAACTCCAGTGAAAGACCAGCTCCAGGAAGAGAATCCAAAGCTGTGAATACTCAGGCTGACCCGAGCGTAAAGCAAAACACAAAACACTCGAGTCAGGACAATATATACTTATATAATGTAAACCAACTCAAGTGAACTGTAATAAAGATACAACTAACTTAAAGGATGCCTGGGACCGCCCATCCTCTAAGGATCCGTTAAACTATTTACTATATAGTAATATTTCGCTATTATACTAATGTCTACAGTAAAATAAACATACTTTTAAATAGCATTCCGGGCTACCCATGTCACCCTTCACACATAATAGTCCCAGTAGTCCATCCAATATCATGCCATCTCCACTCCGGGTGACTGTCAGAGGATACCACACGGGCTACGGGAGAAAGACAAACTCGTAGTAAAGGCTCGGTATGGTAGGTGACACGGCACATAAGGCAATGCCAGGGTAGATATACCAATTACGCACACGGGCTGGTGGTAACGCAGCAGCCACATACACCCACCCCGAAAAACACTCCAAAAATCAAGGGGTGCACCCAATCGATCACAACAGTAATAAAATGGTATCGAAGAAGTGTGTTCAGCCAGAGGTGCTACCTCCTTTGGCCCGAGATCGCCCCTGTTTTAGCCACCTTATGCTAACTCATGGGAGTTAGGTTCACGAAATGTACCTTAGGAACGTCGTCACCATCCTACTTCATTCTGGAATCTCCACCGCGCACACAGTTGTTAAAGTGGTTTTCGGTATCGACAGAGAGTATGTCCATATCCGATCCCGGTCTCTTTAACAACCAATCGTTATTATAACCCGTAGTTATAATTTCAAAAATGGTATTTATTTCTCAAAATCCAATATCATTTCAAATCCATTTCAAAATATCAACTTATCATTTCATTTGAAAAACATATTCATTTTTTTTATTCAATTTAAAAATACCATTCACATTTCAAAATAGTTCAATTCCAGCAAATTACTTCGTTTAAATCCTTTAAAAGTGAAGTTATTACATTTAATAATTAAATTATTAAACTTCCAAAATTTTCAACTTTCAAAGTTCATTCATTCACTTAATTTTATCAAAACAGTGAAAATTCAACTTTCGCAGCATTTGGAAATTGCTACAGAAAGTTATATTCAAAACAGTTAAATTTAACAAAAGACAGCGTTTAAAATGTTGTAGTAGTGTTACATTAGTTTCAAAGAAAAAAAAACTTAGTTTAATCCAACAATTATATTTTCTATAATTCACTTTTAACTTATAAAATCACATAATTTTACTTTTATAACAATCATTTAATTTTCTTTAGTTTCATGATTTCATAAAGTTAAATTTCCATTTAAAAATTCATATTTAACACTAATTCACTTATTAAATTGCAGTGTCCAATTTTAAATTCATTACATTTAAATTTCAACCTAACACTTAAGTTAAAATTCTCAAATATAACTTAGTTTATATTTTTATTTACTTAATTAAAAATTCACTTTTAAGTCAATTCCGAAAGTTCCAATTTTAGTTACAATTTAAAATTTCAACTTAAATATTCATTTATTTCACATTTCAACTTTATTAAAATCATTAATATGATATAAAATCACTTTAAATTCCTTTAAATTCAAATTATCATAAATTTATCATGCTTTCATATTCTATTTAATTTCAAATTATAATTAAATCAAATTTCCCAAAATAGCTTACATTCAAAATTTTCTAACCTTTTCGTTAATTTATTTCACTTGTAATTATTCAGAAAATCAATAATATTTTACCAAAAATCATTTTTAATTAGGTTTAAATCAAAATATTTTAATATTTACATTTCTAAAATAATTTTAAAATTTTTAGAAAAATATATTAACTACGGGTCTGTATATAATTTTCTACACTAGGAAAAGTGATACGGGTAATATATCATTTCAACCCGTAATTTACAAAGAAAAATCCGGGTTTTATCATTTCAAACCCGCAGTCCCAAGTAAATGAAATAAATTTGAAAATCATTCAGGCCTATTATTTCAGCCCATAATGATTTTCCCTTATTCTAAAGTCCGTTCGGGTATGTATCATTTCAACCCATAGTGATTCTAATCTAAAGGGAACTTGTAGTGTGATAAACGAATAAAATAACAGAACAGCATAATATAACAGTAATAAATGTCATAATAGGTGTTTAAGCATGGGTGAACATCATATAATAGTGACATAGCAAATAATAATATAGTGATGCAGTTTACATATTCACAAGTGATCAATTTACTATTCATATAAGTATAAAACTGTCTGGTGAGAATAACTCACTGTTTTGAGCTGATGACACAACGACGAATTGCACAAACGGGATCTACACAAGCACAAAAGCACGAAACAGATACGAATGGAGGAGCCAAGGATTAATTCCCTTGAATACCAATCAAACAAACAATATAACAATTATAAGGTTTCAGACCAAAAATACGATAAACTATGCTAGAAATAACTTCATAAAACAAAGCTGAAATGCTTTGCACTTGCTTCCGACATCCCATAGGCTCGGCCAGAGGTGGAGTACAGGTCTAAGGCAATGGTTTTGGGTCAGGTCTGGGTTGCTTAGGTCGGCCTAACATGAGTTTGTTGATGGCAAAAGTTATGGAGATGGAACAACAACACAACAAGGCGTAACTACTAACAACATCACAAGTTTCAAGCAAACAAAGCTCGTCCAAGGCTGCTGTGGTCATGGCCAGAGGAGTGGGGTCCACTGTGGTGACGTGGTAGAGGGTGCTGGAGGTGCTGGAGGTGGTGGTGGTCATGTAGGTGGCGGCCATGGGTGGTGGAAGTGGTGGATGTGAAGGCTTGTGCTTGGCTAGGTCAAGATGTTGGAGTTTGGTGAACTTGGTGAAGGAACTACCACCAAGGGTGGTACGGATGGGGATGGTCAGTGAGGAGGAGGTGCTGGTGGCGTGCTCAGGTGGTGGTGGTGGCAGGGGCTGGAGAGGGGCATGGCCGATCCTATGATAAAGAAGATCAAGTTCAAATCAAACGAAAAATCAGCATAAGTGAACAAAAGGAGATAAAAGAAAAATAGAATTTTACCAACTTCTCAAACAAGTTATGGCCGAATTTTTATTTATGAGATGAGAAATGATGTACGTGAATGAATAATGGAGGTAGGCAGCTGAAGTATGTGAGTTATTATGGCCAATTGATGGCAAAAGTAAGTTAAAAATGTGAAAAGGCGGGAAAATCAAAAGCCATTGGAAATAAAAAGTCACAAACCCTTTCAATTTACCTTTAATTATTTATAAAAGTTTATATATTCTGAAATAACAATATTATCAGATAAAATTTCGAAACTTTAAAAAATTATAAAAATATATGTACCATTTATCAATTATATAGATTAAAATTAAGGAAAAATAGTTAAAACAGTGAACTAGACTAGAAAATTTGAAATTAAATGAAATAATTTGTAGAAAATTAATATGAGCTTGTAAAGTATTTTTAAACATAAATAATAACATAAAACAAAATTTTATTCACAAAATAAATATTTAAAATTTAATTTAAATATAATTTTTAATGCAGAAAATAGCAAAAAATGGGAAAACAGCCCTTAAAAATAGGAAATCAATACAGTAAATTTTGAAAAAATTCTATTATTATTTTTAAAATATTTAGAGATGAAATTTCACAAATAAAACAAATTTAAAATAAAATAAAGAAATTTAAAATGAAGAAAATGGCAGAAAATTAGAAAACAGCCTTTAAAAATAGGAAATAAATACAGTAAATTTTGGAAAAATTACATTTTCATTTTAAGAATGTTTAGAAATGATATCACACAAATAAAAAAAATTAAATAAATTTCAAAATGAAATAAAGTCAAATTTAAATATATAGTCAAAATCTAGGGTTGTTACACTCTCCCCCACTCAAATCTTTTCGTCCTCGAAAAGAACGAAAAGGAAAAATAAAGAGAAACAGGATAGAGAAACAAAATAGTACCTGAAACGAATAGTTCCGGATTCGAAGCACGAATGCTCTCCTCCGTTTCCCAAGTACAATCTCGATCATCAGTACTCCACTGTACTTTGACCAGATTAACAGATTTTCTTCTGAGCTGCTTCGTATCTCTATCGACAATACAAAGTGGCTTCCTCTCAACAGTCAGGTTAGGCTCAATATCCAAACTATCAAGAGCAGAAGGCTGGACAATAAGAGATGGATCGTGGAGATGACGGCGAAGATGTGAGACATGGAATACATCATGCACTCCAGAAAGCTTCTCGGGCAAATCCAGACGATAAGCCAAAGAACCAACTCTTTCCATGATGCGGAAAGGACCAATGAACCTGGGAGAAAGCTTCCCTCTACGACCAAAGTGAATGACATTCCTCAAGGGAGAAACTTTAAGGAACACCTGATCACCAACAGCAAATTCCAAATTTCGCCTACGCCTATCAGCATATTTCTTCTGTCTATCCTGAGCGACTCTCAGCCTCTTCTTAATCTCCTCAACTTTCTCAGAAGCTTCCAAAATCACTTCAGGACCAAGAACCATACGATTACCGGATTCAATCCAGCAAGAAGGAGATCTACAAGGTCGCCCGTATAAAGCAGCAAACGGAGACATTTTGAGACTGGCCTGAATGCAAAGATGGAATGAGATAGATAAAAAGATCAAGAATAGACTAAAAACAGAAGATAAGACAATACCTGATAGCTATTATTGTAGGTAAATTCGGCAAGATGGAGATAATCTTTCCAAGATCCTCCATAATCAAGCACACAAGCACGAAGAAGATCCTCGAGAATCTGATTTACTCTTTCCGTCTGACCGTCGGTCTGAGGATGATAAGCAGTGCTCAGATTCAAACGAGTACCCAAAGATTCCTGAAAAGCCTTCCAGAACTGACTAGTAAAGATAGGGTCACGATCACAAACAATACTGAGAGGAACACCATGGAGACGAACGATCTCTCTCATGTAAATCTCAGATAAACTTGAAGCAGAACGAGTAGACTTGACCGGAATAAAATGAGCGGACTTGGTCAGTCTATCAACAATAACCCAGATACTCTCATTGCCTTTCCGAGTCCTCGGTAAACCATCGATGAAATCCATGGAAACCTGTTCCCACTTCCAATTAGGAATCTCGAGGGGCTGCAACAAACCAGGGGTCTTCTGGTGATCGGCTTTGACTTGCTGACAAGTCGCACACCGACTAACAAAGATAGAGATATCCCTCTTCATCCCCTTCCACCAATAAAGCCTCTTCATATCCTGATACATCTTCGACACACCAGGATGAATAGAAAGTCTGGATCTATGATTTTCCTGAAGCAACTCCTGTCTCAAACTATCAACATTCTGAACACAAATCCTGCCGTTAATCCGCAAAATCCCTTTGTCATCAATCTGAGCTCCACTACTACCTCTACTACCACCAACTCTGCTACGAACACTCTCCTTCATCAATCTAAGCATCTCATCCTCATCCTGCTTAGCCATAATGACGCAGCGGATTATTCGAAACAAAACTTCAATCAATGAAATGTAGCAATCGGTGAGTTGAAGATACCAAAATGCCCAAGTTCGTTGATCCCAAGATACCGAACTTTAGCTATCTCAAACACGTTGATAGCGCACTATACCGTGTTCAAAGATCTACGATTCTTCGCACGTTGATCTAGCGCACTAGATTCCGTGAATCGGCTTCTACGATCGTTGAATCGAGCGCACTCGATTAACCGAAAGAGGAGATAGGAGATTACACTCAACTACCAATTGGTATGAAAGCACAAAGCTAACAAAAGAGAATTTTATTCAAAAATCAACAACCCTCAAAATGTACAACACACGCGTATTTATAGGAGTTACAACCCAGTCCCTAAGTCGTTGCCGACCTACGACCCAACTTAAGTCGTGACCGACTTAACACACGCGACTCAACCCCTTTACAATACAGCCCAATGTAAACGACTCAACCCCTGGCCGACTTAACAAGTACGACCTACATACAACAACTCACCCGACTCAACACGACCGACTCATCATAGGTCGTACGCGACCTAACACACCAAGACCGACTCAAGGACTCAGCTCATTACATTACACAGCCTTCGGCCGACCCAACATCACACCGACTTAACGACTCAAAGACTCGCGACCTTACAACACAAGGTCGACTCAACACCACATGGATACAACAGTTAGGTCGTATACGACCTAACGACTCAAAGACAACAAACTACAACACATATGCTCATATGGCCGACTTAAGCGCATGCCGACTCAAGCCCCAATCTCCCTGCGCATATCTCCTCAACGGCTTAGTTAGGTCGTGATTGCTTCCTCTTCTGTTAAGTCGTAACTCGTTATCCTTCACCCTGTTAAGTCGCGAACGACTTAAGGCCTCTTTATTAGCTCGTGAACGACTTAACCCTTGAGGAATTGTAGATCGTGCTGCATCATCCTCCCCTGGTTGAGAAAAATTCGTCCTCGAATTTGTAAATTCTTTCCCATCAGATTGTCCATCTCCATAATACGGCACAAGATGTTTAACATTGAATACGTCAGAAGTGTATACATCCTCCGGCAGTTTCAACTTATAAGCATTGTCATTAATTCGCTTCACAACTTCGACAGGACCAATTTTTCTGGCTTTCAACTTATTATATGCGCCCACTGGAAAACGATCCTTGGTTAAAACAGCATAAACCAAATCACCTTCGTTAAATTCAATATTTCGTCTCTTCAAATCTGCAAATTTCTTATATTTCTCATTCGATTTCTCCAACCGTTCCTGAACGATTTTATGACATTCAGTCAGCTCATCAACAAAATCAACAGCTCGTTTAACTGTTCCTTTCGACTGTGGTACTACTGCCAAATCCAACGGTCCCCTGGGTAAATTTGAATAAACAATCTGAAATGGACTGAATCCTGTGCTTCGATTCACTGCATGATTATGAGCAAATTCTGCCTGCCATAGCTTCATGTCCCAACTTCTCAAATTATCCTGTACAAGACATCGCAACAAATTTCCCAATGACCTGTTAACAACTTCTGTCTGTCCATCAGTTTGTGGATGATAAGCACTACTAAAATTCAGCTTCGTTCCGACCATCTTCCACAAACTCAACCAAAAGTGACTCAGAAAACGAGTATCCCGATCAGAAACAATAGATTCTGACAATCCATGAAGTCGATAAATCTCCTTGAAAAATAATTGAGCAACACGAACAGCATCCGCCGTCTTTTTGCAAGCAACAAAATGTGCCATCTTTGAAAATCTGTCCACCACAACAAATATCGAATCATTTCCCCTTTGAGTTCTAGTCAAACCCAAAACGAAATCCATGCTAATATCAACCCATGGCTTAGACGGTACAGGCAACGGCATATACAACCCTGCATTCGTCGCTGTTCCCTTTGACACCTGGCAAATATGGCATCTCTCCACGAATCTTTCAACCTCTTTTCTCATCGACGGCCAAAAGTAAGACTGTGAAATCAATTTCAAAGTACGATCACGGCCCACATGCCCTTCCTCGTGTAACTCTTTGACAATTTTCAACCTCAAGCTACAGTCTGGAATACACAAACGATTCCCTTTAAACAGAAAACCATCAACCAACGTAAATTCATCGGTACTCTCACCCTTCACTTTCTCAACATATTTCACAAAGTAAGGATCTTCATTAATCATCTCCGGCAACATCTCAAAACCCGTCACTTCAACTTTCATTGTCGTTAATAAATGACTCCTCCTACTCAAAGCATCAGCTACCCGATTTGTCACCCCTGATTTATGTTTGACAACAAAAGTAAACTGCTGTAAATATGCTATCCACGATGCATGTCTCGCTGAAATCTTATCCTGCCCCTGTAAATGTTTCAATGCTTCATGATCTGTATAAAGGACAAATTCCTTCTGAAATAGATAGTGTCTCCAATGCTTAACAGCTTGTACAACAGCATAAAATTCAACGTCATATGTACTGTATCTCATCTTTGCTCCTGACAACTTTTCGCTGAAATAAGCAACTGGCTTCCCATTCTGACTCAGAACTCCTCCAATACCAACCTTCGAAGCATCAGTATGCAATTCAAACAATAACTGAAAATTAGGTAGAACAAGAATTGGTGCAGACGTCAACAATTCCTTGATCTTCTCAAAAGCAACTTCCGCTTCCTCTGACCATACAAACTGTTTCCCCTTCATGCAATCAGTAACTGGAGCCATCACGCTACTGAAGTGTGGAATGAATCTTCGGTAGAATGACGCTAGTCCATGAAAACTTCTCACTTCCGTAATCGTCTTTGGCTGTGGCCAATTCCTGACTGCTTCAACTTTACTCTGGTCAACTTGAATACCTTCTCCTGAAACAACATAACCCAGAAATAAAACACTGTGCGTCATAAACACACATTTCTTCGTAGCAGCATAAAATTGTTCTTCACGAAGAATAATCAACACTTCCCTCAAATGTAGAACATGCTCCTCCATACTCCTGCTATATATCAGAATATCATCGAAATAAACCACGACGAACTTCCCAATGAATGGTCTAAAGATTTGATTCATCACCCGCATGAATGTACTAGGTGCATTTGACAAACCAAATGGCATAACCAACCATTCGTATAACCCTTCTCTCGTCTTAAAAGCTGTCTTCCATTCATCTCCAGGTCTGATTCGAATTTGATGATAACCACTCTTCAAATCAATCTTTGAAAATATAGTTGCCCCACTCAATTGATCTAACAAATCATCCAACCTCGGCATAGGAAATCTATATCGGACAGTGATCTTATTCAAAGCTCTACTATCTATGCACATCCTCCATGTTCCGTCCTTCTTTGGTACTAACAATGCTGGCACGGCACAAGGACTCAAGCTTTCCTGAACATGTCCCTGTTCCAACAACTCTTCCACCTGCCTTCGTAACTCCTCATGTTCCTTCGGACTCATTCGGTAATGTGGTCGATGTGGTAACACTGCTCCCGGAACAAGATCAATTTGATGTTGAATGTCTCTAAGTGGCGGTAACTCCTTAGGCAACTCCTCTGGAAAGACATCTTCAAATTCTTTCAAAATTGGCTTTGCTGCTTCTGGGATTTCAACTTCTTCACTACTCTCTCTTCCAATCAACAGAAACACTTCAGGTTCTTCCTCCACTTCCTTGACAAACTCCTTCAAAGTCAACAGAGTTTTCAATTCTTCAATCTCTTCTAACTTGCTCTCCTTCTGTTGTGGCTTCTTGGGAACCAAAGTGATTTTAGTACCCTCGAACATGAAACTGTAACTATTGGCAATACCATCATGCTGTACTGCTCTATCAAACTGCCACGGTCTGCCCAACAACAGATGACACACGTCCATGTCTACTACATCACACCAAATTTCATCTTTGTATTTCTTCCCAATAGAAAAATTAACACAAGCCCTTCGACACACTTTCACTTCACCACCCTTCCTTAACCATGCTAGCTTGTACGGTTTAGGATGTTTCTCAGTCTTCAAGTTCAATTTCCTCACTGCTTCTGTAGAAATAATATTATCACAACTTCCAGCATCAATAACGAACTTGCAAACTTTCCCCAGAATAGTACATGTCGACTGAAAAATATTGCTTCTCAACCAACTAGAATCCTCTTCTTGCTTTGGTGTCAAACAACTTCTCCTCATCATAAGATTACAACCTTCATCTCCAAACAATTCTTCTTCCTCCTCAACATAAGGTGTATTTGAACATTCTGTTTCCTCACCATCATCCTCCTCAACTTCTGCAACCATGGTTCTCTTCTTCGGCTTCGGACATTGATTGCTCTTGTGACCCAACTCCTGACAATTATAGCATTTGAAAACACTGCTAGCCTTTGCCTTCTCAGCCTCCTTCACCACTGGCTTTGAAACAGGTTTAGGAACATTAGAACTTCCACCAACACCCCTTGCTTGATTATTGGAATTTGAAAACACACCACCTCCACGCCTTCCTTGTTTCTCCCAAGCCAACGCTTTTTGATGTGCTTCTGCAACTGATCTAGGATCAAACATATTAACCATATCCTGGATCTGCATTCTCAATCCCCCAATGAATCTAGCAGTTAGCTGTTCTTCTGTCTCCATAATATCATTCCTGGCAATGAGTTGGTAAAATTCATCAGCATAATCACTAACAGACTTTGTCCCTTGCCTCAGATTCTGCAACCTCTGGTACATAAGTGATTGGTAGTTGTAAGGTAAGAAAGTAGATCTCATCAACTTCTTCATCTTATCCCACGATTCTATCTTTGACTTCCCCATTCTCTCCCTGGTTAGTTTAGTTTGCTGCCACCACGCCAAAGCTCTCCCCCTCAACCTAGTAGCAACCAACTTCACCCTTCGATTCTTCGGGACCTCCTTGAAATCAAAGATTTCCTCCACATTAGACAACCAATCTAAGAACTCTTCAGCAACCATCCCGCCTTTAAATTCCGGAATTTCCATCTTCATACCCGATTCCCATCGACGATCATCTTCATCATCCCGATAAGAATTTCGAACTTGGTCTCGATCTCGATAATGAATACTAGCTCTATCACCCTCTTCAACAAAATCAAAAGTACGTCTACATCGATCTCGACCATTATCATCCCTTCGTTCATGCATACTTCTTTGACTATGTCTCTCTTCATCTCTATATGCTTCATGTTCAAATTCACGTTGACTTCGTCTCTCTTCATGTGCATATTCATGATGATCTCTTCGTGATGAAATTGACGTTTCTCTTCTATCTCTACAAGAATGTGGTGATACCCTCCTCGCTTCCGTAACCGATGGTGAAACTCGGTTTCCTCCATGGTTCGAGTTTGGTGATCTCCTCCTTTGATTCAAATCTTTCATCAATCTCTCCAATTTACCAATTCCTTCATCAAACTTTTCATTAATACGTTGTTCCATAAGCTCGGCTTCTTCTCTACAATACAAAGCTTCAACGTTTTGATGACGATTAGCTCTCCTTGGTGGCATGATTGAAAAATTTTCACAAACACTTCAACAATTCGAACACAAAAATTCAAGCTTCAACAAAAGAACAAGTCACGGCTCAACACTTAACTCTTCAAGGCTTTAGCTCGGCAATGGGTTTACACGGCTCCACACTTCAAATCTTGGCGCGCAAAACTCCAAGACAAAATCCCAACAATATCCAACTCCTCGATCCAAAATGAAATAGATCAAACACTCCAAACTAGATGCAACTTCAATATGAACACGATGAACAACTTCAAACTTCAAAAACTTCAAAAACTTGGCTCCAAGAATCAACTTAGCTATGATTGGCTAAGTATGGCTCTGATACCAATAAATGACGCAGCGGATTATTCGAAACAAAACTTCAATCAATGAAATGTAGCAATCGGTGAGTTGAAGATACCAAAATGCCCAAGTTCGTTGATCCCAAGATACCGAACTTTAGCTATCTCAAACACGTTGATAACGCACTATACCGTGTTCAAAGATCTACGATTCTTCGCACGTTGATCTAGCGCACTAGATTCCGTGAATCGCTTCTACGATCGTTGAATCGAGCGCGCTCGATTAACCGAAAGAGGAGATAGGAGATTACACTCAACTACCAATTGGTATGAAAGCACAAAGCTAACAAAAGAGAATTTTATTCAAAAATCAACAACCCTCAAAATGTACAACACACGCGTATTTATAGGAGTTACAACCCAGTCCCTAAGTCGTTGCCGACCTACGACCCAACTTAAGTCGTGACCGACTTAACACACGCGACTCAACCCCTTTACAATACAGCCCAATGTAAACGACTCAACCCCTGGCCGACTTAACAAGTACGACCTACATACAACAACTCACCCGACTCAACACGACCGACTCATCATAGGTCGTACGCGACCTAACACACCAAGACCGACTCAAGGACTCAGCTCATTACATTACACAGCCTTCGGCCGACCCAACATCACACCGACTTAACGACTCAAAGACTCGCGACCTTACAACACAAGGTCGACTCAACACCACATGGATACAACAGTTAGGTCGTATACGACCTAACGACTCAAAGACAACAAACTACAACACATATGCTCATATGGCCGACTTAAGCGCATGCCGACTCAAGCCCCAATCTCCCTGCGCATATCTCCTCAACGGCTTAGTTAGGTCGTGATTGCTTCCTCTTCTGTTAAGTCGTAACTCGTTATCCTTCACCCTGTTAAGTTGCGAACGACTTAAGGCCTCTTTATTAGCTCGTGAACGACTTAACCCTTGAGGAATTGTAGATCGTGCTGCATCACATAATCTGATCCAGAAGAGGAGAAGAAGAAACAACAAGCTGACACAACAAAGCCTTCTTCCGACTCAGAGCATCGGCCACAACATTAACTTTACCGGGAGTATAGTTAATGTCGAGGTCGTAAGAAGCCAGAAACTCAAGCCAACGAACTTGCCTCTGATTCAGATCCTTCTGGGTGAAGATATATCTCAGAGACTGATGATCTGTGAAAAGCTCAAACTTGTTTCCAAGAAGATGATGCCTCCAAAGTTTCAAAGCAAAGACAACAGCAAGTAACTCTAAATCATAAGCAGCATAATTTGCTTCGTGGGTCTTCAACTGACGGCTGGCATAGGCAATAACCCTACCATTCTGCATGAGAACAGCACCCAAACCCTCACGACTAGCATCAGTATAAACTGTAAATCCCTCACTCCCATTCGGAACAGTAAGAACTGGTGCGGAAGTTAGCTTGCTCTTCAACTCACTGAATGCAGCCTTACACTTATCACTCCAGACAAATCTGGCATTCTTCCGAGTTAAAGCTGTGAGAGGTGCAGCAATCCGAGCAAAATTCTCAATGAATCTCCGGTAGTAACCGGCAAGGCCCAGAAAACTACGAATATCAGATGGAGTCTTTGGAGTCTCCCAATCCTGGAAAAATCGGGGAAAAATAAAGAAATAGGAAAAAAAATAGAATTATTAAAATGATAGAGAAAGAGAAAAAAGAAAGACTTACATTGATCGCAGCAATCTTAACTGGATCAACAGAGACTCCATTACTAGAAACAATATGCCCGAGATAACGGACTTCATCCTTCCAGAAATGGCATTTAGAAAATTTAGCCTTTAATTGATGATTTCTGAGAGTCTCAAGAACATATTTCAATTGCGACTTATGCTCATCCTTAGTCTTAGAGAAGACAAGGATATCATCAACAAAGACTAGCACAAATTTATTAAGCACATCACGAAAAACACGATTCATCAAATCAACAAAGAAAGCAGGAGCATTAGTCAAACCAAAAGGCATGACTAACCATTCATAAAATCCATTCTCAGTGCGGAAAGCAGTCTTGGGAATGCTATCCTCAGCAACCCTGAGCTGATGAAAACCTGTGGCAAGGTCAAGCTGAGAGAAAATAGTGGCACCATGAAGCTGATCAAACATATCATCGATACGAGGCATAGGATATCTGTTTTTCATAGTGAGCTTGTTCAGCTCCCTATAATCAACACACATCCGAAGTGAACCATCAGATTTGGTGATAAAAACTACCGCAGCTTCCCATTCAGAAAAACTGGGCCTAATCAGACCTTTGGAAGATAAGTCTTCAATTTGCTTTCCCATCTCAACCTTCTCGCGGGGTGCCATTCTTCTAGGAGGAAGAACAATAGGTCGAGCACCAGGAATTAGATCAATCCGAAAATCAATTTCCCGCTTCGTAGGTAAAGAAACGACTTCTCCAAATACATCGGGATATAATCTAACCACAGGGGTTGAAT
This sequence comes from Allium cepa, assembly GCA_030765085.1. Taxonomy (NCBI): domain Eukaryota; kingdom Viridiplantae; phylum Streptophyta; class Magnoliopsida; order Asparagales; family Amaryllidaceae; genus Allium; species Allium cepa. The sequence continues at coordinate 69,872,338 of CM060928.1, forward strand.
CAAGGTCACTGGAAGAAGAATCCAAAGAATAAATAAAGTTGCCAGCAAAATCCTAAGGCATGCGGCACTGAATAATCATGGAATTCCCTTGATCATCAACAAGCTGAACAGACCGGGCTTTACAAGAGATATGAGCATTATGATTCACTAACCAATCCTGACCAAGCAATAAATCAAAAGCATCGAAGCCCAGAATATAAAAATCACCACTAAAGCGATGATCAGAATGGAGAAGTTTCACCTCTCGACAAATCCGATTAAGGTTAGCAGGACCCCCAATAGGATTTGAAACACATAATGGAACAGAAGTATACTCAGGATAAAGGAGATGTTCAAACTTATCACACAAATCAACAGAAATAAAACTGTGTGAAGCACCAGTATCAAACAACACACGAACAGGATGATGAAATAAAGTAAATGAACCCTGGAGTGTACCTTGGTCATCACTAGGAGCAGGGGAAGGTGGAGGAACTGGAGATGAGGCAGAAGTGACATCAAATATACCAGAAGGAGTACCCCTTTGCTGGGTAGGGCAATCCTTCTTAAAATGACCGGGCTGGAGACAGATATGGCAGAGATCACGTCTAACCGACTGAGCCGGTGGAGGAACTGCAGCACCAGATAATGTGGGACAGCTATTGGCATAGTGCCCTCTCTGATCACACCTAAAGCAAGTGATGGAGGAGAGATCAACTGGTTGCCTCTGAGCAGGGGCAGATGATGAAGATCCCAAACCAGGACGCTTCTGCCAATTCTTCTTCTGCTGCTGAAAATTTGGCTTACGCTTCTTGGAAACTGCAGAGGAAGACTGAGCACCAGAAACAGCAGGACTTTTGGATGTGGGATTCTCATAGCGAATAGCCATATCCATAAGCTGGGTGAAAGAACCATGAACATGAGAAATAAGGCGACTATAATACTCTGGCCGAGCACCAGCAATAAATTTCTCATTCTTCTTAAGAGGAGTATCAATAAGGCCAGGACCGAACTTGGAAAGTTCATTGAATTTCCTCTCATACTCAGCAAAAGACATGGTACCCTGCTTCAGATCCATAAACTCACGATAAAGCTGAGATTTCCCGGCTTCTGGCATCCATTTTGCCACAAAAGCCTCCCTGGAAAAGAGATACAGAAAACAAGCTTAAGATAGATTCAAAGAAAGGAAAAATAGGAACAAAATTAAGATAACCCAAAGGACACCTAAACTGCTCCCAAGTGAGATCAGCCTCGACGGTGTTAGCCGTAACGGACTCCCACCAATCTAAAGCAGAATCATGCAACTGCCAGGCTGCAAGCTGACGCTTCTAAGCATCAGTAATGTCAAGACCAGTAAATATCCTCTCAAGACTCCGCAACCACTGCTGAGCCTCAATGATAGTCTCTGAACCGGTGAATGGGGTTCCACCAAGTTGAGAGAATTCCTTACAAAGAACAGTGAACCTGACTGGAGCAACAGGTTGAGGAGCTGGGGCAATACCGCGACCCCTAACTCTGGCATTTCCCCGATTCATCCTGAAAAATATCAAGAATGAATTTTGGATAAGAATAAAGACAAGCCGAAGACAAATTAAGATAAGGCAAGATAATACACTTGGATGAATATCTTAAAGAAAGAAAAAATCCTAACAAGATAGATACGAAAGAAAGGAAGTTAGAAAACATTTGAAAATCCTTTAAAAGCAAGAAAAATTTATATATCAAAATAATCTTTGAAAATCCTTTGAAAACATTTTGAAAATCATTTTATACTTTGAAAATACGTCTATCACAAAGATATGATTCTGAGATTGATTTCACTCATTCTAGGGTGGAAATACCCTATCTCTAATGAGTTTTTGCTCCGCAGAGGCAATGGTTGCCAAAACCAAAGCTCTGATACCAACTGTAACAACCCCCAATTTCGTACCATTCAAATCGACAATAATCCACACATGTCGAACTTGAATGATGCGAAATAACAGATTGTAAATAAATTTGGAGCAAATGAAATCAAATATACAGAACCACAGACACAGAACAAACAGAATAACTCGCAGCGGAATATAAAATAACATAGTAGTTCATGAAGCTACTATAACAGAGTCTCAAACCAAATACATAATATAGTCTGAAAAACAACAGAATAGAAATCCCAAATACATAGAAGTTCACTAATACATGAGATAAACTAATACAGCTGAAACAGAAGTAGATAAATATGTAGATAAGTAGAAACTCCAGTGAAAGACCAGCTCCAGGAAGAGAATCCAAAGCTGAGAATACTCAGGCTGACCCGAGCGTAAAGCAAAACACAAAACACTCGAGTCAGGACAATATATACTTATATAATGTAAACCAACTCAAGTGAACTGTAATAAAGATACAACTAACTTAAAGGATGCCTGGGACCGTCCATCCTCTAAGGATCCGTTAAACTATTTACTATATAGTAATATTTCGCTATTATACTAATGTCTACAGTAAAATAAACATACTTTTAAATAGCGTTCCGGGCTACCCATATCACCCTTCACACATAATAGTCCCAGTAGTCCATCCAATATCATGCCATCTCCACTCCGGGTGACTGTCAGAGGATACCACACGGGCTACGGGAGAAAGACAAACTCGTAGTAAAGGCTCGGTGTGGTAGGTGACACGGCACACAAGGCAATGCCAGGGTAGATATACCAATTACGCACACGGGCTGGTGGTAACGCAACAGCCACATACGCCCACCCCGAACAACACTCCAAAAATCAAGGGGTGCACCCAATCGATCACAACAGTAATAGAATGGTATCGAAGAAGTGTGTTCAGCCAGAGGTGCTACCTCCTTTGGCCCGAGATCGCTCCTGTTTTAGCCACCTTATGCTAACTCACGGGAGTTAGGTTCACGAAATGTACCTTAGGAACGTCGTCACCATCCCACTTCATTCTGGAATCTCCACCGCGCACACAGTTGTTAAAGTGGTTTTCGGTATCGACAGAGAGTATGTCCATATCCGATCCCGGTCTCTTTAACAACCAATCGTTATTATAACCCGTAGTTATAATTTCAAAAATGGTATTTATTTCTCAAAATCCAATATCATTTCAAATCCATTTCAAAATATCAACTTATCATTTCATTTGAAAAACATATTCATTTTTTTTATTCAATTTAAAAATATCATTCACATTTCAAAATAGTTCAATTCCAGCAAATTACTTCGTTTAAATCCTTTAAAAGTGAAGTTATTACATTTAATAATTAAATTATTAAACTTCCAAAATTTTCAACTTTCAAAGTTCATTCATTCACTTAATTTTATCAAAACAGTGAAAATTCAACTTTCGCAGCATTTGGAAATTGCTACAGAAAGTTATATTCAAAACAGTTAAATTTAACAAAAGACAGCGTTTAAAATGTTGTAGTAGTGTTACATTAGTTTCAAAGAAAAAAAAACTTAGTTTAATCCAACAATTATATTTTCTATAATTCACTTTTAACTTATAAAATCACATAATTTTACTTTTATAACCATCATTTAATTTTCTTTAGTTTCATGATTTCATAAAGTTGAATTTCCATTTAAAAATTCATATTTAACACTAATTCACATATTAAATTGCAGTGTCCAATTTTAAATTCATTACATTTAAATTTCAACCTAACACTTAAGTTAAAATTCTCAAATATAACTTAGTTTATATTTTTATTTACTTAATTAAAAATTCACTTTTAAGTCAATTCCGAAAGTTCCAATTTTAGTTACAATTTAAAATTTCAACTTAAATATTCATTTATTTCACATTTCAACTTTATTAAAATCATTAATATGATATAAAATCACTTTAAATTCCTTTAAATTCAAATTATCATAAATTTATCATGCTTTCATATTCTATTTAATTTCAAATTATAATTAAATCAAATTTCCCAAAATAGCTTACATTCAAAATTTTCTAACCTTTTCGTTAATTTATTTCACTTGTAATTATTCAGAAAATCAATAATATTTTACCAAAAATCATTTTTAATTAGGTTTAAATCAAAATATTTTAATATTTACATTTCTAAAATAATTTTAAAATTTTTAGAAAAATATATTAACTACGGGTCTGTATATAATTTTCTACACTAGGAAAAGTGATACGGGTAATATATCATTTCAACCCGTAATTTACAAAGAAAAATCCGGGTTTTATCATTTCAAACCCGCAGTCCCAAGTAAATGAAATAAATTTGAAAATCATTCAGGCCTATCATTTCAGCCCATAATGATTTTCCCTTATTCTAAAGTCCGTTCGGGTATGTATCATTTCAACCCATAGTGATTCTAATCTAAAGGGAACTTGCAGTGTGATAAACGAACAAAATAACAGAACAGCATAATATAACAGTAATAAATGTCATAATAGGTGTTTAAGCATGGGTGAACATCATATAATAGTGACATAGCAAATAATAATATAGTGATGCAGTTTACATATTCACAAGTGATCAATTTACTATTCATATAAGTATAAAACTGTCTGGTGAGAATAACTCACTGTTTTGAGCTGATGACACAGCGACGAATTGCACAAACGGGATCTACACAAGCACAAAAGAACGACACAGATACGAATGTAGGAGCCAAGGATTAATTCCCTTGAATACCAATCAAACAAACAATATAACAATTATAAGGTTTCAGACCAAAAATACGATAAACTATGCTAGAAATAACTTCATAAAACAAAGCTGAAATGCTTTGCACTTGCTTCCGACATCCCATAGGCTCGGCCAGAGGTGGAGTACAGGTCTAAGGCAATGGTTTTGGGTCAGGTCTGGGTTGCTAAGGTCGGCCTAATATGAGTTTGTTGATGGCAAAAGTTATGGAGATGGAACAACAACACAACAAGGCGTAACTACTAACAACATCACAAGTTTCAAGCAAACAAAGCTCGGCCAAGGCTGCTGTGGTCATGGCCAGAGGAGTGGGGTCCACTGTGGTGACGTGGCAGAGGGTGCTGGAGGTGCTGGAGGTGGTGGTGGTCATGTAGGTGGCGGCCATGGGTGGTGGAAGTGGTGGATGTGAAGGCTTGTGCTTGGCTAGGTCAAGATGTTGGAGTTTGGTGAACTTGGTGAAGGAACTACCACCAAGGGTGGTACGGATGGGGATGGTCAGTGAGGAGGAGGTGCTGGTGGCGTGCTCAGGTGGTGGTGGTGGTGGCAGGGGCTGGAGAGGGGCATGGCCGATCCTATGATAAAGAAGATCAAGTGCAAATCAAACGAAAAATCAGCATAAGTGAACAAAAGGAGATAAAAGAAAAATAGAATTTTACCAACTTCTCAAACAAGTTATGGCCGAATTTTTTTTTATGAGATGAGAAATGATGTACGTGAATGAATAATGGAGGTAGGCAGCTGAAGTATGTGAGTTATTATGGCTAATTGATGGCAAAAGTAAGTTAAAAATGTGAAAAGGCGGGAAAATCAAAAGCCATTGGAAATAAAAAGTCACAAACCCTTTCAATTTACCTTTAATTATTTATAAAAGTTTATATATTCTGAAATAACAATATTATCAGATAAAATTTTGAAACTTTAAAAAAATATAAAAATATATATACCATTTATCAATTATATAGATTAAAATTAAGGAAAAATAGTTAAAATAGTGAACTAGACTAGAAAATTTGAAATTAAATGAAATAATTTGTAGAAAATTAATATGAGCTTGTAAAGTATTTTTAAACATAAATAATAACATAAAACAAAATTTTACTCGCAAAATAAATATTTAAAATTTAATTTAAATATAATTTTTAATGCAGAAAATAGCAAAAAATGGGAAAACAGCCCTTAAAAATAGGAAATCAATACAGTAAATTTTGGAAAAATTCTATTATTATTTTTAAAATATTTAGAGATGAAATTTCACAAATAAAACAAATTTAAAATAAAATAAAGAAATTTAAAATGAAGAAAATGGCAGAAAATTAGAAAACAGCCTTTAAAAATAGGAAATAAATACAGTAAATTTTGGAAAAATTACATTTTCATTTTAAGAATGTTTAGAAATGATATCACACAAATAAAAAAAATTTAAATAAATTTCGAAATGAAATAAAGTCAAATTTAAATATATAGTCAAAATCTAGGGTTGTTACAACATCCATATTTGAAGTAAGTTTTAAATAAAGTCTTTCCTTGGAATTAAATATATCAAAATGCCTATATGAATTTTTTTGTCCAAAACTTAACAATAAAACCAAACTCGATAAAGGTTTAATTTACCTGCACGCCTTCAATGATACTTAACCAGTCAACATTGACTACTACTATTTACCTTCAAAGAGATTTGAGCTAAGCTAACTTGTAGATGTTCTAAGATACGTATTTCATGGATTTTTTCCTAATTTGAAACATGTTCTCAGTTGAATCAACAATCAATATTACAACTTGAAAAAAGGTAAAAAATAATGTTTTTTAAGTGCAGTTCTAGATAAATATATTGTTCAGACTAGTCTTACATTAAACAAAAATAATGTCTCTTCACATTAACGATTAGTTTCATGATAATAAGTGATTACTTAATATAGAGTATGGTATGAAAGAATGAAATAGTGCTAGTGATTGTAACCAAGCAAACAAAGGTAATCTTACTAAGAGCTTGAGTTTTTCTTCTACGATCAGGCGTCAAAAACATAGTGGATGGAACCACCTTAGCAGGTCCACATGTGCACCCCAACCCAGGTCCAAGCAAAGTGAAATTCATGGGCAACTTAACCGTCTTATTGTTCGTGCCAGCTTGACCAATGCTCACTTGAAAAGCTGAAACAGAGGCCGAAGGATCCTGACCGTACCATCCCACCACACCTCCTTTGCAACAGTTTGCAATCTGCTGATTGTAAGGCACGCCGAGTAGCAAATCCACAACTGTAGGTGTTTTTTTCAGCAGTGGTGAATGTTTCCTTTGAATTTTGAGCAGTCACCTTGATCAGTTGTTTGTGCTCCTACCATTGACCATATCACTTCCTTTTTCGCCCATGACCAACCTAAGGTCCAGCCCGGGCTCATTATGTCAAGGGAAGCATACACTCATTCATAGAAATTTATGAGCACTGTTTGTTTTATATGGATATTAAAGAAAAGGAAAATTGTAGTACTTACCACATAACCATCTGGTGTCCAAGACATTACATCCCATTTAAGGGTGATATTACCAGTTGGGTCAAGTGGATCATAGGCCATTGCAAAAGATAACAGAAATAGCATTAAGCATTTATATTAATCACGATATATACTATGTATATGTGCATAAAATGAGAAAAATTGACATTAACCTGCCGAAGAAATCATTAAAATAGCAACAATGATTATGATAATACATTTCATTCCACGGCAGTATGTGTGCATTTTACTACTTGAGTAGAAGAACCTGTTATGTGATAAAAGGAGAACGAAAGTGATCAAGGGAGTTTTATGGAGGAACTTGAAGAAGAAAAATTCAAAATGGATTGATGTCTCAACAGCAAGTTAGTTGTTGTTAAGCCTATTCTATAATTTCTTGCATATATGCTTATATGTGTGTGTGTGTGTGTTTGGTGATTTCATTTCTTTCAGTTGAATTCTCCTTTTGTGAAGCAAAGTGTTTGGTCAGGAAGAAAATGACTGCAAATTTTATTTGAGAGATACAATCCAACGGTTGTCAGGTTTGTATAACAGACATGCAACCTATATACTAATCAACAACCTTATTATCAATGAATTCTCAATCATTGTATTCCTGGCAACAAACTACATGTGTCTAAATTGCAAAATTACTAATGATGCATTGAAAGAAAATTTGATTTTAACTTTCTGAGACAGCCTACTGCTTATAGCACATAGGATTAATCTTGATTTCGTACTCAAATAACGAAAACTTTGTCAATGTCTGTAATCAGAGATTATATACATACCGTAATTGCTAGTACTATTATACTTTCTTCCACAATTAAAAGACACAGTACTAAGAAGAGCTTCTAAAAAATAAAGGTGATGCAAAAAGTAGGCAGCAAGTAAACAGTCACCATCTGAGAGGAACATCTCAACTCAGATTGGGAAATTCTTTTATGTCGATTTAAAAAAGATTTATGGAGCTGAGATTTTCTTGAACTTGCTTAATAAAATAGAATTCCAGAACCAAACAGCTCAAAGGAATCAATCAATATTAGTACGACGATATCTCAAGTTCAATTCGGCATAGGACTACTTAATTATATTCCCACACAAACTGAAGAATTATCAATAAGCAAAGTAAATAAATAAATAAACAAACCTAATAACGATGACCCAGCGCAATCAATATTCCTTCCGAGTGCTATGAACATGATTTCTTTTAAAATAACAGTACTTTTATCCATTTCATTCTTGAAAGCGTGCTCTAAAGTCTGAAGTACGCATCTCGATTAAATCTGCGAGGCGTTGGGAAAAATGATTATACACTGCATCTCCTACCTTCTAAATTATCCTACATCACAACCTCCAAATCGCACGTTGCCTATCTCAACCCATGCTATAGCTACTGCTAAGCTCGTTTTAAAATCCTTACGAGCATATCTCCGCGCCAGGCACTGAACTCCCATTCCTCTCCCGTTGATGCATAGGATGTAATTGGTTCCGATTAGGGTTTATGAACGAGGAATGGATCTGAAGGAGTGATTTGGGGATTTTATTCCACTGGTATGGTAGACAAAGGAAAAAATGGAACGAAATGAAAGAGGAAAGAGGGAGAGCGAAATAATTTGAGAAACCCGCGACCACGAAATAATTTGGACATTTTCGCGCTTTGTGAAGGCGTTACATGTGAACAACGCAAAACAAATAGTGAAAAAATAATAATCAAACATAAACAATAACGCTTTAGAATAATGCGTTATTAAATGACGTTATTAATAGTATATTTTCTTGTAGTGAAAGAAATAAAAATTTAAACCGACTACATATGATTTCAATGTAAAAATATGACTTAATTTTTGTGTAAATCATTTCTCTTGAATATGTTTAACATATTCAACTTACAGAAAATCAATTCACATGCAAAATGCATGCCATCGTCATGCGTACCGTAACTCTTATAAAAATATGCAAGTTCAGGTGTCTAACAAAATACTTGAAATTTAATTCAACTTTCATTAACTAATACCCAATTTTAATTTAACTAGACTTTAAATTCAAACTAGAATTTACTAAAATTAAAATTAAATTAACACTAACTAAACTTTGGATTGAAATCAAATTAAAATTAAAGAAATTAAAAAAAAATCAACTAACCCTCTAAATTCAAATTCAGATTAACTAAATTTAAAATGAAGACTAAATTAACATCAAGTAATCTTTAAACTAAAATTAAATTACAATCTATTAAACTTTGAGTATAAATTAACTTAATTGTAAATTCAAATTAAAATGAACTAAAATTAAAATCAAATTAATATTAGCTGAACTTTAAATTAATATTAACTAAAATTTAAATTAAATTTAGAGTTAAATTTAAAGTAAACTAATTACTTTAATCGATTAATTAAGTTTAATTTAATTTAATACTTTAATTTAACTTGAGTTAAATTTAACTTTTAAGCATTGTTTACTTTGAAAATACTAACTTAAATTTTACCTTTCTTAATTAAATACATAAGAAAAGCAATATTTGAGCTAAGAAAAAAAGGCAAAGGGATCTAGAAACATGAGTGCAATGTCAGGCTACAGTTTGCAGTGGTCGTGAACGATGGCTTGGAGCTTAATTTGTGGCAGAGTCCCATAAGTTTCGACTTAACTTTGGATTGAGAATGGATTCAAAATTATTTTGACCGACGAAAATACACATTTTCTAACCAGAAATCAAATCGTAGTCGAGGCATGCTTTTTAAATGACTTGGGGTTTCTCACATTAGCAAAAAGCATGCTTTTTGAGTATCTTGAATAGTTTGTTTGACTCAACTTCCAAAAAAGATGCAACTATTGCACTTAGGCGTGCGCCTTAAAAGCACTGAATAATAGTGAATATTAAATATAAAAAACGAAATGGTCAATTATAATTCAAACAATATGCCCATTTTGTTGTACAATTAACAATATTGCAATTTAGTATTTCAAAATACTAGAACTTATTGAATAAAATATTTGATGTCTTCCTCGTATAAACTTTTATTAAATACCTCCACAAATCATAATTGTTTGATATTATATGCTTAAAGAGTATAAGTCAATTTGGCACGGGTTTGTCAAAATTTTATTAAATACATCCATAAATTAAATAATTATTTGATATTATAAGCCCTAACCCGATCTGAGACCCGAATGGATCATAGGTCTACCCTTCCCGTTTATCCAATGGGATGAATTTTGATGGGTTAAAATAGAGGCGGATCTGTCGGGTTTGACCGCCGTACTGCCATTCTTAGATTCAACACATACTTTCTCAAAGTTTACAAATTAATCTTGATTTTCTAAAATTATTATTATGCTAATTTTGCATGATGAATTGGCTTAAAATCCAGTCTGAGAGAAAAAATAAAAATGAATCAATATTTAACTGTTTTGTCGAAATTTTAGGCTTAATTTGTGTTTATATTATTTAGGTTACAGTTTTATTATTATGAAAAAAATGAAAGTAAAGTTACTTTACTTTTAGCTTACATCATCCAAATTTAATTTTGGGTTAACATTAACTCAGTTTAAAATGGAAATAGAAGATGAAGAAAATGAAGATGTTAACAAACTCGCTGACAAAGTTATCACAGTCATACCCACCTTGGCCTCCAACCACGATCCTTATGATACAATGCTCTCTTTTCTACGCGGATGAATAAATTTAGTGGTATGATGTTTATCCATGCTTATGATACAATGCTTTATTGTCTACTTTATTAAACTCTGAAACACTATTGTCAAGCTAATTTTGGGAAATCTAGCTAATGAAAAATCTACCACGGATGGTATGCTTTGAATTATAGTAATTTTTATAAATCTCCTTTTATAAATCCGACATACTCATTTCATAAGCATACCTGGTTATCATATTACTGGTGTATTGCAGAAGTTAATCCATGACAAGTTTTCTACAATGCCGACATTTACTGCTGGATCGGAGCATGTCATTTAATTTGGTGAAACTATGTCCAAGTTCATTTTTCTATTTCAATTTTGATTATTTTTTCTTTACATTGGACCTGACTTATGTGACTCTTAGCATGCTACTCAATCAATTATATTTCATTTTCTCTATATATTATGTGCATTTTTATACCCATGTAAATTAGGTTAGATACAAAATTAATTTAAAGAAAAAACATCTATTCACACATGTACATAATTATTAAAATAATTATATCTGTTCGGGCATACACAGTTGGCATTTGTGCCTTGAATCTAATGTTTTCTTATCATGGATATACCACTAAGACTTAAATGAACACAAATTATTTTAAAATTCAAACAAATTGAGATAAGTGGAGAAGATCTTTTTGTGTGGTACTATGAAGATGCATATTTGATTACAGTTTTTTGACTTTTTGCTAAAAGCAAAGAGTGTGTTCCTTTTTTATACTTGACCATTAGTGTTTGCAAATAAAAATTATTCCTACTTTCACTGAAGTTAAGAAATTGAATCATCTCTTCTCCACTTATAACTGAATAAATAAGGCTCATAATCATGGCTTATTTGTGCTTCGTTTCCCCGCACTTGGGGAATAGTTAAGAAAGAACAAAATAGGTAGCTTGTTATTTTTTCTTTCGAAAGTAACCATTAATTACATATTTAAGATATATTTGATCTAAGAATAGGTTTCCTGCACTTCTTTTTCCACAAAACCATTACTTGCATGCTTAAGATATAGGAGCAGATATGGAGACACAAAATTTGACATAACAAGCATCGATCATTGAATTTTTTTATCTTTATATGAAAGATGGAAATAGAGAAGATTTAACGGCTGAGATCGATCGCATACCAGATCTGGCCGAGTGTATGCCACTCTGGATGTTCCGCAACCTGTTGATGCTGCACCTAGATTTGCTGTTATATCTCTGCTTGTATCTGCTCGTGATGGTCATTCTGTCTCTGATGTTTGTTGGATGCGATAGCTACTAATTGTTTTTTTGCTATATCTAGCTATTGGTCCTTTGTCAGGTATATAGAATCCTACTAATTCCTCTGCTATTTCTCCTATCCTTCGGCATACAGTCTCAACTTAGAATCGTGATAACCTGGATAATGATAGATGCAGCGTACTGGATTTTGATGTTAGTGATAATAACAATGCTGCTTTGAATATAATATCTGTTTAAAATGAAAACATTGAAGCCGCAGTTGACTGTTTTGACGTGGATAAATCTATGAATGTTTCGTCTGTGTTAATAATAGGAAATCATGAAAATGCACGATTATCTGTTGGTTAGGTAGCTGGTACTATTGGTAATCGATCAACTGATACTACTAGCAAGGTGATTGATAGTTCATGTATGGAATTAAATGATGTGGGTAACAAGGAACCAGTTTTTGACCGAAATTGCACAAATACATCTCCGGCTCAACATCAGCAGCATGCTAATCTGCACGTAGATGCTGCTAATTCTCAGGAAAGAACTCCTCCTTCAATTGCATGCCCGACTAACGAACTGAACACAGGATTGAAATGGTCCTCCTTATTCTCTTCATTGCCAAAAAATGCGGATGATTTTGTGCCCCGTTCTTTTGAAATGGTTAACAAGGCGGGGTTATGATCCTACCTTCTGACGTAATTCAAGCTGGTATAAATTATTGGTCGGGCTATCTTGTTGGGTTTTTTTGGACTATAACCCTCCTTATCGAGTGGTTAAGGATCATTACTTCAAAGCTTGGCAACCAAGGGGCAGCCTCCTTATAACAACCCTGGTTTTTTAGATTACCTGTTAATATTAAATTATAATGGTAACTATAATTTAATATTGTAAATTAAAATAAAATTGAAAATTTTAATTGTTTATTTGGAATAAACAATGAATTTTGAAAATAAAATGAGAAAAATAATGTTTGATTTTATATTTTTGGGTTAATAATAATCGGAAAATGAGTTCTATTAGGAGAAAATGCAATATTTATTGCCGGTTACTTCTTTCAATAATTTTTAAAAGAAGTATGAGATTTTTAAAGGTTGTTTTTTTAAATAAAAAGATGCAAATTGGTTTAAAAATGAGTTTAATTATAAATTTGAGAGAAAAGTATTTTTGTTTAAAAGTTAAAAATAGAGTTTTATCATTTATTGGAGTAAATAATGTATTTTTGAAAAATAAAGGATTTTAATAATGATAATGTTTTAAAAATAAAAATTAATCTTTTCATATAGTGTAAAATATATTATTTCATATGAATATAAGTTTGGATTAGTTGTTGTATGAAAACTTGAAAGGAAAATGCAAATTGTTTTGTAAAATAGAATTAATATGTACATATTTGTCCTAGTGTTGAATTAGAATTAGCATAGCTTAATTAATTCTTTTTTTTTGGGTCAAGGACCATTAGCTTGTACGAACCTGTAGAAGAGGAAAGAAGCTTCTCTTTTCTTGTACGTACAATTTTCACTCCCTGTACCAGAAAAGAGAAATAAAAGAAAGTAAGAAAAAAAGGGCTTCCCTCTCTTGTTGATAGACAAAAATTACTTCAAATTGCTAAAAATTTAAAGAGAAATAAAGAGTGTAAATTGAAAATAGAATCAAATATAGGTAATCTAATCCAAATCCCTGAATCTATATTCTGTTTATTTTGTTGGAGAAGAAATTTCATCTGTAGCTCTAATTTCTTGTTCTGCATGTCCACTATTCTCAAGTTTCTAGCTCCTACAATCAAATTCAAGGCTAAAGGTTGTATTTTGCAGCTCTAAATCGCGTAATAAAGTGCTAAGGTGAGTTACATCTCACATTTCTAGCTTAAAACCAAATTTGCAAGCAGGAATTTGGGCAAAAATGTTTACTGTAACACTTTACCTTGTTTCTTTTGGTTACAGTATAAAAAAATGTTTCTAGTTGTCTCTTTGTGTATGAATATCTTTTCGTTACCTTGATGAGTTGCTGACGGATCTCTTCTGGATCATAGCTAAGATGCTGTAGTTCATGCTTGTAATATTTCATAGCTTTATACTTACATTTTCTATCTGGAAAGCGGGTACAAAATTAGTGCGAAGCTTAAAATAAGCTTGTAGAAATTAATGAACATTTAAAATAAGTTGTCTTTATTCGTTTTCGAGCACAGATTTTCCAAACTTCTTTGGAATAATTTTTTAAAATTAATGAACATTTAAAATTATTATTATATGATATTTTAAAAAAATTCAAATAGAAAATCTATTTATTCTCTATAATAAGGGAATTTTCAAATACGGTTTTCTAAATCGATTTTGAAAATTGGTTTTAAAATCTTGTTTTTTCAAGTAAATTATTTTATATATAAATACATGTTTTTGCACTATTCGAGCGAATGTGAAGGAGAATTAAACGGTTTGGTAAAACACATGGTATATGATACATGTGTTTATCTTATCTGTTAATTTTCGACTTGTCCATTTGATTGTTTTGACCTTCAGTTGAATTTACCGATGAGATGAGGTAATTTTTTTTACTGCTTTGACTGTGAAATTTACTAGCGGTTAGTAAATCATTTAGTGCAAACGTGTGGTATGGGAGTTAACACCGTTCGGTTCCTATCCGAGAGTCTGTAACACATTTTTCTGAGAGACGTATTTGCCAGTAATGTACGTTTGAGTCATTTGTCCTTCGGGACATTTATCTAAGAGACGTTTGTCATTGCGACGTATATTTCCTTCGGGATGTTTGTCTAAGAGATGTATTTATTTGTCATTTGGGACGTTTGTTTAAGAGACGTGACGCCTTATTTTCAGAGAACGGTACTTGGCGGGCTTCGGCCATAAGCACGTGTTATATCTTTGAGATAATTTCTATGACTATTTTTCCCTAGTGTATCGCCCCTTTTCGAAATTGATCCTTTGAACCATTTAATATATATTTGTGGCGATTACCTTTCGAGAATTTGAAGTCATGGGAATTCTATTTTTGGGAATTTGAGTTGCCTACACTGGCGTTATTGGAGATTTTCCTATTGGCGTTATTATTGGAGATTTTCCTTTTGGCGTTATTATTTGAGATTTGCCTTTTGGCGTATATTTGAGTTTTTAATCTCATATTAGGAGATATATTTGCCTTATGGCGTATTTTTAAGATAGTATATCTTTGAGTGTGTTTTTGAGTTGCCAATATGGCGGATTTAGGATTTATCCCTAAACTATATTTGATGTTTTGAGAAACGACGATGATATGAGGCGCACTTTTGTTGGAGATTTATTTTAGAGTTTCATCTCTTTTGAGATTGTGCTCATGCTTTGTGATACCTTATACCACATAAAGTAACTACCCTTACTTGACTATGTCACTTGAAGTAACCATCTGTGTTGAATTGTATCTACTCTTTTGAGTAGTTTATCATCTTGCCTTGTGCTCATATTATCACTTATCCTTATAAACTGATTTTTTTAGCTCGACTGACCTGTGTATTTTATACTCAGGTCAGACCGAGGTGTTTTAGGTTAGGTACCCTTATGGACTTAGCCTACTCTGCTTTAGCATGGACTTATCTGCTAGCCCTTTTTGTTGTAGTCTTTTTGTCGCTACTCTGATATTGATATGTATATTGTTTTGACTCGTGTGTATATTGTGGTCATCATACCACTTATGATGTATTATATATATTGTATTAGGATGTATCAGCATATATGTGTGTGTGTGTATATATATATATATCTGTTTGCTGTTCTATGATGTGTGATGCATTTGACTTGTTGTATTTTGTTCTGATAGATCTTATAGCCACATGTAGTTTTGTATTAAGCATTTATTGGATATGTTGATCCACTTGAGATGAGAAAAAATATAGAGCACTAATCGACGTATTCAATAAATATCTAAGATAAGACTATAGATGGTCGCTCTTAACCCGCCATATTCTCCACATTAGCAGACAATATTACCCGTAATACTCTTTGTTAATGTGGGTCTTGGGATGGAGCTTCACACTCCCTACACCAAACAGCCCATTTTGTAACACTTTTCCGTTTTTGTTGTGTAACAGGTATAACCGTTACAAATTTCTAATGGTTATTTCCGTAATTAATATCTGTAACGGTTATTATCGTTACTAAATCTGGTAATTTTGTAAATAAATAAATGTAATATGGATAGGATTGTAATTTTATCTTATGTTATTACATATCACATTTCTAACAAATAACGCTTCGTCCTTTCGAAGTTTTTCCTCTTTCATTCTTATTAAGGTTATCTCCCGTTTTTTCTACTACCGCCTTCGCCGTATACCACCACCTTTGCCCCATTACGCTCCATATCTCTCCGCTGTTCTTCTGTCGACTCTGGGTTCCTTATGATTTCGACTTGTTTTCTTCCAAAAATCATTTCCTAAACCCTTGCCCCTGACCGCCATCAGCGAAACTACCCATCGTGTTTGCAAGCGCTGTTGGGAAACTGGCAATCGTCACAGCAAAATCATCAGCGAAAACAGTCTTATTCGTATTATATCCCAAAATCCACGAAATTAGGTAAATTCGAATTTCATTTCTTATTTATCTCGTTTGTTTCAATTTAATATATAACAGCTAGGGTTAAATATACGAATGGTTTGATGATCTGGTAACTTCTGTTTTTTTTGCTATTTCTTAGATCCATGTTTTTTACAGTAGTATGCAGAGTATACATTTTTCACGTGATACTATAATCTCATAATCATATTGAATTACATCATATGATATGAAGTAGGGTTCATATTGATTTCATATATCTTAAGACTATGAAGTCTTCCTTAACTTGTTGATTTTTCATGTTGGTATCAGTTAATTTTTCCTTTTTTATACCGTATGCAATCAATATGCAATTGCTTGACAGTGAGGTAATTTCAGTCTTTGGCATTTGTATCTCACTGTCTAATATTTGGATCATTTAATCACTAAGTCAGATGAAGAAAGTTTTATTCCAATATGCTCAATGCGGTGAAATTAACATCAAAAGCTATGCTACCATATTGATACTAAGCCATTAAATTCAAACTGATATAGGGTAGCCAGAAATCTGCGATGCTCAGAAAGCATATACTGAAACAGTTTTGGGACACATTTAAACATGAAGAAGTTTATGACATAACAAGATTCAAATCAAGGATTTGGAGGCAAAATACATAGCGATCGACGATGATTGAACATTATAATTTGAATTGATACTCAAGTAGATGGGTGTTAGTCATTGCAGATGACATTCACCGATACAAATTCCAATTTGTTGACAACAATGTGCTTCCTTGCCGACTGTACAAAAGTATCAGTTAACAGGTAAACTTTACGCATTATTGGTAATCTGTATTTTTTTTAAATGATTGTTACATGATTAACGTTTACGCATATTAAGTTGTAAAAAAAATATTAATAGATGTGGGCACTGAAATTAAAAATATTCTTCACATCACCAAACAAAATGGAGACCAATCGGTCGAGTGAGAGTTGCACATCGAATCGATCAGGTTCAAAAAAATTCAATTCCATTTATTTCTTAACAGCTCGGTTTAAAAGCGTACTAAACCAAACTAGATCTTCTTTTGATTTCTAAACTTTGTAGTGGCAAAATTGATGTTGTTTCTTTATGGGATGAAAAAAAATGATTTGGCGGTCGAGTCAATGCTGGATGCATATGTTCACCACCAACTCCTTGTAGTCATATCAACAATGATTTCCATGTACGGACGTAAGAGTTTTTCATTTAGGGGAATTTACATTGGACTGGAGGGACAACAAAAGTGTATCTCGACATCAGAATATGCCGTCAGAAGGTATGAACACAAAGATAATGCATGTCTGCTCTAAATTATCTTCACAAATATACTCCAAAAATCAGCCTGCTGAAAAATTGCAGATCCAAGAAAGATAAATAAAAAATAATTCTTGTGCTCAATAACAAACCTGACAGTCAAGGGTCTGCAGTTCTAGAGTCAATGGATTGTACACTACCACATTTAATGGATGAACTACGAGATACAAACCATCAAGTAAGAGAAATTTAATTGAAACGTTACTTTCTTGGCTTGTTACACAAACATCATTTAAAACACTCTAACCTCATCAGATTTTTCTTTTAACTATTGTTAACAGAAACTTTATTGAACAGCTAAACGTACACTGCATATTGCTACATTTTTTAAATTAGTATTATTGACAAACCAAAATGTTTACATGTAATGTTTTAACCATTAAGTTTAATTGATCATGCCCGTTCTATATATGTTTATTTTTTTATATATAATGACAACATGATCATACCGTGGATACAAAAAACTTTTTTTTTAAAGTATATATCTCTGATAAGTCAGATGTAAAAGACTTCTACCCAACAAACTTCTCTCAACCTTTCCATATGTGGATCATAGCATGTTTCCGGAAGCAATACAAATCATATTGGCGTAATCCATCATATACTTATATTCGAATGTTCTTCACCACCATTATTGCTTTTATTTTCGGAACCATATTCTAGAGGCTTGGCTCTAAAACATTATGTATTTTTGCTTTATTTTTCATTTTCAATACGAGAGCTTGTTACTAACAATATATAATATATACAAAAAAGTGCACAACAAGATCTGTTCAATGCTATAGGATCCATATACTCTGTAGTGATGTTTGTTAGTGTCCAAAATTCTCAAATTGTTCAGCCTATGGTCGATGTAGAAAGAACTGTATTTTATAGAGAGATAGCAGTTGGAATGTACTCGCCTTTGACCTATGCATTTTCTCGGGTACAATATCATTGCTAACGTGCATATATAACACTCATTCACAAACTAATACTAATTATTCTTTGATTTCAGGTTGCAGTTGAGATACCATACACTCTCTTCCAATCTATAATATATTGTTTACTGGTCGCTCCATGATAAATTCTAAATGGACCGCTGTTAAATTTTTGTGGTATACTTTCTTCACGTTCCGCACTTACTTTACTTACTATGGTATGATGGCTGTTGCTTTGACTCCAAACTCTGACATTGCGGCAATCGTTGGTACTGCATACTATATTATTGAGTATTACTTTTTAGTTTTTACAGTTATAACAAAGAAATGAATATAAAGCATAGTAGAAAACAGTAAGAAATGAATGTTAATAAAGAAATATATTCACTTGAAACCAATACACATAATAAATTCTGTTTATTTAGAAAACTGACATGTATTGAATGCTAAAAGTTGCTTTATCTCCCGTCATAGCTGAGTTTGTTTTCTACTGCTTGACCCTCTCTAACAAAATTTGGATAATCTAACTTAGCAATTTAAATAGTGCAACTATTTTAATACGTTAATAATAAGCCACGGTGAAAGTTATATGTCTTGCAAACAATGATGATAAAGATACCATCTGCTGAAATGATTAGTTGGAAATATTGTCAATGTACAACTACAAAGACAATCTACACTGCATAGTAAAAATTCAGCTGCGGCAAAGATCAATCCAAATTCACTGAAGTTTAGATGCACATATTTTCCTCAAAATCATTAGCTATGTCAAATGTAGCAATTGTGATAGTTATACAGTTAACCCTTCCTCAAATGCATATTAATGTGATACAAGCATGCAAATTCCAACAAAACGTGCTTGTATGATGCAAGTGTAAATGATGTTATAAGAGCAATGTCAACCTTACATTTTTGATTATGACTGTGGTAATATACTCTTATAATTGATTAAGATCAACTTCAGCTTTCAGCTTATTTTTCTGCATGCTCATTTTAATGCTCATTTTTGTTCCAAACATGATCAGAAATTAAGGCATTAGTTTCAAAATGATAACATAGTTATCATAACACTGCATAAAGGTTTGAGATGAGAAAGATCTTACCATTCATGAGTTAGCAATTTTGGTACCTGTTATTGAATGTTCGTATCAAGCAGATCCAAACCCCATTTGTATACGGAGTTCAAATCTGTTACTGGGTATCTGAAATACTGACAATATCATATGACCAGTTATAATTGATTTTTTTTCACCATTGAAAATTATTTGGGAAACAAAATCCAACTTAGTAACGATATTTTACCCAAATTTGTTCATACAGGTCTATATTATCGGACCCATTAGTGGCACTGTAGGGGGCTCATGGGAATATGACTTGATATGCTTCACTAACAAGCTGGTGCGTGAGATTAGATAATGTGGCTTGTTACTTATGATCTTGCAAAGCAATTGATTGAGCAAATAAAATAATACTGTAAGTCGCGCTATATAACTGGGTGTTTGTTGAAATGAAAATATGCATATACATTTCTTAATGTTTACAAATCTTAGTATGAGGCATTGCTGTCATATATGAGATTTGGAGCATTAGAGCAGAACAAGTAAATGTGTGTTGGATAAAATAAATGTATTATTGGCATTCTATCTAAGAAGTCTTCTTGATTTTGATCTAATAAAAAAGTATTATGAGAAATTAAATTAAGTTTTGCATTTACGGTATTGTTCACATATATAATCATAATTCTTGTTATAGTAAAACTACAACAAAAATGTACAAGTTTTTAACCATAACGAGATCAATATTCAAAGCTAAACATACTCATTTACAACAACTCAAAATTGTCGAAAATAGGGAAAGACAACAGCATAAAACCAGTGCAAAAAAGCTATGGACAACATTTTTTACAAGATTTCTCTCCGTTTGCAACTCCTAGATGGAAACTGTTCTAAAAAAATGTCATTAATGAGAATGTAGTGTGCGGCTTTTACATGAATAATTATATGGCTATGTTTTTAAATTGCAAATACAAAAGAATCTGTTACAACGGTGCTTTTATTATACCTCCTCCATTAGTAAGGACTTTCCAACAAACTGCTGGCTATACAATACTTTTCATTTTTCATTGCCATAATTTGGACATTTTTATTTTCTGTTACAATTGGTGTATTATCACTTCTTGCTGAAACAAGGTACATGTTGCATATGCAATAAGCAACAAAACTATAATATAAAATCATGTTAGATATTGATCTCATTTTTCTCTTCTATGGAAATAGACTATCAAGCTTAGGAAGATTGCAAGCCTCATAAATGCAGACAATATTGACTCATCAGTGCTTATAACAACGAAAAATCTCAAGGTATTCTTTACTCAAAGCACATCCATCATTACACTAAAAAAATTTGGTTTACAGTGCACCAACTTTAATCAATTTCATCTTTGCTAATATGACATATGTGCAATAGGGAAATATATAAAGATGGTGTTAGGGTGTTGGCCAGGGGTGCCGATCTGATTCAGTGGCCGATTCATATTAAGGTAAGTTTACGATTAACGAGGATGTTTAGTTCTTTAGATTCTATAATGCCTGCTTACACTACAAAAAAGTACATGGGTAAAAATAAATTTCGTTAAATCATTATTTGTAATGGTAAGTGCACAGATTGATCCATGTTGTTAAAGGTAATAACTTTCGTTATTTAATAATAATCCTATTTGCATCTGGTTAAAGGTAATCCTATTTGCATCTTAGGAGGAAATGAAAGTATATGGGTCATAGTGCAGAGATTAATCCATGTTGTTAAAGGTAAGTGGAGGTTTTTTTTCTCTCCTCATTCCTATTGCAAATGAAACTGGCTTTGTGGTAAAATATATTCGCTTCAGTGTTTTCTGCAGTCAAAATCTATATGCCCCTCTGACCCTTTGGTGTACAAGAATTGGAGTAGTTGCATATCATATAGAGGAGTAAGAAACTTCAACTCTCCTATCAATGTTAGGTTTTCAATTATGCAGTAATATATAGCACTATGATGCGTTGTTATGATTATTTTTCAATGTTCATTTAATGTTTGCAGTTATTAAAAAGCAATTAAGTGGACTGAGAAAACTTTATCTCACGTAGCATCTTTATTGAATGAAATGTCTTCATTGAATGAAATATGGAACAACTTTGGTGAATCTTGCTCATTCACAAAGAAAGCTAAATATGTGAATAATCATCTATACAGCTGCAGTCGGCATATTTAGCTACAACTTCATGATTAACTACTTATTTTTTAAAACTGCATTTGAAATCGGATTGTAATAGATATTTTGTATTTCATTTATTGATCATTATCATTCTCGTCTGTTACCATTACAAATGTCAATCGTTTTTTTGTTTATTTCTTTTTGTGTTTAAAATATATAAGTGTAATGCATGTCTTCTCCTGTTATATGCCTATAGGATGTGTTTATAAAATCGGGTTTCATGGCATCAAATGCTGAGAAATATCCAGTTGGAGAAACCATTGCAGCCATTAAGAAGGCATTTGGCGCTACACCTGAAATTATTTGTAAGAGTGGGTCTGTACAGGAACTACGCATATGCTTCACTAAATATTTCCAGGTTCATACTCCTAAACATATATGTTTCAAATTGAGTATAATACATTATCATGTTCATAGTGAATTAGTGTTTAGGTAGCATAATACAAGTATCTGTATTTAAAAACCGTGTGTATGTATTCAGTTCATTTTCAATAAAAGAAAATTTGCTTCGTTACCATCTTTCTCACTTTATACATCATTTCATTCTGTAAATCATAGTGTATCAGATATCATCAAATCATAAGTATCTGATACACTAACTCTAAGATTTCACCAGAAAAGTATAAAATATATGCGTTGTCTAATAATCTTACATTATCTGATAATAATTTTTACAACAAGTTTATGATAAAACGAAGTTATACGTCCACGTTGTATGTATCACTTGCCATGGCTGTAGTAAGTAGAGGTCCCCTCATACGAAGCAATTTGATAAAATATGCACTGTCTGTAATATGCCATTTAGCATTTGCAAAGATCTGATCTTAATTTTGTCTTCTTCTTTTGAAAGCAATTCTTTCTCGGATGTTTATTCATTCATCAACGATCCTTCACCACTCTCCAATTTCTCTCATTTATGTGATCTTCAAATAATGCACAGATTGTGATCCCTGGACTACTAGTGACAAATTGCTGAGTCAAGTTTGTATATGAATTAGTTCTCTCCAGTTATCTGCTACTGCTACTGTCTGATCATGCTTTGTATTCAAAAAAGTAACTTGGAAAACCTTGCATTCTTTGATGTGTGCTTCAGGTTTGATTTTCCAATTTACCATTGTCTTACTTAGCTGGTAATATCAAAGCACGTATGCCTGCAATTAAGAAAACATGTGTACGTGACACCATTTTGTGAGTATAACTGTTGTTTGGTGTTGTTCTAATTATTAATTGTATGTTTTATTAATGTTAATACTATATATTTTTGTATAGATTGTTTGTAGCTGTAATAAAATATTGGTGCTATATAGTTTGTTTGATATTGTTTTAGTTATCACGGTTATAAGTGTTAGAATATAACCTTTCGTAATGGTTATAACTGTGATATAATTTGCATTTATCACGGTTATAAGTGTTAGAGTTTCCTTTTTGTAATGGTTATAAATGTTAGAAACTATTGCTCTGTCATGGTTATAAGTGTGATACTAAATTTCCCACGGTTATAAGCGTTAGTCACGATTATAACCGTGAGTAAATACTGTTCTATCACGGTTATAAGTGTGATAATATCTAAATTTGTCACGGTTATAAGCGTGAGAAATTATTATTTTTATCACGGTTATAACCGTGAGCAAAAGTGTGACTGAATTTGCGCACGGTACCTATTTTCACGGTTATAACTGTGAGAACCCGCAAATCCGTACTCCTTGAATATACACTAATCTCCATAGATTAACTCAAGATGAACATAAATACGAATTCTCAGTGTTTAAGAACAAGAAAAAGATAGAAAAAGAGAGAAAAGATAGAAAATAGAACAGAAGAAAACAACAGAACAATAACAGAATCTCATAATCGCAGCGGGACAACATATAATAAATAAATGAATAATCTTTAAACAAAGAACTATATCAGTTATTACATTACATCACATTACATTTCATTATCAGAGTGTACAACAACAAACAACAACAAACAGCGGAAAAGAAATACAATATACTAGTAATACGCCATGTCATCCAGCTTGCCTCCAGCAACTCCTGAATTCCAGAATATCCTGATAAACCTTACTCTTGACTGTCCATGTGGAAATTGGTGGGCACCCAGAGTTTAGAAAGGAAAACAATAAACTCCGAGTCAGTCATGTGACTGGTGTGAGAACTCAAAACAGTTTATTTATCTTTAAAATCAAAATAGAGGAATATTTTTAAAGTCAATTCGCAATGCTTTTAAAAATGAGACTACCATAAGGCCTCCCGCACACGCACACACAATGCAAACGCAGAATCGGAGGAAATTTCTCCTTATGATAGTCAAAGATGCTTGATATGCATTAAAAAGAACATTTGATATTATTACTAGTGCATAGTGTAGGAAATATTTCGAAAGTAAAGATATAAATCTTAGCCAGCATAGGCATTCCGCACTTATGCCTACAATAGCTACCATTCAAACAGTGGGGCGCCATCATAAGTGAATGATAGGTTCTACAACTAAAACCGTACAAGATCGTATTGTTTCTTTGGATTTCCAACAAACGGTCAGGCCAAGGAACTTTCCATTTCCACATGGAAACGCCTCTGGAAGGACGTCCCGAGAACCTAACCGGATCTCTGCCAACACAAGGCCGGGTTACCTTTCAAACTAGGTAACAACTGACACGAGTATGCCATCCCTCGGTCCTTT
This sequence comes from Allium cepa, assembly GCA_030765085.1. Taxonomy (NCBI): domain Eukaryota; kingdom Viridiplantae; phylum Streptophyta; class Magnoliopsida; order Asparagales; family Amaryllidaceae; genus Allium; species Allium cepa. The sequence continues at coordinate 69,897,101 of CM060928.1, forward strand.
GGGACCTTTATCCGAGCGCTCGATAACCAACATCACACCATAATAAATAAAGTGTTTCAACATGAGTAAGTATCTGGGCTCCATACCATGATACCACCCTTTTCCAGAAGGAAATGCACATACCCTAAGGGGCGCTACCCCCAATAACCTTGCTGCATCTTTCCTGTTTTGACCATTCCGGGGTGTGAGGTTCGACGAAGTCTCGTCCACAAAGCCACGCTTTATACAAAAGCTGTGCTTTGGGTCAACAAATGATCATAGAAATGATCACAAAGATAAATGATCATATCACAAATGATCAAACAATGATCATTTCACAGCAACACTCAGCATGTCACATTACCAAATTGAGAATATATCGCTAATAACCTTCAACTACATAACCTCTGAGCTCGTACGTCTCAGAGAAGGGTGTTAAGCTAAGAGAATAAATTCTCCGCCACCAACAGAAATATATTTGAAAGAAATCAGCTTTATATCTCAATTTGTAATGTCAGACATACCATCCATACAAGTCTGTTCCGGGCTCGAATAGAACCGAAGGCACTTACAAAGAAGTCCTTGCATTCCGGATAATTTCTAATCACGTCCGGACTTCCCGTCACTAAGGGTGATAAAACCTCTATATCGGAGATCAGCCGATGCAGAGTAACTCAACGATAATCCTTCCGCTTTCAAAAATATCCGGTCTTCAACACCGGTCATCAAATGCAATTCATAACGACGTATCACATATTCGGAATGGGTTATACGACCCCAAAGTCCTTTCCCGGTTAACCCGAATAGTGAGCGCTTATTTTAAAAATAAGTGTGGCATTCAAGTTCAAGCAATCACAACAAATACCTATTTAAAAGTAAATATTGATAGTCGGTTATTGAACTATCAATGGATATGCACAACATCACCAGATTCCAAATAATTTTCCAAATTATTTATTTTCCAAAAATATCTTTACAAGATATATATTTTCAATACTTCAAAAATAAATCAATATTTATTTTTAAACAAATTCCCCCTTTTCATTTATAAATTCCATAGTGAATTTACATTCCAAAATATTTATGAATATACGATTTCCATTCAATTTCTAATATTCATTTTCAATTTACCTTCAAAAAGATAAATTCAAAATATTCACTTAATATTGGAAAAACATTTCCATACTTATTAAAAATAAGTAATTCACAAATCTTTTTATTTTTCACACTTGAAAAATATTCAATATACTTAAATCGAAATTAAGTATATATTTCATTCTTTAAGGAAATCATTCTCTTAAACATATTTATTTGGGCCAAAACGAATGCTGCGTAAAACATCGTTACGACAACCCAAAATCACTAGTACAGGGATTCGAAATTAAAATAGATATATAAATCCCAATACTATACAAAACATTTCCTTTCGGAAATCATTTACTATAACAACAGTGTTATAGTCCACCATTTCCTTCTATTTCTCGAAAACCTCTATTTCAACAATGAATGTTGAAATCTATGATTTCGAATCTTAACACATTTAAAACATCGTTAGATCGTTTTAATTCTATTTAAAACATCACATCCAAAACATTTTCTTTAACACATTATTCACTATTCAAAAACGTGAATATACTTCGTTAGCCAACTTCATCACTTCTATACATTTTATTTTAAAGGATTATTCACTGTCTAAAACGTGAATATAACTCCATTAATAAGTTACAACAATTTACTTATAAAAATAAGTCGTTGCGGATTTATAAAACAATATTTATAAATTCCATTTCTATTTATTTTATAACAACTTCCTTTTATAATTTCCTTTATTAACCTATTCGATTTATAACTCAATTATATACCGAAAGTCCATATTATAAGTTAAATGCTTATAATTCATTTGTTTACAAAATCGTTCTTTTAAACTTCCCAATTTATAAATCTTATAACTTATAAGATTCATTTATTTATCCAAATCTATTCCTTTAATAAATTTATAAATTTTATAAATCTACTGCTTATAAAATTCCATTTATAACTTCACCGTTTATAATCCTATAAATTTCATTCATAAATGAAATTCATTTACACTTCATTCTAACACTTAGAAAAACTCGTTTTATAATTCAAATATTTTTAATTTATAAATATCAATTTATAAATCTTTTATATAAATCAATTTATATTATTTTTTAAAACGTCTTTAAACTCCTTTATAATTTCATCATTCTCTTTGATTTATAAAATAATCAAATTTTATAAATCCTATTTTTAAACTTTTTATAATAAATTCAGAAACCCCAATTTAAACTATTTTATAAAATCATTAACCCCATATTTCCAAAAATCAACTTTTAACTATATTTCTCAAAAATCGTAATTTTTATAACCTTAAAATTATAACGTTTTTTATTTAAAATGGATTGATTCCAAAAATATTTTATAACGTATACTTTCAAAAATCACTTTAAAAATCCTTTTAAAATTCCAAAATTTGGCCCAATGATGCTACATACCAAATAGTCAATCACGACAACAACGACATCATATATCGATATGATAATCAATGAATATCAAAATATCCATAATCAAATAAATACTTGTGAATGAGACTTCTGTTTGCTATAGTACTAAGTCTATTATCTTAAGTGGTATTGTAATATTAACAATTATATGGTTAGGGTTTCCAGCTGATGGATTAATCCCAATCGATGTTGATCCTCAATTGGCATTTCCAACATGATGATGACGGGCATAATAAGTGTTTCACTAAGGAATCTGATTCTGTTGAGTAATCCAGTTGGATCCCTCCAACCTGTTTTCCTGCATCCAAAGATGTTAGCACAATACCAATTCAGTTCCAGTACGAAATTATCGTGGTACATGGGATTTAAAATATTATCCGCTTAATAGACGGCGCAATAGGGTCTCATCCGCTATACAATGCGGGAAATCAATTCCAAGTACATAAATAATACCAATTCCACTGTACTGTGAAATATTCGCGGTATATGTTTTTAATAAATAACCTCCGCTTACTAACGGCACATAATGTCTATTTTAACAATCAATAGATAACAATCATCATTCAAACATACATTCAAGAATTTTAAATCTAAATATTTTAAAATTAAAATCGAAACCGATTCGATTGAGTGAGAAGTTCTCACCTTGATTTCAATGTCCTTTTAGCGATTTATTTCAAATAAAATTAAACGAACGTTTAATTTCACCCGAAATTCTCACTAACTCCAAATGACTCCAATCCAATTCCATAGCGTAGTGTTCGACGATACGATTCCAATGCAACTGGTTTCGTGCGTTTCGACCTCGTATGAAAAAGATACGAATATTTAAAGTTACACGAATTTTTATTCATAAATTTACAACATAAATTTTATTTTTTAAACCAAACTAAATCACTACCGTCCATTTCAACTTCAAGCACATCAGGCCGCACAAGGCCTTCTTCCCTCCCTTACGTTTGCGTTCTCCTCCAGTAACAGCCGAACCCATCAAAGCAACTAGGGTTTATTTTCGCAACCACCTCGCTCCACTACAACTCGATCCAAGACCTCCACCACGCACGCGCTCTCCGGCACCACCCACGGCCAAGTTGCGGCCCCACTCGGTCGCGCCTATGCACGGAAAAACGTGCGTGAAACGAAGATGAACGCAACCCTTTTGACGACGATTCACTCGACTATAAACGATCATAGCCGTATAGATTTAAAGCTCTCATCACGCTCTTCAATTTGTTAGTTGAAAACATTTCGTAATTCCTTACGGATTTGAAGAAAATTGGAGAGGAAGAAGTGAAATTTTCGGCCATTGATCATAGGGCCGGCGGCTAAAGAAAGTTGGAACCCTAATTTTTATTCTTTTGCAAAAAAATGAATGTCAAGGGCTTATATAGAAAAATATTCCAATTTACTATTCACCCGGAATTTCCGAACTCCAAATGAAGCGTGCCAATTGGCGTTCCTAAGGTTTACCCCACATTCCGAACGCAATGGAACGTGTTTCGGGAGCTAATTCGGTCATCTGTGCGAGTTATGGCAATAAACGTTCAATTTAAAATTAAACCGACTAAACGATTCTCTAGGCGTTTTAATTTGCACCGGACAAACGGTAAATCCGATTGACACGAAATTTGAAACCATACACTAATATCACATTACGGATCCGATGAAACTTGTTTCGTCGAAATCTGAGACTTTTTGAAAAATGACTATTTTAACTCGCCAAATTAATGTTAAAACAATTTCGATGCGTTTCGAGCTACCACGATCAAACGACAACTCCGATTGCTACGAAAATTGAAATCCGATAATAACAAACTATTACGGATCAAATGGAACTAGTTTCGTCCAATTCTGAGACTGTTCGAAAAACGGCTAATTTCACTAGTCGATTAAATATTAAAATATTCAATTTTCACAAATAAACTTTAAATTCAATTTTAAAAGTTCTATAACATCATTCTAACTCCAATATGATAAAATAAAATTTTAAAAATCATTTTCAATCATATTTAACCCAATTTTCAATTATTTCTGTATTTTCCCATATTAAATTATCGATTTAATTATCCAATTAAATCCAATTATTCGAAATAAAATTTATTCGACTTATAAATTTCACTTATTAATATTTAAAATTAATTGAATATTCAAATTTTAATTAATAAAAATTATGGGTCGTTACATACTTCCCCCTTAAAATAATTCGTCCTCGAAATTACCAAGTAAGAAAAGTTACAGAATCCATTAACTTTCCCAAAATCCATAATTAAACTTCTTACAATAACTTTACTAAGTTTCCAAATCATACTTAGTTATCTTTTCAAAAACAACTACTATTGTTTAACTTTCAACTCCAAATCAAAGTTATAGTTTTCCCAAAATTTTCTAAATTTTCTCAAAAGTATTCTAGCGCCTTAAGTTTTCGAAAAAATTCGCCAGAGTCTCCTTTGCGCGGCTCGATCCGAAAAAAAATGCAGTATATATATCACAAATATACATCTCATCAAGTGATGAGGCATCCCGCAGGGGAAAAAGTGTAATCCGAGATATGTACCTTATATTTTATTAGCGAGCATATACGGCTAATATAGTGCGAAAGCGAGCTCCAAATGCGAAGCAAACGCGATCCGCACCTACTAAACACTCAACAAATAGATGAGAAACATGTATATAGACAATAATATCGATATACAACATATAGCAACATAATAACTATATATGCCAACATAGCAAATGTAGTAAAAGCAATATATTCAACCTTCAACCAACTATTATCCAAATAGCATTCATAACCAATAAATATTCATTCATATTGTCATTAATATTCAATGAAATGGTTTTCAATTTAATCACTTTTGATTCATTAACAGTGGATGTTTTTACTAACATTCATTTTCAATTAGTTTATATTCACTAATTCATATTCAAGTTGGTTCACTTCCAAATCAAATTCAATTCTATTTAAGATTCACTTAACTTCCAATTTGATTTCAATTACTTTAACTTCCAATTTCATTAACTCAATTTCATTAATACTTAATGAATTATATACAATCAACTAACAATCATATATCAACCAATGTATATTAATTACAACCAAATTCCTTTGCTTATATTCATTCAATTTGGTTTAACACCATCACTTTTAATTGGTTTAATTAAATTGATTTTCATTCAATCTTTCAACTTCCAATAACATTAGATTTTAATGAATTAACACTTACATTCATTATTCCATACCAATTATTCACATTCAATTGATTAACTTTCAATTAGTTAACCATTTCAAGTTGAATTTCATTTACATAACTTAAGTTCATATTTATCACTTAACTTTATTAATTTACTTTGATACCAATATCAACTTCATTCAACATCTCTTAAGTTATGCTTCATTTTATAAACATCACTTGATTTTACTTAACTTAAATTCCCACTTATAAATCAATTCAGCTTCCAAATTCTAAAGTAAATTTCCATTGAACTTTAAATTCATTTTTATTCACAACTCATATTCATAAATATATTCATATAGTTTCACTTCTTATATATATAAGATTTTTTCACAATTGTAAATCACTTTAATTATAATTCAATTCTTATAATTCATTTGCTTATACAATTATTCTTTCACAACATGTTTTTATTTAGATTATTCAAACATCTTATTCAACAACCAAACAATCAACTTATATACACTTTAATAATTCTGAAAAATTATTTCTTTATATATAAAATATAATCAAGGTAAAATTATTTCATATACCCAATTTAAAACAATATCATGTCGAATTGTTCTTTACAACTGTTTATAAACCCCTTCGGCATAGTTGTGCAGACCGTGCTGACGAAGGTTCATATGCCACTCAATAAACCAATCATCACAATATAAAACAATTTTTATATTCACTAACAAATACGCTCTCATAGCTATTATTACACTCAAACTCATTCTAGAGTACTACTGACTCTATCTCTAATGAATAATTCCCAACAGAGCCATGGTTGTCGCTTAACCGTATGCTCTGATACCACCTGTGAGAACCCGCAAATCCGTACTCCTTGAATATACACTAATCTCCATAGATTAACTCAAGATGAACAGAAATACGAATTCTCAGTGTTTAAGAACAAGAAAAAGATAGAAGAAGAGAGAAAAGATAGAAAATAGAACAGAAGAAAACAACAGAACAATAACAGAATCTCATAATCGCAGCGGAACAACATATAATAAATAAATGAATAATCTTTAAACAAAGAACTATATCAGTTATTACATTACATTACATCACATTACATTACATTTCATTATCAGAGTGTACAACAACAAACAACAACAAACAGCGGAAAAGAAATACTATATACTAGTAATACGCCATGTCATCCAGCTTGCCTCCAGCAACTCCTGAATTCCAGAATATCCTGATAAACCTTACTCTTGACTGCCCGTGTGGAAGTTGGTGGGCACCCAGAGTTTAGGAAGGAAAACAATAAACTCCGAATCAGTCATGTGACTGGTGTGAGAACTCAAAACAGTTTATTTATCTTTAAAATCAAAATAGAGGAATATTTTTAAAGTCAATTCGCAATGCTTTTAAAAATGAGACTACCATAAGGCCTCCCGCACACACACACAATGCAAACGCAGAATCGGAGGAGATTTCTCCTTATGATAGTCAAAGATGCTTGATACGCATTAAAAAGAACATTTGATATTATTACTAGTTCATAGTGTAGGAAATATTTCGAAAGTAAAGATATAAATCTTAGCCAGCATAGGCATTCCGCACTTATGCCTACTATAGCTATCATCCAAACAGTGGGGCGCCACCATAAGTGAATGATAGGTTCTACAACTAAAACCGTACAAGATCTTATTATTTCTTTGGATTTCCAACAAATGGTCAGGCCAAGGAACTTCCCATTGCCACATGGAAACGCCTCTGGAAGGACGTCCCGAGAACCTAACCGGATCTCTGCCAACACAAGGCCGGGTTACCTTTCAAACTAGGTAACAACTGACACGAGTATGCCATCCCCTGGTCCTTTGGGACCTTTATCCGAGCGCTCGATAACCAACATCACACCATAATAAATAAAGTGTTTCAACATGAGTAAGTATCTGGGCTCTATACCATGATACCACCCTTTTCTAGAAGGAAATGCACATACCCTAAGGGGCGCTACCCCCAATAACCTTGCTGCATCTTTCCTGTTTTGACCATTCTGGGGTGTGAGGTTCGACGAAGTCTCGTCCACAAAGCCACGCTTTATACAAAAGCTGTGCTTTGGCTCAATAAATGATCATAGAAATGATCACAAAGATAAACGATCAAACAAATGATCATATCACAAATGATCAAACAATGATCATTTCACAGCAACACTCAGCATGTCACATTACCAAATTAGGAATATATCGCTAATAACCTTCAACTACATAACCTCTGAGCTCGTACGTCTCAGAGAAGGGTGTTAAGCTAAGAGAACAAATTCTCCGCCACCAACTGAAATATATTTGAAAGAAATCATCTTTATATCTCAATTTGTAATGTCAGACATACCATCCATACAAGTTTGTTTCGGGCTCGAACAGAAGTGAAGGCACTTACAAAGAAGTCCTTGCATTCCGGATAATTTCTAATCACGTCCGGACTTCCCGTCACCAAGGGTGATAAAACCTCTATATCGGAGATCAGCCGATGCAGAGTAACTCAACGGTAATCCTTCCGCTTTCAAAAATATCCGGTCTCAACACCGGTCATCAAATGCAATTCATAACGACGTATCATATATTCGGAATGGGTTATACGACCCCAAAGTCCTTTCCCGGTTAAGCCGAATAGTGAGCGCTTATTTTAAAAATAAGTGTGGCATTCAAGTTCAAGCAATCACAACAAATACCTATTTAAAGGTAAATATTGATAGTCGGTTATTGAACTATCAATGGATATGCACAACATCACCAGATTCTAAATAATTTTCCAAATTATTTATTTTCCAAAAATATCTTTACAAGATATATATTTTCAATACTTCAAAAATAAATCAATATTTATTTTTAAACAAATTCCCCCTTTTCATTTATAAATTCCATAGTGAATTTACATTCCAAAATATTTATGAATATACGATTTCCATTCGATTTCTAATATTCATTTTCAATTTACCTTCAAAAAGATAAATTCAAAATATTCACTTAATATTGGAAAAACATTTCCATACTTATTAAAAATAAGTAATTCACAAACCTTTTTATTTTCTACACTTGGAAAATATTCAATATACTTAAATCGAAAGTAAGTATATATTTCATTCTTTAAGGAAATCATTCTCTTAAACATATTTATTTGGGCCAAAACGAATGTTGCGTAAAACATCGTTATGACAACCCAAAATCACTAGTATAGGGATTCGAAATTAAAATAGATATATAAATCCCAATACTATACAAAACATTTCCTTTCGGAAATCATTTACTATAACAACAGTGTTATAGTCCACCATTTCCTTCTATTTCTCGAAAACGTCTATTTCAATAATGAATGTTGAAATCTATGGTTTCGAATCTTAACACATTTAAAAACATAGTTAGATCGTTTTAATTTTATTTAAAACATCACATCCAAAACATTTTCTTTAACACATTATTCACTATTCAAAAACGTGAATATACTTCGTTAGCCAACTTCATCACTTCTATACATTTTATTTTAAAGGATTATTCACTGTCTAAAACGTGAATATAACTCCATTAATAAGTTACAACAATTTACTTATTAAAATAAGTTGTTGCGGATTTATAAAACAATGTTTATAAATTCCATTTCTATTTATTTTATAACAACTTCCTTTTATAATTTCCTTTATTAACCTATTCGATTTATAACTCAATTATATACCGAAAGTCCATATTATAAGTTAAATGCTTATAATTTATTTGTTTACAAAATCGCTCTTTTAAACTTCCCAATTTATAAATCTTATAACTTATAAGATTCATTTATTTATCCAAATCTATTCCTTTAATAAATTTATAAATTTTATATATCTACTACTTATAAAATTCCATTTATAACTTCACCGTTTATAATCCTATAAATTTCATTCATAAATGAAATTCATTTACACTTCATTCTAACACTTAGAAAAACTCGTTTTATAATTCAAATATTTTTAATTTATAAATCTTTTATATAAATCAATTTATATTATTCTTTTAAAACGTCTTTAAACTCCTTTATAATTTCATCATTCTCTTTGATTTATAAAATAATCAAATTTTATAAATCCTATTTTTAAACTTTTTATAATAAATTCAGAAACCCCAATTTAAACTATTTTATAAAATTATTAACCCCATATTTCAAATTATAACTATATTTCTTAAAAATCGTAATTGTTATAACCTTAAAATTATAACGTTATTTATTTAAAATGGATCGATTCCAAAAATATTTTATAACGTATACTTTCAAAAATCACTTTAAAAATCCTTTTAAAATTCTAAAATTTGGCCCAATGATGCTACATACCAAATAGTCAATCACGACAACAACGACATCATATATCGATATGATAATCAACGAATATCAAAATATCCATAATCAAATAAATACTGTTGAGGAATCCAGTTGGATCCCTCCAACCTGTTTTCCTTCATCCAAAGATGTTAGCACAATACCAATTCCGTTCCAGTACGAAATTATCGCGGTATACGGGATTTAAAATATTATCCGCTTAATAGACGGCGCAATAGGGTCTCATCCGCTATACAATGCGGGAAATCAATTCCAAGTACATAAATAATACCAATTCCACTGTACTGTGAAATATTCGCGGTATATGTTTTTAATAAATAACCTCCGCTTACTAACGGCGCATAATGTCTATTTTAACAATCAATAGATACCAATCGTCATTCAAACATACATTCAAGAATTTTAAATCTAACTATTTTAAAATTAAAATGGAAACCGATTCGATTGAGTGACAAGTTCTCACCTTGATTTCAATTTCGTTTTAGCGATTTATTTCGAATAAAATTAAACGGACGTTTAATTTCACCCGAAATTCTCACTAACTCCAAACGACTCCAATCCAATTCCATAGCGTAGTGTTCGACGATACAATTCCAACGCAACTGCTTTCGCGCGTTTTCGACCTCGTATGAAAAAGATATGAATTTTTATTCATAAATTTACAACATAAATTTTATTTTTTGAACCAAACTAAATCACTACCGTCCATTTCAACTTCAAGCACATCAGGCCGCACAAGGCCTTCTTCCCTCCCTCACGTTTGCGTTCTCCTCCAGTAATAGCCGAACCCATCAAAGCAACTAGGGTTTATTTTCGCAACCACCTCGCTCCACTACAACTCGATCCAAGAACTCCACCACACGCGCGCTCTCCGGCACCACCCACGGCCAAGTTGCGGCCCCACTCGGTCGCGCCTGTGCACCGAAAAACGTGCGTGAAACGAAGATGAACGCAACCCTTTTGACGACGATTCACTCGACTATAAACGATCATAGCCGTATAGATTTAAAGCTCTCATCACGCTCTTCAATTTGTTAGTTGAAAACATTTCGTAATTCCTTACGGATTTGAAGAAAATTGGAGAGGAAGAAGTGAAATTTTCGGCCATTGATCATAGGGCCGACGGCTGAAGAAAGTTGGAACCCTAATTTTTATTCTTTTGCAAAAAAATGAATGTCAAGGGCTTATATAGAAAAATATTCCAATTTACTATTCACCCGGAATTTCCGAACTCCAAACGAAGCGTGCCGGTTGGCGTTCCTAAGGTTTACCCCGCGTTTCGAACGCAATGGAACGTGTTTCGGGAGCTAATTCGGTCATCTGTGCGAGTTATGGCAATAAACGTTCAATTTAAAATTAAACCGATTAAACGATTCTCTAGGCGTTTTAGCTTGCACCGAACAAACGGTAAATCCGATTGACACAAAATTTGAAACCATACAATAATATCACATTAAGGATCCGATGTAACTAGTTTCGTCGAAATCCGAGACTTTTTGAAAAATGACTATTTTAACTCGCTAAATTAATATTAAAACAATTTCGATGCGTTTCGAGCTGCCACGATCAAATGACAACTCCGATTGCTACAAAAATTAAAATCCGATAATAACAAACTATTATGGATCCAATGGAACTAGTTTCGTCCAATTCTGAGACTGTTCGAAAAACGGCTAATTTCACTAGTCGATTAAATATTGAAATATTCAATTTTCACAAATAAACTTTAAATTCAATTTTAAAAGTTCTATAACATCATTCTAACTCCAATATGATAAAATAAAATTTTACAAATCATTTTCAATCATATTTAACCCAATTTTCAATTATTTCTGTATTTTCCCATATTAAATTATCGATTTAATTATCCAATTAAATCCAATTATTCGAAATAAAATTTATTCGACTTATAAATTTCACTTATTAATATTTAAAATTAATTAAATATTTAAATTTTAATTAATAAAAATTCTGGGTCGTTACAATAACCGTAACAAATTAGTTTTGTCACGCTTATAACCGTGAGGAAATTGCCTTTCTGGTGTTGTGGCTCCTAGTCCACATGGGCAACTCTATGTTCTTCTTCTAGTTCTCGAGGCATGAGGAACATCTTTGAATATATAGTAAAGATCCTATATTTACCAAAGGCAAGCCTTTTATTGTCACTCGCTAAAGTCCGTCCGTTGACCGCGCTAGAAAGCAGATACTACCTATTCCTGTTTGGACTTATTTCTCTCATATTCCCTCTGTTTTGCAACCTATGTTATGACTAAATTGGCTAGCTAGCGCGGTAGGTAAAATAAAATGTTTGATGCAAGCACCGTAGCTAGGGAAAAACTAGTATATGCTAAAGCTTTGATTGAGATTTCCCCTTATAAGCCTTTACCACATACAATCAAAGATAGAGTGATAGAGGATCAGGTAGCGGAGATTGTAGTTCGTAATGGTTGGAAGCTAGACATATGTACGTCATGTCAGTCTTTTGGCCATATATCAACAGCATGCTCTCGTATGTCATTTTTGATCCTTTCTCAGTGCGGACCCCTCTCCCTTGGCCTCCGAAAATGAACGGATTCCGAAAGAGCGCATTGTTCCTCCTCCTTTGGCACCTTCTATCCCTCTTGTTGAGCCTTCAGTGCCTCCTACCACTCCTACCCTCTCTGATGTTGTTATGGACTCCTCTGTTCTTGATGCTGGAATTTCTCCGCCCGCCCTGGTTTCTTATATTGTGTGGTATCCTACTTAGACGGCTTAGATCCATATACAGTCCGACATGAGATATGACCCGGCTAGACATGATTTCCATACCCTCGTTAGTGACGATGATGGTGAATCTAGGCATTTACATTACTCCAAAGATAATGGTGGACTTATTCTAATGGTGAATGCAGCACGTGGAAGGCAGAATAGACCTCTTCTACTTGTTGATAGCTGGGATAGGAGTCATATATATTGTAGGGAACACTCGGGTTTTTTTTGGATATTGTGTCTCACTTTGTAGATTATTTGCATGTGTTAGGCCCTGGAGGAAATAGTTCTTCCTCCTCCTGGGAGGAGGAATCGATATTTCCTTAGGTCACTATTATAGCTGCAGAAACACCTTGTTTCTCACCTGTTTTGTACTCTAAGTGGAATGACCACTATTAAACCATATATTTGTTTCTTTGCATGTGCTGAACACCTTTTCTTCATTTATATATGGTGGCACGACCCTCTATAAAGTTAGCTGGCTTTGCCAAAAAAATTCCCCAATATTCCTTAAATAAGCAGTTGAACAAACAAGATTTATCATCCTTCTTAATTTAAATAGCAATATTGAATTCGTTAGCAATCGATTCACTCAACTATCAACGAGCTAGAATCATGAGAAGGTGCTTTAAAGGAACTTTGTATCAGTATATGTAGTTCTGTAAAAAAACAGTATATGTATTAAGTTATCTAAAATTCAAAAAAAAAAATCGGTGATTCATTTTAAAAATTTATAGCTTTCACATAATGTTGTTTTCAAAATGGTTGTTATTAATGAAAATTAGATAAAATAATTGTTAGTAAATCAATTTTAGAAATTTACCATAAATTGGTGATTGGTGGTAATATTATATCAGGTATTGTAGAATTTCACCAGCAAAGTTCTAGTGGTCGGTGGAAAAACTGCCTTGAATTTTAGTCTGTAAAATTGTATTTTATTGTCTTTTAACTAATTATTAAATGATTGAATGTAATTATGGTATTAGAAAGAGTAAATTTTTAAATGGATATATCAGAATTACAGTATATTAATATATTAGATAACTTAATACATATATTATTTACAAATGGATATATTAGAATTACAGTAATATTACAGTAAAATCCACTACTACCTTTCCTTTACAAAATAATCAATAATAGGAAAAATTAAGTAGTTAGTTTACAAAATACTAAATGATTCTCAAATGTTTATTTTCTTAAGTCTGTTATATGGTAATCCATCAAGATCTAAACATATCTCTAGGAAGTAATTTTAATTACTTTGTTTGAAATTCAATAGTACACACAAAATATAGAAAACCATTTTATATTTTATTTTGTGTTTTGTACATTGATAAGTCAGAAATCATTTTAACTGCTTTAATCATCATTATAGATCTACATAATAGCTTAAGGGTTGGTTGCTTCATTGTCCAGTGAACAAAATAAACAAGGATATGGAAAAAAAATCTTTCCTTTTATTTTGATTGTGACAACAACCAACTACAACTGATTTAGGAAGGTATCAATTAATCGAAAACAAAAAAATGATGAAAACTTACTTAATAGATAACTATACTAAAATAATTATACGGTGAAAAACAATTTCAACAGTGAATAAGATTAAAAATACAAGTAAAATTTACCATAAAAAGTACCTGTTGATATGCTATCTAGGATTTTTCTTCGGGGTTATTGCAAATGAAAGAAGAGATGACATGAATTTTGCGGAGAAGGAGGAAAATAAAGAAGCACGGACTCTTTTGCTAATCTATCGTCACTTCCTACGATGTGGCCGTAATTTGTAATTTAATTTTCGAGGCAGTTTACTCAAAAAAGCAACAGAGACAAATATTTACATCTGAGAAGAAATAGAGGAGTTAAAATAGGCACTTATTATGTTAAATGGAGATTTAATATCCTTTTTGCCTCTAATTATTTTTTAATAGGGGCACAATACCTTTTTGCCCTTCATTTAACGTCCATGTAACTTTAAATTTTGGTAGTCCTATGTGGGTACCCAATAATGTTTCATCTTCAATTTACGTCATCCACTTCAGCACTCAACATCAGTTTTGGATTAGTCTATCAGCTCTACATTAGAGTTGGCAGTCAGCACCAGTCTGCATCGATCTGTATCATTTCTGCATCAACACCAGCACTCAACACTTACACTCTTACACTTCAGTTCATATCATCTCGCAGTTGGATAACACATGCTCTTCGTAGTAAAATGAAGTATGTTTCAATTTTCGTTCTTTTAACTAGATTTAATTCATTTATATAGCTGTAATTTTATTACATTACACTACTAAGATGGTTATATTCGTGCGGTCTGCTTCAATTTCACCAAGAATTTCTCTAAATCTTCATCGTCGATTCCTTATAAAACTGGAATGCAGCCGTCGGCTACTCATATTCTTTCATGGTTTTTCTTTGTTGTTTTAATTTTGAAAAATATATAATTTATAAGTGAAAAAATAAGTACAGTGAGTGGTGTATATATAAGAAATCTAAGAAAATTTGAGTAACTAAGATATATATATGTTGAATATGCGAGTATATTATTTTTGTTTGATGATAATAAACATATATATATATTCAATTAAATGTATTTGTTAATGTACTATTTTATTTTCACATTATTAAATAAATATCTGCTGAATAATATACATAATACAGAATTTAAATTCAAATGGATATTTTATTCAAACAAATATTTTTCACAATTTTGAATAGTACAAATTTGAGCTCTCGCTATATATATATATAATCTTTGATTACAATACAATTTTGATTACTTCACGCTATACATACATTTGCATCTCACTACAATTCACTCATTCACTTGTATTTATCTTTAACTCCATTCCAGATTAAATCCAGCATCCGAGCAATCTGCAAAATAAATACTAAAGCAGTAAAATTGAAAAGAATTTTTTTTGCAGTATAAAATAAAATGTGATTTTTGAAAATTTTATTTGCTTCAGTTATTTGGGTTGTTCGTCATCATTTAATTTTTAATTTGCCGTACACAAATAGTTAGTGACATGCACAATGCATCACTGTACATGTCACAAGGCTGTGCACACCGATATGCACTTGATAAAACTACATGGACAGGTAAGAACAAGGTCAAATCCAAATTATAAGTTGGTTTCAACTCAAGTGAAATCACGACACGAGCACAAGGTCAAACCCGAGCTATAAGCTGGATTCAACACAGGTGCAAATTCCAAAAATCAAGATGAAGTTCAAGAGAAAACAAAAATGAAAAGTGACATGCATAAGTAATAAACCAGCACAAAAGTAATGAGGCAACTCAACACAAAGTGAACCACAAGCTTGAATTCAGAAGAAAAGGCCTCAAAGACAATTTTAGACAAGTCCACTTAAACATATATACATATGATTGTGCACATGTATACATATATAAATATATATATATAGGTCCAACCAAACAAAGTTTAAGAAAGGGAACTAAAATGCAGACAAGTTCAGTGGCAACCAAACTGAAGTATAGAGCATAAGCAAGTATCAATGAACCAGTCAGAACAAAGGCATGAATGTAGACAACAAGTTTACATGACTCAAAGAAATAACAGTTTCAATATGAACTCAAGCGAAACTACACATGACTCAAACCGGCACCTAAAGAAGGCCACACAAGCAACCAGACTGCACATTCAAATGCAAGCCCAAGTGCATGACCGTGAAAACAATGTAAGCAAGTGCAGCCTCAGCATGAAGTTTCTAATCCAATAGTACATGCATTCACACATACATATGTGAAAATAGAATGCATCAGTGAAGTGATACTGCCAAGAACAGAGAGAGATGTACAAAATGAAACCATATATACATACATACATAAATGTATGTATACAAGTGGAAATGGCCACAACAGCTCAAATGAGCAATCTAAAACATGAACAAGCAGTTTAACAGAGATGTGTGCATACACATTGAAACATGACTATAAGCCATGCAACATTAACAAATGGTCAATGTCCACACAAATGCTCCAAACAAGTTCAACAGCAAAATACAAGTGATCAAGCAACTCGAAGCACATGACTCAAATGTAAACATAGTGAAATCAGAAGCAACCACAACAGGAAAAATACTCACTAGTTCAACAAACACCATAATCGAAGTCAGCAAACAATTGATACAAATAAAGTCAAGTAGCAGTTTCAAACAAAGACAGAGGAGATTTCAAAGCATTTAACAGTTATAACAAAGTCAGACCGAAGTCAATTCTCAAAGCAAATGCAAAGTGAAATCTCAACGAAGTCAAGGTCGAACATTTTTATAGTAGCAGTTTCAAAATATTCAAGGAAAGTTCGAACAAATACAAATCAAAGCCAGATGTGAATGAACAAAGTCAACTTTCATCTCAAAGTCCAAAACAATTCAAATCTGTGTTGTCAAGAAATCGAAAAAGCCAGAAAAACAAAGCCGTGATGACCAAGGCAAAAAGAACGAACCAAGTCAGAAACCAACACCGTGTTAATCAAGTAAAGGAAGTTATACGAAGTGAACAAATCAATTCAAATCATAGCATTCGATCAAAATCAAACGGCCGAGCAAATTATCAAACGAACGAAATTTTAGGAGTTTGAACCCTTTATAAAACCCTAAAACATCATCGGCGAAAATCCAATCGAGTTCAAGTAAGCTAATCAGAAAAGCAAAGAGAATAAATCACAAGCCAAATTCATACCAAACTCGACAAATTTCAAGGAGCCATGGGAAAATCAAGGAAACATACGATCGACAAAGCAAGCGGCATGATAAATCATTCATTTGATCGAGCAATTGAAGTCGGCCTCTTCGAAAATCAAAAGCCCTAATTTCAAAATGAGAGTAGCCATTATCACTAAAGAAAGTCGACCGAATAATAGAAAGAAAAGGGATCTAATTTTTATCACTTTTTTATGGGGTCGGCCAATATATTTGAGCTTTGATATTTAAAATAGGGTTTTTATTTTCAATTGTTTTTTAAATACGTATTTCTCTTTTAAACATTGTAAATTCTAGTCGTGTGACTAGGGGACGAACTACGGTGGTGTAGTTCAAGAATTTGCAACTCAGTAGATGAGTTGTGGTAGGGTTTTGAGCGTAGAACTAGGTTAGTCGACAGCGGGCGTCGTGAATTTACGTCTGTAAACGTCCGACTACATAATTTCTAGTAGAAACCTTGGAGGCAGCACGTAGGCAGGGTTTTGCCGAAGCTGGGTAAATCTGTATGTTCTATTTCTGCTTTTATTCTGCTATTATCTGTGCTGCTGTTACTTGACTATTATTTGTGCTGAAATTATTTTATATACTTCCGCAATAAATTTTTATAATTAATAGTATCATCCAATTCATCCCCTTTAGGGTGAAATCGATCATACAAGTGGTATCAGAGCTAGGAACAAAAGCCATTTTTGTTTTTAAAATTTTATTTTTCAAAAACCAATTTTTGTTTTAAAAATTTGAATTTTTAAATGGCTTCTTTTAATAATACTTTTGCTGAGGGTCAATCCATAGTTAGACCACCAATGTTCAATGGTGAATACGCTTACTGTAAAAATAGAATGATTTTTTTTTGAAAACCATTGTGCTTAGAATATTGTTGAGACCGGTTAGAAAGCACCAACTATAGTTATAGATAATCAAGGAATAAATAAACTGATGGATAAATGGACAGATCTTGAAAATAGACTAGAGAATTCTAATGTTAAAGCTATGAATTCTATTATTTGTTTGTTGGATCAATTTGAATTTAATCGTGTCTCACATTGTCTAATTGCGTAGGAAAAATGGCACACGCTCGAAGTGACTCATGACGGAACATCTCAAGTCAAGGAATCTCGCCTTGCCACACTGAGTAGCGAACACGAGAATTTCACAATAGCCAAGGAAGAAAATGTTAAAGAGATGTACGTATGGCTTTTCAATATCGTATACAAATAAAAAACTCTCAAAAATCATACACAGAGTTGGAAATAGTCTAGAAAATCCTTAGAGTCCTTCCACGAAGTTTTGAACCATTCAAGAATAGAAAGATATAAAACAAATCAAAGTTGAAGAACTCATTGAAAATCTCACCATTTATGAGCTAGAAATGAAATTCAAGGAAGAATGTGAAGGAGGTGGTACTCGAAAGAAATCGATAGCTCTCAAAAGAAAAAAAACAGAAAGGGATGGTGATGATGGAGCAGCTGAGCTAGCACTATTAATGAAGAAATTCAAAAAGTGGAATCACAGATATGAAAATCCAGCTCTAAATCAACAATTGGAAAGAAGAATAGCCAAAGCACTAGACAACCCGGAAGAGCAGAAAATCATCTGTCACAAGTGCAATAAACCTGGCCACATCAAGCCCAGTCATCCTCTGAATCAACACAGCCACGAAAAGAAATCGAAAAGGAGAAGTTTTGCAGCCACTTGGGATGAGACGGATCAGGATGATAAAAGCACTGGCAGTGAGAGTAAAAAAGTAGATCTGTGCCTTCAAGGTGATATAGCTCACGTTGATGAAGATGACGAGCCAAGCAAGGTATCAAAACTTACTCATTCGGAGTTGCTTATATATTTTCATGAAGTAAATGGCTGTTTCGAACGACTTAGGAAGAAATACACTAAAATAGAATGACAAAGAGATACTTTGAGAGATTTAAATAAAAAGCTTGATCAATTAGTTAAAAACTATCAAAGCAAGAGCCCCTAAGGTGATAAATGTCCATCATTTGAAGAAGAGATTAGAAAAATCAGAAATTAAAATTAAGTCACTTGAAAATGAAATTCTGATTTTGAAAGAAAGTGAAAATAATTAGAGAGAAAATTCTATTAAAAGGTGCACACAATTATTGAATGAAAATGTATCCTCAATAACACAAGTCCAACAATTATCTATGACTTTAGGAAAATTTTAAAAAGGAGAAAGATCGTTAAATATGCTATTAGGAAAACAAACTATTAATACAGATAGACAAGGACTTGGATGTAATCAATATGAACTTGATAGAAGAAAATTAATCAAGTCAATTCCATGTGCACAATTTGTAGAAAATTTGGATACAATCAAAACAATTGCTGGTATAGACCCAACACTAAAAACTATTCCAATTTTGGTTCCAAAAGGCATGAATATAAATCCCTCAAAGTTAAACAAATCTAGATTTCGAAAGGAACACATATAAATAGTTTTAGGTCTCCAGAAAATTATTTTTTAAAATCATTTTCCACTAGCAACCATGGACCTATATAAACAAATAGGTCACAAAAATCTTTTCTCGTGTAGGTATGGTGGCAGACTAAGGAACAACGACAGTGTTATCTGGATTCTTGCTGTTCTAGACACACAACGGGCGACAAATCAAAATTCCTTAGACTAGTACAAAGGTGGCAGAATCACAATAGGCAACAATGAAATATTATTGGTAAAGGTAAAACAGGTAATTGTATATTTATTTTGAACGGTATATTAAATGTGATAATATGCACCGTAATCTGAATTAAATCTACCAGTGTGTGATGATAAATCAAATGTTGATTTTTATTCTGACTTATTCCTATTTGATATATTCTTATTTGACTTGTTCTTAGCTTTGGTTCTGATTTGAGAAAATATGTTGATCAATCATTTCTCATCTTTGAGCTAGTTCATAAATTTGTTTGGTTTAATGATGTTGCTTTATTGATTGATGATTACTCATGATACACGTGGATATATTACTACATCTGGATCTAACAATATGGTCACTGTTTGTTTATTTACATGGCTTCAATTCAAATTCAAGAGAGTTTCATTTAAAAGCTGTTAAAAATGATTTTAAGGAATTTTTTGCAACTTCATGATCTGGTCTATAACATTCAACTAATGTTATCAAAGAGAAATTCAGATGCAAATTACATTGGTAATCTAGTTGAAAGAAAAATTTCTAGTGGAACGTGAATTATATTGAGATATTCAGTAGTTACATCGTTTATCAAAGAAAATATCTGCATATTTTTCACTTGAAATAATTTTCAAATAGCAGACATTTTTCTAAAACCCCTTCTAGAAAAACATTTTTGTTGACCATGTTTCAGATTAGTCATTTTAGAAAATTTGATTTATAATTATTTTTGGATTTGATTTTAAAAAACTAAATTAACTAATCTAACTCCATAATGACTACCGAAAAGATAAATAGTGATTGAAAAAGTGATGAGTGTTGATATTAATCATATATTATAACTTGAGACAGTATAATTAGTAAATTTCTTTAGAAATTTAAACAAGATTTATAAAACTTTTGTTTGGTAAAAATTCCATGACCATCTATATACTTATCATTTTTCTATCGACCATCACTCATCAAAATCCAATATAGTATGCCAATATATGGTATTTGAAACGGGAAATTATTCGTTTTTCGTTTCATTATATTTTTAACAAATAAAACATCCAAAGTATTCACTCTCATTTAAAAGTCCTCACGGTTATGCATGGGTGAATTACTTGGAATTTTTGATTATGTGCTTCCATGATCATTTAAAAGTCCTCACTGTTATGCATGTATGGAACGCATATCAAAAATGATTGGTTAAATTGACAAGTTGATTCTACTGCCGTTTAAAAGTCCTCATGGTTATGCGTGGTTAGAAGATACTTGAATTCATTTCTAAGAAAAATTTGAAATACTACTAATCTCATTTAGAGTCCTAATGGTTATGCATGGTTAGTAGATATTCAAATTCTTGATATAAATATACCACAAATAGACACAACTATATGGTTTTATATGATAACATCGTCCCGATCATTCTAAAGTGGAATATGCATCAAATAGAGTATTTGTGATTTTTGTTTGATTTTTTTATTGAAATTTAACATTTATACTGGATTGAGTATTAATATTGTATTAACGCCAATCACTTTATCTCTATTTTTCTAACACTATTACTCTTTTGCTGATAAAAAAAGGGGGCAGAAAAGTTAAGATTTTGGCAAATAAAGGTCAAATATTTTATTTTTTATTTTCTATTTGCATCTAGGCTCATTTACATATTTTTATTTATTTATAATTAATAGTATCACCCCTATTCACCCTCCTCTAGAGTGAAATCGATCCTACAATATATTCATATGCAACTAATGTGTATGTTTGTAGCATGAAATAGTAGCATTAATGAAGAGAGCTTTCGACGAGTTGGTTGAAGAAATCTAATATAAGTCACATGTTTTTTCATTAACAGGATTAGATGGTATGTTTGGACATTTTTTAACTACATTTCTTTTTTCATTTATGTCCTATTCTAAGTAAATTTCTATTCTAATTTTTTCTCATTCATGAAACGAATTTTAATTAAAAGTTAATTTTACAAACACAACACACCCACACCCACACACACACACACACACACACACACACATATAAAGCCGGCTACTAGGACGTAAATTAAATGCAAAATGGTGACACAAATGAACTAAACCGTTAGATCTTGTTGTCTTTGTATAGAAGTTGGAATTCAGTGGATGATCCAATAGTAGAGATCATTTGTGTCGTCGGTGAGAAGTTGGTGATTATGATTTATTACCATCTCACAACAATAGTGTAACAAACCGATATTTCCAGCCATTCGCATCCATACATGTCGGACTTGAATTGCTCAAAATACCGCATTGTAAATAAATTTAGAGCAAATGAAAAACAATTACAGAATCACAGACACACATATATCAGAATAACTCGCACCAGAAATTAAAATACCATAGTAGTTCATGAACTACTATAAAGAAATCTCAAAACAAATACATAATATCAGTTTGAAAAACATATACAATAGAAATCTAAAATACATAGAAGTTTATAAATACCAGAGCTGAAATAGAACAACTGAAACTGAATGGAAATAGATAAGTAGACAAGCAGAATCTCCAGCGATTCCTAGCTCCAGAAAAGAAATCGAACGCTAAGTTGTAAATACTCAGGCTGACCCGAGCGTAAGGTAAAACACAAAACACTCGAGTCAGGACATACATACTTATATAATGTAAACCAACTCAAGTGAACTGTAATAGTAATGCACAACAACTTAAAGGATGCTTGAGATCGCCTATCCTCTAAGGATCAGTTAAACTATAAATTAAATACATCTTGTGGTTAAAATTCCAAAATGGTATTTTATACTTTGTAAATCAAAAATCATTTCAAAATTCTATATCATTTCAAATTCATTTTAATATCAAAATATCATATTATTCCAAAACCTCATTCATATTTATTTAATTTAAGTACCATTTCAAATCACATTTCAAAATGGTTTATATATCAAATCAAATATTCCAATAAAACCAATTAAACATTCCAATTAAACTAATTAAATATTCCATTTAAATCATTTAAAATGAAGTTATTATATAATAATCGAATATTCAATTCTCAAATTTTTACCATTTTCAAAATTCATTTGTTTACTTCAATTTATTAAAACAGTGAAATTTTAACTTTCGCAGCATTTAGAAAATGCCACGATAAATTTACATTTTGAAACAATTCATTTTAACAAAGATAGCACTTACAGATATGCTGTAATAGGTTTTAGTTTAGTTTCTACAACTACAGCACTTACAAAGTGCTATAATAGCCCTTAGTTCAATTTAGTCTTTTAGTTCATTTATATCAGTTACAGCATTTACAAAATGCTATAATATCTTTTACTTCAGAAATGATAGCATTTCAATAATGCTGTTAATTAAATTCCAAGTTTTCAATAAAATTTCATAAACAATTAATTTTTTTAAAACAAAATTTAACTTATAAAAATCATATTTTCACACTTTAAAAACGATCATTTAAATACTTTTTAATTTATGATTTTATAAAGTGAAATTTCACAAATAATTATCAAATTTAATAATTCACTTATAAAAATCAATGCACAATTTTATAACATTTCATTTACTTTACATTTAAATTTAATTTACCATTTCTTAAATTAAATTTAAATTCCATTTATTTTTCTTAACTTAACTTTTCATTTTTAAAACACATTTCACATTTTCCAAGTTAAGTTATATTCAAATTTCAATTTTTAACATTTATTTATTTAACTATTTTTAATTTACAGAAAAATCAATAACACTTTATCAAATCATTTTAAATTCAAATTTCAATCAAATTATTATATTTTATTACTTAACTTAAACTTCATTTATAACCAAAATCATAAATTCCAAAATTAACTTATATTTCAAATCCTGCTTTACCATTTATTTATTTCACTTACTTAACTTATAGAAAATCACTAATATTTTGTAAAATCATTTTTAAATTTAAATTTAAATCAAAATATCATAATATTTACATTTTATAATATTTTAAAATTTTTGGAAAAAATATATATTAACCACGGGTCTGTATATAATTTTCTAACCTAAGTCAAATGATACGGGTAATATATCATTTCAATCCGTACTTTACAAAGAAAAAATCCGGGTTCTATCATTTCAAACCCGCAATCCCAAGTTAAATGAAATAAATAAAAATCGTTCAGGCCTATCATTTCCGCCCATAATGTTTTTTCCATATTCTAAAGTCCGTTCGGGTATGTATCATTTCAACTCATAGTGACTAAAATCCATAGGGAACTTGCAGTGTGATAAACTGATATAAATAAACAAAACGGCATTATATAACAGTAACAGATGATATGACAGGTGTATAAATTGGGTGATCATCATAAAAATAATATCACCGGCAGGTATAATACGATAATATGAACTACAGATTCAAAGGATGTCAATTTACTACTTATATAAGTACAGAATGTCAGGAGAAATACTCACCTCTACAAGCTGAAGATAACAGATTCTGACACACAAACAAAGACCCGAAAAGTACGAAGACATGATTATAGATTCAAGTGAGAGGAGAGCCAAAATAGTTGTCTTGTATATATGAAACAAAACAATATATTTCACATTAATATACAACCCAAATATTATTAAACAACACTAGAAATAATGCACAACCAAGAACCAAATCACTTGCACTTGCTTTCACCCATCCTATGCTTAGCATAGGTATAAAAATGCACGGCCTAAGCTATGAATTTGGGTCAGGTATGGTTCATGGGGTCGGCCAAAATGAGGAAGTGAAGGAGTGAAAGTTGTAATGCATGAACATCACAAGCCGAGGCACAAAAATGAATTTTGTCACCACTACAAGGTTCGGCCATGGCATGTATTGGCTCGGCCGGGCATGGTGAAAGCTAGGGGATGGTGTGGCAGTGACTTTGGGTCAGGTAGGGGCTAGTGGAAGTGATGCAAGAAGTGACCAAGGGGTGTGGTGAAATGGTGAAAACAATAAGTGGGCTCGGCTATGCATAAATAAGAAGTCTTTATTAATTTTTGTGTGGAGCTTGCATCTAAGGGGCCATGGCCAGGTAGGTCAGTGGAGATGGAGGGGTTTTGTAGCTAAACAAGGTGGCGAGAAAGGTGGTGGTGAAGGTGGAGGCTATGGGCCGAGCAACCCGAGTGAAGGCAAGGCAAAATAATACATAAACAAGAATTTTTTTGAAAAGAAAGTGAAAGAAACATTACCAATTTTTGTTTTAGAGTTGAAGGCCAAAATTTTTGAGATGAGAAGCATTTTTTTCATGAAAAATGAAGGGTGATGGCTGAAGAAAGGATATGGTCAGCCAAATTGAATGCAAGTGTTGATTTGCAAATGAAAAGGTAAAAGGAGATGAAAAGTCAATGGTATATGAAAAGTTTAAAACTCTTTATATTTCCTTTTTCTTTATTCATGTTAAACACATGAAAAATGTAAATAAATAAAATAAAAACAAAACAAAATAATGTATGATTAAAATAATTAAATAAATTTTAGATAAATATAAATAAATTAAGAAAACAACATAAAATAGAAACTAGGTTTTAAAAATTGAAAATAAATACAATAAGTTTTTGGAAAAATTATAACATCACTTTAAAAATGTTTTAAAATAAAATATATACCTAACATGTCATATTACACACATATATACAAACTAGAACAAGATTTGAAAAATTGAAATATTATTTATATAAATTAAAATAGACAATTTTATTAAATAAATCAATTTACATATAATATTGTAAAAAGCATAACTTTCACAATATAAATCGAATTTCAACGAAACGTATTCTTGAAATTTAATTTATTTTCATAATAAAAGATAAAATTCAAGAATTCAAATATTTAAATTTTGAATTTAAAAGTCAAAGTTTGACCACTTTGACCAAAATTCACATTTCTTGAAAATATTCTATTTATTCAGGTTTGAAATTATAATTCACACTAAAATCAAAATATACTTTTAAAATAATAAAATTTATCCATTTTAATAAATATAATAAAGTTTTTAAATCATAAATTAAAATAAAATAATCAAAATAAGCAATTAAAATAAATCACAAAATTCAGGGTTGTTAGAAATAGGAAGAATCAAAATATCAGGCAAAAACGAAGCATAAAATTTCATCAGACTTTATAAATGAATATATATACTTCAGGTAGAAAGCAACCACATACAAATTAATTTGACAAAAATATTTTATTTTATTTTTAAGTACTATTTTCCCTTTAAATTACGAATATAGGTGGTAGATGTGATGTGGTATGGTACTTATACCGAGTTTACATTCAAAATACACATTTACCACTACTCAAACTGTTTAGTAGTTAAGTAGTGACCAACTCTTGTTTAAGTGATATTGATTGTAACAATCCACCTTTCGACTCTCAAATGTCGACACTAATACATATGTGGTGTTCACGTGCCGAACATCCAAGTGGTGGAAAGACAAACTGTTGGGATGAAAAAAAGAAAGACATAACAGAATCTCACAACATGACGAGTAATATATAATATACAATAGGTCTTTACAAAAAGGAAAGGAACTTTAATGTACACACTATCATCAAATCAAAACCAACCTATCATTAGCCTGGACAGTTATAGCACCATGTCCTTACAAATGCTAATAAATAAAAACAAGAAACACAGTGGAAGATAAGGTACATGAGTATGCCTTGGAGGTATCTAGCTCATCTCCTGAAGCTCCAAAGTGCCCATCTAAATCTGGAAAATATGCTCGGACTGACCCTAGCATTATAAGAAAATAACGGTCAGATCAGTCTGGCAAAAGCAGCTTGAGAAACACAATCAAAACAGATTTTATATTTATCAAAACACTTTAAAATAAAGTTATCTCATAGAACCACGCAGCATATAAATACAAACTAGTTTTTACCTTATGATAACCAAACCATTTCTTAGGAAATCTTGTGATGTTATAATAATGTCTAAAGTCTAAAATAAATATCGAATTATATTTGAAATTGTTACATTAATTAAATTCTAGCATACTAGCTATACAACTAAGTCTGAAAAGGCACGTATTGGAAAATAGATTTCCCATATTTGCAATGCTACTAGGGTATCGTTTGTCATAGTACACCGCTAAAAAAATGTATCGAGGGCCTTACATAAATCCCCTGCATGGCAAGACCGGCCTATCCCTTATTGGATAATACTGAATAGTTCATCGTCCGGTTGCTTTGCAACCTTTACTCGAGAGCTCTTATGGACAACTAAATCCATAAATACATTTCTAGAAGGGTGATGACAATAACTTAATTTGTGCGACCCACATAGCTTTGTGGCATATTCCATGTTTTAGTCATTTTCGGTTGTTGTGACTAGAGGTTTCAGTTACCATTTTAGCAAATCCCACTTTGAATGCTAACACTGTCCTCGAGGAAACAATGTGTATCAACTCCACTATTATACCCATATTATTTAAGAACATTATAAATAATGTCATCTAATAATATGGAGAATACAGCTTGTTAAGAATGAACGAATGTGAATATACCTTTAAACTAACATTGACACGCCATACTTACAGTTTTACTTAATCTCTGGAACAAAATTTGACGTGTGCAGTCTCAGTTTAAAGTAATTATTGCACCGGTTTCTCAAAACGAGAATAGTATATCATATAAATAATAGTCATAGATCACACTGGAATAATAAACATTATATACAAATACAAAACTGGAAATCTACAAAATAAAATATCAAACCTACATAAATAGACATACTACAAATCATTAACTCAAATATGCATCTTAAATATAGACACAAAATCCTACATGAGATTAAC
This sequence comes from Allium cepa, assembly GCA_030765085.1. Classification (NCBI taxonomy): domain Eukaryota; kingdom Viridiplantae; phylum Streptophyta; class Magnoliopsida; order Asparagales; family Amaryllidaceae; genus Allium; species Allium cepa. Next base: position 69,925,069 of record CM060928.1, read on the forward strand.
TAAAGATCAAAACAGTATATCTCTCCTTGCTATCCTAACCATCCAAAGGTCTACCTGTCCTATAACTTGAAAAGTCTCGATCAGACCCAAACATTATAAAATAAATGGGTAAGCTACTCTAAATATCCAAAAGGGCAAGAAAAGATGTAACACAAGAATAAATGGCATATAAGTAAATCTAGATGTCCAAGATATGACAAGTCACGATATTAATTTAAGTTAGAATTTATCGCAAGGAGTAGGGTGATATATTTAGGTCCCAAAAATAGATTAGTCACTAAACGCAAAATTACATAATAAAGCAAAATAGTTGTAATATAAAAACACCAATTCCATACTGACCACCCAGATCATCCATACCAATCTTAGTGATTGACCATACCATGGAAAACAAACATGGTATCACTCGTACCGATTTGATACCAAGGATAGTCCATACCGTGAAATAGAATCACAATCGATCTCAAGGATCGTAGCAACCATGACTCGAAGATTCTAGATTATTCACTATTATTATATATTTAAGATCGTAAAGAAATCCATGAGTATACCTTTTAATGATCTATTGGTCCTACCGAACACCGAAAGAAAATATAATCAAAAGTGCTAAATACTATCATTTTCAGTAAATAACTAGAATTTAACCGAACCGCTTAGTGAAATTTCAATTATTTACTAGAAGCTAGTAAATCTTACTCATTACAGATACCACTAGAAAATCTAAACTATATTCTCTTAAGGATCCATCAACCCCATCGAACACCAAAAGAGAATACAACCCTAAAGTGTTAAATACTTCCTAATAGAAATCACAAGAATTTAACTAAGGCATCATATACTTCCTGGCAAAATTCAAGTATTCACTAATAGGCTAGTAAGCACCACTCAAACATTCTATTCAATGAGTTGTATGATATTCGATGAAGCATTACTCGAGAGTATTTAAACCAATTGGTAACGTAAGTCGTATGTTAGTATTCCCCATATTATAGAACTAAGGTTCTCAAAACATTTATCTTATAAAAGTTTATAGTCTTCATATAGGAAATGATTTTCAAATACTTTATTTATAAACTTATCTTTGAACTTCCCTTCTAAAATGCATAATCCCATTTATTTCCTAAATATACATGTATATATTTTCCATAGAAACAATAACCTAATATTTCACTTTTAATATCAAAACACTTTCATACATACATACATATATATATATGTATGTATGAATATGTATGTATGTATATGTATATGTGTGTATATATATATATAAGTTCTGCATTCCATTTTAAGAGATCCATAGTTCACAAATTATTTTCCAAAGGTTACATACATAAGTATTCTCTTAATTTTTTTCAAAATGTAATAATCAAAATCCAACCTATGTCGGTGTTTTAACGTTTGTTTAAATAAAACTTAGTTTATAAATTTACTAAAACCATATGGTAAAGATCCAAAATCTTTCTTACTAACAAGATATACTATAGATATATAGTTACTTATAAAACCATTTATAAAAGAAGCAGATTAATTTAGAAAATAAGTTTGATATTTGTAAACTTAAATAACTCTCTTTTATTAATATATATACATATATAATTCGGTGTTTATCTTTACTACTAACAAAGAGAATTCATTGAACAGCTTTACTCGGTGTCTTTTTGAAATTCTAAATATACCCTTTTACATCTCATAGAGAAAGAGTAAACAAATATGGAGATAATGCATGCTATTTTCAAGTACAACTATTAATCACTATGGAGAACTATAGTATACATTCATAAGCCAAAGTATTCGAGTGTTCCATATTGTCCGTAATTTGGTTAGGGGTTCATCAATCGGAGTCTCGCCTAATTCTGACTTAGTATTAAGAAGTTACTATAGTTTGAACCCAAAAAAAAGCGGTTTCAGCCTAGGCAGAGTTCAAATATGGAGATGTAGCATGTTATTTTCTAAGTACAACTGTTAATCACCATGGAGTACTATGGTATACATTCATAAGCCGAAGTATCTATATGTTCCATATTGTTCGCAATTTAGATGAAAGTTCATCGGTTAAAGTCTCACCTGATTTTGAGTTAGTATGGAGAAGTTATTGAAGTCTGAACAAATAAATAGAGGCTTCTACCTAGGTAGAGTTCTAATATGGAGATATAACCTATTATTTCCTAAGTACAATTGTTAATCACCTTGGAGAACGATAATATATGTTCATAAGCCGAAGTATCATAGTGTTCCATGCTGTTTGTAATTTATGAGGGAGTTCATCGGTCGTAGTCTCGATTGATTTCGGGTTAGTATGAAGAAGTTACTGCAATCTGAACAAAAAATTGCAGCTTCTGCCTAGGAGGAGCTCAATTATGGAGATGTAGCCTGTTATTTTCTAATTACAACTGTTAATGACCATGGAGAATTATAGTATACATTCATAAGCCAAAGTATCCGAGTGTTTCATATTGTTCGTAAATTAGGTGGGAGTTCATCGATCGAAGTCTTGCTTGATTTCAAGTTATTATGAAGAAGTTATTGCAGTTTTAACAAAAAATAGAGGCTTCTGCCTAGGCGGAGTTCAAATATGGAGATGTAGCATGTTATTTTATGAGCATAACTGTTTATCACCATGGATAACTACGATATATGTTCGTAAGTCGAAGTATCGGAGTTTCCATATTGCCCATAACTTAGGTGGGTGTTCATCAGTTGGAGTTTCCATATTGCAGTTTGAGTGAAAAAATAATGGCTTCTTGGAGTTCAAATATAGAGATGTAGCCTGTTATTTTCAAAATAAAACTGTTAATCACCATGGAGAACTACGGTATACGTTCATAAGACGAAGTATCCGAGTGTTCTATATTGTCTTTAATTTAGGTGGAAGTTCATCAGTCGAAGTCCTGCCTGATTCTGAGTTAGTACAAAGAAGTTATTGTAGTATGAACAGAAAAGTGGCTTTTGCCAAGACGGAGTTCACATATGGAGATGTAGCACGTTATTTTCTAAGTACAACTGTTAATCACCATGCAGAACTACGGTATATGTTTATAAGCCGAAGTATGTGAGTGTTCCATATTGTCTGTAACTTAGGTGGGAGTTCGTCGGTTGAAGTCTCGCCCTATTCCGAGCCAGTATGAAGAAGTTATTACAGTCGGAACAAACAATAGCGGCTTCTGCTTTGGTGGAGTTCAGATATGGAAATGTAGCCTATTATTTTCTAAGTACAACTGTTTATCACCATGGAGAAGTACTATATACGTTTATATGCCGAAGTATCCGAGTGTTCCATATTGTCCGTAATCTAGGTGGGAGTTCATCGGTCGAGGTCTCACCTAATTTCGGGTTAGATGGAATTTTTTTTTTGCAGTATGAACAAAAGAATAGTTGCTTCTGCTTAGGCGGAGTTCAAATATGGAGATGCAACCTGTTATTTTTTGAGTACAACTGTTAATCACTATGAAGAACTATGGTATACATTCATGAGCCGAAGTATTTGAGTGTTCCACATTGTTCCTCTTTTAAGCGGGAGTTCATCAGTCAAAGTCTTGCCTGATTCCAAGTTAGTATGAATAAGTTATTGCTTTATGAACAAAAAAAATAGTAACTCCTTCCTAGGCGGAGTTCAAATATAGAAATGTAGCATGCTATTTTGTAAGTACAATTGTTAATCACCATGAAGAACTGCGGTACACGTTCATAAGATGAAGTATATTTGTGTTTCGTATTGTCTGTAATTTTGGTGGGAGTTCATCTGTCGAAGTCTCGACTAATTTCGAGTTAGTATGAGCAAAAAAATAGCAGCTACCGTCGAGGCAGAGTTCAAATATGTGGATGTAGCCTGTTATATTATAGGTACAACTGTCAAAAAACTGGGCTAACTGCCCGTTTGGCTGACTCAGCCCTACAAGATAAATATCAAATGGTCTAAACAACTGTTAGACAAAACACTCTTGGATGGTCTATCCTTAACTTACATCTCCAAGATTCAACTGATCCTAATGGTTTTTTGGCTTACCAATTACCTACCTCTATACAAAAATATTCCGTTCTATGTCTAACCAACATGTTAGTCTTACATATGGCTAAGCCCTACACACTGGAATTCTAGACTAAATTAGCTAGAGGCTAATAACTAATGAGCATAAGGCGCGGCCATACGCAAGTCCTATCTCGTCTTCAAATCTGAGTCATTCTCTTAGGGTTAAATACTCTTTAAAAAATTTCTTGAAAACCTTTTCAAATGATTTGATCCTCTAAATCATACATATACAAAGAAAATATATCTTTAGCTTTACTCTAAGCTATTTTTCCATGATATATATACTTTACTCAGAATAACATTGATGAGATTCAATAAGGATTACCTATCCTTTTAAAATAAGGTAAAGTCCTTTTTAACTTGAAAACACTTATTCTATTCTGCCTATTCAATATATTCAAAACCTTTGTTTAAAGCCTTTGATAACCCATTCGAAACCCTTGAAAGTAACTCTTTTGAAACCATTGAAAGTGACTCTTTTGAAACCAGTAGAAGTAACTCTCTTGAAACCAATAAAAGTCTTTCCTTCGAAAGCTTTGAAACATTAGACATCCTCCTTTAAAACCTTGCCTTTCGAATCCATAGAAGAAACCTTCCTTTTCAACCCTATCATAACCCTAGGGAACCACCCCTTTCAAAACCATTCACTAAAACCTTTCGAAAGCATCAAAAGCCAACTCTTTCGAAAGCACTTCGATTCAATTTAAAACCAGTAGAAACACCTTTTGAAACCATAAATATTATCTCTTTCAAAACCATTTGGGTTATACTTCAATAAAAGAAAAGGGTCCCTTAATCATTTAATTTGAAAGCATTGTTTTCGAAACCATTTCCTAAGTGATGAAGTGACGGTGTCGAAACCATCCCTTCGAAAGCATTGAAGAGGTGGCCAAATTTTAGAAAACAAAACAACCCCTTTAAAAGCATCTGGATCGAAAGGTAGGAAGCGGTAGCTAAAGGCTTCGACTCAGTCGAAAGCAAACATTTAAAACAAAAGTGCAACCCAATCGGAACTATATCTTTAAAACCATTTGATTTAGTTGAAAGCTAACCAAGTCGAAAGCATCTTAGTCGAAAGCAAGCAGGCACATTTTCTTTTAAAATTTAAGTAATGATTCAACCCCTTCAGAACCCCCGGTTTTGAACTTATACCTTTCGCCCTCTTCTAATCCATTACGTACCAGTTCCTTGATACCATATGCATTTATTTTGACTATGTTGGAGACGAAGGAATGGAGGCGGAACCTGGTGCGAAAGAATCAGAAAAACATGTTTATTTTTAATTTTTGACTATTACTTTTGTACCTAACCTGCCTTATTTGCCTAAATCTGATTGGTTGCAAGTTTCTCTTTCCAAAGGTGCTGCAGACTTTCTAGATTTAACAAATTTATTTATTTGCAAAAAACCGCTTCTCCTTCTTTAATTATATATAACATTTAAGTCTCATGCCTTAAATAATTTTATATAACATCTAAAACACTTAGGAAAAATCTATAAAAGTTCTAGAAAACCATTTTTCAATACAAGAAAATATATTATTTAATAATTATGCTAGTCATTAGTACAGATTTGATAATCATTAGTATTTACATGCAGGGTGTAACAAGCCATTCCAAATCAATAGCTCGACTAAAGTGGAAGAAAATGATATGTTCAAGCTAGCAAGGAAGATCAAAATTATTATTAAAAATTACTATAAATTGGTTACGAGAGTGGAATACAGTGACAGTTAAAAGAGAAAGACACTGTAACAATACTCCAACCAAGATGCTCATAATTGCAAAATCGCATTTGATGACTATCCATCGATCAAAGCCTCAATAAGGAGTATGAAAAACTACAAATCTAACTCAAAAATTTGCGTAAAGTTGCAGCACTCAGGCAAAAATGAGTTGATTAACCATAAATGAAGCTGGTTTCATAATTCTGCAAATTGTTATCAGTGAAGGCGAAATTAAAGCAAGTCTTTATTCTATAGGTGAATTTCCAAGCTCAGGCTTAGTTTGGTTAGGTGATGCTTTTATACTACACTGGCATGAATTAAAGTCAAATTTATATCACGCTATAAATAGTTCATTTGAACAGGGGAAAATTATCAAGGGAATAAAGTGCCCATATTACAATCTTTAAAATCAAAAGTGAAGCAAAGTTGAAAACCATGGATTTTTGTTAACATAAAGAAAAAAGAAAACATTAGCAAACAAAATCAATAAGTAATATACTCAAACATGAAAGATTTGTTACTTATCCATCTTTTTTGCAATAAATAATTGGAAATTGAAGGACTATTCTAAAAATAATAGCATGTGCGATCCTTGAATTTATGCCAAAAGTACCTTTTCACATATATTCTGTCATATAAGAAATTCAATATTTCATTTTTTGTATTCTCATTCCTCAATTTAATCTCAAGTCATGTGCTCATTTCTCATTTATTTTAGGAAACATTTTGTAGTTGGTTTTTATTTTTATTTTTTTCCCTATTAAATTTCATCCTATCTATCTATTTATTTGTTATTACAATCTATCTGTTTATTTATTATTTCATATACATACAGTATATTCTTTTACCCTAACTTACCAACTCAAAAAAACTCTTCCGCTTCGATTATGTATTTTAAATTCATTTTTTTCTATTAGGAAAAATAAATCTTTTTTGTAAGTTTGATTTTACTTATCTTTAACTATGTATTTTGAATTCATTTTTTATTATTTTATGGCATCAGCTATTTATAAATGTACTGAAATATTAATAACATTATTATTATTACTCCGTTCTCTTGACCATGGGACAAGTCTTCTAGGTTAATCCTTATACTAATAGCTTTAATATAATTTAAGTATGATTTTTTATATTCCCAATTTGAATTTTTATGTTTGTGGATTCTTGACTAAAGGGATAAATCATCAGTACTAATTTTATTTCAATCTTTTTTCAGTGTGTTTTGAGTGAACATCACGATATAAAGATGGTTAAAATCATGTTATTTGCTGCTGACAGCATCTGCCTCTTTAGGTAGACTTTCTTAAACTCTAAGGAAACAATAATTAAAATAATTTTGAACACTACAACTAGTAATTGAGTTAAGTAGAGTACGCGAGTTATGTGTCAGCTAGTTAATGAGTCATACTCAAAATAAGAAGAAACAAAAGGAAATTATACGGGAGCTGAGGTTAAAATATGTGTGATAAACTTGGTGTGATGTTGATAAGGAGAAGAGGGCTGGGACTTGTAAGAAAACACACAGTTGTAAATACAAAAATATCTTACATGTTAAGCTATGCAACTGTATGAGGGATATAAGCATCGCTTATAAGAAGCCATTGAATATTGTTTCAGGTAATATTTATGAAAATAGTAATATGTCTGTATGTAAGTGTGCACGTATGTAACTGTGTGTGTATGTATGTGTGTATGTAACTTTGTGAGAGCTATATGCAATTGTGTGTGTGTATGTATGTATGTAAGTGTGTGTGTGTAATATACAAGTTGTTGGAGTTGTTTTAACTCTAAGTGATCATGATTCAGGTTGTTGAGACAAAATGCTTCTAGTTTTCTACTGGATGATGTATGTAGAAATCCTGGTCCACTTCAATTTGAGGGACTTAGAGCTAACGCTAAGGCTATAACATTGTCGGTAGAAGATCAATTATATGGGATGAATTAATATGCTTCAAGAGTACATTGATAAGATACATTTGTTTTACCGTTCTACTTTATGGAACATTTTTCCTATTGATGTAGAAGCTTACTCATCACATATATGTTATTCATGAGAAATTATCATTCATAGCTTCAATATAGCTAAGCTTTAAATTTTGTCTAAGCTTAATTTTTGTCAAATTTAGGCCAAAAACCAACTTCAATTACTGTGTTTAGGACACATTTAATAAATACTACCTGTGTTGTGGAAAGTATGCATTGCAATATTGAAAGACAACATAACTCATAAACCTATCCCCTTAGTTTTACTCCGAATGTGGACAATTTGGATAAGGTATCCTTATCCAAATTCTGCTTATAGCGGAAACATCGCGCACTTCCTTTGTACACAAAAACCTAGTTTTTAAAGATACTCGAATAACTTAATGGCATATGTATTAGTACGATTTATTGGTAAAACTAAAGAAATAATAAAGTGGTCATATAATAAGGGGGTGAATTCAAAAGGTAGAGGGAACATGATGGTTTAGGCTCCACAAAGAAAAACCATCATCCACATAAACATCCTTTCCCTTCAATAACCATCCCATTTATCCTCTCACATACATAAACTTGATATTTATAAACAGTTAGGTGCACTATTTTTCTTCATGTTTTGAATATGAAGATTGGCAAAGTATGTAATGATGAAAACAACCTCAAATGGCAATCCAGAACTCACACTAATACACAAGAAGACGATGAAGAAGAAACTACTAAAACCAAGCTAGAACAAGTTCCAGACACACTATAGAAGCAATGGAGTTACTTATAAGGTCCTAGAGCCTCTCAGCGTCTAAGCTCTCAAAAGCACTCAATGATAAGCTTCTTTCTCCTCCTTCAATTCATTGTAATGCAGGTTTCAATGTCAAAGAAGAGAAGAATAGTTTAGTATATTCCCCTCATTTTTCATCAAAAGATTACGGATATATCAAGGTACCTTACTTCTGTATCATTATCTAAAATAAACACCTAAAGCAAAGGAAGTTTTAACATCATCCATTCCTCTTGTTAACTATCAGAAAAATAATAGTCTCCTTAAGAGAAGTAAAACAAAGAAATCCTATAAGAAAGAAGAAGATCGATGACAGAAAGCACAAGTGTATGTTGCCACTCGGTGGCTGGGGTAGCTGCTGTCGTAGCAGCTGTTACAGCCAGCAAAGGAAATGGTGATTTGAGTATGTACATAGTTGTATCATGGGCTACTATATTGATAGCATCATATTATACGCAAAAGGCAGTGGAAATGGGAGTTTGTAGAGATCAAGTACTGAATGTGATTCAGTCGAGTGTAAATTTGTGGTCTAATGGTGATATTAGGGCCTTCACAGTTGAAGCTACTACAGGTATCTCTTCAAAATTTCTTTTAATTGATGATATATCATATAAAAGTGCAGTTCTTCAATTTGTACAAAAATATACCTTTGACTCGAATAATGTTCATGCGATAAGTACACCAAAAACATGTTCCATAATCCAAATCCTGAAGACAAAAGCATAACCTTAAATGGCTTTCATAATAATTGTAAATTTCCCGTAACCACATCGGTACCGATCAGTTGGATATCATTTTTAGGCTAAATCAGCAAGGTTTTGGATTTTGTCAAATGGGATATCTTCTATGAGATAGTGGCATCTCTCTTGATTGTCCGTGTAGATGTATTGGCATTGAATCCCCTCGTCGATAACTAAATAATGTTCAAAAAAGTAGTTTACGTCTAACTATAGTTTTTCCAAATACAAGGACTGTTAAATTAGAACTGGGTAGTCATTGCTAAAACTAATTTTAATATATTTGAAAAGATAAAAATAAGCAAACTTCTTGTACAGATGAGGGATAATAAATCAAATTCAAAATTTACGACCAACAATATATCTTTCAAAAATATGATAGGCATGATTGGAATTGGATTTGAGTGGTTAAATTTGAATTTGATGTTTATTTTATAATCTAAAGAAAATTATAGGTCGTTTTCACCGTAGAGCGGTAATGTTAGTTTATTATCTTTAAAATAAAATAAAAATCATTAGTTAAATTTAGACTGGATAGGAATGAACATCAACAAGTATCTATATATTTCTTAGTGTAGGATAAGTATCTGCTAAAATTGATAAAAGTTTCCTTTGGTGGAGGTTTTTTAGATCCCAATTCATTCTTCATCATCTTCCATGTGCGCAAAATTCCATCATATTTTGTATACTTTTTATGTATCAATGTAGAAGCTAAATTACCTATTCTTTAGCCATACGTTACTCTTCACATCAGGTTGCTAAGAAAATTTAACAATACATATTCCAAACCTTTTCTTTTGACATAAATCAACAGTATGAGCCCCTAGATAATTGTTAAGTTATTACTGCACGTTTATGAAAACTTTACTTGATTAAGGATATGGATAGTAATCCACTAATTATAAACCGATATTGATTGACTGAAAACTATTGTCGTGCATCTTTCATGCTTCTTAATCCTTAATCAAATCTGGACTTTGATTTCTGACTGGCACAACAACTATATAAATATCAGACTTGTTCATTATATATACTACACGAATATTTTTGGATCAACACAACAGATTTAGGAAATTGCCTCAGTTCAAAACTGGGGCCTCTGCTTGCCTCAAATTAAACATGTTCTGGTATCTTTTCAATAAGCAAAATTAAAGTGATCAATTAATGAAGTAAAATCTTGAGGTATAAAGGTATAATTTTAATGGCGTTAGTATGTAAACGCTGAAGTGACATTCTGATATCAATATTACATATAGGAAGTTACAGTATTTAATTAATTAAATCATAACTATTTTCTAGACCTCTTCTATGGTGATAATTCAGATTTAGAGTTTATATAGATTTAAAATATTAAACCAATCACTTTATTTCAATCATCACAATTGTGGGTATGGCTTATGTATTTATTTTCTCCCTTCATTGATAAACTAATTTTAATAAAAATCAATTTATCAAGCATTGGGCCATTGTCATTAACAATCTTTATTGTAGAATTAAGCAAACACTGGGACATTATCATCTTCTCCATTAATAATTAATAATCTTCATTGTAGAATTCATTCCCTATGTTTGGTTGCTATGGCTACTACTAGTGGTAGAGCCAATGCTTATTTGAAATACATTTAATGAGATTTACCTGCTAAAGATGACAAGCAATTATATATTTGAATGATAACAACAAGAGTTTTAGTTCTTTCTAAATTTCGATAAGAAACATAAAAAAATAATGAGATGAAATAGAATAGTATTGTAAGCATCTATGTCAAATTAACTTGAACTTGAACTTGCTATATTTGATGCTAAATAAATCCATATTTGCTCTCTTCTACCGCTTTCTAATTGCATTTTTCCCTTATAGGCATATTGGACTCTTGAAGAAGACGGGCTTAAAACATTGCTCTTTTAGCAAGCACTTTTTATTAGATTATGTTGCCTACATTTTTGCTTAAAACATTGCTCATGAAATATTGTATATGACTAAAAGAATTTGTGTATGAAATTAATGTAGCTTTGATTATGTTTATTCTATATAACTGCTTATACTATCAATTATATCTATTGGTGTTTTTTGAATTAAGCAATTTGTTATTAAATATATTTTTCATAGCTATTATAACTGTTTTAAAATTGCTGCAGTAGTTGTTAAATGTTGGAAAACAATAATATAATGCAGCGTTATTAAAGTGCTGCAAAATGTTGAAGAGAAACAACCGCAACAAAATGGAAATGCTTCAACTATTAGAACTATTGCCTAATATGCTGCAATTATTCCTTTTACAGCGTTTCAAAAGTGCAATTATATGACTGATCATATTGAAGCTTAGCCTTAGAACTGTCTAAAAAACACTGCTAAATGAGTTGGCAACGTTTCAGAAATGCTGCACAAATAATTTACAGCAACGTTTATAAAAGCTTCAGTATCCCTTTTTTAACAACATTTCTGCAAACGCTGCGGTATCTCTAGACTCTATTGTAGCATGATATTAGACAGCCTTCTGCAAACTGCTGCGAAAGAGTACGACAGCATTTTTAAAAGGCGACAAATGGTGAAATTTATATGTTTTCTAACGTATATAAATTTCCGACCCAAATAGAAAATTATTTACTCGTAAATACTTATCCGCTAAAAACTCTAAGGAGAGCGGCCGTCAGCCTCCGCTATTGCGTTTCCACCCTGATTGATTTCTGCCTCTAGCCTTCCCGTTGTCGCCCTACCCTATCCACCTAGTGCCACCCTTCTCCTTATCACCAAGATGTCTTCTTCCAACCATAGTAGTCATCAGGTCCCCCTACCCCCAAATCTGCCTCCTCGCCTCTCAGACCCTCCACCAGGTTTTCCTCCGCTATCCCCTTTTGTAACAACCCGATATTTTCAGTCGTTCGCATCCGCAAATGTCGGACTTAAATAAAATTTGGAAAATCTCAAAATATTGTAAATAAATAATCACAGATCACAGACACAGAGTAAATAATAATGCAGTGGAAGTAAAAGAGATAGTAATTCATGAAGCTACTATATATATAAGATACATCAGAGTTAAACAAGATACAACAGAAGAGTAACAAGATACATCAGGTACAAATCAGAATACATCACTGAAATCACTAGATACTGAAAGCAAAATAGATGGCTGGATCTTCAAGGAAAGCTCCAACTCCGAAGTTGTAACGACCCAAAATTTTAGTGATTTTATTTATTAAATTAATTGAATTTTGTGATATTTTAATTTATTTCCTCTATTCACCAGCATTCAATCTTTATACATATTTTACTTTACTTCCCCTATTCACTAGCATTCAAACTTTATACATATTTTAATTTATTTTCTCTATTCACCAACATTCAATCTTTATACATATTTTACATTATTTCTTCTATTGACCAGCATTCAATCTTCATACATATTTGTTTAATTTATTTCCTCTATTCACCAACATTCAATCTTTATACATACTTTACATTATTTCCTCTATTCACCAACATTCAATCTTTATACATATTTTACATTATTTCCTCTAATCACCAGCATTCAATCTTTATACATAGTTTACTTTATTTCCTCTATTCACCAGCATTCAATCTTTATACATATTTTACTTTATTTCTTCTATTCACCAGCATTCAATCTTTATACATATTTTAATTTATTTCCTCTATTCACCAGCATTCAATCTTTATACATATTTTAATTTATTTCCTTTATTCACCAGCATTCAATCTTTATACATATTTTAATTTATTTCCTCTATTCGCCAGCATTCAATCTTCATACATATTTTAATTTATTTCCTCTATTCACCAGCATTCAAACTTCATACATGTTTTAATTTATTTCCTCTATTCACCAGCATTCAATCTTTATACATATTTGTTTTAATTTATTTCCTTTATTCACCAGAATTCAAACTTTATACATATTTTTTTAATTTATTTCCTCTATTCACCAGCATTAAATCTTTACACATATTTATTTTAATTTATTTCCTCTATTAACCAGCATTCAGTCTTTATACATATTAGTTTTAATTTATTTCCTCTGTTCACCAGCATTCAATCTTTATATATATTTCATTTTTAAAATGCGTGTTTGATTTAACGTTCATTTTGAAAGAAAGTAATAAATTAATCATATAATCTTCGTTTCAATTTTATCAAGCTAATTTGATCCGTTCTCATCAATTTCTATCTATCAGCTTTTCCGTCGAAATCGTACCATCTAACTTTGCTGTGGAAGTCGTGCTTGCATTTCTTAACTCAACTTCATTGTCTATCTCTCTAACTTCTAAAGGTGAGCAGTCATTCACGATTAACATTCTTTTATTCATTAAATTTGATTTCAATTGAAACGACAATTGAAATATGCTGCTGTAGTTATTTAAATTTGTTATATATGCTATTATCTGTAACTGTTCACCTGCGGGATATGACACCATATCCTGTTGTTTATATTATATTATTATTGATGATATATGCCTGTTATTTTATCGTATTTTCTGTTATCACTCTGCAAGTTTCCTGTAGTTTAGAAATCACTATGGGTTGAAATGATACATACTCGAACAGACTTTAGAATAGGAGAAAATCGTTATGGGTTGAAATGATAAACCCAAGCGATTTTCATTTAATTGAATTTGGGATCACGGGTTGAAATGATATCCTCCCGTATATATTTAGTATACGGATTGAAATGATAAATATCCGTAGCACTTGACTATATGATAGGAAATATATACAGACACCGTTGGTCCATATAAATATTTTGAAAATAATTTCTATAATTTTGGAAAGAAATATATGGTTTAATAAATTTGATTCTTAAGATATAATATAAATGAAAATTGCATATATAGATTTTTAGTAATATTTGATTTAAATTAGATTGATTTAATGCATATAATATGGTTAAGTATTTATGTAAATCTATATTTCAAATAGATTCTCTTGTAATAAATTGAATAATTAAGATTGGGAGATAAATTTGGGTTCATAAAAATGGTATTTAAATAAGGGTTTATTTAATTAAATCGATTTGAAATTTTTGAATGGGAAATTTAAAGGGTATGATTTTATAATTGGATTTTTGATTTAAGTTATTTAATGAATATTTCATGTTTAAATAAATTAAAGAAAATATTGAGTAAAATGTAATTTAAGGTTACTTAAATGATATTGAATCTAATAAGGGATTATTTCAAGACTAAATAATAATGAGGTTAAATCGAGATCTATATGAAACTATTATATATAACATTTAAATATTAAAGCCTTGAACTATATTGGAATTTAAATGGTTTATGTTGAGATTCGGATCTGTATTTGAAATCAACGTAGTTGAATTTGTTATTTAGCAACTAAATTGAATTGAAATGAAAATTGTTGAACTAAATTTGAATTTATTATTTAGAAAATTAAATTGAATGAAAATTTAGATGAAACGCCGAATACTTAAAGTTTTGAAATATATGGAAATATAAAGGGGTATTTGTGATTATAAATCAGAATTTGAGATCGATAAAATTTAAGTGGTTATTTTAGAAATTGAGTTGAATTTAAATTGATAAATTGAGATTGAATTTAATTTGAATGGGAAGGTCGGGTTAATGTTGGAACGTTTTGTAAAGTTGAGGAAATTGAAAATACTATACTGTACAAATTATTTAATATATATAAATACTATTTTGGGAAATATAGAGATATTTGAAGTGAAAATGAGATTTGGTTTTGAAGTATAAATTAAGCTGAAATGACCACGGTGTTATATTGTATATTTCTACCTTATAGATAGTTCCATGGACCCTTAGAGGATGGTTATCCCAAACGTCCTTTAAGTTAATTATATTTCAGTTGATATTTCACTTGAGTTAGATTTATAGATATAAGAATGTTAATCCTGACTCGAGTGTTTTGTGTTTTACTTTATGCTCGGTTCAGACTGAGTGATACAGCATTTGATACTCACCTTCGAAGTTGGAACTTTGCTTGAAGATCCAGCTATCTATCCTTTTAGTCATCCAGTTGATTGCTTCAAAGAAGTCATCTGCTCGTACTGGTCTGGGATATTCTGATATATGTTATTTCTAACTCTGATGTATATAGTAGCTTCATGAACTACTATTCCTTATCTATTCCGCTGCATTTTATTACTCTGTGTCTGTGATCTGTGACTGATTTATTTACTGTATATGTTACGTTTGCCAAATTTAAATTAACAATTCGGTATTTTGAATTATTTAAGTCAGACATGTATGGTTTTATTGTCGATTTGAATGGTCTAAAATAGTGGGTTGTTACAGTTGGTATCAGAGCGTGGGCTTTAGGCAAAACTTAACATATATAGTAAATGAATTCGACAATAAATAACTGTAACGACCCACTATTTTGTACCATTCAAATTCGACAATAAATTAAAACTTGTCAAGCTTGAATAGTTCAAAATAATAGATTGTAAATAAATTAGGAGCAAATGAAAACAAATCGCAGAATCACAGACACAGATATCAGAAAACTCACAACGGAACTTAAAAATACTTAGTGGTTCATGAAGCCACTATAAATAGTCTCAAACAAATAAAAATTACAAAGTCTTTAATCCCAAATATAGTTTAAGTCATCAACATAACAATCCAAATATCCAATAGTCTTGATTACAAAATTTAGATAAAGAACTGGAAGGAAAATTTGCCAGCAGCTTGAAAGTGATCTACAGAAGTCCTAGCTCTGGGATGAAACTGAACTGCAACTTAGGCTGATAAAATTAAGTAAAATAAATTTACAATTACACTTGTGATTAATTCACAGATATATAAATACGTTTTGTCTGGTGAGAAATACTCACGTTTTGAAGCTGCAGATTTTTATTCAACAATGATATCTATCCCGAAAGAAGAGTACAGAAAGCACGATCAATGATTTGAAGATGAGCCAATCCGATTTAGATCTTGAACAAGATAAACGAATACTAATTACGCGAAATTTTAAAATGATCAAAATTTTAAATAACAACTGGAAAGGATAATTGCCACAATTTTTCGACCACTCCACCCTAAACTTGACCCATTCTCAAAGCTCGGCCTAAATTTCTATTTGAATTATATGAATGCTAGAGAGTGAATGGTGGAATTTAGTTATAAATTCTAATATCAAAAAGTGGTGCACGCACCCTTTACTATTATTTTTTTATTATAAATTTTTTTTCTCCCTTTTTTTCCATCAGTATGCATCCATGCCCATATCATGCTAGTGGAACATTTATAGGCAGTGCAGAGGAGATTGAGACATAGGCTAATATAAAACATGCACATAGGTGTCGAGAGAGAGAGAGAAAACAATTAAAACGTATGTCCACCTCGTCTATTTCCTTTTCCTCTTCCTTTTTTTTTATATACGAATTGCATGCACGCTCACCGTATGTTTATATTTTTTTTCAACACGCAACGTGATGTGTTCCCTGTAGGCCGTGACCTAACTAGTACAGGTGGCCATTCTCACCAACTTTGCACGCACTCTTCTCTCCCATTTATTTTTTTTCCAATGCAAAGTGATGCATGCTCAACAAAAATCCAATTGATTTGGTTCCAAAAAAAACACTGTGCTCGGCCTATATGCACACTACTCCTTTCTCTTTTTTTTTATAGCATGCATGCACTCAACCAAACAGAGGAACTGAATTATAGAGGTGGTGAAAAATATTTGCAAAGGTGGTGAACTTTTGATTCAGAGCCTGGACATGCGTTTCCTCCTCTCGGCCCACTCACACAGGAGGTGCATGGCACCTATTCTATTTCTCTTCTTCATCAAGTGGCCTGCCATAAGGCGAGGCAGTGATGGTGTAGGTCGGATCACGGCTTGGAGGAGGGGGTAGGGTGCGGCCGAGCATGAAATTTATGACAAAATATAACAAAACAAAAGGAAGAAGGAAGGGAAAAAAATGAATAAAACATTACCTTATTTTCCCTGCTTACGAATAAAAAAGAAGCAGATGGAGATGCAGACAAATTTTGAGGTGAGGAAATATGATATGAGGTTTGTATTTATAGGCAGAAGCTTTGTACGCAAGGAAAAGTAACGTGTGCACATCAAATGTGAACAACAAGCAAGCAAATATTTTTGCTTTGATATGTGATGTTGAATTATCGCGTTTATAAGGCAAAGAATAATTAAATCAAATAGTTAATTTTTGCGGTGGTATCCTGGACCACATATCCAAAAGTAACGTACATAGATTGATAAAGGAATGGCAAAAGAAAAGAAGAAGAAAAAAATTTAGTTTTGAACCGTAAGTGAAACATGAATTGTCATTCCCCTGAATATGCGTGATGTTTGAGATAAAAGGAGTAATTTCATTTGGTGAATCACGCAAGAAATATAGATAAAGGCAGGAAACATATTTGCTTTACAGCGGCAAAAATTTTCCACTAGATTGTGTAGAAAGAACGGCAAGTGATTTATAGATAGCGTTGATTTAAAAAAAAAGGGCAAAATTTTATTTGGGACTTATTGCAAGAATTGAAATGGTAAAGATTTTGGAACGTTCTGAAAATATTTTATACCAATTTAAAACCAATGAAAGCTATGGGAAGTGTAACGTTTGGCTATAGTAAATTTTTAACTGACTTATTTATTCATATATATTTGCGGTATGAATTTTTAAAATGCGCAGAAATGACGCAAAATATACACCCAAATTTATACAAAGGTAACGCTGTTTAAAACTTATACGTTTCCTATTTACACGTTATCTTTTCCATTAATTATTGTGCCTTTTTAGACGCGAAATTAAACAGTGTATTAATACCCTATACATTTTAAAAGTTATTACTTAACTAAAAATAAAATTTGTTTAAAAATCTTCGGATTTACTCACCATTTCCTAAGAATTTTATTTACTAAATTAATATATATATAATTCATCATCATTTTTTTATTTTTTTTTAAAAAACGAGAGTGAAATAAAACGTTGTTACTTATAAAATTTATTAGATTAAAAGATAAAAATTTAGAATTCAAAGATTTAAATTTCAAAACGTTAAACTTAACCAAAATAAGAATCATATTATTTCACATATTAATAACTTTTGGGTGTTTATTTATAATTAAATTTAAAATTCAACTTTTGGAAAAAAAATAAAACCCCAAAGTCCGCAAATATAAGAATTTAAAATATTACATAAATGTTGGGCTGTCACATTCTCCCCCACTCAGAACTTTTCGTCCTCGAAAAGGATTGAAAAAGAAAACCAGGGAAGATAGGATAATAAAGCAAAGTACCTTAAACGAATAATTTTGGATTCGAAGCACGAATGCTCTCCTCCGTTTCCCAGGTGCAATCTCTTTCATCAGTGCTCCATTGCACTTTGACCAGGCAAACAAATTTTCTTCTTAGCTGTTTCATACCCCGATCAACGATACGTAGTGGCTTCCTTTCAATAGTTAGGTCAGGCTCGATGTCCAAACTATCAAGAGCAGTGGGCTGGATAATAAGAGATGGATCATGCAGACAGCGACGAAGGTGGGATACATGGAATACATTGTGTATTCCAGCGAATTTCTCTGGCAAATCCAGTCGATAAGCAAGAGATCCAATCCTTTCCAAGATGTGGAATGGACCGATGAACCTAGGAGCTAGCTTCCCTCTACGCCCAAACCGAACCACATTTCTTAAAGGAGAAACCTTAAGAAAAACCAAATCACCGACTGCAAACTCCAAGCTCCTTCTACGACGATTAGCGTACTTCTTCTGCCTGTCCTGAGCAACCCTTAACATTCTCTTAATCTCTTCAACCTTTTACGAAGCTTCCAAAATCATTTCGGGACCAAGAACTAAGTGATCACTGGATTCAGTCCAACAGGATGGAGAACTACAAGGATGCTCGTAGAGAGCAGCAAATGTGGACATCTTAAGACTAGCCTGATAACTATTGTTATAGGTGAATTCCACAAGATGGAGATGATCTTTGAAAATAATTATTTTCAAATAGTTTTCATATACTTATAAAGGTGTTATTTAAACATATAAATGGTATTTATAAAGGAAGCAAGAAATTTTACAAATGGGTTTCGAAAAGTATGAATATCTCAAGTAAAATTTATATAGTTTTAAATTAATTATTTGTTCTTGACTTTCAATCTACTTTTATTTCTAGTTGTTCTATTCTCCTACCTACTTTCTTTTCGGGGACGAAAAGTTTTGAGTGGGGGAGAGTGTAGCAACCCAAAATTTTAGTGATTTTATTTATTAAATTAATTGAATTTTGTGATATTTTAATTTATTTCCTCTATTCACCAGCATTCAATCTTTATACATATTTTACTTTACTTCCGTTATTCACTAGCATTCAAACTTTATACATATTTTAATTTATTTCTTCTATTCACTAACATTAAATCTTTATACATATTTTACATTATTTCTTCTATTCACCGGCATTCAATCTTTATACATATTTGTTTAATATATTTCCTCTATTCACCAACATTCAATCTTTATACATATTTTACATTAATTCCTATATTCACCAGCATTCAATCTTTATACATAGTTTACTTTATTTCCTCTATTCACCAGCATTCAATCTTTATACATATTTTACTTTATTTCCTCTATTCACCAGCATTCAATCTTTATACATATTTTAATTTATTTCCTCTATTCACCAGCATTCAATCTTTATACATATTTTAGTTTATTTCCTCTATTCACCAACATTCAATCTTTATACATATTTTAATTTATTTTCTCTATTCACCAGCATTCAATCTTCATACATATTTCAATTTATTTCTTCTATTCACCAGCATTCAAACTTCATACATATTTTAATTTATTTCCTCTATTCACCAACATTCAATCTTTATACATATTTGTTTTAATTTATTTCCTCTATTCACCAGCATTCAAACTTTATACATATTTGTTTAAATCTTTATACATATTTATTTTAATTTATTTCCTCTATTCACCAGCATTCAATCTTTATATATATTAGTTTTAATTTATTTTCTCTGTTCACCAGCATTCAATCTTTATATATATTTCATTTTTAAAATGCGCATTTTGATTTAACGTTCATTTTGAAAGAAAGTAATAAATTAATCATATAATCTTCGTTTCAATTTTATCAAGCTAATTTGATCCGTTCTCATCAATTTTTATCTATCAGCTTTTCCGTCGAAATCGTACCATCTAACTTTTCTTTGGAAGTCGTGCTTGCAT
Organism: Allium cepa; assembly: GCA_030765085.1. Taxonomy (NCBI): domain Eukaryota; kingdom Viridiplantae; phylum Streptophyta; class Magnoliopsida; order Asparagales; family Amaryllidaceae; genus Allium; species Allium cepa. The sequence goes on from CM060928.1 coordinate 69,945,525, forward strand.
TTCGTAACTCAACTTCATTGTCTATCTCTCTAACCTCGAAAGGTAAGCAATCACTCACGATTAACATTCTTTATTCATTAAATTTGATTTCAATTGAAACGACAATTGAAATATGCTGCTGTAGTTATTTAAATTTATTATATATGCTATTATCTGCAACTGTTCACCTGCGGGATATGACACCATATCCTGTTGTTTATATTATATTGTTATTGATGATATATGCCTGTTATTTTATTGTATTTTTTGTTATCACTCTGCAAGTTCCCTGTAGTTTAGAAATCACTATGGGTTGAAATGATACATACCCGAACAGACTTTAGAATAGGAGAAAATCGTTATGGGTTGAAATGATAAACCCAAGCGATTTTCATTTAATTGAATTTGGGATCACGGGTTGAAATGATATCCTCCCGTATATATTTAGTATACGGATTGAAATGATAAATATCCATAGCACTTGACTATATGATAGGAAATATATACAGACACCGTTGGTCCATATAAATATTTTGAAAATAATTTCTATAATTTTGGAAATAAGTACATGGTTTAATAAATTTGATTCTTAAGATATTATATAAACGAAAATTGTATATATAGATTTAGTAGTAATATTTGATTTAAATTAGATTGATTTAATGCATATAATATGGTTAAGTATTTATGTAAATCTATATTTCAAATAGATTCTCTTGTAATAAATTGAATAATTAAGATTGGGAGATAAATTCGGGTCTATAAAAATGGTATTTAAATAAGGGTTTATTTAATTAAATTGATTTGAAATTTTTGAATGGGAAATTTAAAGGGTATGATTTTATAACTGGATTTTTGATTTAAGTTATTTAATGAATATTTCACGTTTAAATAAATTAAAGAAAATATTGAGTAAAATGTAATTTAAGGTTACTTAAATGATATTGAATTTAATAAGGGATTATTTCAAGACTAAATAATAATGAGGTTAAATCGAGATCTATATGAAACTATTATATAGAACATTTAAATATTAAAGCCTTGAACTATATTGGAATTTAAATGGTTCATGTTGAGATTCGGATCTGTATTTGAAATCAACGTAGTTGAATTTGTTATTTAGAAACTAAATTGAATTGAAATGAAAATTTAGGTTGAACTAAATTTGAATTTATTATTTAGAAAACTAAATTGAATGAAAATTTAGATGAAACGTTGAATACTTAAAGTTTTGAAATATATGGAAATATAATGGGGTATTTGTGATTATAAATCCGAATTTGAGATCGATAAAATTTAAGTGGTTATTTTAGAAATTGAGTTGAATTTAAATTGATAAATTGAGATTGAATTTAATTTGAATGGGAAGGTCGGGTTGATGTTGGAATGTTTTGTTAAGTTGAGGAAATTGAAAATACTTTACTGTATAAATTATTTAATATATATAAATACTATTTTAGGAAATATAGGGATATTTGAAGTGAAAATGAGATTTGGTTTTGAAGTATAAATTAAGCTGAAATGACCACGGTGTTATATTGTATATTTCTACCTTATAGATAGTTCCATGGGCCCTTAGAGGATGGTTATCCCAAACGTCCTTTAAGTTAATTATATTTCAGTTGATATTTCGCTTGAGTTAGATTTATAGATACAAGAATGTTAATCCTGACTCGAGTGTTTTGTGTTTTGCTTTACGCTCGGGTCAGACTGAGTGATACAACATTTGAGACTCACCTTCGAAGTTGGAGCTTTGCTTGAAGATCCAGCTATCTGTCCTTTCAGTCATCCAGTTGATTGCTTCAGAGAAGTCATCTGCTCGTACTGGAGACTTCTCATCTGGGATATTCTGATGTATGTTATTTCTAACTCTGATGTATATAATAGCTTCATGAACTACTATTCCTTATCTATTCCGCTGCATTTTATTACTCTGTGTCTATGATCTGTGACTGATTTATTTAATGTATATGTTACATTTGCCAAATTTAAATTAATAATTCGGTACTTTGAATTATTCAAGTCAGACATGTATGGTTTTATTGTCGATTTGAATGGTCCAAAATAGAGGGCTGTTACAGAAGGTGAGTCTTGAATGCTGAATCACTCAGTCTGACTCGAGCATGAAGAAAAACACAAAACACTCGAGTCAGGACATAAATACTTATGAACTGTAAATCAACTCAAGTGAACAGTAACAAAATGCATCAGTAAATTAAAGGATGCTTGGGTCCCCCCCATCCTCTAAGGATCCGTTAAACTATTTACTATGTAGTAATATTACGCTATTATAATAATGTCTACAATAAAATTAACTTACTTTTAAATAGCGTTGAAGGGTTACCCATACAGCCCCCAACACGTAATAGGCCCAGTAGTCCATCCAGTATTAGCATACCTCCAGATCGGGAGGCTACCCTAAATACTCCATGGGCTATAGGAGAAAAACAAACTCGTAGTAAGACTCGCTATGGTAGTTGACACGACACACAAGGCAATGCCAGCGTAGATTTTTCAATTACGCACACAGGCTGGTGGTACGTAGCAGCCACATACGCCCACCTCGGAACACATTCCCAAATCAAAGTTGGAGGACGACCATCAAATCAACCACAAGTAAGAGTATAGTATCGAAGAAATGTGTCTGATAGGAGGAATGACCTCACTTGGCCGGAGATCCCTCCTGTTTTAGCCACCTTATGCTAACTCACGGGAGTTGGGTCCACGAAATATACCTCAAGAACGTCGCCACCATCCTACTTGGAATCTCCACCGCGTACGCGGTTGTTAAAGTGGTTTTCGGAGTTGGTAGAGAGTATGAAAACTTTCGATCCCGGTCTCTTTAATATCCAAACGTTATTATAACGCCGTGGTCATTTCAAAATAATTTATACTTCAAAAATCAAATCATTTTATTTCAAAACTATATTCCTTTCAAAATAGTTTATACTTCGAAACCAAACCATTCTTACTTCAGAACTATATTCAAATCAAAATAGTTTATCATTTCCATTTCAAACATATATTCACTTTCAAAGTCATAATACTTTCAAAGTTATAATTTTTTTCAAAACCAAAATACTTGAATTCATTACACTTTGAAAATCACAACATTTTGAAATCATACATTTGAAATCATGGAACATTCATTTAATCCAAATTTCCAATTTAATTTAATTAAAACCATCTGTTTCAATTCAATTTAGTTTCCCAACAAACCATTTAAATCCTATCAATTTCAAATACAGATTGGATCCACAAAATAAACTATTCAATTTTTGATATATTTCAAAGCTTTAATATAACTCATATTTTCAATCTAAATTTGAAATCTCATATATACATATATATACATATGTATCTAATTCACTTTCATATTATTTAGCTTTGAAATAATCACTTAATAAAATACAATATCATTAAAATAGGCCTTGAATTACAAGTAAACTCAATATCCCTTCATACTAATATAAACTTCAAATATTCATTTATCAAAATCAGATATCATTCCAAATTCACATTCTTTATCAAAATAAAGATTATGTCATTCAAAACCATTTCAAAATCATTTCCTTTCAAATCCTTATTATCAAATCATTATTTGAATTCAAATTCAAATATTCAAATTTAAATATCATTTTAAAAATCCAATATGCCACTCATTTATTATTCCAAATATCATTACAAAACACATTTCAAATTTCATTCAAAAATTCATTTATCTCATTACATTTCATTCCATTTAACACATAACAAAGTAAACATTACTTAAATTCAAATTCAATTTGAGTCCAAAAAATTCAAATTAAATATTAAAATATATTCAAAACTCCTTAAATTTCACAAACAATCAATTCCAAAAGTAAAATCATTTAACACTTTAAAATATAACTCAAATAGTGTTAAAATCTATAATATTTCAAAACATTATCAAATTATAGCAATGACGGAATTTATAAAGTGCTATCCTAGCTTGTAGTTTCCGAAATAATTTAGAACAACAACATTTATAAAATGCCGTAGTAGATACTTAGTTATTTCAAACATAGTTAAGTTCAAAAACAACAGCATTTTAAAATTGATGTCATAAAACTACAGTATTTTAGAAATGTTATTAATAAAATTCTTGATTTTATTATAACTTTTTAAAAATAATAATACTTCAATTTTAGCAAATTTTAAACTTATAAATCATATTTTAGGCTTCTAAACTTTCACATTTAAATCAATTTAACACATGATTTATCACAATAAATTTTATAATTGAATATCAAATTTTAAAAACTCAATTCATTTGTTAAGTAAAAAATTCACCGTTTATTAACTTATAAGTTAAATAAAACTTAACATTTTACTTTAAATATCATTTCAAAACTTTAAATTAAATTCCATTATTTATTTACATTTTAAAAATATAATTTAAAGTCAAAACCACATTTACTTCAAATTTACATACTTAAATTCACAAATTCAAAACTTAATATTTAGCTTTCTCAAAACCATAAAATATTTATTTTTAAATCAAATTTAATACTTTTAAAAATACATATCTTAATAAAAATCATTTAAAAATATACCATGGGGTCTGTATATAATTTTCTAACCTAGGTCAAGTGATACGGATATATATAATTTCAAACCGTAGTTAAAAAGAAAACTCGGGTTCTATCCTTTCAAACCCGCGATCCCAAGTAAATAAAAATAAATAAAAATCCCTTAGGCCTATCATTTCAGCCCATAATGATTTTTTCCTATTCTAATGTCCGTTCGGGTATGTATCATTTCAACCCATAGTGATTCTATTCAACAGGGGACTTGCAGTGTGATCATAAATAAATAAACAGTATACACAATGTCAATGTCACAATATAATGTCATATATCATATGTCAAGTGATAAATAACAAAGTTAACATGGTAATAACATGGCATAGCATATTATATCATCCTCATTTACTTGCATAACATTTTAAATTACTAAACACTTGTCATCAATTCACTATTTCATAAGTAAAAATGTCAGAGTGAGAAAGACTCACATTTTCAAGCTGGTGTTAGCAAATCAAACTACACGAATAAATTCCAGAATGCATGATATGGCACGACACAGCACGACTATTATTCAAGTGAGAAGAGAGAGCCAAGATAATGATCTTGTAACAACAAATAAACAAGACATTGTAAACATATATTTACAGCACAAAAATATCATTGAAACAACAGGAAATTAAAATTAACAAAGGCCAAAATGATTTGACCTTTCTTTAACCATTCAAGAGCTTGGCCTAGGAGATTCATATACACGACCATGATGGTTCTTTGGCTCGGGTTTGGCATCAAAACTCATGGCTATGCAAGGAGATGAAGATGGTAGGTGTTGCAAACTGAAGAATGCAAAGGCCAAGGCAAAAGAAAGGGTTTGAATGCACCATTTGGCTCAGCTTGGTCATCATCGGGCTCGGCCATGCTTAGGTCAGGTCTGGACATATCTGAAGTGGTGGCCAGAGGAGGTGTAGCTGGTGGTGGTGGTGGCTAAGGAGGTGGCCGAAGTGCATATGAAGGTGAATGGTGAAACATGAGCTCGGCTAGCAAGTTCTGGTGGAGTGGTTTGCAAATTTGTGGTGATGCATAAAATGGAGGTCACGGCCTGTCAAGATCAGAGGAGGGGGAGTGGTTGCTGCTGTAGATGGAGGAGGAGATGGTCGGTGGAGTTGGTGGAGATTGGGGCCGAGCAAGAGCAAGCAAAAATCAATAGAAATGGAGGAGAAAATGAGAAAAGAAAAGCCAAAAAAACTTACAAATGTTTTTAGAATTTGGCATGGCCATGAGTTTTGAGATGAAGAAGAGTTTCTCACGTGAATGAGAAATGAAATTCATGGCTAGGAGATAATGAGTGGACGGCCAAAAGATAAAAATGAAAAGCCAAAGAGAAATTGAAAGGACAAGTAAATGAAAAGTCAAGGAAAATGAAAAGGCATGTCTTTTGAATTTCCATTTATTTTAAATCAAAATAAACTAAAATAAGTCAGTAAATAAAATAAAAAAATAAGGTGAAAAAGAAAATAAATAATTATTTTAAGGAAAATAGAAAATAAATAAAGAAATAGTTATTAAATTGAACTAGAATTTAAAAATTGTAAACAATATTACAATTAACATTTGAAAATTATAACTACACTTTTAAAAAAATTTGAAAATAAAATTATACATAATATATCATTTTACACAAATATACACAAATTAGAACAAACAAAAATATTATTTATATAAGTTAAAATAAACAATTTTATTAAATAAAACAATTTACACACAATATTGTAAAAAGCATAACTTTCACAATATAAATCGGATTTCAATGAAATGAAAAGCATTATTCTTGAAATTAAATTTATTTTCATAATAAAAGATAAAATTCAAAAATTCAAAAATTTAAATTTTAAATTTAAAAGTCAAAGTTTGATCATATTGACCAAAATTCACATTTCTGGAAAATATTCTATTTATTCGTGTTTAAAATTATAATTTACATAAAAATCAAAATTTAAATTTAAAATAAAAAAATTATTCATTTTAATAAATAAAATAAAATTTTTAAATCATGAATTCAAATCCAAATAATCAAAAGATAAAATTAAAATAATCACAAAATACAGGGTTGTTACACTCTCCCCTACTTAAAACTTTTCATCCTCGAAAAGGAATGAGGTACGAAAAAACACAGAAAAAGATAAAATGAAATAGGATTAAGACAAGATGACAAGAAGATTAAAATTATGCCTGATAACTGTTGTTATAGGTAAGTTTAACAAGGTGGAGATGATCTTAAACACGAAGAAAATCCTCCAGAATCAAGAACACAAGCACGAAAAAAATCCTCTAGAATCTGATTCACCCTTTCCGTTTGACCATCGGTATGTGGATGGTAAGCAGTGCTCAGATTCAAAAATGTGTACTAAAGATTATTAAAGATTCTAGAAAGATTTCTAAACAGAATGGTATAAGCAATAGCCTCCCCATTCTGTAGCAAGATAAGGGAAATAAGGACAACCAAAAGATAGTTTGAAAACAAAATAAGATAATAAATTTAAAACCCTGAAAATTTTAAATTAAATTGAAAATTACTTTTGCGTAAGTTAAATAAATATTAACCATATCTAATTTCATTATCTTATCATCCAATTATCTTAAATAAATAATATCTAAAATCATGGATTTGAAAAGAAATCATTTATTATACTCATAATGTACTCAATAAAATTCTTCTTCTTTATTCCTAATTAAATTTAAATTTATTCCTCTCAATATATCTTATCACCTATATTAAATATATTTACACTTATTATAACTACTTTAAATTATTCTTAGTTCCTTTAACATCAATTTATATTGTAAATTATTCCATTACCCTTTTTTCTCTATTTACCTCTTTTAATCTTTTTATAACTAAAATTTAAGTGTATAACATTTATTATAACCACCCAAATTTTATTTATAAAATCTCCTTTTATATTGTATATTATCCAATTACATATTCAACTTCTGTATAATTTAGGTCAGTTATATTGGAATGAAATTGTGTATTATACAAATAAAACTTTCCAATTCAATCATTTCAAGCTTGAATATTTATCCAGATCTCTAAATTATACTTGAAATTATCCTTCAAGACAAAATTTAGGAATTAAATTTCTGATAAATTCCAAACTATTTAGAGATAAATAAATGCACATATACTATAAATATATATATATATATATATATATATCCACTCAAATTTAAATCATATATCAGCATATGTTATAAATCCTGTCTTATTTTAGAAAATCAAATCAATTAAATTCCCCAAATCAAAACTGTAGCAAGACTACAAAACGGTCTCTTCACTTCGAAACTCGAGAATGAATGTCGATGATGCTGTAGTCATCACCGAAGTTATTTTCCAGCGGCAAAGAGAAGAGCATTAATTTTAAACTTTAAATTCTTTGGCAACAAATGTTTATTCGAAAATACTTGAAATAGTATATCCTTTAAAACTTTAAATACAAGGTTTGAAACCATCGAAAATTAGATTATCAAATTCTTGTTTTATATTCATTTTAAATTTTCAAATAAATTGATAACCATGTTTATAGTTTAATTATTTATATATGAAACAAGAGAAATGATATATAGAATCAAATATTATTTCTTAACAACCAATTCAATAAAAAAAATCCAGACAAATATTCATAATATAGTTACACTATTTATTTCGTTACTAAATTTGAAAAACCATATTGTGTCAGTTTTCTCTGCTCAAATGTTTTGGAAATCTTATCGATAGCGTTGATCAGACGAATCGATCGGAAACCCAAATCAACATCAATAACTCAAACAACACAGTATATAAAATATTTTAAATATTAGTTTACAAATACACTTCAAGAATGATTTGAAGATAAGTTCGAAACAAAGATGAGATGATTAAATAATAGAATATGAAGATGGATAAGCTTGCCTAAATCATGGGCAACCTTAACCGGGTCAACCGTGACTTAAAGAATAAGATCGATGTGGATTTCTAGGGTAAATCTACATTCGGTCTCAAGAGATAGAGTTCAGAATTATAGGGATACTAGAATCTAAACCGAAGATATAAAATCTCTAGTGAATCGATGCTATTGCAAAGGAGTTTCATCCCTCTACAAATCAATTTGAGATTGGCAGGACCGCTGACTCATTATAAAGATCATTTGAAGTGGAGTTATGGGACACTCCAGAATTAAAAGAAGACGAGTAGTGAGAGACACGAATGAATTCTGGAACCGCAGGGAACGTTCCTCGATTCAAAGGAATCGAGTCAAAAAGGAGGAGATTCAAACTCGAATGAAAGTGATTCTGTAAATATATTTACCATATATGCTAAGTTTTGCCTAGAGCCACCAAAGCTCTGATAGCAAATGTAACAACCCGATATTTTCAGCCATTCGCATCTGCACATGCCGGACTTGAATTGCTTAAAATATCGCGTTGTAAATAAAATTTGGCAAATCTCAGAACATACAGTAAATAAATAATCATAGATCACAGATATAGAGTAAATACTAATGCAGCGGAAGTAAAAGAGATAGTAGTTTATGAAGCTACTATATATATATATATATATATATATATAAGATACATCAGAGTTAAACAAGATAAAATAGAAGAGTAACAAGATACATCAGGTACAAATCAGAATACATCACTGAAATCACTAGATATTGTAAGCAAAATAGATGGCTGTGAAAAGCTCAAACTCCGAAGGTGAGTCTTGAATGTTGAATCACTTAGTCTGACTCGAGCGTGAAACAAAACACTCGAGTCAGGACATAAATACTTATGAACTGTAAATCAACTCAAGTGAACAGTAACAAAATGCATCAGTAACTTAAAGGATGCTTGGGATCGCCCATCCTCTAAGGATCCGTTAACTATTTACTATGTAGTAATATTGCATCATTATAATAATGTCAATGGTAAAATAAACTTACTTTTAAACAGTGTTGAAGGGTTACCTATATAGCCCCCAACACGTAATAGTCCCAGTAGTCCATCCAGTATCAACGTACCTCTATATCGGGAGGCTACTCTAAATACTCCATAGGCCACGGAAGAAGAACAAACTCATAGTAAGGCTCGCTATGGTAGGTGACATGGAACACAAGGCAATGCCAGGGTAGATATACCAATTACGCAAGCGGGCTGGTGGTAACATAGCAGCCACATACGTCCACCTTGGAACACACTCCCAAATCAAAATCGGAGGATGGCCATCAAATCAACCACAAGTAAGAGTATAGTGTCGAAGAAATATGTCCAATAGGAGGAATGACCTCACTTGTCTCGAGATCGCTCCTGTTTTAGCCACCTTATGCCAACTCACGGGAGTTGGGTCCATGTAATATACCTCAAGAATGTCGCCAACATCCTACTTCATTCTAGAATCTCCACCGCGTACACGGTTGTTAAAGTGATTTTCGGAGTTGGCAGAGAGTATGACAACTTCCGATCCCGACCCCTTTAACAACCAAATGTTATTATAACGCCGTGGTCGTTTCAAAATAATTTATACTTCAAAAATCAAATCATTTAATTTCAAAACTATATTCCTTTCAAAATAGTTTATACTTCGAAACCAAAACCATTCTTACTTCAAAACTATATTCTAATCAAAATAGTTTATCATTTCCATTTTAAACATATATTCACTTTCAAAATCATAATACTGTCAAAGTTATGATTTTTCGAAACCAAAATACTTGAAATCATTACATTTCGAAATCATACATTTGAAATCGTGGGACATTCATTAAATCAAAATTTTCAAATTTCCTATTTAATTCAATTCAAACCATCACTTTCAATTTAATTCAGTTTCCAAACAAACCATTTAAATCCTATCAATTTCAAATACAGATTGGATCCACAAAATAAACTATTCAATTTTTAATATATTTCAAAACTTTAATATAACTTATATTTTCAAACTAAATTTGAAATCTCATATATACATATATATCAAATTCACTTTCATATTATTAAGCTTTGAAATAATTACTTAATAAAATACAATATCGTTAAAATAGGCCCTGAATTACAAGTATACTCAATATCCCTTCATACTAATATAAACTTCAAATATTCATTTATCAAAATCAAATATCATTCCAAATTCACATTCTTTATCAAAATAAAGATTATGTCATTCAAAACCATTTCAAAATCATTTCCTTTCAAATCCTTATTATCAAATCATTATTTGAATTCAAATTCAAATATTCAAATTTAAATATCATTTTAAAAATCCAATATGCCACTCATTTATTATTCCAAATATCATTACAAAACACATTTCAAAATTTCATTCAAAAATTCATTTATCTCATTATATTTCATTCCATTTAACACATAACAAAGTAAACATTACTTAAATTCAAATTCAATTTGAATCCAAAAAAATTCAAATTTAAATACTAAAATATATTCAAAACTCCTTAAATTTCACAAATAATCAATTCCAAAAGTTAAATCATTTAACACGTAAAAAAATAACTCAAACAGTGTTAAAATCTATAATATTTCAAAACATTATCAATTTATAGCAATGACGGCATTTTATAAATTGCTATCGCAGCTTATAGTTTCCAAAATAGTTTACTTCAGGAACAAAGGCATTTATAAAATGCCGTAATAGATATTTAGTGATTTCAAACATAGTTAAATTAAAAAATAACAACATTTTAAAAATGTTGTCATAAAACTACAGCATTTTAGAAATGCTATTAATAAAATTCCAGATTTTATTATAACTTTTCAAAAACAATAAAACTTCAACTTTAGCAAATTTTAAACTTATAAATCATATTTTAGGCTTCTAAACTTTCACATTTAAATCAATTTAACATATGATTTATCAAATAAAATTTTATAATTGAATATCAAATTTTAAAAACTCAATTCATTTGTTAAGTCAAAAATTCACTGTTTATTAACTTATAAATTAAATAAAACTTAACATTTTACTTTAAATATCATTTCAAAACTTTAAATTAAATTTCCATTATTTATTTACATTTTAATAATATAATTTAAAGTCAAAATCACATTTACTTCAAATTTACATACTTAAATTCACAAATTCAAAACTTAATAGCTAGCTTTCTCAAAACCATAAAACATTTATCTTTAAATCAAATTTAATACTTTTAAAAATACATATCTCAATAAAAATCATTTAAAAATATACCACGGGGTCTGTATATAATTTTCTAACCTAGATCAAGTGATACAGATATATATCATTTCAATCCGCAGTTTAAAAAGAAAACCCGGGTTCTATCATTTCAAACCTGCAATCCCAAGTAAATAAAAATAAATAAAAATCGCTCAGGCCTATCATTTCAGCCCATAGCAATTTTCCTATTCTAGTGTCCGTTCATTTATGTATCATTTCGACCCATAGTGAATCTATTCTACAGGGAACTTGCTGTGTGATCATATATAAATAAATAGTATAAACAATGTCAATGTCACAATATAATGTCATATATCGTATGTCAGGTGATAAATGACAAAGTTAACATGGTAATAACATGGCATATCACATCATATCATCATCATTTACTTTCATAACATTTTAAATTACTAAACACTTGTCATCAGTTCACTATTTCATAAGTAAAAATATCAGAGTGAGAAAGACTCACCTTTTCAAGCTGGAGTTAGCAAATCAAACTACACGAATAAATTCCAGAAAGCACAATACGGCACTATACATCATGACTATCATTCAAGTGAGAAGAGATAGACAAGATAATGATCTTGTAACAACAAATAAACAAGACATTGTAAACATATATTTACAACACAAAAATATCATTGAAACAACTAGAAATTGAAATTAACAAAGGACAAAATGATTCGACCTTTCATTAAACATTCAAGAGCTTGGCCTAGGAGATTCATATGCGCGTCTATAATGGTGCTTTGGCTCGGGTTTGGCATCAAAACTCACGGCTATGCAAGGAGATGAAGATGGTAGATGTTGCAAAGTGAAGAATGCAAAGGCCAAGGCAAAAGAAAGGGTTTGAATGCATTACTTGGCTCAGCTTGGTCATCATAGGGCTCGGCCATGCTTAGGTCAGGTTTGGACATATCTGAAGTGTTGGCTAGAGGAGGTGTAGCTGCTGGTGGTGGTGGCTAAGGGGGTGGACGAAGTGCATATGAAGATATTGGTGAAACATGAGCTCGGCTAGCAAGTTTTGGTGTAGTGGTTTGCAAATTTTGTGGTGATGCATCAAATGGAGGTAAAGACCTGTCATGATCAGAGGATAGGGAGTGGTCGCTGCTATAGATGGAGGAGGTGATGGTCGGTGGAGTTGGTGGAGAGTGGAGCCGAGCAAAGCTAGAAGAAGAACAAGCAAAAAATTAATAGAAATAGAGGAGAAAATGAGAAAAGAAAAGCCAAAAAAAATTACAAATATTTTTAGAATTTGGCATGGCCGTGAGTTTTGAGATGAAGAAGAGTTTCTCACGTGAATGAGAAATGAAATTCATGGCTAGGAGATGAGGAGTGAACGACCAAAAGATAAAAATGAAAAGCCAAAGAGAAATTGAAAGGACAAGTAAATGAAAAGTCAAGGAAAATGAAAAGGTTTGTCTTTTGAATTTCCATTTCTTTTAAATAAAAATAAACTAAAATAAATCAGTAAAAAAATAAAAAAAATAAAGTGAAAAAGAAAATAAATAATTATTTTAAGGAAAAATAGAAATTAAATAAAGAAATTGTTATTAAATTGAACTAGAATTTAAAAATTGTAAACAATATACAATTAACATTTGAAATTTATAACTACACTGTTAAAATGTTTTAAAAGTAAAATTATACATAACATATCATGTTACACAAATATAAACAAATTAGAACAAACAAAATATTATTTATATAAATTAAAATAAACAATTTTATTAAATAAAGCAATTTACACACAATATTATAAAAAGCATTACTTTCATAATATAAATCGGATTTCAACGAAACGAAAAGCAGTATTCTTGAAATTAAATTTATTTTCATAATAAAATATAAAATTCAAAAATTCAAATATTTAAATTTAAAAGTCCAAGTTTGACCATATTGACCAAAATTCACATTTTTGGAAAATATTTTATTTATTCATGTTTGAAATTATAATTCACATAAAAATCAAAATTTATATTTAAAATAATAAAATTTATTAATTTTAATAAATAAAATAAAGTTTTTAAATCAGGAATTTAAATTAAAATAATCAAAAGATAAAATTAAAATAATCACAAAATACAGGGTTGTTACACCTTTTAACCTTACTGTCGATACTGATGATGGCTTCATTCTAGTTCTTTCTTGCAAGTGGAAACATCAATCTAAAACTACGCATCAAAATCGATCCTCTAATCCCACTTCGCATGACTTTCATCATGAGAATTTAAGAGTGCCCTCTGATCATAGCGTACATCAAAACTTTGATAACTCCAATGGTAATGTTGATTGCCCCAATCAATGTATTAACAGATCTACTGCTAAAAATTGGAATTTTTCCACTTCGTCTAGCCGGGCATGGAATGAAGTTGTCAAGGTAATATCATTACAATATCTATGCTAATAAAATACTACCATCCTCGTGAATTTAATTCTATGCAATTTGCCAAAATGTCTATTGAGGTTGTTCAGGATGCTAGAAAACAATGGGATAATACCATTGTGGTCTATGTGGTTGGTCCTAAGCCTTATTACCAATATTTCAAAGACTATATTATTAGAGTGTGGAAACCAGATGATGAATTCTCATTTTACTCAATGGAAAATGGATTTTATGTGATTAAACTTAACAAAAAACAAGACTGTGATAAAGTTTTGGAAGGAGGTTCCTACTACAAAAATAAAAAATTGATGATGATGAAGAGATTGTCTCTTGGAATGTAACTCAACAAGAACTTCTTCATTCCATTCTGATTTGGATTCGTTTCCCCAACCTCCTCTTGACTGCTGGACGGAAGAGGGGATTAGTCGTATTGCCTTAATGCTTGGCTCCCCCATCAAACTGGATAAATTCACCGAAGGTATTATAAAATTACATATATAGAGTGTTAATTGAAATTAATAACTCTTTTAAGTTTTTGAATAAAATCCTTGTTATAACTAAGAAGGATGAAATCATTTGGCAAGAAGTAACGTATGAATGGAAACCATCTATTTGCTCGAATTGCTCAAGCTTTGGACATGTTGAAAATCATTATCTATTTAATTAAGTTTGGATGCTTAAAGCGACTACTCAGAAACTATCAATGGACAGTTCATACATGAATATTAATATCAACATGGAAAATGAGTTGGTAAGCAACTCAAATACCATGGATCCTCAACTGTACTCAGCCATCCCAGAACAGAAAAATATTCATAACACCATTATAAATGATGACAGTAATAATATTTCTAAAAAAATAATAATTATAAGTTACAACATGTCCAGTCAAGTATTCCAAGTTCAACTACAAATACAAAGTTTCTTCAAAATTTTGTATCTAAAGAAATAGATAAGGAAATACAACCATCAAATAATTGTACAAAGGAGACTAATAGTGATCCTGTCGAGATGTCTGAAGCACCTCCAAATCCATCCCTGAGCTCTGTAACTACTGACCAGAATTCAAATTCTCTGCATATCTCCAGAACAAGAGCAACTCAAAAAACTAGGATAGAGGAAGTTCCTTTCGGATTTAAAGCCACCATTAATCTTGATGTGATTGAGAATCCTGCATGGGCCGGCTTAGTCAATCAGTTGAAAGGCAAAAATAAAAAAATAAAAAAAGCTAAAACATCAGGGACAGCTACTTCCCCTGGAGGCAGTAGCAACCCTGAAAATAGCCTATAGATGGAGTTCCTCTTTTGGAACATTAGGGTTATGAATGCCCCTGCTGAACAGTTGGATATGTTGCAAATTTTGAATAGTAATAGATTTTCCTTTATTGGAATTCTTGAAAATAAACTATCCCTAGATAATATTGATAGATTTATGACAAAATTTACCAATAATTGGAAATTTTCTCATAACATAACTAATGATCAGAAAAGTCATATTTTAATCACATGGGACTCTACTCAATGGTCGGATATCATATTACACACTAATGGACAATACATTTCTTATATATTACATAATGTAAGTGGTATTAGTGTTTTGTGCACCACAGTTTATGCATTCAATGAAGATATGAAGCGTAAAGAGTTATGGCAACATATTACAGAAAGTCTAAGAGTGTTAATCTACCATGGATTGTGGCGGGAGATTTCAATGCTATTTTATCTCCTAATGTTAAAATGAATAATGGTATCTTTAATTCGATGGCTGATCAAGACTTTATAGACTGCATTTCCTTTTCTAATCCGGTGGAGCTAGTTTCACAGGCAATTATTTTACGTGAGAGGATGTAACATGTCCTCTATCCATAGTAAGATGGACCGTGTTTTTGCTAACAACTTATAGTTGGAAATTTTTGATCACTTTGGAAATGATTTTGGTAATCACTCTTTGAGTGATCATACTCCTATCACGATCAATCTTATATTGCACAATAAAATAAGAATTCGAGTACCTTTCTAGTATGATAACTCTTGGCACCTTCAAGTGGAATACCATTCCTCCCTTCATGATGCTTTGATGCAAGAGTTCTCTGGCAATCCTTTCCACATGCTCTTATGCAATCTGAAATCAGTTAAGGTTGCGTTGTAGAAATGGGCAAAAAATAAAAGCAACATATATATACGGTGGTTGCTAAATTAAAGGATGAGACTAATGAGATTTATAATCAGTTAATTCGAAATCCTTTAAATGATAGTCTAATGGAGCAATACACTTCAAATTATGAGCAGATTCATTCTATCGTGAGGAAAATTGCAGTTGAAAATGAGCAAAAAATGAAAATTGTTAGCACTAGAATTGGTCACTAACACCCTTTAGATAGAAGTTGTTACGACCTAGAATTTCTGTCATTTGAAATTCGTATATTTAATTGATTTTAAATATTAACAAGTAAAATTTGTAAGTCGAATAAACTATATTTCGAATATATGGATTTAATTGGATAATTAAATCGATAATTTAATATTTGAATCGATTTTAAAATCGTATATCAGTGGATATTTGGAAATTTAAATTCACCATGGAATTTATAAAGGAAAGGAAAATTTGTTTAAAAATAAACATTGATTTATTTTTGAAGTGTGGAAATAAATTTACGGATTTGGAACGTAAATTTAAAGTAAATCGGTAAGGATTTATTTAATTGCTTTAAATGATCCATTTTGAAATGAAAGTGTATTCTCCCTGGAAAGCCGAATAAAATTTCTAAATAGCTTTGAAAGATACATACATACATACATACATACATACATACATATATATATATATATATATATATATAATTCTAGAATTGGTTTTGAAAAGGATACTTTGGAGAAATTAACTTCTTAAATTGTTTTAAATCCTTTAAGTAAAGATTTATTAAGTTGATATAGAAATGATTATTTCTAAGATTTAATCAATAATTGTTTTAGAAAATAGTTATTTAAATAGTTATACTCTATCTACTAATTTTTATTTTGAAAATTAGTTTGGACTTAAGTTATATGTAATATTGGTATAATATTTTTATAACTAATATTTTATGTAAAGTGTTTAAAGAAAAATAGTTTTATTTCAAAATGTTTTCCCGTTATATTTTGGATAAGTGTTATAAATTATTTTAAAGTATTTGAACTCGGTAGATTTCCAGTGAAAATGAATAAATATTTGGAAGTGTTTCCGCGTAAGGAAAATGATTTGAAATTTCTTTTCAAAAATTGTAAGGGTGAAAAGTGATTTGAAATTTGTTTTCAAATGGTTGAAGTGTGGAAAAATATATCTTGTAAAGATATTTTTGGAAAATAAATAATTTGGGAAATTCTTTGGAATCAGGTGATGTTGTTCATATCTATTGATAGTTAAATAACCGACTATCAATATTTACATTTAAATGGGTATTTGTTGTGATTTGTTTGAATTTGAATGCTACACTTATTTTAAAAATAAGCGCTCGTTATTCGGTTTAGCCGGGAGAGAACCTTTGGGTCATAAATCCCATTCCGAATAGTGATACGTCGTAATGGATAGCATTTGAAGACCGGTATTGAAGACCGGATATTTTCGAAAACGGAAGGATTACCGTCGAATGTCTCTGCATCGACTGATCTCCGATATAGAGATTTTATCACCCTTTGTGATGGGAGTTACGGACGTGATTAGTGAATATCCGTATTGCAAGGGCTTATTTGGAAGTGCCTTCGGTTCCGTTCGATCCCGGAACAGACTTGTATGGATGTGTGTCTGACGTTACAATTTGAGATGTAAAGCTAGTTTCTATCAAATACATTCCTATTGGCGGCGAAGAATTTATTCTCTTAGCTTAACATCCTTCTCTGAGACGTACGAGCTCAGAGGTTATGTAGTTGATGGTTACTAGCGATACATTCTCAATTCGGTAATGTGGCATACGAAGTGCTGCTGATCATTTGTTGGTCAAAGCATAGCTTTTGTATAAAGCGTAGCTTTCTGGACGAGACTTCGTCGGACCTCACACCCTGGAATGGTCGAAACAGGAAGAATGCAGCAAGGTTTTAGGGAGTAACGCCCCTTAGGGTATGTTCATTTCCTTTTGGATAGAGGTGGTATCATGGTATGAAGCCCAGATACTTTACCTATGTGGTTGCTGCAAATTTATTACTTTGTGGTTGTTGTTGGTATTGAGGATCCTCGGATAAGGGTTGTTTACAACCGGGGGATGACATACTTGTGTCAGTAGTTACCTTTGCAGAGGTAAGCCGACCTTGTATTAGCCGAGATCCAGTTAGGTTCTCGGGGAGTCCCTCTAAAGGCGTACCCATGTGGCAATGGGAAGTTTCTTGGCTTGACCATTTGTTGATAATCCAATCATCCAATATGAGCCTTGTACGGTTTTAGTTGTAGAACCTTCCATTTACTTATGGTGGTCACCACTGTTTAAATGGTAGCTATAGTAGGCATAGTGCGAAATGCCTATGTTGGCTAAGATTAATATTATACTTTCGAAATGTTTTCTGCACTATGCACTAATAATAATAATAATAATCAAATGATTCTGCGTAGTAAACATGTTTGACTATCATAAGGAGAAATCTCCTCCAATTCTGCGTTTGCATTATGTATGTGGCAGGAGGCCTTATGGTAGTTTCATTTTCCAAAAGCATTGCGGATTCTTTTTTATTTATTTGTGCAAATAACTGTTTTAAGTTCTCACACCAGTCCCATGACTGGCCTGGAGTTTATTTTTCCCTTTCTAAACTCTGGGTGCCCACCAATTTTCACCCGAGCAGCCTAAAGTCAGGTTATCAGGATATTCTGGAATTCAGAAGGTGCTGTGGAGCTCAGGAGGCGAGCTGGATGGTGAAACGTATCACTTGTATATGATATTATCTTTTCTGCTGTGTATCCACTTGTAAGGACATGTTTATATTACTTTCCATTATTGCGTTGTGTTGTATATTGACTCTGATGATGAAATGTATAAAATGTACAGTTCTTTTGATTTAAAGATTATTCATTTATCTATAATATGTTATTCCGCCACGATTGTGTGATTCTTATATTGTTCTGTTGCTTCTTCTTTCTTACTTCTCCTATCTTTTTCTTCTTCGAAAACCCTAAGGGTTCGATTTTCCGGCATTCGATTGTTAGGCAGTTGATACGGTGGACGTATTAATGTCGATTTTCAGAAGTCGAAGAATCGGGTCTTTACATTTGGTATCAGAGCATTTGGTTAAGCGATAACCTTGGCTCTGTTGGGAATTACTCATTAGAGATAGAGTCAGTAGTACTCTAGAATGAGTGTGAGTGTAATAATAGATATGAGCGCGTATTTGTTAGTGAATATAAAAATGTTTTATATTGTGTTTGCTTATCCGTTGAGCTATTTGTGAATTCTGTTCGGTATGTGGGACGCCATATTATCGATAGGGATTTATAAACACTTAAACGAGGCAAGCCGACATGGTATCATTTTAAATTGGGTAAATGAAATAATTTTACCTCGATTATATTTTACATATAAAGGAATAATTTTTTAGAAATTATTAAAGTGTATATAAATTGATTGTTTGGTTGTTGAAAATGTAAGAATATATATAAGTTAATGAAAGATGTTTGAATAATCTAAATAGAAACAACAATTGTAAGAGAATAAATTTTATAGCTAATGAATTATAAGAACGGAATTATAATTAATATGATTTGCAATTGTGAAATAGTCTTATGTATAAGAAATGAAACTATTTGAGTTGTAAATAAAAATGAATTTGAACTATGAATTGAAATTGTTGAATATAAGTGAAACGAGTTTTGAACTTATAATATGAGATAATAAATTTATCTTTGGTAAAGTCAAAGGATTTGGGTTAGAGTAGTAAATATATGGTGTGCAAATATAACTAAAGGAAGTTAAATAAATTAAATCAGATTTGAACTAGATTGGATAAGTTAATGGATTTGGAAGTTTAAATATATAAGTTGTATAACTTGTAAAATGTGAAAATGTAAGTAAAACCCAATGATAAAATGGTTAAATAATTTTGTTAAACAAAACGATATATGAATTTGAATAAGTGACGAAATTTGACTTTGGTAAAAGTTAAATAGAATTACTTTAGAATTGGAATCTGAATTGGATTTATAAGGGGAAATTTAAGTTAAGTTAAACAAATGATGTTTGAAATGGGATATAACTTAAGTAATGTTGAATGAAGTTGATTTTGGTACCGAAGTAAATTAATAAAGTGAATTGATGAATATGAACTTGAGTTATATAAATGAAATTCAACCTTGTTTGTTAAATGAATTAGCAATTGAATTAATAAATGGATTGAATGTTAATCAATCTAATGTAAAAGAATTGATATAGAATAATGAATGTAAATGTTAATTCATTAGAAGCTAATGAAGTTGAAAAAAATTGAATAATTGAAAGGAAAGTCAATTAGATATTAAACTAATTGGAAATTAAAAGTGTTAAACCAAATTGAATGTAAATTTAATAAATTTGATTGTATTGAATATACATTGATTGTTAGATTGTTGTTAGTTGATTGTATAGAAATTCATATGAATTTGAATTGATAAAATTGAAAGCTACGTAATTTGATTTGAATGTGGAAGTGAACTAACTTAAATGTAAATTAGTGAATATAAACTAATTGAAAATGAATAAATGAATGTTAGTAAAGTCCAATATTAATGAATCAAATGTGATTAAATGAAAAACCAATTCATTGAACATTAATGAGAAGTGAATGTATATTGATTTGATAGGAATTTGTTGGATAAGTTGTTGGATGATAGTTGTTTGGTGGTTGCATTTATTGCTTTTGCTGCATTTGCTATATTGGCACATATTCTTGTTGTTTCTGGTATATGTTGTATATTGATATTACTTGCAAATATACATGTTCTCATTTGTTTGTTGAGTGTATAGTAGGTGCGGATGGCGCTTGCTTCGCATTTGGAGCTCGCTTTCGCGCTATATTAGCCGTATATGCTCGCTAATAATATATAAGGTACATATCTCGGATTACATATCGTACTTTTACACTTTTTTTCCCTACGACATGCCTCATTACTTTGATGAGATGTATATTTGTGATATATATATTGGTTTTTTTTTGGATCGAGCCGCGCAAAGGAGGTTGTGGCGAAATTTTCTGAAAATTTAAGGCGTTAGAATATTTTTGAGAAAATTGGAAATTTTTTGAAAACTATAACTTTGATTTTGGAGTGAAAAGTTAAAATGTTTAAATGAATTTGAAATTTAATTTGAACAAATAGTTTTGAAAAGTTAATGGATTTCAAGACTTTTTCTTACTTGGCAATTTCGAGGACGAAATTCTTTTAAGGGGGGAAGTTTGTAACAACCTAGAATTCCTGTCATTTGAAATTCGTATATTTGATTGATTTTAAATATTAACAAGTAAAATTTGTAAGTCTAACAAATTATATTTCGAATATCTAGATTTAATTGGATAATTAAATCGATAATTTAATATTTGAAATTTCAGAAATAATTGGAAATTGGGTTTAATGTGATTAAAATTGATATGTGAAGTTGTATTAAATCATATTAATGGAGTTATAATGATGTTATAGAACTTTTAAAATTGAATTAAAAGTTAATTTGTGGAAATTGAATATTTTAATATTTAATTGACGAGTAAAAATAGTCATTTTTCAAACAGTCTCGGATTACGATGAAACTAGTTTTTTTGGATCCGTAATGTTAAATTATTGTAAGATTTCAAATTTCGTGTCAATCGGATTTACGGTTTGTCCGGGGCAATATAAAACGCACTAAATCGGTTTAAGTGAATTTTAAATTTAAATAATTCGATTTGAAAACCTATCTTCCAAATACGATCGAATTGGCTTCCGATATACATTCCATTGCGTTCGGAATGGGGGTAAAACCTTATAAACGCTAGGTGGCACGCTTCGTTTGGAGTTCGGAAAAATTTCGGGTGAATAGCGCGCGAATACTTTCTATAAAAGGACCTCAACATTCATTCTTTTCACTATAACCCTAACCAGGCTAGGGCTAGCTGCCACCCATATTCAATGGCCGAAAATGTTCACTTCTTCCTCCTCGTTTTTCTTCTAATCCACCCACTATTTCGAGGAATCTTCAACTACAACTTTCTATAGCTCGATGAGAGCTATACATCCAACGGTCGATTTAGCCTATCTCTTCACGGATCGACGTGAATTTGGTGATGAACGTCGTACGTTCGTGCATGTTTTTTTGAGGCACAATGACAACCGAGCTTGATGATACTCTAGCCGTGGAAATCTTTCGCGTTGGGCTTTGATTTGAGGGTCGCTGATCATTATATAGTTGGTCGTTGGAGGGGTGATGGTCGATCGAAGGTAACGGCTATGGATTTCTTTTGAAACCTGGAGGAACAAAACGCAGGTGGAAGAAGACGAAAACAACGGCCATGATTTTCCTTGTTTGAACGTGCGGCCGAGATGAATCTGAGTTTGAAAATAAAATAATTTTGTAAATTATATATTTATAAAATTCGTTCAATAATTAAAATGCCATAACTTTTTGATACGAGGTCCGTTTTGGACGAAACGACTTGCATTGGAATCGTATGGACGAATACTACACGATGTAGCTGGATTGGGATTGATTGGAGCTAATATGAATTTTGGGTAAAATTAAATGTGCGTTTAATTTTATTCGGAATAAAACGCTGAAACCGCTATTGGACGCAAGGTGGGAACTTCTCACTCAATCGAATTTGTTTCGATTTAAATTTTAAATAAATTTTAAATTGATTGATTGTGTGATTGAATGATGGTTGCTATCTGTTGTATTGAAATAGACGCTATACGCCGCATATTAAGCGGAGGTTATTTTATTAAACGCATATACCGCGATATTCCACCTTGAAGTGGAATTGGTATTATATATGTACTTGGACTTGATTTTCCGCATTATATAGCGGATGAGACCCTATTGTGCCGTATAATAGCGGATGATATTTTATATAAACCCATGTACCGCGATATTCCGTCTCGAAATGGGATTGGTATTGTGCTAACATCTGTGGATGCAGGGAAACAGGCTGGAGGGATCCAACTGGATTCCTCAAATAATTAAATTTGTTTCAATGTTGTGTGTTGATTATTTAAAATCTCTGTGTGATTATCTTTGTGATTGAAATTGTTGAAGGCTAAAATTTTGGTATCGTTAGATACTGGAAATAAAAATAAAAAATTTGACTTTTGAAAATTCAGGCTGAAAGTTTATATTAAAATTTTATTTTTGAGGATTGGATAAATTTAAAACAACGAATTCTAAAATAATAAAGTTTTATTTTTTTAATCTTATTGAATGAAATTTCAAAATATGGGAAAAGCTTTAATAAATGGATTTCGGGTAATATTATTCAAAGGTTGAAGAATTTATTCAAAATATGGATTTTAAAGAGTTTGAAAAATAAAAGAATTTGTTTTCTTTAAAAGGAATTTATTTTTAAAAGGAAATAAAATTTGAAACCCATTTGAGAATTGATTTTTGGTGATTGAATTTAAATCTTTTGAAAATCCATTTGGAAATTTATTTGGTGTTTTGAAAAGAATTTAGAATCAATTTGAAAATTGATTTGGGGTTTAGTAGAAATTGATTTCAATTTGAGATTTGAATGAAATTCACTTGGTGTTTAATTTCTTGGAAAATCAATATGGAATTTGATTTGGTTGTTTTTGAAATCAATTGAAAAATTGAATTGTGGTTGAAAGTCAATATTTGAAACCGATTTGAAAATTGCATATCAGTGGATATTTGGAAATTTAAATTCACCATGGAATTTATAAAGGAAAGGAAAATTTGTTTACAAATAAACATTGATTTATTTTTGAAGTGTGGAAATAAACTTACGGATTTGGAACGTAAATTTAAGGTAAATCGGTAAGGATTTATTTAATTGGTTTAAATGAACCAATTTGAAATGAAAGTGTATTCTCCCTGGAAAGCCGAATAAAATTTCTGAATAGCTTTGAAAGACATATATATATATATATATATATATATATATATATATATATATATATAATTCTAGAATTGGTTTTGAAAAGGATACTTTGGAGAAATTAACTTCTTAAATTGTTTTAAATCCTTTAAGTAAAGATTTATTAAGTTGATATAGAAATGATTATTTCTAAGATTTAATCAATAATTTTTTTAGAAAATAGTTATTTAAATAGTCATACTCTATCTACTAATTTTTACTTTGAAAATTAGTTTGGACTTAAGTTATATGTAATATTGGTATAATATTTTTATAACTAATATTTTAAGTAAAGTGTTTAAAAAAAATATTTTTTTTCAAAGTGTTTTCCTGTTATATTTTGGATAAGTGTTATAAATTATTTTAAAGTATTTGAACTCGGCAGATTTCCAGTGAAAATGAGTAAATATTTGGAAGTGTTTCCGCGTAAGGAAAATGATTTGAAATTTATTTTCAAAAGTTGTAAGGGTGAAAAGTGATTTGAAATTTGTTTTCAAATGGTTGAAGTGTGGAAAAATATATCTTGTAAAGATATTTTTGGAAGATAAATAATTTGGGAAATTATTTGGAATTTGGTGATGTTGTACATATCTATTGATGGTTAAATAACCGACTATCAATATTTACCTTTAAATGGGTATTTGTTGTGATTTGCTTGAATTTGAATGCTACACTTATTTTAAAAATAAGCACTCGTTGTTCGGTTTAGCCGGGAGAGGACCTTTGGGTCATAAAACCCATTCCGAATAGTGATACGTCGTAATGGATAGCATTTGAAGACCGGTGTTGAAGACCGGATATTTTCGAAAACGGAAGGATTACCGTCGAATGTCTCTGCATCGGCTGATCTCCGATATAGAGATTTTATCACCCTTTGTGATGGGAATTCCGGACGTGATTAGTGAATTCCAGATTGCAAGGGCTTCTTTGGAAGTGCCTTCAGTTCCGTTCGATCCCAGAACGGACTTGTATGGATGTGTATCTGACGTTACAATTTGAGATGTAATGCTAGTTTCGATCAAATACATTCCTGTTGGTCTCAGAGAATTTATTCTCTTAGCTTAACACTCTTCTCTGAGACATACGAGCTCAGAGGTTATGTAGTTGATGGTTACTAGTGATACATTCCCAATTTGGTAATGTGGCATACGAAGTGCTGCTGATCATTTGTTGATCAAAGCATAGCTTTTGTATAAAGCGTAGCTTTGTGGACGAGACTTCGTCGGACCTCACACCCTGGAATGGTCGAAACAGGAAGAATGCAGCAAGGTTTTAGGAAGTAGCGCCCCTTAGGGTATGCTCATTTCCTTCTGGATAGAGGTGGTATCATGTATGGAGCCCAGATACTTGACCTATGTGGTTGCTGCAAATTTATTACTTTGTGGTTGTTGGTATTGAGGATCCTCGGATAAAGGTTGTTTACAACCGGGGGATGACATACTCGTGTCAGTAGTTACCTATTTTTGCAGAGGTAACCCGGCCTTGTGTTGGTAGAGATCCGGTTAGGTTCTCGGGGCGACGTACCCATGTGGCAATGGGAAGTTCCTTGGCCTGACCATCTGTTGGAAATCCAATCATCCAATACGAACCTTGTACGGTTTTAGTTGTAGAACCTGCCATTTACTTATGGTGATCACCACTGTTTAGATGGTAGCTATAGTAGGCATAGTGCGAAATGCCTATGTTGGCTAAGATTAATATCATACGTTCGAAATGTTTTCTGCACTATGCACTAATAATAATAATAATAATCAAATGATTCTGCGTAGTAAGCATGTTTGACTATCATAAGGAGAAATCTTCTCCAATTCTGCGTTTTCATTGTGTGTGTGGCCGAAGGCCTTATGGTAGTTTCATTTTACAAAAGCATTGCGGATTCTTTTTTTATTTCTTTGTGCAAATAACTGTTTTAAGTTCTCACACCAGTCCCATGACTGACCTGGAGTTTATTGTTCCTTTTTTAAACTCTGGGTGCCCACCAATTTCCACACGGGCAGCCTAGAGTTAGGTTATCAGGATATTCTGGAATTCAGGAGGTGCTGTGGAGCTTAGGAGGCAAGCTGGATGGCGAAACGTATCACTTGTATATGATATTATCTTTTCCGCCGCGTATCCACTTGTGAGGACAGGTTTATATAACTTTCCATTATTGCATTGTGTTGTATATTGACTCTGATGATGAAATGTATAAAATATACAATTCTTTTGATTTAAAGATTATTCATTTATCTATTATATGTTATTCCGCCGCGATTGTGAGATTCTTATATTGTTTTGTTGCTTCTTCTTTCTTACTTATTCTATCTTTTTCTTCTTCTAAAACCCTAAGGGTTCAGTTTTTCGGCATTCGATTGTTCGGCAGTTGATACAATGGACGTATTAATGTCGATTTTCGAAAGTCAAAGAATCGGGTCTTTACATTTTTATCAATTCAATTAATTGAGGAATCCAGTTGGATCCCTCCAACCTGTTTCCCTGCATCCACAGATGTTAGCACAATACCAATCCCGTTTCAAGATGGGATATCGCGGTACATGGGTTTATATAAAATATCATCCGCTATTATGCGGCGCAATAGGGTCTCTTCCGCTATATAATACGGGAAATCAACTCCAAGTACATATATAATACAAATTCCACTTCAAGTGGAATATCGCGGCATATGTGTTTAATAAAATAACCTCCGCTTAATATGCGGCGTATAGGGTCTATTTCAATACAACAGATAGCAACCATCATTCAATCACAAAATCAAGCAATTTTAAATTTAACTATTTAAAATTTAAATCGAAACAAATTCGATTGAGTGAGAAGTTCTCACCTTGCGTCCAATAGCGGTTTCAGTGTTTTATTCCGAATAAAATCAAACGCGCGTTTAATTTTACCCAAAATTCACATTAGCTCCAATCAATCATAATCCAGCTCCATCGCGTAGTATTCGTCCATGAGATTCCAACGCAAGTCGTTTTGTCCAAAACAGACCTCGTATCAAAAAGTTATGGCATTTTAAAGATTGAACGAATTTTATAAATATATAATTTACAAAATTATTTTATTTTCAAACCTAGATTCATCTCGGCCGCACGTTCAAACAAGGCAAATCATGACCATTGTTTGCATCTTCTTCCACCCGCGTTTTGTTCCTCCAGGTTTCAAAAGAGACCCATAGCCGTTACCTTCCATCGACCATCACCCCTCCAACGACCAACTATATAATGATCAGCGACCCTCATATCGAAGCCCAACGCGAAAGCTTCCCATGGCCAGAGTATCATCAAGCTCGGTTGTCGCTGTGCCTTAAAAAAACATGCACGAATGTACGACATTCATCGCCAAATTCACGTCAATCCGTGAAGAGATTGGCTAAATCGACCGTTGGATGTATAGCTCTCATCGAGCTCTAGAAAGTTATAGTTGAAGATTCCTCGAAATAATGTGTGGATTAGAAGAAAAACAAGGAGGAAGAAGTGAACATTTTCGGCCACTGAATATGGGTGGCGGGTAGCCCTAGCCTGGTTAGGGTTTGAGTGAAAAGAATGAATGTTGAGGTCCTTTTATAGAAAATATTCGCGCACTATTCACCCGAATTTTTCCGAACTCCAAACGAAGCGTGCCGCCTGGCGTTTATAATGTTTTACCCCCATTCCGAGCGCAATGGAATATATATCGGGAGCCAATTCGATCGTATTTGGAAGATAGGTTTTCAAATCGAATTATTTAAATTTAAAATTCGCTTAAACCGATTTCAGGGCGTTTTGGCTTACCCCAAACAAACAGTAAATCCGATTGACACGAAATTTAAAATCTTACAATAATTTGACATTACGGATCCAATGAAACTAGTTTCATCGAAATCCGAGACTGTTTGAAAAATGACTATTTTTACTCGTCAATTAAATATTAAAATATTCAATTTCCACAAATTAACTTTTAATTCAATTTTAAAAGTTCTATAACATCATTCTAACTCCAATATGATTTAATAAAACTTAACAAACCAATTTTAATCACATTAAACCCAATTTCCAATTATTTTTGAAATTTCAAATATTAAATTATCGATTTAATTATCTAATTAAATCTAGATATTCGAAATATAATTTATTAGACTTACAAATTTTACTTGTTAATATTTAAAATAAATTAAATATACAAATTTCAAATGATAGAAATTCTAGGTCGTTACAGAAATGAAGAAAGTAAATTAAAACAGAGAACTGTATACTAACTTAAAATGCAGAAAACAAGAACACCAGATTTATAGTGGTTTAGCGTATTGCCTACGTCCACTTTAAGTTTCGATCTTTATTGCTTTCATAAGTGACTGAATACAGATACAATCTGTACTATAAAGACTTGAATACAAATGCTAAATGAAATAAAGTGAGTCTTGAAAGCGACAGAGTCTCCCCAGTATTCTCGAAAAAAGGTCCCTTTCACTATGCCCCTGCCCTTCTATTTATAGACGAAGATTGGTTGGACTTCCTTAATGGGACTAGGAGTAAGATACCTCAGCCCGTTGTGAGTGACTTCTGTTTGCCGAGCCATAAACGCCGATCGGGAAATGCCGAGCTGTATCTCTAAGCTAAACGAGGCAGTGTGTTGAGTGAAGGGTATAGGCCGGACGAGATCCAAAGCCGGACGAAGGGAGATGCCGAACGACATACTTATGCCGAGCGAGGCTAGAATGCCGAATGAGGCATGAATGCCGAGCGATGGAATGCTAAACGAGACTGGAATGCTGAATGAGGCATGAATGCCGAGCGAGGATAGATGCCGAACGACCCTGTTATGCCGAACGTGGTTCATGCTGAACAAGGCTAGAATGCCGGACGAGGCTGGAATGCCGAACGAGGCATGAACGCCGAATGAGGATAGATGCCGATCGACCCCGTTATGCCGAATGAGGTTCTTGCCGAATGAGGCTAGATGCCGAACGACGCTTGGATGCCGAGCGATCCTGGATGCCGGTCGAGACTTCTCTGTCGAATGATATGAAATGCCGAACGACATAGCCATGCCGAATGACCTTTTATGCCAAACGAGCCTTCTACACCAAGTATCTTGTTGCCTGGTCAAACCATCGGGTAACACTTGCCCCCCAAAAGTGCATCATGTGGATGAACATGATGCGCTTTGAATTACGAGTCCTCCGCATTTTGCTTCGAGCCCTAGCTTTGTTTTCTTGATGATGTCTTCTTCTGAATGTCGATTGAGGCATTGCATGCCGAGCGGCATGCTAATGCCGAACGACATATAATGCCGAACGGCTTAGCTGATGCCGAGCGACATAAAAATGCCGAACGAGGGCGGTGCTTTGACCGGTTCTACCGGTCGCTGTCCCTTCGGATTCTCTTCTCTCTATATAAGGCGATATCTCTACCTCCCCTCCCTTTTACTTTTACCTCTGCTTTCTCTGGACTTTCGAACTTGCCTCTTCCCAAACCTTTGCCAGCACTTCAGTCATCTCCTATAGCCCCCGAGTCTTCTTGGCTATTTCTTGATTGCCTTCAACAGTAGGCCCGAGTAGATCATTACTTCCAATTCGAGCATTCCATCGGAATTTGCCCTCTATTCTAGGTATTAACCCTTTACTTGCTTGACTCTCCCTGACTATGGATTTAAGATAAGACTTGAATCCACGCCCTTCCTCTAACCCACGAACGATGAGAGTCCTGCAGATTAGGAAGGTGGAATCGTGTAGAATGGAGAGGAAGATGGAATAAAACGTTTGCCTTAGGATTAGGTGGATTGGAGGATGGAAGAGGGCGACGTGCAAGTCGAAGTTGTGATCTATTGGCTATCTAGGAAGATACTTAGTTTGTTTGAAGGAGGGAGTTGGAGGAAGACGTGTCGATGTGTCCTGGCATGACTTCCTCATGCCGAACGACATTGGAGAAGAAGCACTGGCGTGAAGTTGTGGTTAGGTTCAGCGTGCCGAGCGATGTGGCTCGGCATGTCCACAGCTCAGCATGATTCTCTTATGCCAAACGATGTTAGTGGGAGTGCAGGTGAAAAATGGAAGGTGGGCGGAGTGCCGAACGAGGCGGCTCGGCGTAGCTTGATGGATAACTCATACGTGCCGAGCGGTAGGGAGGATATGTTGGAAGAAAGTTGGCGTCGAGGGTAAAATGTCGAGCGATGCGGCTCGGTATGATTGTGGTCCGACATGACTTGCTGCGTGCCAAACGGTGGAGAGTTAGAAGTGGGAGAGTGTAGTTCCGAGCGATGCGGCTCGGCATGATTGCGGTTCGGCATGTCTCGCCGCATGCCGAACGGTGATGATGGATGGTAGGAGAGGGGTATACACATGATAGTTAAAACTATCTCAACCTGGACGTAGAACATTGTTAACTTAACCCCTTTTTATGCCTGAATATATGATAGTGAACAAGGACGGACTTAAACAACCAAGCATAACGGACAATCCAGACTGATAACTCCCGTGTTTAAACAATTGTAAACTTGAACTCAACTTGCTGAATAGTTAATAACCTTTCACATATAGCGGTGATTTCGAATTCAAGACATAAACCATCTTATGACAAGCTCTCGTGGACAGTTAGCGAAGACGGTCTTCGAAGATGACAATTCAAAGCTCAAACTTATTTCATCAACTTAGTGACTTTTCATTTCTTGGTACTTACATTTGAAAGATCGCACTAGTGCACACACCACACGGGGGAAATATTATGTTGTTAAGTCCAATGTCGATTGTTTTTCAAGTATAGTTCAAATAGGTGTTTTATCAGATTCAATCGTCATTAGAGATGTCTAGGAAATCTAGCTCTGCTATGATCTTGGATAGACCCGGGCCATCCCCTCGACAAGAAGTTGTAGGAACTTTAAATACGTCGACTATTCCCGCACAAGACTTGCCAAGCCCTGCGACCGCATCTGTCGACTTGGCTCCCGACGCCCTGGAGGCATCGATCTTCTTAGAGGATCAAATCAATTCCCAAGCCTCAAGGATTAACGAAAGGATGCTCCATCGGATATGCTCTGTCCATGGAATCCCCTTCGACGATGTATTAGTTCCATCATGGCATGATCGTCCTCACTTGCCCCCAGTCGGGTATACAGCCGGTAATAGATTCATGTGCTCGGTTGGCAGCGTGCCGCCATTCAAATCCTTCCTTCGAGACGTGTTGCAGTATATCGAGATTGCCCCATCGCAACTGCATTCGAACAGCCACGCATTCATATACGGCACTTGCATCCTCTTCATGAGTGCCCTCTTCAGGCTTCCGACTCCGGGCGCTATCCGCTGAATCTATCGCATCAAGAGACGGTCGGATGGCCCATCTTTCATGTTCCTCGAGCCGCACAGCAAGTGTCAAATTTTAACTGGGGCATGGAGCAAGTTTTCCCAGTATAAATAGGTGTGGTTCTATGTGCGTTGTTCTCTCGGCTTTGCGAGGAGATGGATGGAAGGAAGTAAGTCTTTTTCCTGGATCAATACTCATGTTTGGCCGAAGCTGTACCTTTTCTAACTCTTCCTCTATCTTTTCTGGTATTAACCCATGTACCAAGGGCTCCGGATATTTTGAGCTATCCAAGCTATCCAAGCCATTCCCGCCGAAGACCGGGACATCAGAACTCTCATTTTGAATGAGCCGCTCATAAAATTTGGGTTGTTGGTGGAAGGTCGCCAGATAAGCCTCCCCCAAGGTGTTATTATACTCAAGCCTGCTTCGGGCAAAGGAAAAAAGCAGGCCGAGTCTTCAGCACGTAATGCCCCTGACACACTAGAGGGGGGAGATTAAGGAAGCCGAAACGCCCAAAGTACATGGCGAAAATGTTAGTCCATCTCGGAACCCGATAGTTGAAGTTAGTGACATTGAAATGTCGCCTTCCCCTTCGAAGAGGAAGAATAAACTGACATACAAGCTGAGGAAGAAAACAGTGGACGGAACTTCTAAAGTTGCCCTTATTGCAGCGAAGAAAGAAGCTTCCTCGCAGCACTTAGAAAGTTCTCTGAAAGGCCTGTCGAACCTTACCATACCTAATGATCTGCTCAACTATGGTTTTGACAATCCAGAGGCCCTTAAGCTCCATTTGCCCACGAGAGGTGATACAAGCGCTCAATCCCAAAACCAAGGGGAAAAACTCCTATTAGTAAAGAAACTGGTCCGTCGGGGGGAAACACTAGGACACACACAAACACATGCACTTCACCTTGCACTTAAATTTCTGCCATCGCTCTACCCTTTGCTAACATGTCGTTACTTAAATTTCATGTAGGTGACATGGGGCGTATGCATGGAATTGATCGCCTTCGCGGTTCATCGATTTTCCATCCCCGGCCGCCTGGGACTCGGGATCCGGCAATCATCGAGATAGAGATGACTCCGGCGATCGAGACTACTACCGCCGTGAATTGTCACACCGAAGAAAAACTTATAGTTAGTCCTCCTATCCATGCGATCCTCCTCCTCGGTCGGAGCATAGCAAAGAGAAACCTGCACATAAGGGGTCCCATCCTGAGGCCCATTAGGATCAACACCCCGGTTCATCAAGTACCAGGCAATCTCGAGATCCCCACAGAACACCCGCCGTCTCCAAGCAGACTCCTCTCGCTCCTGTTTCTGATCCGTCGGTGGCAGACTAACATGCCAAGCTTAAAGCCTCGTTTCTAAAGATATGCTTCGATGGCTTAAAATTTCTTCCAGCGATTCACCAGATTCCAGGACATGTCAAACAAAGCGCTATTGCTTTCACTAATGACGTTTATGTCCAGCACGATGCATTCATGCACTTAGCCGAAAAAGTTTAAGAAGTCTCCATAGAGCATCAACATGAAAATAATCGCCTGAAGCTCAAGACTATCCACGATAAAGATATTATTAAAGCCGAGGACGAAGATCTTGCTTCTTACAAGTCTCAGCTTGAAGCCGCCCAACAAAGCGCTAATGATACGGCTGAAGCCGTCAATTGCCTTGAGACAACTCATAAAAAAGAAACTGACGAGGTGGTCCAACGCTGTGGGGCACTGGCCTTAGAGAAGGACTCAGTGTAGAAGGAAAGAGATGCATTTGCTCTCTGAGTCAAGGAGTTGGACGATCAACTCCATAAAGAAAGAGAGGAGAAGACTGCTGCCTAAGAAGAGTCGCAACGATATTGCAACGAGATCGTTGCTACACGACTTCTGATGGCGAAGCTTGATGATGAGCTTTCTAAAGTCGGGATACTAAAGGACGAAGCCCATGAAGAGGGAAAGAAAATAGCATCTGTGGAGATTGACTCTCGCCTTGAGGCGGCTAAAGAGGCTGGTAGGGAGGAGGTCAAATGCATGTTCAACCTACTGATTGCAGAATTCAACGACCGTGTCCTCATGCATTGGTACTTTACTTTTCTGGGTGAAGGCTAGCTCGAACCCCTAGCTGAGGCGTAGGAGACTTTAATAAAAATCAGGAAGGTCGAACTTGGCATCGAGAAGGTCGATGAAGATGCTTTAATAAAAGAATTTCTTAAAGGGAATGAGCCTTCAGACCTGTCCGTGGCAAAAGCTCTTTACTGCAAAGGTTCCCCCTCATCGAATGGGAAAGATGTTATTGTCGATCCATCCGGGACCGAGTCTCCGCTCATGCTCCTACTCAGTCGGTCGATCGGTCGATACTTGATCCATTTGAGCAACATGGTGGTTATGACCCAGAGGACCCTGGCCTTGGCGTTCACATTCTATCTCCCAATCCAGAAGGTGAGACACCTCGGACGGATGAGAGTCAGTCAGAAGCCGGTATGTGACCCTTCATTTTAAAAGTCCTAGAGTCGTTATTTTTGACGAGAGGTCATTGTATTCTCATGTTTGTTTTCCATGATTCTGCGCAAGCCGTTCTGATCCTGAGCCCACTCCAAGAAACGACGACGCTAAGGAGGTGAAGGGGAAACAAGTAAGGCTACTCACGCAGGAGAGACTCCCGGTCCAGACATTCAGGTGATCGAAGCGCTTGATGAGGATAAGTCCGAGACTTCATCTCCCATCGAGGGAAGTTATAAAATCGAGATCACAAGCGCCTCTGAACATACTTCTAAAATGAGCATGAAGGAGCAGCTCGAGGAGGAAAAGAAAACGATGGCATAGATTAAAGTCGAGCCTCGAGTCGTGGACCTAGATGATCCTCTGAATAAGCCGTTGAAGGTCATCCTCCTTGGCGGGTCCAGACCATTGGAGGTTCCTCATACTTCTTCGGTTGTTACCTCCCCATCAAAAAAATTTACCAAGGGAAAAGGAACGGGAGAGGAGTTGTCTGAGAAGATGAAGGAGAGGAAAAAGTCGAAGAAATCAAAGAAATAATTGTTTACTCTCGTTCAACGAGAGTTAGTTTAGATTATGTAATTATTTTTATTTATTTTTGAAGTCCATGCAAATAGACTTTTGACTCCGAGTTTTGGAGGAGTTGTAGTAGAGACTTATTTTTGAATAATAAAACTTAGTTCTTTTGTCTTTCAAAAGACTTTTATCGTTCAGCTTTCAGTATGATTGTGGTTGAAACCTAAGCTATTATCAGTTACATAAACTTCTCAATTTATCTTCATATAACTTTGAAATTATTTGGAGTTATTCATCTTTTATTCCATGCTTCAAGCACTTAGAATATTTTTTAGTCCGTACGTCGGGGACTTGATAACTTCAAGTCATTTGTGTCCTAGCTCGCACTCCGGGGACTTATAGAATTTAAACCGTTTATACTCCAATCTGCACTCTGGGGATTCAGAGGACTCCAGTCCGCACTCTAGGGGCTTAGAGATTTTTAAGTCGTTTATACTCTGGTCCGCACTCAGGGGACTCAGAGTGCTCTAGTCCGCACTCAGTGGACTTGGAGATTTTGAGTCGTTTATGCTCTAGTCCGCACTCATAGGACCCAGAGTACTCCAGTCCGTGCTTAGGAGACTCGGAGATTTAGAGTCATTTATACTCTGGTCAACACTCAAGGGACTCAGAGTACTCCAGTCCGCGCTCAAGGGACTTGGAGATTTTGACTCGTTTATACTCTGGTCCGCACTCAGGGGACTTGGAGATTTTGAGTTGTTTATACTCTGGTCCACACTCAGGGGACTCAGAGTACCCCAGTCCGCACTCAGGGGACTTGGAGATTTTGAGTCGTTTATACCCTGGTCCGCACTTAGGGGGCCCAGAGTACTCTAGTCCGCGCTCAGGGGACTCAGAGATTTTGAGTCGTTTATACTCTGGTCCGCACTTAGGGGACTCAGAGTACTCCAGTCCGCACTCAGGGGACTTGGAGATATTGAGTCATTAATACTCTGGTCCGCACTCAAGGGACAAAGAGTACTCCAGTCCGAGCTCAGGGGACTCGTAGATTTTGAGTGCTCGTGTGCGTTCGTACATAAGACAGAATAATGTACCTCTTAGTTGTTTGCCATAGAGTTATCACACACAGAAACATCAACAATCCATCGAAAAAATGGCTTCAAGCCTTTATTAATGTAAACAAGCTAAATTGTCTTATTACATTTGAATCAACGAAATAAAAACATGTTGGAAATAATTTCAACTAAAATATGAAAGAAATTGAACTAAGTATAATAATGCCGCAAATGCTCGCTATTCGATGCTCAGGGGAGTGTCGCACCATCAACGGTCGCTAGCTTGAAAGTTCCTTCTCCAAGCTTCTGTTCAATGACATATGGACCTTCCCATGCGGGGTTCATATGTGATGGTACTAGGAAAACTCGTTTCAAAACGAGGTTACCCACATCAAAGAATCTCGGTCGGACCTTTTCATTATAATATCGAGCGACTCGGTGTCTGTATGCGACCGCTCTTAAATTAGCTTCTTCGCGTTTTTCAACAATGAAGTCCAGTGATTCTAGCAAAAGTTCTTGATTCGACTCAGAGTCATAATAAGTTACCCGATGTGATGGAACTTCAAGTTCTACGGGTATAACAGCGTCCATGCCGTATGCCAATGCGAATGGAGTGTGGCCAGTCGCGAACTTGTGTGTGGTTCTATAAGCCCAAAGCGCTATTGGAAGTTTATCCACCCACTTGCCTCTAGCCTTTTCCAAACGCTTTTTTAATATGGACTTGATTATTCTGTTCACAGCTTCCACTTGTCCATTGGCTTTCGGATGAGCAACCGCTGCAAACTTTTCTCAATACCATATTTTTGGCAAAACTCATTGAACTCTTTGCTTTCAAATTGAGTTCTGTTGTCTGTAATAATGGTCCATGGAAGGACAAAACGACATATAATATTTCGTACAATAAAATTAATAAACTTTTTGGCGGTGATAGTAGCCAAAGGCTCTGCTTCTGCCCACTCGGTAAAGTAATCGACCGCAACTATCGCATATTCTGCACCACCTTTGGATATGGGTAAGGAAATGACTATGTCGATCCCCCACATTGCAAATGGCCAGGGACTAACCATTTGCGTGTGTTCCATCAACGGAGCTCTCGGGATCTTTGCATATCTTTGACATTTGTCACATCTTCTCACATAGTCTGTGGCATCCCGATTTACAGTCGGCCAATAGTATCCATAGCGGAGGATTTTCTTTGCTAATGTC
This sequence comes from Allium cepa, assembly GCA_030765085.1. NCBI lineage: Eukaryota > Viridiplantae > Streptophyta > Magnoliopsida > Asparagales > Amaryllidaceae > Allium > Allium cepa. The sequence goes on from CM060928.1 coordinate 69,982,230, forward strand.
TACCTCCCAATATAGTCACCAAACTCTCCTTCTTGGGCTTCCTTCAGGACTCGTTTTATCTCATCAAGGGCTATGTACTAGACTAAGGGGGTCGAGAATCCCCTCCGATACATTACCCCGTCTTGCATTACATATCTCGAAGCCTTATGAATGACTTGTTGTCTTTCGCTCCTTCTTTCGCGTATGACCCCGTGTAACAAGTATTGCTTGAATGGGGTCATCCATGATTCCTTCTCGATTTCTGTTTCTAACATGAAATCTACCTCCATTATATTTATGCTCGTAACATGTAAGATTTCAAGGGGAAACAATCCCATTTGCTGCGCATCGCCAGTGCTTGCAATTTTTCCAATGAATCGGCGGCTCTGTTTTGTTCACGTGGGACATGTGAAATATCATAATACTCCAGATTCGCTAGCAGCTCTTGAGCCCATGCCAGATATGGGGCAAGTGTCTGTCCTTTTGCTTGATAGTCCCCCCGAACTTAGTACACCACCAGTTGTGAGTCACAAAAGATTTCAACCGATCTTACCCCTAATTCTCTGATAAGTCTCAAGCCAGCAATCAATGCTTCATACTCGGCTTCGTTATTTGTTGCCATGAATTCAAGCTTCAAAGCGTAACAAACTGATCGGTTTTCAAGAGTCATAAGAACTATGCTAGCCCCCGAACAACGGTCGTTAGATTCCCCGTCGGTGTACATTTTCCATCGAACGACATGTATGGCATTGTGACCGTTTGACTCGTCGGACATGGTGAATTCAGCAATGAAGTTTGCTAGCGCTTGCCCTTGTATGGCCCTTCGTTGCAGGTAGGTAACATCGAACTGACTCAACTCGATATTCCATTTTAACATCTCTCCAGAGGTTTTTGGTCATTGGAGTACCTGCCGCAAGAGTTGATCAGTGTAAAACTGATTGAGTAAGCCTGAAAATATGGACGAAGCTTGCGTGATGCAATCACCAAGCAGTAATCCAGTTTCTCAATCTTGGGATAATTTCTTTCTGCCCCCGTCAAACATTTACTGACATAATGCACTGGCTTTTGAACTCGGTCCTCCTCTCGAACCAAAGCCGTACTGATATCATGTTGGGATACAGCCAGGTATACATACAGCATTTCATGGTTGATTGGTTTGATAGCACCAGTGGACTTTCTAAATGCCTAACCAGAGCTAGGAATGCTTCCTCACAGTCGGATGTCCACTCGAAATTTCTCTTTCCTTTCTTTATCACATCGAAGAAGGGAATGCACTTATCCGTAACTCTGGATATGAATCGACTCAGCGCGGCCACCTTTCCATTCAAGCTTTGTACTTGCTTTATAGTTCTGGGCACTTGTATGTCCCGAATAGCCTGAATCTTCTCCGGGTTAGCTTCAACTCCTCGGGCATTCACAACGAAACCCAAGAACTTCCCTGACGCAACGGCAAAAGAACACTTCAAAGGGTTGATTTTCATCCCATAATGCCTGAGTATATCAAACATCTCTGCTAAGTCTTGAATGTGGTCGTTTGACTGTCGTGACTTCACAAGCATGTCATCCACATAGACTTCCATCGTTCTACCAATTTGATCTTTAAACATTCGGTTCACAAGACGCTGATAAGTTACTACCACATTTTTCAATCCGAAGGGCATCATTACATAGCAATATAACCCAACGTCTGTGACAAAACTGGTGTGTTCTTGATCTAGAATGTGCATTGGAATTTGATTGTATCCCGAGTACGCATCCATAAATGACAGTAGCTCGTGTCCGGCCATTGAATCGACCAGCTGGTTGATTCTAGGTAAGGGGAAACTATCCTTCGGGCATGCTTTGTTTAAATTAGAATAATCAACACAAGTTCTCCACTTGCCATTCGCTTTCCTCACTAGCACAGGATTAGATACCCATTCAGGGTAGAGGGCTTCGCGGACGAACCCATTGGCTTGGAGTTTGTCCACCTCCTCTCTGAGAGCGGCGGACCTCTCCGGGTCCATGCCTCTCCGTTTCTGTTATACTGGGACGTACTTCGGGTCTATGTTCAACATATGACTTGCAATAGCAGGAGAAATCCCGCACATATCAGAATGTGTCCAAGCGAAAACGTCTAGGTTCGCTCGAAGGAAATCAGTAAGATCCTCGGCCAATGACGGGTCGAGTAGCGATCCAATCTTAAGAACTCATGATGGGTCATCCCGGCTGACTGGAATGTCAATTGTCAGCTCAGCCGGTGCCGCATTCGCTTCCCTGAGTCCCCCATCATCATCTCACGAATCTATGTTTCTATAGATCCGAGAATGTGTCCCGAGCCAGGGCTCGGGCCCTACTTTTCAATTATCAGTGTTTTGGATGTAGACGGAGTTGTCCGCAACCTTTCCTTTCTCTCTCCGCTGAGCCTCTCTCAACTCTGCCACATAACATGCACGACCGGTCGCCTGATCACCGTGCACTACACCGACTCCTTTGTCTGTTGGAAATTTTAATGTCAAACACCATGGGGCCAAAGCTGCCCTAAACTCCGCCAGGGCCGGACGACCCAGAAATACATTATATGGAGAATCTACATTCAACACTATGAACGGTAGGATTCGCACCCTCCTACGCTCACCTTCTCCCAGTTCAACTAGCAACTCAACATACCCCATCGTGTCAGTCGCTGCACTATTAAAGCCATGAATACGGGCTTTAGATGGCTTTAAATCTTTTGTCTCCATCTTCATTTGGTCATATGCCTTTTCGAAGATGATGTTGATGGAGCCTCCATAATCAATTAAAATTCTTTTGACGTAAGCTGGCCCGATCGTCGTAGATATGACCATCGGGTCGATGGTAGGAACCTCCACCTTGTCTGCACCTCGACTTCTAAACACTATATCATCTGTCATCATGCGTTGTTGTTTTACGGGGGTTCCATCTTCCACATTCGAACAACATTCATAATCCGCATGCGTTAAGGAGGTAGCATATCGATCCATCTCCTGGCAATTTTTGTCTGCAGGATGAGGTCCTCCGACTATAGTGTTTATGATCAATCTACCCACGGTACGGGCAGGTTCCTCTAGATGGTGTGGCGCCGGCCTGCGTCAGGGGTCTGATGTTCCTTGCCTACCCTCTTGTGGGTTCTTAATAAATTCCTACAGCTTTTTCTGCTTGATCAACTTTTCTATGGCGCCATGGAGGTGTCTACACTCCTTAGTATTGTGCACGTGAGTCTCATAAAAGAGACAGTACTTTCCCGTCCGCTTCTGTTCCTCTGTGGACTCCTTTGGGCGTGGCTTTCTGTATTGAAAGGTGTTACAGGTTGATAGATAAATATTTTCAAGAGACGTATTCCCGAGGTGTATTCATTGTAGGTTAGAATCCTCGGCTTCCATTTCCCCGCTTCTCTTTTCTTTCTTTGATTTCCTCCTCCGGACCGTTTAGATTGCCCAGGCTTGTTCTGGACATTGACTTGAACCTTTCTCGAGTTGTCGCTGGATTGCTTTACGGCGATGTTTCTTTTTACAGTCTCCTGAACAAGCCCTAGAGCCTTATCTCACCTGGTCCATCTGGCTTCTTCTCTTCTTATGAATTGATGAGCCATTGAATAGATTCGCCTCAGCATTGTTGGAGGCTTTCCTGCCAATCAATCTCCAAACTCCGAATCCGGATATACACCCCGCATTACCACCATCAGAATTGCATGGTCGTTAGGATTGCTAACTTCAATGGCCGCAACGTGAAACCTCTGCAAGTATGCTTTCAATGACTCTCCTGGAGCCTAGATTACGCTTGATAAGGACATCACATCCTTTGGACGAGTAGCATGTATCCTGAATTGTTCTACAAATTTCATTGCCAGTTCGTCAAAGCTGGATATAGACCGCGGGGGAAGTCGAGTAAACCACATAGTGGCAATTGCAGATAAAGTGATTGGGAAGCACCTACACTTGGTCGCATTATTTTATCAGGCAGAATCCATCATCCATTCATACTTCATTACGTGATGTCTGGGGTCAGTCTTCCTTTCGTAAGCCGGTATAGTTGGCATACTAAACTTCCTGGGATACTCGGCCTGCAGGATAGTATCTATGAAGGGAGTATGACTCCTGGATACTCCCCAATCTTCATTGGTCAAGCCTTGGTTCTCACTCATCAACTGCCCGACCATAGCTGATAAGCCCGAAGTTTGTATGGAGGATGGAAGGTTGGATTCTGTTCTACGGGACCACTCAGGTTGATGTCCCCTCTGCCGGCGATCGGCCAAACGTGCATCTCAAAGGCCAGCTTCATTATGATGTTGGTGAGCCGGGCGTCCGATCTCCTCACGTGCTTGATCCCTGGTTGATCGATCAGTGGCACCTGCTTGAGCAGTTTCAGTCTTACGGCGTCTACGCCTGGGAGGTTCATCGGTTGAAGTCGAGCTATCAGATGGAGAATGAGGAGCAGGGATACCTCTAGCATTCTGATGCTGCTGCTGAGTAAGCTGAGTCATAAGATTAGTGTTAGCCTGAATCTGCTCATTAAGTTGCCTTCTACTTTCCCTGAGTTCCCTCATCAAGTCATTGAACTCCGTCCTCGTGATGAATTCCGTTTGAGTTTGGCGGTAGTCCCTGCACCTAAATTTGCTTGTTGATTGCTAGGTCCAACTTGTTGCATGCTAGCAGTCTCGTTGACGTCCGCATTGTGAGAGGCTGATCGGGTATGTGGTCTTCCCATAGTAGAGTTGTTGGTCGAAACTCTGAGTAGATTCAATGGATGTCCTATGAGTAGGTTGAATCTCCTTCGGGGGATTTATTTAATCCAGTAGCTACAAAGTAGATCCTATCGGCCTGAGAATTCAATTCTCAGTGAAAGCATCAAAATGTTGGCACCAGAATTGGTCGCTAACACCCTTTAGCTAGATTGTATAGAGAGATTAATGAAGAAAGTAAATTAAAATAGAGAACTGTATACTAAGTTAAATGCAGAAAACAAGAACACCGGATTTATAGTGGTTCAGCGTAATTGCCTACGTCCACTTTAAATTTCAATCTTTATTGCTTTCATAAGTGACTAAATACAGATACAATTTGTACTATAAAGACTTGAATACAAATTCTAAATGAAATAAAGTGAGTATTGAAAGCGGTAGAGCCTCCCCAGTATTCTCAAAAAAGGTCCCTTTCACTATACCCCTGCCCTTCTATTTATAGACAAAGATGGGTTGGACTTCCCTAATGGGCCTAGGAGTAAGATACCTCGGCCCGTTGTGAGTGACTTCTGTTTGCCGAGCCATAAATGCCGATCGGGTGCCGAGCCATATCTCTAAGCCAAACGAGGCAGTGAGTTGAGTGAAGGGTGTAGGCCGGACGAGATCCGAAGCCGGGTGAGATCCGAAGCCCGACGAGGGGAAATTCCGAATGACATACTTATGCCGAGCGAGGCTACGTGCCGCGTGAGGCTGGAATGCCGAACAAGGCATGAATGCCCAGTAAGGCTGGAATGCCGAACGAGGCTGGAATGCCGAGTGAGGCTGGAATGCCGAACAAGGCATGAATGACGAACGAGGATAGATGCCGAACGACCCTGTTATGCTGAACGAGGTTCATGCCGAATGAGGCTAGAATGTCGAACGAGGCTGGAATGCCGAACGAGGCATGAACGTCGAACGTGGATAGATGCTGATCGACCCTGTTATGTCGAGCGAGGTTCATGCCGAACGAGGCTAGATGCCGAACGATGCTTGGATGCCGAGCGATGCTGGATGCTGGTCAAGACTTCTCTGCCGAACGATATGAAATGCCAAACGACATAGCCGTGCCGAACGACCTTTTATGCCAAACGAGCCTTCTACACTATGTCTCTTGTTGCTTGGTCAAACCATCGGGTAACAAAAATTAATTGGCTTGTTAAAGGGGATAAACCAAATAAATTCATTTTCAGCGAACTCAATGTTCTCAAACCTAAACGAAGGAGCAATTTCATTCTTAAAGGTAATGGTTCATGGTCATCAACATCAAAAAAATTGCTCACGAGGCTATTAACTACTTTTATGATCTGTTCTTATCATCTCAAGCTATATTCCAATTTGCAGGCATAACATGCAAGAAAGTCCTATCTGACAATGCAAGAAATAATTTATGCAAACATCGGCTAGAGGAAATTAAAGCAGCCATTTTATAGATTAATGATAACAGTTCCCGTAGACTAGATGATCTTAACTTAAAATTTTACAAAATCTATTGAGAGCAAATTAAATATGATATCTGGAATGCAATGAATGGTATTCTCCAATCAAGAAAAATTATTAGAGAAATCAATCATACATTTTCTGCCAAATTCCAAAAAAACTGATGTGGTTGATATGACTGATTTTAGACCGATTTCTCTATGTAATGTCTCATATAAAATTTTAGCCAACCTTCTTTGTAATCTAATGAAAGATTATATGAATGATCTTATTCCATTTAACCAGAATACTTTCATTTCTGGTAGAGTAATTACTGAGAATTCCCTACTAGCATATGAAATGGTTAGAGGGTTCAACAGGAAAAATTCTAATAACCTATGTTTGAAAATTGATTTGCATAAAGCTTATGATAAAATAAGTAGAGAATTTATTCACCATATGCTGATGTCTATGTGTTTTCCATGATTATTTGCTAATCTCATATACGAGTGCATTTCTACTCCTTCATTTTTTGTATTAATTGATGGTTCCCTCTATGGATTCATTGACAGCCTAAGAGGATTAAAACAAAGGGACCCTCTCTCGCCATATTTATTTCCTATTGCTATGGAATTCCTTACCATAAATCATGATGTAGAACACTTGAAAGGTAATGTTATCCCCATATACCAAACTAAACCAATGATTACCCATTTGTTATATGCAGATGAGATTTTAATCTTGGCTAAAGCCACCACTAAGAATGCTGAAAGCATACAACACATTTTTCAAGATGTGAGGATCTTAACTGGTCTTGACTTAAATGCAAACAAATCTATTTTTTTAGTAAAGGTGCAATTAACAAGCATCAAATTGCTGACTTTCTTAAAATCAATGATGGAAACCTTCCAATTATATATTTGGGCATCCCTTTATCTAACAACAAATTAAAGGCAAGGGACTTTGTATGGTCAATAGACAAAATTAATGAAAAATTCAATCATTGGCACAGTAAGCTGCTCAATATTAGTGGAAGATCGGAACTAATTTGAAACGGCCCGACTTTCTTACCACAGAAAATCGCATCATTTTTAAGAAAGAAAGGAATAGAAAAGAGAAAAGAAAGAAGAGAAGAAGAAACAACATCGGAATCTAAACAGCGGAACGAATAAATTATATTAATAACATAAACATTATAAAGTTTACAATCACTATCAGAGTTACACATCATATACTAGACAGTTACAAACACCTGTCTAGTTATTACAACTCAATACGATACCAGGAAACTACTCAGAGAAATCAACACAGCGGAATACTATATATCTACACGCAGAAGCCTCCTGCTCCATTTCTCCTCCACAATTCGTCAAAGCCAACCTGAATCCCTTGGCTACTCGTAAAAATTTAAGTACCCAAGAGTTTAAGAAAACAGAAGATAAACTCCGGGTCAGACATGGGTCTGGTGTGAGTAACAGGTTAAGGTTGCTTAACTTTTTGAAGACCTTTTGAAAGAAAAAGATATCACGTAAGACTTCCCACACGTAAACATGGAAAAGTTTTTACCTTACGCTAACCAAAACATTTGATAGGAAATCTGATGATATTATAATAGTGCCTAGGGTTTTCAAGTAAATAAGAAATAGCCGAAATTGTTACATGATTAAATTCCAGCTACTAGCCACAAAAGTGGGTAATACAATCAAAACCGTTGGCACTTATTGGATTTTGGATTCCATACAATGGCAGGGCTACTGGGGTACCACCCGTCATAGTACGTGGCCTAGATCAACGTACCGAGGAGTACGCCCACTCCCCTGCAACACAAGGCCGGACCCATTCCTTATTGAACAGTTCCGAACAAGACAACCCCGCGGTTGTAGCTAGCAACCACCCACACAGCCGAATATAAAGGGACCTCTAGACAGAGGTAAATCTCACTCTCAAGTGGGGGCTACCCACGAAGCCTTGCTGCACCTCCCCTGTTTTAGCCATTCCCGGTTGATGAGGCTTGAGGCTACGATTACCTTTATAGGACATATCACTTAGAATGCTCATCGTCCACCTGACGATGTTCTGAAAGCATTCAATCCATACAAGTTCGTTCCGGGTTCGAATGAAACCGAAGGCATTATCTCGTTACACTCATTTTGGAATCACCCTCAGAGTTAACGACAATAACCCTTACACTTTGAACCACCATCTCGAACCTATAAGTACTAGTTCCATCAAACTCATCACGGAATCACCCCCAGAGTTATACTGACGTATAGTCCTTACACCTCCAGTCTTCACAAAGCTCCACTTTGATTCACGACCTAACGTTAATTTGGATCGATGTGGTTTTCGGATATCCATATATGGAAACCCGATCCCGGTCTCATCGAAATCCAAAGCGTGTCTTTTAGGTCCAAGTTGTTTTAAGGTTTAAAACAATTCAATTATCTATATACATACAGAAAGATAACTCACAAATCACAATTGATAATCAACATTATCAAATAAACAGGTAATCCATAATTCATTCAATAGGTAATCCATATCACCATCACAATAGATAATCTATATTATCATCACAATGCAACTAAGCATTCATACCACACAACCTGTCTCATTTCTGATATCACAAAGCATCCAAGGCAATCAATGTCATCCATTCATACATAAGCAATGATTTATTTTATCACAATATAATTAATTTAAAATGAATTAAATTAACTATTTCTATTTCTAATTAATTTAAAATGAATTAAATTAATTACTCTATCTTTAATTAACTTAAAATAAATTAAATTAATTACTTCACCAATATAAATCTTGCTATCTCAACCATTTAACCGATTACAATCAATTAATCCTTTATTATTAATCACCTTAATTAATCACCCTTGATTAATTATCCTTAATTACACTCATGTAATTATCCTTAATTAATTTCACAAATTAATTATTCTCAACCAAACAGAAATTAACCTTTAATTTCTTCAATTAATTAATTAATCATAATTAATTACATTAATCCTTAATTAATTACATTAATTAATTATTGATTAATTAATCATAATTAATCATCTTTAATTACATCATTAATTATAATAATTTACGATCCTTAAATATACTTAATTAATTTTCCTCTTATATTAATTACCTTAAGTAATTAACACATAATTATTAATCATCCCAGATTAATTACATTCAGTAATTAACTAACAAAATTACTTAATTAAACAAAATTAATTTTCCCTTAATTAATTTCTTAATTAATCCCTTGATTACTTACTAAGTAATTACATTCCAAATTACTTCATTCTTAAACATCTTCAATTAATTACAACCTGTAATTATCAATCAATTACTTCACCAAGTAATTTCCAATCCATTAATTTCATTAAGTAATTATCATTAAAACCTCAAGTGTTTAAAATTAATTAAACTTAATTAATTAAAATAAACAATCCCATTTAACTTAATTAATTACCTTAAGTAATTAATTTCTTAATTACTTCATTAAGTAATTATACTCAAACCATTAACAAATGATTATTATTAAATTAATTAATCTAATTAATTATTAAAATTAACCACCTTAATTAATTATTAAATAATCCTGGTCAATGACCTTAATTAACCATTCTCTAATTAATTTATTTAAGTAATTAACTTAGATAAATCACAAATTAAATTATCTTTAATCACCCATTAATTAAAGTCTAATTATTTAATTAATTAACTTTGATTAAAACTTAATTACTTAATTAATAATTCTTTAATCATTAATTTAAATAATCTAATTAGTGATCTTAATTTTAAATTGATTACCCCTTAATCAATATTCATTAATTCCAAATCATTAATTAATTAAATTAATTAAGAATTCCTTAATTTCTCCACTAATTAAATTAATTTCAAAACATTAAATCTTAATTAATTTAAGATAAAACATTTCTAAATTACTTTTAAAATTTTTTTTATTTAAAACAAAATACTTTTGAACTTGCTTCCAAATTTCATTTTAAAGACAAGTTTTAAAATGAAAATAACTTAAACTTATCAAAGTTTAAACAATTTATAACTTTTAACATTTCAATAACTTCAATTTATATTTAGTTTAAATCTTTCAAATTTAAACCTTCTTTTAATTTCAAAAACTGAAATTCATTTTTGAATTTAGATTTCCAGATTTAAATTTTATTTTAAATCCTGCTTATATTTTTAAAAAACTTCTTTTCTAAAAAGTTCAAACTACTACTTACTAAAATAAAGTAGTTAATTAAGTTCAAGTTTTAAACTTTTTATTTTTATTTAAAACTGAGGTTTTTAAATTAAACTTGAATTCTAAATTCAAACTTGAATTTAAATTTGATTTAAACTTTCCTTAACATTAAAACTTTAGATTTTAAAAAGTTTCAAAACAGAAACTACAGGTTTCTGTAAAAACCTGAAATAGAAACAACCCGAGAACCATACAAAACTGCTTGGAGACAAAAGCCGATCCACTCCGAGCCAACAACCCAATTGCTTCGAGAAAAACGAAAAACTTCCCCTGACCAAAACTACTCAGACATCTCATCAGAAAAACCCATCACCGTGCATATGCACGGCGACTCCGGCCATCATTGGTCGTCGTTGATGATCGCTTCTCATCAAAAACCAACCCTAAAACACAACACGAACTTCAAATCGAACCTCTACCCAAGAAATCAAAATCGAGTGCAAATTCCCAAACCTGGAAAACATAAATCAGGTTTCTGCTTCAAACCTGTCAACGGCGATCTCTCACCGCCCCGTCCACCTGATGACTAGCCCCTCCGGCCTCGAACTCATCCTCGACCACTCCAACACTTCCCAAAATATCTTGACACTCGGTCACTCAAGCATGTCGAAATGATCGATTCAACAATCACTGAGAAAACTAGGGTTCCAAGTTGATTTCCACTGCCGCAACCTTTCTGGGAAATTCTATCACCATTAATGATTTTTCCCCTACTCCCCACTCAATCTACTTCCCTCGGAAAGAACCCCGAGATCTCCCCATTCAAAAATCATCAGAACTTTCTTAAATTCCATTTTAAGTTCAATAACTACTGCCACCTTAACCATAGTCTAAAAACCCCAATACTTGATTTAAAAATCAAGTTTCAGTTAGCACTTTTAATTTATGATACTGAATTACTAAACAAACACGTTTGGGTTATGGTAAAAATCACATGCATGATGTTTTCTGGGTTCACAGAGGCAACATCCTGTATTTTATCTCACTTATTTTTTTTTAAATATTAACTTAAGAAAAATAAAACAACTTTACTTTATAAATTCATCATATCATAAACTTAATTAGGAGATAAGTATTTTGATAAAATACTATGCCTGGAAAATCAAACAGATCAGGCAAAATAAAAAAAACAGCATGTACACATAACACATTCACATCAGGCTTTTATAAACACACAAACAATACTAAATTATATCAAACATTTAACATGCAACCTATTTAAAGTTTAAGATTTTAAGTTACTCACCTTTTTAAATGCAGAGAACAGATTTTGAGACATCTTTGAAAACTTTGCACAAAAATGCTAAAAATGCTTTTGCTTTGGAACAGAGTTGCTTGCTTATTTGAAAATACAGTTGCCAGAGTTAAAACTGTATACTTGATTTGAAGATGCAGGTGCATGAAGATGCTTATGAACATGCTTCAAATTGGGGTTGTGCAGAGAGAAGGTGCCAGCAGATTTGTCATTTCCAGATAAACAGAATGCAGGCCCTATTTTTGCTTTTGAGGAGGTGGAATATGCAGATTTATTTACAGATTTGGGTAAACAGAGATTGATGCTGACCTCTTTTGATTTTTGAGGAAGTTGAATATGCTGATTTTTCTCGATTTTGAGGAAGTGCAGATTTGATTTTGATATGAAGATGAGTTTGATTTTGAAGAGGTGTTCTGATTTTAGAATTTTGAAGTGTTTTTGATGTTTTCTTTTTTGATTAAGGAAATGGAAAAAAACAAGTATGAATGAAATGCAAGTTTATATAGATGAATTTTCAGATTTAATTAAATAAAAGAAAATTAAAAACAAAATTTACACTTGTACAAAATCCTAACATTTGTCACATTGTTATGTTAATCTTTCAACACTTGTTTAATTAATGCTTAAGAATGCAACACTTGTCTTATTTAGAGTAATTAATATTTAATTTACAAGTTATTATGTACATTAAGCCTAATTTTAATTTGTTAGTTAATATTAAATATGTATATAAATTTATAAAAGAAATAAAAACAAACTATACTTAAAATAAAGCTTATACATATAAAAATTAAAACAATTAAGATTTATAATTTGGAAATTTAAATTCATATTAAATTCAAAATCAATTATTTTCAAATCAAGTTATGATTACAAATTTAATTTGAAATAACAATTGCAAATTTTATTCAAAATCTATTTATAAAGATAATACATAATTGATATTGTTTTTATAAATATCTTATTATTAAATTAAGAATCATTTTAAAAGAAATTATATTTTTTATTAGTGAAATATCTATTTTATTAAGCCATAAGACTTTTTGTTAATTCATTCTAAATTTAAAACTCAAGCCAAATCATTTTAAACATTTAATATTTCTCTTATCAAATTTAAAATCATATATTTATTTATCAAATAGTTTTAAAAAACTCAATACTAATTTAAATCAAAATTTCCAAATTAAAATGTATATATTTAGAATTTTAAATCATGCTTCATTTATTTATCTAAACCAAGATTTATTTATTTAATAACTTTGAAAAGCAAATATTAAATAAAAACTAATTTTTCCCAAATTACTAAAATATTGGAATTAGAAAAATATGCTTTATTTATTAAAACCAAAGCTAATCTATTTACAACATGAACTATATATTTATATTGTAAATAGAAATCCATTTATTATTTTTAAAAGATAAAATAACCAATTAAATAATTATTGAAGAATATTATTAAATCAATTTGAATTATTATTAACAAAATATCAATATCAATTTAATTTTTAATATAGATTATTAAATTGATATTGTTAAAAATTCCGGGATGTTACAATCCTCCCCCTTTAAAAGAATTTCGTCCCCGAAATTTAAAACAAAGGTAATTTAATAATCTTATTAAAGATTTTAATTTCAAAGCACAAGCATATATCAAACATATGCTAACAATCAAAACAACCGATTCAACCAATCAAACACATCTTAATTATCCAGAAAAATTCTAGATAGAATTTCTTCGAGTTTCCCCAAGTGTGTATATATATACCGGGATACTCGCTCTAGAGAATCCAAACAATCAAAACTATGAAGTTACAAAGCTTCTATTGAACTATATCTACACAAGACAAGATATCAGACTACAAACGAGTCCGACTCAACAATCAAAATTCCAGAACTGCTGTTCCAAACCAGAGATAGATCATACACGTACTCTCTCAGAAATACGTGAAACTCATCGAATCCCAGTTATCCAAACTGGCAATCCAATCTTGTAGATCAATCACTTATTCTCTAAGATCACAGAAAAGATCCAAAACACTTCAGAGCTAACTTCTCAGACTTACCCAATCTTATAGATCACTTTTTTGATCGAAGAAAACTTATCCAAAATCAATCTCCGACTTCAAAATCCAAATTCCTTCGTCCCAAATCCACAAAACTCTTCAGACGATCCTGGGCTGTCTACAACCTTCCCGATCAGCTCAACCTTTGCTGATGCCTCTAGAAACAAACTAGACCAATCATCACAACAAAATGATCTCCCCAAGATCAACCAAAACCAAGAAATCAAATCCTACTCCTCAAACAATAGAAGACAACAACTTCTCCTATCTGGAAAAAAGAAAAGCAGATACACTCCCAAACTGTTTCCGCTGCACAACTCTGATCCGAAGTAGAAGAAAATGCTGATGAGCACAACTCGACAACACATCCCATAAATATGGTTCAACAAATCCATAAGAAAAATTCAAAAGTTCCTCCAAAACACTGAGCTGCTACACTAACTCAAACTCTTGGAACCATCCTTCTATTAAGCTGAACCACCGGTAGTACTCCTGAAATCCTGGTCGATAAGGAATCTCAATCTCCAGATGCGAAGAAAAAAAAACTTTGGCTTCTCTGAAGACATCCAGAAAAACTCTGATAACTCAAGAGAACACTCCAATCGCAAGTCACTTTTGCGCTCAGCCAAACCAAATCCAAGGAAAACTGTTCTCCCTTACTAAACAGAACAGCTTACACTTAACTAGCCAACCCATCGAAGAAACGGGTCAACTCTGCTGCTTCTGAACTCCACTTCAAAAAAACTGCTAAGCCAGAAGACTCCCAGCCAACACCGAGAACACTCCAAGCTGCACTACTGCCACATATGCCAAAGAATTCCAAATCCAAATCTCTTCGAGGAACTCAGACCTTAAATCAACAGAAACACCATGCTGAACACAGCCACAACACCGAAGCAGACCTACTTCTTTAAACTTGTTCCAAAGAAACATCTTCGGAAACATGCATAGTCACTGCATCTCATCACGCAACTACTACTTCTTAGGGTATCAAAATATCATCACTCACTTTTGTCCAGCCAACAGATCCAAACACTACTCATCCAATATCAAAGAAATAAACTCCGAACCTTAACAGGTTTCCTTCAGAGATCAATGAAATCCTTCATCACTCCAAAACTCAATCGAGACGGTATTAGGTCTACAGTCTCGACAAATACACTTTCAACCTCAAACATTCAAACTCCAACCAATGGTAGTCGTGTTACACACACTACTACCCCATCTACCTTTATAACTTATATTGGAAAACCTGAACGGATAACCCAACAGATAGGTAGAAATAAATATATTTATGTATTTAAAATTACAAATACGCTCTCTCAAGAAAGACACCACTACAGAGCCTAGGTATTCACTCAACCTAATGCTCTGATACCAACTGAAACGACCCGACTTTCTTACCACAGAAAATCACATCATTTTTAAGAAAGAAAGGGATAGAAAAGAGAAAAGAAAGAAGAGAAGAAGAAACAACATCAGAATCTAAACAGCGGAACGAATAAATTATATTGATAACATAAACATTACAAAGTTTACAATCACTATCAGAGTTACACATCATATACATCACATACTAGGCAGTTACAAACACCTGTCTAGTTATTACAACTCAATACAATACCAGGAAACTACTCAGAGAAATCAACATAGCGGAATACTATATATCTACACGCAGAAGCCTCGTGCTCCATTGCTCCTCCACAATTCGTCAAAGCCAACTTGAATCCCTTGGCTACTCGTAAAAATTTGAGCACCCAAGAGTTTAAGAAAACAGAAGATAAACTCCGGGTCAGACATGGGTCTGGTGTAAGTAACAAGTTAAGGTCGCTTAACTTTTTGAAAACCTTTTGAAAGAAAAAGGTATCACGTAAGACTTCCCACACATAAACATGGAAAAGTTTTTACCTTACGCTAACCAAAACATTTGATAGGAAATCTGATGATATTATAATAGTGTCTAGGGTTTTCAAGTAAATATGAAATAGACAAAATTGTTACATGATTAAATTCCAGCCACTCTCCACAAAAGTGGGTAATACAATCAAAACCGTTGGCACTTATTGGATTTTGGATTCCATACAATGCCAGGGCTACTGGGGTACCGCCCGTCACAGTACGTGGCCTAGATCAACGTACCGAGGAGTACGCCCGCTCCCCTGCAACACAAGGCCGGACCCATTCCTTACTGAACAGTTCTGAACAAGACAACCCCGCGGTTGTAGATAGCAACCGCCCACACAGCCGAATATAAAGGGACCTCTAGACTGGAGTAAATCTCACTCTCAAATGGGGGCTACCCACGAAGCCTTGCTGCACCTCCCCTGTTTTAGCCATTCCCGGTTGATGAGGCTTGAGGCTACGATTACCTTTATAGGACATATCACTTAGAATGCTCATCGTCCACCTGACGATGTTCTGAAAGCATTCAATCCATACAAGTTCGTTCCGGGTTCGAACGAAACCGAAGGCATTACCTTGTTACACTCATTTTGGAATTACCCTCAGAGTTAACGACAATAAACCTTGCACTCTGAACCACCATCTCGAACCTATAAGTGCTAGTTCCGTCAAACTCATCACGGAATCACCCCCAGAGTTATACTGACGTATAGTCCTTACACCTCGAGTCTTCACAAAGCTCCACTTTGATTCACGACCTAACGTTAATTTGGATCGACGTGGTTTTCGAATATCCAAATATGGAAACCCAATCCCGGTCTCATCGAAATCCAAAGCATGTCTTTTAGGTCCAAGTTGTTTTAATGTTTAAAATAATTCAATTATCTATATACATACAGAAAGATAACTCACAAATCACAATTGATAATCAACATTATCAAATAAACAGGTAATCCATAATTCATTTCAATAGGTAATCAATGTCACCATCACAATAGATAATCTATATTATCATCACAATGCAAATAAGCATTCATACCACACAACCTGTCTCATTTCTGAGATCACAAAGCATCCAAGGCAATCAATGTCATCCATTCATACATAAGCAATGATTTATTTCATCACGATATAATTAATTTAAAATGAATTAAATTAACTATCTCTATTTCTAATTAATTTAAAATGAATTAAATTAATTACTCTATCTTTAGTTAACTTAAAATAAATTAAATTAATTACTTCACCAATATAAATCTTGCTATCTCAACCATTTAATTGATTACAATCAATTAATAATTTATTATTAATCACCTTAATTAATCACCCTTGATTAATTATCCTTAATTACACTCATGTAATTATCCTTAATTAATTTCACAAATTAATTATTCTCAACCAAACGGTAATTAACCTTTAATTTCTTCAATTAATTAATTAATCATAATTAATTACATTAATCCTTAATTAATTACATTAATTAGTTATTGGTTAATTAATCATAATTAATCATCCTTAATAACATCATTAATTATAATAATTTATGATCCTTAAATATACTTAATTAATTATCCTCTTATATTAATTACCTTAAGTTATTAACACATAATTATTGATCATCCCAGATTAATTACATTCAGTAATTAACTAACAAAATTACTTAATTAAACCAAATTAATTTTCCCTTAATTAATTTCTTAATTAATCCCTTGATTACTTACTAAGTAATTACATTCCAAATTACTTCATTCTTAAACATCTTCAATTAATTACAACCTATAATTATCAATCAATTAATTCACCAAGTAATTTTCAATCCATTAATTTCATTAAGTAATTATCATTTAAACCTTAAGTGTTTAAACTTAATTAAACTTAATTAATTAAAATAAACAATCCCATTTAACTTAATTAATTACCTTAAGTAATTAATTTCTTAATTACTTCATTAAGTAATTATACTCAAACCATTCACAAATGATTATTATTAAATTAATTGATCTAATTAATTATTAAAATTAACCACCTTAATTAATTATTAAATAATCCTGGTTAATGACCTTAATTAACCATTCTCTAATTAATTAATTTAAGTAATTAACTTAGATAAATCACAAATTAAATTATCTTTAATCACCCATTAATCAAAGTCTAATTATTTAATTAATTAACTTTGATTAAAACTTAATTGCTTAATTAATAATTCTTTAGTCATTAATTTAAATAATCTAACTAGTGATCTTAATTTTAGATTGATTACCCCTTAATCAATATTCATTAATTCCAAATCGTTAATTAATTAAATTAATTAAGCATTCCTTAATTTCTCCATTAATTAAATTAATTGCAAAACATTAAATCTTAATTAATTTAAGATAAAACATTTCTAAATTATGTTTGAGAACAAATTTTATTTAAAACAAAGTACTTTTGAACTTGCTTCCAAATTTCATTTTAAAGACAAGTTTTAAAATGAAAATGATTTAAACTTATCAAAGTTTAAACAATTTATAACTTTTAACATTTCAATAACTTCAATTTATATTTAGTTTAAATCTTTCAAATTTAAACCTTCTTTTAATTTCAAAAACTGAAATTCATTTTTGAATTTAGATTTCCAGATTTAAATTTTATGTTAAATCTTGCTTATATTTTAAAAAAACTTCTTTTCTAAAAAGTTCAAACTACTACTTACTAAAATAACGTAGTCAATTAAGTTCAAGTTTTAAACTTTTTATTTTTATTTAAAACTGAGGTTTTTAAATTAAACTTGAATTCTAAATTCAAATTTGAATTTAAATTTGATTTAAACTTTCCTTAACATTAAAACTTTAGATTTTAAAAAGTTTCAAAACATAAACTACAGGTTTCTATAAAAACCTGAAATAGAAATAACCTAAGAACCATACAAAACTGCTTGGAGACAAAAGCCGATCCACTCCGAGCCAACAACCCAATTGCTTCGAGAAAAACCAAAAACTTCCCCTGACCAAAACTACTCAGACATCTCATCAGAAAAACCCATCACCGTGCATATGCACGGCGACTCCGGCCATCATTGGTCGTCGTTGATGATCGCTTCTCATCAGAAACCAACCCTAAAACACAACACGAACTTCAAATCGAACCTCCACCCAAGAAATCAAAATCGAGTGCAAATTCCCACACCTGGAAAACATAAATCAGGTTTCTGCTTCAAACCTGTCAACGGCGATCTCTCACCGCCCCGTCCACCTGACGACTAGCCCCTCCAGCCTCGAACTCATCCACGACCACTCCAACACTTCCCAAAATATCTTGACACTCGGTCACTCCAACATGTCGAAATGATCGATTCAACGGTCATTGAGAAAACTAGGGTTCCAAGTTGATTTCCACTGCCGCAACCTTTCTGGAAACTTCTATCACCATTAATGATTTTTCCCCTACTCCCCACTCAATCTACTTCCCTCAGAAAGAACCCCGAGATCTCCCCATTCAAAAATCATCAGAACTTACTTAAATTCCATTTTAAGTTCAATAACTACTGCCACCTTAACCATACTCTAAAAATCCCAATACTTGATTTAAAAATCAAGTTTCAGTTAGAACTTTTAATTTATGATACTGAATTACTAAACTAACATGTTTGGGTTATGGTAAAAATCACATGCATGATGTTTTATGGGTTTACAGAGGCAACATCCTGTATTTTATCTCACTTAATTTTTTTTTTAAATATTAACTAAAGAAAAATAAAACAACTTTACTTTATAAATTCATCATATCAGAAACTTAATTAGGAGATAAGTATTTTGATAAAATACTGTGCCTGGAAAATCAAACAGATCAGGCAAAATAAAAAAAACAGCGTGTACACTTAACACATTCACATCAGACTTTTATAAACACACAAACAATACTAAATTATATCAAACATTTAACATGCAACCTATTTAAAGTTTAAGATTTTAAGTTACTCACCTTTTTTAAATGCAGAGAACAGATTTTGAGACAGCTTTGAAAACTTTGCACAGAAATGCTAAAAATGCTTTTGCTTTGGAACAGAGTTGCTTGCTTATTTGAAAATGCAGTTGCCAGAGTTAAAACTTTATACTTGATTTGAAGATGCAGGTGCATGCAGATGCTTATGAACTGGCTTCAAATTGGGGTTGTGCAGAGAGAAGGTGCCAACAGATTTGTCATTTCCAGATAAACAGAATGCAGGCCCTATTTTTGCTTTTGAGGAGGTGGAATATGCAGATTTGTTTACAGATTTTGGTAAACAGAGATTGATGCAGACCTCTTTTGATTTTTGAGGATGTTTTAATGTGCAGATATTTCTGGATTTTGAGGAAGTGCAGATTTGATTTTGATATGAAGATGAGTTTGATTTTGAAGAGGTGTTCTGATTTTAGAATTTTGAAGTGTTTTTGAAGTTTTTTTTTGATTAAGGAAATGGAAAAAAACAAGTATGAATGAAATGCAAGTTTATATAGATGAATTTTCAGATTTAATTAAATAAAAGAAAATTAAAAACAAAATTTACACTTGTACAAAATCCTAACATTTGTCACATTGTTATGTTAATCTTTCAACACTTGTTTAATTAATGCTTAAGAATGCAACACTTGTCTTATTTAGAGTAATTAATATTTAATTTACAAGTTATTATGTACATTAAGCCCAATTTTAATTTGTTAGTTAATATTAAATATGTATATAAATTTATAAAAGAAATAAAAACAAACTATACTTAAAATAAAGCTTATACATATAAAAATTAAAACAATTAAGATTTATACTTTGGAAATTTAAATTCAAATTAAATTCAAAATCAATTATTTTCAAATCAAGTTATGATTACAAATTTAATTTAAAATAACAATTGCAAATTTTATTCAAAATCTATTTATAAAGATAATACACAATTGATATTGTTTTTATAAATATCTTATTATTAAATTAAGAATCATTTTAAAAGAAATTATATTTTTTTATCAATGAAATATCTATTTTATTAAGCCATAAGACTTTTTGTTAATTCATTCTTAATTTAAAACTCAAGCCAAATCATTTTAAACATTTAATATTTCTCTTATCAAATTTAAAATCATATATTTATTTATTAAATAGTTTTAAAAAACTAAATACTAATTTAAATCAAAATTTCCAAATTAAAATGTATATATTTAGAATTTTAAATCATGATTCATTTATTTATTTAAACCAAGATTTATTTATTTAATAACTTTAAAAAGCAAATATTAAATAAAAACTAATTTTTCCCAAATTACTAAAATATTGGAATTAGAAAAATATGCTTTATTTATTAAAACCAAAGCTAATCTGTTTACAACACGAACTATATATTTATATTGTAAATAGAAATCCATTTATTATTTTTAAAAGATAAAATAACCAATTAAATAATTATTGAAGAAGATTATTAAATCAATTTTAATTATTATTAACAAAATATAAATATCAATTTAATTTTTAATATAGATTATTAAATTGATATTGTTAAAAATTCCGGGATGTTACATAATTAAAACTATCATATACCCAATGTTTCAATTTTTGCTACAATTCACTCAATTCCCTATGACAGTTATTTAGAAAATCAACTCTTTATGTGTTAATTTTTTATTGAAATCTAAATCTCATAAAATAAGTTGGGATGATGTTTGTAAAATAAAACGTGAGGGTGGTCTTGGAATAAGAAATTTTGATGAAGTTGCCAAAGTAGTTGTTACAAAACTTTTATGGAAATATATTCAAGGTGGTTCTCTTTGGGCCAAGTGGATGCATAATAAGTACCATAGTAATGTTAATTTTTGGTCTGCTACTATGGACAACAATTCTTCATATACTTGGAAATCCCTGCTAAGAGCTAAACAATGGTGCAAATGGCTAATAGATAGAAAAATTGTTAATGGTGAAAACATTGTTATCTGGTTTGACCCATAGCTTAATGGTTCCTCTTTGATTGATAAATTTGGATGGAATACTATGTCTGTTACCAATGGTTGTAATAGAAAGTATCCATGCTAATTTCAGATAATAAGTGGAAATAGCATATTGATTATGTTCCTACACAAATTCACCAATCAGTTCACAATATAACTATTCATAAGAAAATGCAACAAGACTTCTGGCGCTGGACTCCTAACAGTAATGGACAATTCACTATGAAATCGGCACGGAAACATATTAGATGCAAACATATTGATTTTAATTAGACAAAAATAATTTGGGATAAAGATTGTGCTCCAAAGATGTCTATTTGTGCTCTCGTGGAAAAATTAAACAAATTAAATACTAAAGATAGGTGTAACAATCCATAATTTTCGATAATTTAACAATTGTAAATTTAATAAGGCTTGGTGATTTAATGTTGGAAGAAATAAAATTTTGTGATTTAATAATAAAATTTTGATACACTTTAAGTAAATCAATATTATAATTACTTTGAATGTGATTCCAACTAATTAAAATGATTAAAAGTCATAATTGGTTATAGATTGTAAATTAATTATAATAAGGTGTGTATTAATTGATAATTGTATTTAAATAGTAATTGACAATTTAAATATTGAATTATTAATGAAATAATGTGCAATAGATTGAATTGGATAAAATTTGTGTAATGTGAGTTGTTATAACATTTGTTTGTAAATAGTAAACTTACAAATGTTGTTAAATGTAGAAATAGTGACAATTGTTATTTGTTACCAACTTATTTAAATCAATTGCAATTGAATGTCATTAAATATTACATTAATGTGAGTTAAGACAATAACTGAAAATTGTGAATGTAACAAAATGAACAGAAATGTTAATTATATTCATAAGGTAATGATTGATTTAATAAAAGAATGAAACTAAGAAAAATAAATTAATTGGGATTTCAAATTTTAATTAATGTGATAAATCGACAAAAAAATTCAATATAATTGAAATATAGTAGTTAATATAAATAAAAGACGGAAATTGTAGCATACTAATGAAATGAGATATAAACAAATGTTAACTATGTCGATAGAGTAATAAATGATTGAATAAAAGATTGACACCAAATTGAATCAAATTATTGGAATTAAATTATATCTAATTGGATTTAATTACAATTGAAATTGAACACTGTAATTAGTAAAACAATTGACATTGAATTATATGTAAATTTGTTTCAAATTATTGTAAATGTCTATGTAATCAAAAATGATAAAAATGATTAGTTAATTAATTTGAATATAAGAAGTGATAAATTTAATTTAATAATAATTTATTTAATTAATGTAAAAATAGCCATTTTGGCCACTGTCTCAGATTTTGACGAAAATAGTTTCATTGGATCCATAACGATGAATTATTGTAGGATTTCAAGTTTCGTAGCGATCAGACTTGTCGTACGATCATACGGACTCGAAACGCCTAGAAATCAATTTAATTAAATTCAATTGAATCAATTTGAAATAAGTTGATTTTAAGCTAACATTTTCATACGATGAAATTAGGACTTGAAACCTATACCATTGAGTTTAGAAATATCGAAAACATCTATCTTGATATATGGGATGACCCATTTCTGTTTTGGGAATGAAACGGGCTTTGCGGGTCGTTTATCGTTCAACTTTCAAGCGATCTAGCCCGTTCATTCCTATTTCTGATCTGCCTATATATAGCCTGTTATAAACCATAACTATTTCTTATTCCATTATTATGTACGTATAAATTCTATCTGTTTCTCTCTTTCCAATGGCAGACAAACAAAACCAGCTCCCAATTCCAAATTCAATTTTAAAACGAAATCAAAAATTCAAATTCTTCAAACCCTATCAAATTTTATATCAATTCGAATCCCTCAAAGAGATAACCCAGAACTGTAATTTTTTTTGTCATTGAATAATCGTTGGTCTATAAACCGAGGTTGAACCTTGGCAGTTCATTTAAGGGTTTTGACGATCCAACGGCGGATCGTCGACCGTTTGACGATCGGAGGGTGGCGTTGGGAAGGTGTTGTCAAGCAGGTTCGATCCATCCGGATACTTGGGGCTAGAAGTGCTTGGATTCGCGGCAATTGGAGGTCAAAGGAGGCAGCGGCCGTTGTTGACTGGGAGAAATGGAGAGGCGCGCGTGGCCACAATGGGGTTGGCCAGGTTAGAGCACGGTGGCGACGCTTCCTGATCTGGGTGGTTCGTCGTGGTTTGGCGACAATTCGAGGAAGAACGGTGGTGGCTAGTTCGTGGAACGAGGCGATGTACAGGGGTTTGAACGAACGCAAGTGCTTAGGTTCTAGACGCGTGATGACGTGTGCTGTAGGTAACGTGATATTTTTTTTGTTTATTAAATTTAATTTTAAAATGTTCTAATAAGCATAACTTTTACATGCGAGGTTGGATTTACATGCGGTTTTTCTTCTACGATCGTATCAAAATTCCTGACATTTTGGCGTTGGCTTGGCCGAATTCTGAGACTGTCCAATTTTAAGCCTATTTTTGAATTTTAAATCGATTTAAAACCAAAGGTGAACGTTTTAAGCCACTCACAATTACTAAACTATCTTATGTTAGTTAAATTAAATTTATTATGTGATTTGAAATTTATTGATTGATGTTTGGTATGTTTAAATTTTCATTCTAGTTAAATTTGACTTTTATTGCATTTAACAATCGTTTAATTTAATATTGAATTTAATTCTTGATTTAATGCCTATTAATGATAATCAGTTATTTATTGATGTTAGTGATTGATTTGGATGATGATTGTGATGTATGTTTGATTGTTGGTATCGAAAGACCGGATGTTATATTTTATATGTTATAACACTGAAGTTCCTTATGGGTTGAAATGATACATACCCGAATGATCTATAGATCAGCGAAAAATCGTTATAGGTTGGAATGATAGACACGAGCGATTTTACGGATTTTTATTTAATTGGAGATTGCGGTTTGAAACGATATATAACCGTAAAATTTTAAATTGCGGGTTGAAATGATAAATATCTGTATCACTTGACCATAGGGTAGAAAATTATATACGGACACCGAATTAGTTAAACTTAATGATTTCAAATTCTTTATATTTTGAACTCGGTTAACTGTCATTTTTGAAAAATAAATGTATATATTTAAACTAAATTATTTTTAAAATACCAAGCATTAATGTTGAAATTGGAATTGATTTAGTGAATTGTTCAAAGGATTTAAATTAGAATTTAAAAGTAAGGTGTTAAAGATAAATGAATTTATCGAACTTGAGTTATTGGAAATGTTTGGATATAACTTTGAAATCTATTTTAAATTCATTTAAACTATTTTAATCAATTTAAAACTGTTTTAATTTATTAAATCTAGTATAACCTATTTAATCCAATTTAACCTATCTTTTTATCCTATTTTAAACTAATTAAATTTATTTTATCTATTTTAAATCTATTTAATATAATTTAAATCCATTTAATCTATTTTAAATTTATTTAATATACTTAAAAATCTACTTACTAAAATCTATATCTGTTTAATCTATAATCAATCTATTTACAATAAACCTAATTAAATCTATTTCATCTATATTTAATCTATTTAAATCAATTTAAATCTAGTTAAATCAAATTTAAATCTATTTAAACTATTTTACTATTTGAATTATTTTATTATTTAAACTATTTTAATTTATTCAAACTATTAATCTATCTATGACTATCTAAACTAATTTTTAAATTTTCAGACTGTGTAAAGTTGAAGTATTTATATTTAAATCCTTGATGATGATGCAACTTAAGTTGGAATTTGGAATTGATACCTTTTTGTGAAATGACATATTTGAGTAAATATGAATTTAAAAGTGAAGATGATTTTGAAAGCGAATATGGTTTTGAAAGTGAATATGATTTCCAAAGTAATATGGTTTGAAATCAAATATGATATTTTGATATTAAGTATGAATTGACTTTTGAAATGTAAGAGAACCATCCAGAGTGAAATAAGCGTTTGGTTGTTAAATAGACCAGGATCGGATATTGTCATACTCTCTGCCAATACCGAAAACCACTTTACCAACTATGTACGTGGTGGAGATTCCAAAAATAAAGTACGATGGTTTGGCGAACGATTGACTCCCGTGATTCAGCTTGATGTGGCTAAAACAGGAGCTACACGGTCCAAGTGAGGTTATTCCTCCGATCGAGCACATTTCTTCGATACCATATTATGACTTTGTGATGATTTGGTGGCCACCCTTGATTTTGATTTGGGAGTGTGTACCGAGGTGGGCGGTAGTAGCTGCTATGCGTTTCCACTAGTCCGGATTCACAATTGGTATATCTATCCTGGGCATTGCCTCGAGTGCCTTGTCGCATGCTTTATCGCGCCTTCTACGAGTTTGTTTAGTGTCATACATATGGAGTGCTCCCTGATAGCCCACCTGCGAGTGGAGTTTACAATATCTATATAAACTACTGCATTATATAAAATGTGTTAAGGGGGTATGTGTAACGCGTTAACGCTATTTTAATACTTTACTTTACTGTAGATATATTATAATAGCGTATTGTACTACATAGTAGATGGTTTAACGGATCCTTAGGAGATGGAAATCCCGAACATCTCTTTAGTTTTTACACTCATGTTAGCCACTGGATAGAAGATGTCAAACCCCGTAAACATCTCTGATGTCGTTGCACTCGTATTTATTTACTGTTGATTTAACTTATATAAGATCCTTTATTTTTGACTCGAGTGTTTTGTCGTTTCAATTCGCTCGATTCAGTCTAAGCTTTTCAGTTTATTGAAGGCTTTCTGAAGGAACGAGGACAAAAATTCTGTATTATTATTATCTATTATAGTTATCCCACTGCATCATGTTGTTCCGCGAAATTTATTTATTTATTCCTGTTTTATGTAACTTTGATTTTTGTGCTGTAAAAGAATAATCAAATGTATTTATAAAATAGCTTCATGAACTGTTATTTGATTATTATATTTATTCATTCCGCTGTGAGATTCTGTATTTTAATTTCTTTCTCTGTTTTCTTTTTCTACCCCATAACAATATGTCCCTTTCAATGGTTTGAGTTTGATATGTGTGGCTTATTGTTAATTTAAACCGTCCAAAAAGGTAGGTCGTTACATTTGGTATCAAAGCTTTGATTTAGTGATAACCTTAGCTTTATGGGGTTTAACTCGTATAAAAAAGGGCAGTAATACCCTAGAATAAGTCGTTGAGTGTATATATGAGAGAGCGTATTTGTTAGTATTATAAAAGGTTTTGTATTGTGTAAATTTGTTCCGTTTTGTATATATAAATTATGGTCATTACATAGGACATTATGGCATCGATAGGAATTTCTAAATGCGTAATATGGTAGACTGACACAATATTATTTTAAAATATGGGTAAATGAAATACTTTTACCTAGTACTATATTTTGTATATAAAGGAATAAACTTCGTGAAAGATATTATTGGATGTGATATAATTTATAACAAACCGCATATTTTACGATTGTATATTTGAATATTTTATTTAAATATAGCATCGTTAGTCGGATTTAAGTCCGAAAAGCTACTTTTTGCAAACAGCCGAATTACAGCCGAATTAGGACTCGAGACCACTCCCATTGAGTTCAAAATGGCATTTGCAAACTTTTTGAGTATAAACATCGATATGTTTGGAGTTAGCTTGAATTTTGACAATTTCACTTAGGGCTTTGGGTTTGGGTTTCAGCCCAATAACCTAACATAAGACCCTAGCTCCACCCCCCTCTTCTCTTCATTCATTCCCATTCCTAACACTTCAAGCTTTTGTAAAAATGGGGGAAAAGAAGAGGAGATAGAAAATCCTAAGCCCTAGTTTATTTGCAAATTCAAGTTCTACCTTCACAATCAAAGAGAAGCTTAGGTTAGCATCTCCTTCTTCTTCTCCATTTCAATCTCTCTCCAATTTCAGAAATTTCCTATAACCTAATTTGGGAAATTATTGCTTCTAGACTTAGATTGGAGTTTCTAGAGTTGAAGTTGAAGAGTAGTTGATCTTCCTTTGCTTTCAAGCTTCTCCTTCAATGTTTTTGAGTTTAAAGGTGAGTTTTTTGAACTCACATCTATGTCTATATCTTTGATAGTTGTTAGGTAGTGATTCCCAACATCTATTGCTTGTTCATTTGCTTTGGATTGAATTGGTTTTATGAATATTCCAATTTTTGGTGTTTTGAAGTAAAATCTTTAAAAATCGTAGCTTTGATGTTTGATCATGCTTTTGCTGGCGTATCGAAGAGCCTATAGGGCTGGGTTGTCTATTAGCGTAAACCCCTAACGCTCATCGCTCAACCGATCGCAAATTTTTTGGGATTTTTCCCTTTGGGGGCTAGGCTGAGAATACTGGAATTTGCAGTTCAGTCGACTGAACCCGAACCCAGGAATTTTCCTGGGCCAGTACCAGTCGACTGACCACTCTGGGTCGATCGACTGAGCCTGGAAACCGAAGGTTTCCAGGCATGTTTCAATCGACTGACCACCCTGGTTTAGTTGACTGAACCTGGAAACAGAAAGTTTCCAGGATTTGTGTCAGTCAACTGACCACCCTGGTCCAGTCGACTGAATCTGCTATCTCTGCCTATTTTGCCTTTTGTGTTTGAATTTCCAATTTTTAATCGATTCTTGTTTCTCCAATTTGTTGTTATCACCTTTGTTGACTTTGATAACTTCTTTTTTGGATTTTTGGGGAATATCCATTTTGATGGATTCGGTATCGATTTCTATGGATTTGATTCACTTCTTCATATGTGAATTTTTGGTGATTGATTGTTTCTACAATCAATTTTGTGATTTGTCACTTTAAAATGCAAAGGTTTCTATACTAGTAGTAATTGATCAAACTCTTTCACAAAGATGATTTCAACTCTATTTTTACTGCAAAGCTCGTTTATAAAACCGTATTTCAATCTACTAGTATATACAAACCTTTACCTCATTCGTTCGAGAAATCCAATCAAACGACTTAGCAAAACAAGTGGTATGAAACGCTTGCGCTTACTTTGTTGGTTAATTCTTAGACTTGTTCGATTGAAACTCTTGTGACAATTTTCAAGTGGAAATCTACAATCTGTTCGTAAATATTTAAGTTAAGCCAGTGGTTATGGGACATGAAGCTAAACTCATTTATTTACTAGCTTAGTGTATTTGACACTTCTTGATAGTCTATGATGATCATTTTGTGGATTAGACTAGCGATGTGCGATGTCTCTTTGTCCGCGTGGGGAGTGTACCCCGTTTGTGGAGTTTCGGCTCAAATTGGTGGAGTAGCGACTCATGGTCTTTGTCCGTTTATGGAGCTTCGACTCAAAGGTCTTCGGGCCGTTTGTGGAGCCTCGGCTCAAATTGATGGCTAGCAGCCATGGGATAGCGTTCCGTTAGTGATACACGTGTTGGTGAGTTTCATGCTCCCGTTTGTGATAGGCCTCCCCCTCTTTGTGATTTCTAGATTTCTAGTTGATGATTTCTAGAATTTGTGAAGCACCAATTTTGTGATTGGCATTGATATTTTTGTCAATATTTGTGGTATGGTGAATAAAAATAAGAATATGACATTCTTTTAGTGCTATGATATTTCTTGAGATATTGTATGATTTTTGTTGTTATTTAATGTATACTTGTCGCGGTATGACATTATTGTTATCATACGTTTTTGTCATATCTCTTATTCTATTTCATTTTATCTGACATTTATAGCTAGACTGATTCGTTTATTATTTTCTTGTTAAATAATACTCGGGTCAGACCAAGATGTTATAGGTGCTTCTGCTTGACTCATCTTCTGGGAACATTATCTGACTTAATTAATTGAATGGTTATAACTTCAGAGAACATTGAAATGATTTAGAAATGGAGTTAATATTCAATAATACATTATATGGAAGGATGAATGTGAAAGGAGATAATCTATAAATGGTTAATTGAATTGTAAGGAAACGTACCTAATAATATATAATCCAATAATTAAAATAAGAATAACTTATTTAAGCAATGAATGTAAGGTAATAAAATGAAAGAAAATGACATTGTATGAATAAAGAAGAAATGAACTTTTGTAAGTAATAACGAATGTGAATTAATGAAAATAAACATTATATGAATGAGAAAGAAAAGTAAATGGAAAAAATATCAAACTAAATCGTATATGTGACGTAAACTGAAATAGAATGTATACAATATTTCAAAAATGAATTCATTTATGATTGAAATAAATGAAATGGATATAACTTATGTAAGTAAAGAATGTAAAGTAATGAAATAAGCCTTACATGTGTGAATGAAAATTTAAAATTTTGTAAGTAATGAACGTGAATTAAAGAAAATCACTGTATGAAAAAAAATGATGTACAATAAATGATGTGAAAAAGAGAAAAATGGTAAACTTAAAATGTTCTGAATTCTTTGCTTTTGGGTGTGATAACCTATATTTTTGGACATCTGATAAGTGGATAATTAACTGGTTTATTCAATTGAACATATAAAAATTCTGATAATAAAAGATATCTAGATATGTAAATGAATTTGAAATTATAATAAAAAAATTGGATTATAAATATCTGGATAAATATTTGATAATCTCTTAATATAATTACTTAAAATTTACAAATTATTCTTTTGAAACAAATTAAATATGTGTTTGTTAAATGTATATATATGTGTGAGTGGATTTTAAATTGAATTTGAATTTGAATTGGAAATTAAAAAGATAATTATCTTAAAATAAAGTTGGTTTTAAAAATATATTATGTATGATTCTTATTAATATATGATTTGTTTTATATTATTTTCTTTAAAGGTTTTATTAATGTAAATTAAGATAATGTATTTACTTAATAGAAATACATACATAAGTTTATAAAAATCATTTAAAAATTTATTAATTCAAGGAAATTACACTTGTAAGTTAAGTGTATATAGTTTAACAAATGTAAATCAATTAATACATGCTAATGACAAGTGCTAACAAGTTAAACAAGTGTCATCATGTTATTTTAATTTTCTTTTAATTTCTTAAATGTCCATATCGTCTCTTCTCCATTCTTTTTCTATCTTCATATTTCAAAACAATGAAAAATAAAAATCTGTAAAACTAAACCAGAGAAAATTAAAATCAAAAACCTGTAAACAAAAGGTTAGCAAACCAGAAATATCGAGCAATAACTTTTCAACTAGATCAATCGAGCAAGATCAGGGGCAAATTGAAAAAAAACAAAGATCAACTCAGTTTTTAAATTAAATGCAGTAGTTTAAAATCAAGAACAGGAAGCAAATTCAAATTTCCAGAGAAGACCCAGGCTTCTCAGATTTTTCCAGAATAGTGAGTGAACATCTATTTAAAAATAGTTTTCTTTCGCTTAAATGTTGTGATGATTTTTTTTTAAAATGGGTGCATATGTTTATGAATATGAATGCATGTATGTATATATGACGTGGCCGTGTATATGATATGTGTGTGTGTGTGTGACTCTGTTAACTCTATAGGTCAAATCCTCTCAAATAAATTCAAATCCACCTTATACATTCAATTTTAGGTCTCAATCCCTAAATAGAAAATGATTTTGGATGTGTAATGTGTTTCTAAAAATATTATCAAGAATTTATATTAAGGAAATTTCTTCAAAAATGATAAACTACAGAGAAACATCAAGACAGGTAAAAATTTAATCATCTTGAAAATTCTTTTTGAATATATAAGCAGATTCGTGTTTGGAAATTATAAATTTTGGTGTTAAGATTTTTAAGATTATAATGGATGAGATCACCTATGTTGATCAGTTTTGGATATTTTAGCAATCGATGGCGATCGATGACAATCTGGAGCTCGGGGTTTGGCCTGGAGGTGGCCGGGGTGTCGGGAATCTCTGGAAAAATGGTGAAGGAATTTATCTACGGTCGTGGTGGCCAGACATCGGTGATCTTGGGTTCGGAGGCATGTTCTGGTCGGGGTTTTTATGTGCTTCGTGCGACGTCGATCGATCACCAAGGGTGACCGCGAGAGGTGGATTTGAAGTGTGGCGATATGGAGCGGCTTAGGATTGGTCGGCGTGATATACGATGGTCGGAGGCGTTGGCTAGGATGGGTTTTCTGATTTGGGAATGGGTTCCTATTTTTGATCGAGGTGCTCATTTTCGATTTGTAAGTGTTTCCGTTGATCTGAGTTATCAAGGAGGATGGAGTAGTTGTCCTCGACTGGTAGATGATTGTGGCGTCGATTGATGGCGATCAGAATGATGTGCATGGTGCACGGTGATCGGGTGTGTGTCTGGTATGTTTGGGTAAGAAGAAGCTTTTGGCTCGTGATTTTCTCGAGTGGCTTTCGTGTGCAACTTGAAGTAGAGGAGAAGCAGGAATTTTGTGATGTGCTCGGGAAGAATCGCTGCTGGGCTCAGGTTTTCTGGTGTTTGCGTGTTGTTTTCTAATCAAAGAATTATTACAGATTTGTAAATAGCAAAGATTTTAACTAGTTAAGTTTGTAAAGAAGGGTTTTTATGACAATAAAGTTTTCGAAGGAATGATTAGTCAAGTTTAAAGGTGTGTCTAAATGTGTATGTTTACAAAGCAAAATAAAAACTAAATTTTCCAAGTTAAATGTTATATAAATTCCAGAACAAGTTATTAAATAAGTTTAAATGATTTAGTAAAATTAATTAAGGTTAATTAATTAATAACTAAAGGATAATTAATTATTGTGATTGATTAATGATTAATTAATTAATCAGGGTTAGTTGATTAGTGTAATTAAGTAAGGATAACTAATTGATTATTAAGTAACTAAGTAATAGTAAATTAATGAAGTAATTAAGGGATAGTTAATTACTGAATGAGATTAATTAAGGTTAATTAATGAATGTGATTAATTTAAAGATTACTTGTTGAATGTAATTAATTAAAAGAATAATTAATCCCTGGAAGTGATTGGAGGATCATTAATGAATGTAATTAATTAATTAAAGAGATTAATTAAAAGTTAATTAATGTGAATGGTTAAGGCTAATTAATCTGTGTGGTAATTAAAGGTTAATTACTCAATGTAATTAAAGGTTAATTAATTAATCAAGGAAGATTAATTAAGATAGATGATTAAGGAATGATTAATTAATTAATATTAAGTAAGCAGGATTAAGGTAATCCAAGTGATTAAGTTGGTAACTAGTTTAATTGGAGATTAATTAAATTAATTAGGAATTACATATCTAATAAATCTTGTGTATGGATGGTTGAATGATTTTGGATGATTTGGATTGATGTTGTCTCTGATGGGCGATTGAGATGTGATGTGATATGAATGGGTTAGACTATGATAGTGTGGGTTTTCTATCTGAGTTAAATTGTTATGTGTATGATATCTAGAATATGAATTTTATTATTTTAAAATTTAACAATTTGGATTAGAAATGATATTGGATTCGAAGAGAACGGGGTCGGGTATTAGTAATACTCGAAACCACTTCGATTAGTAATCTAAATTCCTTATAAATTGGATATATGAAATTAAATAGGCTAGGATGGAATAAATTATAAACATGGACATTTGACATGAGAACAGTTATGTGTTGATAAATGATTGACCATAACAAGTTAAGAACTCGTAGTGAGGTACGAGTTACCTCGGGTTTTCATTCATGATTTATAACTTGGTATTTCAAATTAGATGGGTATACTCACGTTGGTTTTCAGCCTGACCCGGGTGTTACTTGATGTAATGCTCGGGTCAGGCCGAGTATTATAGATTTTTAAGCTAGGACGTTCTGGAGCTCCGGAGGCAAGCTGGATGGCAGGAACGTATAAAGTTTTTCCGCTGTGTATATGATACTGTATAGTATGTAGAGACTGTAGTTTAAAACAAGTTGTATAACTATCCATTTTTTGTATAAGTGATTGTACTCTGATGATTTGTATGTAAAGTAACAATTACAACTTTTCTTTATAAAAATGCTAGTATTTGTTATTATATTTAATCCGTTGTGAATGTGAGATGTTGTTGTTTCTGTTCTCCTTCTTCTTTCTTCTTTCTTCTTTCTTTTTTCTTCTTTCCTTAACAATCTGGGATTTTCGGAGTCGAAAATTTCAGGTCATTACATTTGGTATCAGAGCTGAAGGTTAAGTGAGAACCTTGGCTCTAGTGGGTTTACTCATTAAGGATAGGGTCAATGGTACCCTAGAATGAGTTGAGTGTAGTGTATATGAGAGCGTATTTGTTATTTTCTTGCATAATGATTTTAAGAATGATTTTATATAAGTTTATCTTTAGACATATAAAAAAATAATTTTTCTAATAATTAAATATATTAAAGAAATTGGTTGTTGATTATTGGAATTAAACAAAATAATGAGAATTAAGTGGTAATAGTAATACAACCAAATTGAAATTGAATGAAGATAAGTTTGAAATGGATCCAAACTGAAACTAAAATCCTGAATTTGTAGAAGTGTTTTTAGAATAAGATAATAAAGAATTGGTATCCAGATATGATAATCTTGTTTATTATCATAAATGGTTATTGTGTTTAATAATGAAATACTTGTTAATAATTAAGCAAAATGAAATGTTTTAATGAAGTAAACATTTAGGTGAGTATGACTTATAAAATGAAAATCAATTTAGAATTTGATTTGATGTTTGAAATAAATTTGGAAATTTCCAAATGAAATTGTTTAAAGATTTAAGTTGTTAACTTAAAAGTAAATGTTAATTTCATTTAAAGGATTAAATCAACATTTAAAAATTTAACACGAATCTATACAATTCGTGGTGATTTAAAGTTGAGATTGGAATTAAAATTAGTTCAAATTAAATTTGATTTGAATTAAATGGAAATGAGATTAAAGTTGATTGGGTTTAAATTCAAATGGAAGTTGATTTGAATTTGGGATAGGAATTGAAGTTAATTCAAGTTGAATTGGAATTGAATCAATTGAGTGAGATGGGAAATTGATTTGAAGTGGAGATTGGGAATTGAATAGTTTGGCTCTGAACTATTTTTTTCAAATAAATTATTTTAATATAAACTGTTTTAAATCTGGTTTCTTAGCTATTTACTATACAAACCTTCTTTTTAAAACCCAAACTATTTTATACTTATTTTACAATTATTTTGAAAACTAATTACTATTTTACATCTATTTTACAACTATTTTGAAATTATCTAACTATTTTACAACTATGTTATAACTATTTAACTATTCTACATCTATTTTACAACTAATAAATATTTTACAATTACTTATCTATTTTAAACTTTTCAAACTATTTTCTAAACTCAAGCTAGTCAGAGTGCAAACTTTTTATAATTGAAGTGATAACCCAAATGGAATTGAAAGCAATTGTGGGTGAGTGAATAGAATCAAAATGAAGGTGAATAGAAAAGAGAATTGATTAGCTAATGATCAATGAAGATAAATACGTAAGATGTACGTGTTGCGGAATGATTTGATCCAGATTCGAGCATAGAATTTCGAGATAGTATATCGATCCGAGTTGGGATTTTTCACTCGATTTTCGACGGCGGGCCCTGGATATGGATTTTTGATTGGTTCTGGATATTCTCTATCATATTTATAGCTATGAAAGGAGAATGATGGTTTCTGATCAAGAAACCAGATCTGAGACCGCACTAGAAAGTCGGGTGATGATACTAGTTCGGAAGTGAAATTATGTGATTGAGTGAGCGATCAGATTAGATGTTGCGTACGGATGATATGTGTACATCGTACGGGTATGAATGAAACTAATATTGGAAATTTGTAGATAAGAACTGTAAAATTATTTTTGAAATTAAAAGATATATTTTGAGAGATGAATGATGAAATAAAATGAGTGTTGGATATTTCTATGATTAGAACTCATTTTATAAAAAATTAATATGGTTAATAGCTTTATAAAAGAGTAATCAAATTTGAATATTTGATTTGGAATAAACAAGTTATATATCTTTGTTATATAAGTTAAACTCCCCTTGTTGAATCTATTGCCAGAAGAAAAGGGTTTTTGAAAGTAATTGAAGTATAAAAAAAGAATTTTATACAAATATGAAGTGATCCAAAGATTTTTCAAGGTTATATATATCTACATATATATAAATGGTTTTATGAGAATGATTTTGGGAAAAAGGTTTTGGAACCTATGGATTTGGAAAAGGCTTTTGATTTTTGGGAAAAATTAATTTTAGAAATATGAAAAGCCAAGTTTGAAACTATCAATTTGAGATATCGATTTTTTGTAAAGGAGATTTTGATGTAAATCATAAAGGGTATGATTTGAAAGATACTATAAGTGTATAGTATAAAATGTTTTGAGATTGGCTCTAGGGAAAAAGGTGCTCCCATTGAAATGAACTTCATAGGAGTGCCACGTGGTGGTACTGCCTTCAACCGTAAGGGGGGTTCTAAAGTTGATCCTATGAGAAAGTTTAAAAAAATTGAAGTTCCTGAGGATTATGTGTAGTGGGTAGTGAAAGTCGAGGGCGCTGATGCCTACAGAGACATTTGGGTTATGTTGTGACAACAATGTAGCCCGATGTCACTGCGATCTACTACGGACCATAGCGGAAGTCGTGTGTATCATTGATAGCCAACGGTCTACGTTTGATTTTGTCGTGATGGCAACATAACATCGGTAGACTGCGATCTATGAAGACATAGCGAAAGTCGAGAGGTCGTGAGAGCCTAAGGCTAAATTGGGACTTGACTGATGTAATATACGACCTATGTGAGAGTGGTGAAGTTTCATTTGGCAGCGAAAATCGAGGGCGCTGATGCCTACAGTTGTATGGACTTTTGTTGTGATGGCATTGTAACCCTAGATGTAACTGTGATCTTTGGCGAATTCCAAGGCGCATTCGAGAGGTGCGGAGGCCTACAGTTATCTATTGATTTTGCGGGGATGGCAACGTAACCATCGGATTAACTATGACCATGGAGGGGGTGATGATTTTCAGAACATTCTCACTAAAGATGTTTTCAACATTTTCGAAAATGTTTTCTATATTTTTACCAAAATATTTTCCCAAGTATTTTCACTTGGTGTTGAAAATGGGTTTGCCAAGTACTTATAGATTTTCAGTCTTACACCTGATCAACGTATGATTGAATTTCTATGAGAACAAGGACGGACTGGTTGAGACATCAAGTTATAAAATGTATTTTTATAAAACTATTTTGGCAATATTATATAGATTTTAAAGTATTTTAAAAATGTTTAAAGAGTTAACTGATATTAAGTATTTTAATAAATTCTGGCTTCGTTCCTTTTCGAGGACGAAAAGATTCAATGGGGGCTGGAATGTGATAACCCGGATTTTTGGACATCTGATAAGTGGATAATTAACTGGTTTATTCAATTGAACAGATAAAATTCTGATAATAAAAGATATCTGGATATGTAAATGAATTTGAAATTATAATATGAAAAATTGGATTATAAATATCTAGATAAATATTTGATAATCTCCTAATATAATTACTTAAAATTTACAAATTATTCTTTTAAAACAAATTAAATATGTGTTTGTTAAATGTATATATATGTGAGTGGATTTTAAATTGAATTTGAACTTGAATTGGAAATTCAAAAGATAATTATCTTAAAATAAAGTTGGTTTTAAAAATATATTATATATGATTCTTATTAATAAATGATCTGTTTTATATTATTTTCTTTAAAGGATTTTATTAACATAAATTAAGACAATGTATTTACTTAATAGAAATATATATATATAAGTTTTATAAAAATCATTTAAAAATTTATTAATTCAAGGAAATTACACTTGTAAGTTAAGTGTATATAGTTTAACAAATGTAAATCAATTAATACATGCTAATGACAAGTGCTAACAAGTTAAATAAGTGTCACCATGTTATTTTTTTTTTTAAATGTCAATATCTTCTCTTCGCCATTCTTTTTCTATCTTCATCTTTCAAAACAATGAAATTCAAAAATTTGTAAAACTAAACCAGAGAAAATTAAATCAAAAACCTGTAAACAAAAGGTTAACAAACCAGAAATATCAAGCAACAACTTTTCAACTAGATTAATCAAGCAAGATCGGGGGCAAATTGAAGCAAACGAAGATCAACTCAGTTTTTAAATTAAAAGCAGCAGTTTAAAATCAAGAACAGGAAGCAAATTCAAATTTCCAAAGAAGATCCAGACTTCTCTGATTCTTCGAGAATAGTGAGTAAACATCTACTTAAAAACAGTTTTCTTTCGCTTAAATGTTGTGATGAATTTTTTTTGAAAATGGGTGCATATGTTTATGAATATGAATGCATGTATGTATATATGATGTGGCTGTGTATATGATATGTGTGTGTGTGAGACTCTGTTAACTCTACAGGTCAAATCCTCTCAAATAAATTCAAGTCCACCTTATACATTCAATTTTAGGTCTCGATCCCTAAATAGAAAATGATTGTGGATGTGTAATAGTGTTTCTAAAAATATTATCAAGAATTTATATTAAGGAAATTTCTTCAAAAATGATAAACTACAGAGAAACATCAAGACAGGTAAAAATTTAATCATCTTGAAAATTCTTTTTGAATATATAAGCAGATTCGTGTTTGGAAATTATAAATTTTGGTGGTAAAATTAAGATTTTTAAGATTATAATGGATGAGATAATTTGTGTTGATCATTTTTGGGTATTTTGGCAATCAACGACGATCAATGACAATTTGGAGCTCGAGGTATAGCTTGGAGGTGGCCGGGGTGACGGGAATCTCTAGAAAAATGGTGAAGGAATTTATCTATGGCCGTGGTGGCCAAACATCGGTGATCTAGGGTTCGGAGGCTTGTTCTAGTCAGGGTTTTTGTGTGCTTCGTGCGACGTCGATCGATCACCAGGGGTGATCGCGAGAGCTGGATTTGAAGCGTGGTGATGTGGAGTGGCTTAGGATTGGTCGGCGTGATATACGATGGTCAGAGGCGTTGGCTAGGACGAGTTTTTCGATTTGGGAATGGGATCCAGTTTTTGATCGAGGTGCTCATTTTGGATTTGTAAGTGTTTCCGTTGATCTGAGTTATCAGAGAGGATGGCGTAGTTGTCTTCGATTGGTAGATCGTCGTGGCGTCGATCGATGGCGATCGGAATGATGTGCATGGTGCACGGTGATCGGGCGTGTGTCACGGTATATTTGGGTAAGAAGAAGCTTTTGGCTCGGGATTTTCTCGAGTGGTTCTCGTGTACAACTTGAAGAAGAGGAGGAGCAGGAATTTTGTGATGTGCTCGGGAAGAATCGTTGTTGGGCTCGGGTTTTTTGGTGTTTGCGTGTTGTTTTCTAATCAAAGAATTTTCACAGATTTATAAAGAGCAAAGATTTTAACTAGTTTAAGTTTGTAAAGAAGAGTTTTTAAGACAATAAATTTTGGAAGGAATGATTAGTCAAGTTTAAAGGTGTATCTAAATGTATATGTTTACAAAGCAAAATAAAAAAAAATTCCATGTTAAATATTATACAAATTCCAAAACAAGTGATTAAACAAGTTTAAATGATTTAGTAAAATTAATTAAGGTTAATTAATTAATAACTAAAGGATAATTAATTATTTTGATTGATTAATGATTAATTAATTAATTAATCAGGGTTAGTTAATTAGTGTAATTAAGTAAGGATAACTAATTGATTATTAAGTAACTAAGTAATAGTTAATTAATGAAGTAATTAAGGGATAATTAATTACCGAATGAAATTAATTAAGGTTAATTAATCAATATGATTAATTTAAAGATTACTGTTAAATGTAATTAATTAAAAGAACAATTGATTAGTGGAAGTGATTAGAGGATCATTAATGAATGTAATTAATTAATTAAAAAGATTAATTAAAAGTTAATTAATGTGAATGGTTAAGGCTAATTAATTTGTGTGGTAATTAAAGGTTAATTACTTAATGTAATTAAAGGTTAATTAATCAAGGAAGATTAATTAAGATAGATGATTAAGGAATGATTAATTAATTGGGTTGTAATTAATTAATATTAAGTAAGAAGGATTAAGGTAATCCAAGTGATTAAGTTGGTAATTAATTTAATTGGAGATTAATTAAATTAAGTAGGAAATATATATCCAATAAATCTTGTGTATGGATGGTTGAATGATTTTGGATGATTTTTATCGATGTTGTCTCTGATGGGCGATTGAGATGTGCTGTGATGTGAATGGGTTAAACTGTAATAGTGTGGGTTTTCTATCTGAGTTAAATTGTTGTGTGCATGACATCCAGAATATGAATTGTATTGTTTAAAACTCAACAATTTGGATTAGAAATGATATTGGATTCGAAGAGACCGGGGTCGGGTATCAGTAATACCCAAACCACTTCGATTAGTAATCTAAATTCCTTATAAATTGGATATATGAAATTAAATAGGCTGGGATGGAATAAATTAAAAACATGGACATTTAACCTAAGAACAGTTATGTGTTGATAAATGATTGACCATAACAAGTTAAAACTTGTATTGAGGTATGAGTTACTCCGGGTTTTCATTCATGATTTATAACTTGGTATTCCAAATTAGATGGGTTTACTCATGCTGGTTTCCAGCCTGACCCGGGTGTTACTTGATGTAATGCTCGGGTCAGACTGAGTATTACAGATTTTCAAGTTAGGATGTTCTGGAACTCAGGAGGCGAGCTGGATGGCAGGAATGTATGAAGTTTTTCCGTTGTATATAGGAGACTGTATAGTTCGTATCGATTGTAGTCTGAAACAAGTTGTATAACTATCCAGTTTTTTGTATAAGTGATTGTACTCTGATGATTTATATGTAAACTAACAATTACAACTTTTCTTTTTAAAAATGCTATTATTTGTTATTATATTTAATCCGCTACGAATGTGAGATATTGTTGTTTCAGTTCTACTTCTTTCTTCTGTCTTCTTTCTTTAACAATCTGGGATTTTCGGAGTGAAAATTTCAAGTCGTTACATTGGGCTTATAGATTGGTTGGAAAAGGATACTTCTATTTTATATAAAAATGTATAAATAATCTATAAGATTATCTAGGACAGTTGAGTGTATGTTTACTTCATAGTTTATTTATCATTTTATGTGATTAAAAGTTCTGAACCCGAACAAACCATTTGTTTTGGTTGAAAGGATGAATGATTGTTTTTTTGTTGAAATAATGTTTTTACTGTTTTTTTGCAAGTGATTGTTGTTATCTTGTATTGATTTGTTTTGTTATTAGTTGAAAACAACTTAAAATATTTCTCTTTTACATAATTATTAACTTCTTTGGATTAGATAAAAATATAGGTTATGGAAGCAATTGCTACTGCTTTTGGTTTCATAAATTAAGTGTTGTTTCCCCGGCAAATAGGTACGTTTCCAGATTATGGTTTTCTAGCGATATTATATTGTTTTTCACGTGGTTTAGGATATATTATTATTATTGGTACTATTATTTCTCCCAGACCTCTTCGTACAAAGGAGAATCTACTGAAATTTTCCGTGAATGTTGGACTTAAAAAAAATTTATGAAATGTTTTCAAACATTTATTAACTTGAATATAAAAAGATTCAATGGTTATAAATTGATATATTTTATTTAAATTATTTAATTATGTAAATTAATTATTTGTAAATTTAATATTTTGAATAAGATATGTTGATTCTTTAATTCCTTCTTTTCCATTTCGAGAACGAAAAGTTTTGAGTGGGGGAGAGTGTAATGACCTGTAATTTTCGATAATTTAAAAATTGTAAATTTAATAAGGTTTTGTTATTTAATGTTGGAAGAAATAAAATTTTGGTGATTTAATAATAAGAATGTAATTGAAATAAAAGGTAATGGTATTAATTTAAGGTAACCTATAATTTCTTTGAAAGTGATTCCAATTAATTAAAATGATTAAAGTCATTATTGGTTATAGATTGTAAATTAATTATAATAAGGTGTGTATTAATTGATAATTGGATTTAAAGAGTAATTGATAATTTAAATATTGGTTTATTAATGAAATAATGTGTCATAGATTGAACTGGATAAAATTTGTGTAACGTGAGTTGTTATAACATTTGTTTGTAAACAATAAACTTACAAATGTTATTAAATGTAGAAATGGTTATAATTGTTATTTATTACTGATTTATTTAAATCAATTGCAATTGAATGTCATTAAATGTTACACTAATGCGAGTTAAGACACTAACTGCAAATTGTGAATGTAACAAAATGAATAGAAATGTTAATTATATTCATAAGGTAATAGATGATTTAATAAAAGAATGAAACCAAGAAAAATAAATTAATTGGGATTTCAAATTTTAATTAATGTGAAAAATCGACAAAAAAAATTCAATATAATTGAAATATATAATACAAATAAAAGTGGAAATTGTAGATATTAGTGAAATAGGATATAAACAAATGTTAACTATGTTTATAGAGTAATAAATGATTGAATACAAGATCCACACTAAAATGAATCAATTTATTGCAATTAAATCATATCTAATTGGATTTAATTACAATTGAAATTGAAC
The DNA here is from genome assembly GCA_030765085.1 of Allium cepa. NCBI lineage: Eukaryota > Viridiplantae > Streptophyta > Magnoliopsida > Asparagales > Amaryllidaceae > Allium > Allium cepa. Next base: position 70,024,354 of record CM060928.1, read on the forward strand.
ACCGTAATTAGTAAAATAATTGGCATTGAATTATATGTAAATTTGTTTTAAATTATTGTAAATATTTATGTAATCAAAATGATAAAAATGGTTAGTTAATTAATTTGAATATAAGAAGTGATAAATTTAATTTAATAATAATTTATTTAATTAATGTAAAAATAGCCATTTTGACCACTGTCTCGGATTTTGATAAAACTAGTTTCATAGGATCCGTAACGGTGAATTATTATAGGGTTTCAAGTTTCGTAGCGATCAGACTTGTCTTTCGATCATACGGACTCGAAATGTCTAGAAATCAATTTAATTGAATTCAATCGAAATCAATTTGAAATAAGCTGATTTTAAGCTAACTTCTTCATACGGTGGAATTAGGACTTGAAACTTGTACCATTGAGTTTAGAATATTGAAAATATCTATTTTGATATATGGGATGAGCCATTTCCATTTCGGGAACGAAACGGGCTTTTCGGGTCGTTTATCGTTCAACTTTCAAATCAATCTAACCCGTTCATTCCTATTTCTGATCTGCCTATATAAAGCCTGCTATAAACCTAGCTATTTCTTATTCCATTATTCTGTATGTACAAATTCTATCTGCTTCTCTTTTTCCAACGGCAGACAAATAAAACCAATTCCCAATTCCAAACTCAATTTTAAAACCAAATCGAAAATTCAAATTCCTCAAACCCTATCAAATTTTATATCAATTCGAAGATCTCGAAGAGCGTAACCCGGATCTGCTATTCTTTTTTTTCATCGAATCACCGTTTGTTTAGAAATCGAGGTTGAATCTCGGCCGTTCATTTTAGGGTTTTGACGATCAAACGGTGGATCGTCGAACATTTGACGATCGAAGGGTGGCACTAGGAAGGTGTTGTCAAGCAGGTTCGATCCATGCGGCTACTTGGGGTTGGAAGTGCTTGGATTCGCAGCAATTGGAGGTCAAAGGAGGTGGCAGCCATGGTTGACTGGGAGAACTGGAGAGGCATGCGTGGCCACGATGGGGTCGGCCAGGTCAGGGCATGGCGGCGACGCTTCTTGATCTGGGTGGTTCGTCATGGTTTGCCGGCAATTCGAGGAAGACTGACGATGGCTAGTTCGTGAACGAGGCGATGTATAGGGATTTAAACGGACTCAAGTGCTTGGGTTCCAAGCGTGTGATGATGTGTGTTGTGGGTAACGTGATTTTTTTTAATTTAATTTAATTTTAATTTCCAAACGTTCTAATATGCATAACTTTTACATACAAGCTTGGATTTATGCGCTGTTTGTTCCGCTACGATCGTATCAAAATTCCAAACATTATGGCGCCGGTTTCATCGAATTTTGACGCTTCCAATTTTGAGCCTATTTTTGGATTTTAAATCGATTTAAAATCAAAGGTGAGTGTTTTAACTTATTCACAACTACTAAATTATCTTATGTTAGTTAAATTAAAGGGGCATTTTTCTAAAATGATAAACTTTGCAGTCCGATTAGTTTCTAGGACACACATCCACATAAATTAATTTCAAGGCTAAAAACAGCAGAATAATTACTTTTAAGGACAAAGCCAACAGTCCAATTACTTTCAAGGACATAATTTCATAAATTTTTAGGCCTTAGAAACTAATTATTTTGCATTTTGTCCTTAAAAGTAATTATTTCAGCTGTATGTCCTAGAAACTAATTGCACTTGCTAAAAAGGCCATTGTAGCTAATTTCCACTAAATTAAATTTATGATATGATTTGAAATTTATTGATTGATGTTTTGTATGTTTAAATCGTCATTCTAGTTAAATTTGACTTTTATTGCATTTAACAATCGCTTAATTTAATATTGAATTTAATTGTCGATTTAATGCCTGTTAATGATAATCCATTATTTGTTGATGTTATTGGTTGATTTGGATGATGATTGTGATGTATGTTTGATTGTTGATATCAGATGACTGGATGTTATATTTTATATGTTATAACACTACAAGTTCCTTATGGGGTGAAATGATACATACCCGAATGATGTATAGATTACGGAAAAATCATTATGGGTTGGAATAATAAACTCGAGCGATTTTATGAATTTTTATTCAATTCGGGATTGCGGTTTAAAATGATATATAATCGTAAAATTTTAAATTGCGGGTTGATATGATAAATATCCGTATCACTTGATCAAAGGGTAGAAAATTATATACGGACGCCAGATTGGTTAAACTCAATGATTTCAAATTCTTTAAATTTTGAATTCGGTTAACTAGCATTATTGAAATAGAAATGTATTTATTTAAACTGGATTATTTTCGAAAGTCCAAGCGTTAATGTTGAAATTGGAATTGATTTAATAAATTGTTCAAAGGATTTAAATTGAAAATTTAAAGTAAGGTGTCGAAGATAAATGAATTTATCGGACTTGAGTTATTGGAAATGTTTGGAGATAATTTTGAAATCTATTTTAAATTTATTTAAACTATTTTAATCAATTTAAAGCTATTTTAATATATTAAATCTAGTATAACCTATTTGATCCAATTTAACCTAATTTTTTACCTATTTTAAACTAATTAAATATATTTAATCTATTTTAAATCTATTTAATATAATTTAAATCCATTTAATCTATTTTAAATTTATTTAATCTATTTAAAAATCTAGTTTCTATAACTTAAATCTATTTAATCTATAATTAATATATTTAAACCTAATTAAATCTATTTTATCTACATTTAATCTATTTAAATCAATTTAAATCTAATTAAATCAATTTCAAATCTATTTAAACTATTTTACTATTTAAACTATTTTACTATTTAAACTATTATAATTTATTCAAACTATTAAACTATTTATAACTATCTAAACTATTTTCTAATTTCTCAGCCTGTGTAAAGTTGAAATATTTATATTTAAATTCTTGATGATGATACAACTTAAGTTGGAATTCGGAATTGATACCTTTTTGTGAAATGACATATTTGAGTAAATATGAATTTGAAAGTGAAGACGATTTTGAAAGTGAATATGGTTTTGAAAGTGAATATGGTTTTGAAAGCGAATACGATTTCGAAAGTAATACGGTTTGAAATTGAATATGATATTTTGATATTAAGTATTAATTGACTTTTGAAATGTAAAACAACCATGCGGTGTGAAATAAGCGTTTGGTTATTAAAGAGACTGGGATCGGGTATTGTCATACTCTCTGCCAATACCGAAAACCACTTTAACAACTGTGTATGTGGTGGGGATTCCAGAAATGAAGTAGGATGGTTTGACGAACAATTATATATGAGATATTTACGTGACCCTGACTCTCATGAGTCAGCTTGATGTGGCTAAAACAGGAGCTACTCCGAGCCAAATAAGGTCATTCCTCCGGTCGGACACATTTCTTTGATACCATATTATGACTTTGTGATGATTTGGTGGCCACCCTTGATTTTGATTTGGGAGTGTGTTTCGAGGTGGGCGATAGTAGCTGCTATGCATTGCCACCAGTCCGGATCCGCAATTGGTATATCTATCATGGGCATTGCATCGAGTTCCTTGTCGCATGCCTTATCGTGCCTTCTACGAGTTTGTTTTGTGTCGTACTTATGGAATGCTCCCTGATAGCCCACCTACGGGTGGAGTTTACAGTATCTGTATAGACTATGGCATTATATAAAATGTGTTGATAGGGATATGGGTAATGTCTTAACGCTATTTTAATACTTTACTTACTGTAGACATATTATAATAGCGTATTGTACTACATAGTAGATGGTTTAACGGATCCTTAGGAGATGGAAATCCCAAACATTTCTTATGTTACTACACTTATATTAGCAACTGGATAGGAGATGTCAAATACCATAAACATTTCTGATGCAGTTACACTCATATTTATTTACCGTTGATTTAACTTATATATGATCTTTTAGTTCTGAATCGAGTGTTTTGTCTTTTCAATTCGCTCGGGTCAGTCTAAGCTTTTCAGTTTATCGAAGACGGCTTTCTGAAGGATGAAGACGAATATTTTGTATTATTACTATTATAGTTATCCCACTGCATCATGTTGTTCCACTGCATTTATTTATTTATTCATGTTTTATGTAACTCTGACTTTTGTGTTGTAAAAGAATAATCAAATGTATTTATAAAACAGCTTCATGAACTGTTATTTGATTATTATATTTTGTCATTCCGTTATGAGATTCTGTATTTTTTTTTCTTTTTCTGTTTTCTTTATTTACCCCATAACAATCTATCCCTTTGAATGGTTTGAGTTTGATGTGTGTGGTTTATCGTCGATTTAAACCGTTCAAAAAGGCAGGTCGTTCCAATAGTATCGGTGAATGGAACTCTAATATAGATCGAACTTGTGTGTTGTGTTTAAATCAAAATGAAGATAGGGATTATCTCATTTTTAAATGCAGCAACTCTAGAAAATTATTGGAAGGTGCTATTCACAAGCTAAAGTTGAGTCTCGGTAACACTTATGTTATAAACCAAATTTTGGAAAATATATGTCAATCCAAGAAAAATATCTCCTTAATCAACGAAATCACCAACATAACAATTACTTCCCCGATTTGGAACATTTGGTGTGAAAGAAATAATCGGGTTTTCAAAGGTATTGAACTGCCTACTAATTGAGACTCAACCTCTTAATTCAAGAATGTAAATTTCTAATCTAGTACAAATGAAAGCCTCAAATGATAAGTTCAGAGTTAAAACTTATCTTAACATAGTTTAACATTGCTACAGATCCATCAGCTAATCAACGTCTTCCTTGAACTCTGCTCTGCCTCCTTCTACAATGTGGTGATGGTTGTCTTCGTTCTTTATTAGTTCAACTGCCTCCGCCATTATTGATCTAATTGGTTCGACATTTTTAGATTAGATCCAATTTGGTAAAGTAGATGATTTTCTCTCTCCTGTTGGTGATAATGCGTAGCGTCGGACCGTTGTGCTTTTTCCTTCTTTTGTTTTTTTTGTTTGTTTTACATATGTCTTTTGTATTTGGTTTTTTATTTTATTTTGTTTGTTGACCCAAGTTGTTCATATGGATGGTTTTGAGTGTGTTTCATATTTGTTTACTCCTCCATCTATTTGACAATTTGGTTCAGGCTCTACTTTGTTTTATTGTTAACATATGGAAATGATATGTACTCTTTTTCCTTACAATGTACCCATATAGGTTAGAGGGATTGCAAGGTTTTAATGAGGCATGTCATGCAAGTATATGTGTTCTATGTTAGTATATAAAGTACCATTTTTCAAAAATAATTCATAGAAATTTCACGAAAATTCAGAAAAATCTTAAAATTGAAAAACGTCTCCAAAATAATATTTCCGACCTTTATAAAAATTAACAAGGCAATCGGATGCTATTTACTAGGATTTTCACCTTAAAATATATCATTAATCAATATGAATAACCATAATTCATCAGCAAGTATATATAATCATTCCATCATTCAAAAATATGGCAAATCAACGCAAAATATTCAAAATTCATCTTAATACCAAAACCATAAAAGATTTGAGATGTAAATATTATTCACCTTAGCTTTATAGGGATTTAGGAACTTGAAATTTGAATGGATTTGATTTGAATTAGTTTTTCCTTTGGCTTTTGTTAATCTTCTTCCCTTTTTCCTTACTAATGGTGGCCGCCTCTTGTTTTAAATTTTTTTAAATGAAATGAATATGCAGTATAATACACAGCCAAGATTTGGAAGATACAGGAATGACCTCTTTTCCATTTTACCCCTCATATATTTCACTTTAAACTCTTTCTTAATTTATTGGTTTCAAATGGCATGACTACCCTTAATTAAAATCAAATCTCAATTTTCTAATCTGCACATTATTTTATTTAATTTGACTAATTAAATATCCTAAATAATGTTACCAAAAATCTAGGGTGTTACAAAAATGTACGGTGAAATCTTTCCAAAAATCAAAATGTTCACTTACCAAAAACCTTTTCAAAGCCCTTTTAAACTTTGAAATGGCGTAGCACTTTGAAAATCCTTTAGCAAAAAATGATTTTTTTTTTCTACCTCAGGCAAGCAAATAGGCTCGGCCTATGCACTGTTGGGCTCGGCCACTATGGAAGAGGGCTCGACCAACATGGAGGAAGGTGGGTATGGACTCATTTGGCTAAGAGGAGAAAATGGAGAAAGAAAGGAAGCGTTTTTAAGCTATTTTAAAGGTCTAAAAGAAAAGAATATGGTTTTAAACTAAGAAAAATTGTAGGAAGTCATTCAAGTGAGTTTACAAGCTTTTGAAAAGAAAATAAATTTTTGAAAAGCTTTTTGAAAAATGAGAACGGAAGGTGAGAGAAAAATAAGATTTGTTAGAAACAAAAATCAAGTTCATTTATCTTTGATTAACATATACTACTTTTTAAAAGGATTAGTACACATCAACTATAAACGTTAAAAAAAACTTGCTGCAAACTTTGACGTTGATTATAGTCTAATTTAGAACGAAAACATTGACGATCTAAAGCAAATGTATGTAAAAATAAAGTGAGTTAGTTAATATTTAAAAAGCAATTGAAGCTTAAAGTAATCAATGTTGCTTAGGACCACTAATTTGGTTGAGGCGGCACTGAGTGTAAGAAGAAGAAAGGAAAGAAAAAGGAAGAGGGGAAAGGGAATGGATTTCTGTGGATGAATGCAACGAGAAATCCCAACGCTAAGTTTGCTAAAAGGATGAAGCGTGTGCGATTACGTATTCATTTGTAATCGTGATAATGACCAGTACAGATTTGACTGATGAATCATTTAAAACAATGCTAACTTAATACATTTATTTCATACTAATACAAAGTTATGTTCATTGTCACAGGATTTGATGAATCCCATTATAATATTACAGAGGTAAAAACTGTGCAGTGCATGTCCGGAACATACTAAATGTGCATTGATTTTGTTTAGTAGAGCATAATTCATTAGTTTAAATATCCAAAGGATGAACATGCCTACACGATTCAAATATTACTAAAGACATTAAAGTAAGCAGCGAATTAAACAAAAAAGGAAACATTTCGAAAATAATTGAAAAAACCATCACACTTCAATCTCCTCTTTGGGTCATCAATTAACCCTGCATGAAAATAAAAACAAAATTGCTGTCAGGATCTAATAACGAGTCTGTATAACACAGAAATCTGATTGTGTGTGTCTCTCTCTCTGTTGCGATACGGTCGCATTTGAAGGTAAAAAAGAAAAACATGAAAGCATTTGTGTGTGATATGATCGCATTTTAAATAAAAAAAGGAAAACATGTAAGCATATGAGATACCTTTATAGAATGGCTGATACCAAATAGAACAATACTTCTTATTTTGGGTTGAACCCAAATGCTGTGATTCTTCCCCACCGTCATTACAGCAACATATAGTTGTTACAGCTTGGATTTTTTCCTTCCTTGGAATACAACGCTTACACCTTGCCCTGAAATAAAAGCGATCAGACCGATAGACTGGTTCAGCCACAGTCACTCTCTTTGGTTTATCTTTATGACAGTGGGGTAGAAAGACCCTGTTCTGAAGCTTTTTAGCGTTTGGCAGGGACGTGGCAGACAGGGTAGATCCGAGAAACAAGCTTCGGCCACGCAAATCATCAGTCTCTTTCCAGACCATCCTCTTTAGATCAAGAAGAAACAAACAAATCCCGCTCCCAATGTTTTTGACCCGAACTGCCATCACCGTGTCGATCCACTCAACAAGGTAGTAGCGGCAGCAGTGGATATCATCATCATCATATTTGTTCCTGAATTTAACACTGTAAAGTTTCCAAGTCCTTTCTAACAAATCAAAGACTCCTAGTCTGTCGCCTTTGCTACCCAAGCAGTAGAATCGACCATCCAAGTACACTGGGTTCGATGACAAGTAAAACGGCTCGTGACCATTGTCGTACTCCAAACCCAAAGCCCAATTCGACCGTTGGAACAAGTGCACGGTGACTTGGTTCTCATGGGACGTGTTGATTAGAAATATTACGTAGCGGTTGTTACGCAATCCTATAGCAGTGCCATTGAAGGATATGTTGCTCGTTATGCTCGGAAAATCAACCGAGTACCCATTTAAAGGGTCGACCATCCTCATCAGCATCTCATCCTGGTTGTAGATCAGCAGAGTTCCATCTTTTGCACTAATGATTTCGTAACCTCTCAAGTCCAAACGGAATCGGCGGAATTGGAATGCTTTGTTTAACAGCGGGCTGTAGCAATGGAAAATGGCCCCCTTTCCTCCTTCTTCTTCTCCTCTAATTCTTACATGGATCAACACGGGGCTTTTTCCTACCGGATAGACGGGCCTTTTTCTTTCAATTATATCCCTCCAACTCTTGCACACGCATGCCAACTTCGCCACATCCTCGTATCGCAGCTTCGACATTATCAATTCTACCACATCAGTAGGTAGATCTAACCATGAGAATTCTTCCAACTCCAATGCTTCTCTCTTCTTCACTTGATCGCATTCCCCATTCATACCTAATGAGGAGTCATCATCTACTATTGTTTACTACTTCTTTTTCGAAGTCTTAAAGTATAGGGCCCGACTTGGTTTCATTTTTAAGCTTTGTGCTTTCTGTTTTCATTATGTATTGTATGTAAAATATTAGAAAGAAGAAGAAAGAAATTATCTAAAATTCCTAGCCATTACGACGACGAACGGACACCGGTGGAATTGAATTTTCCCCCGTGCTTTTGTCATGTCCCAAAAGCACGGAAAGCAAAACAATTCTGTTTTCCATCTTCCAAAAACAAGAAAAAACAAAACAAAACAAAAGCACAAAAATTGTTCTACCATCTTCGTCGTCGTAATCGCTAAGAATTTTAGGGTCCGTTTGGTTTCATTTTGTATTTTGAGTTTTGTGTTTTTAAACTGCACTAAGAAATAGCGAGAAATAAAAGAAGGAGATTTATAATTCTTATCCATTGCGACGACCAACGGACAACAAACTAGTTGGATTATTCTCCGTACTTTTGTTATCCCTTGAAACATGAAAAACAAAATAAACTTGTTTTCTATTTTACATGTTAATTTCATTTTTCAAAATTGTTTGTTTTTCAACAATACGTACAACGGACGTGCTTTTGTATAGACGAAAACACAAAACACAAAACGACAAGCCAAACGGGGCCTTATATTTTCTTTCTCGCTCTCTTCATATTTTGTACTGCATATTGAAATTTCAAAATGATACCAAACGGGCCATAACATTCTTCTCTGATGCATGTTTATGAGCAAACCATTTAGGTGTTGTTTAGCCAATAGATAACAAAGTAGAACATAAAAGTGAACCTGTAAACGTATACTATTAGATCTCTATTAATAGATAAATTCATTTACCTCTTCCAACGAAGCCGCACCACATCATCATTAGAAACTTCAAACTCATCAATAGTGTCCTAGCCCAAGTTACAATACTTTCTATCATCGTTGTTCGATGTCTGATGAATAAAAAAATCGAAAATATGTTACGTACGAAAGTTGATAAAAAGTAACTGCACTTAAAAATGCAAACTTTAAGGACAAACAGTCACAACATCATTACACTTGCCAAACATAACCCCCTCATACAGTATTTTGAGTACTTCGTTGTGGATTTAGCTAGAGATGACAATAACGGTTTTTTCGATTTAACACCCTAAATGTGGCAGAAATAATAGGATCGTAATGTAAAATAGACAGAAAACTAATATTTCAAAATAAGCAAGCACAATCAAAGATGCAGAGATAAGAAAATACTATAGCGAGATAGTGTTCGTCCACTTTGAGGAGATAAGATTTTATTACTTTTGTTAGAATAAAATACGATCAACTACAGTTATTATCATTTTTAACTCTCTAATTTAATTCTAATTTAAATTAGAGTCATGCCAAATAGTATTTCCATGTAACACACAAAACGGAATTGATTGATATCGGTTCAATTCAAAAATTAGAATAGTTAATGTTATGCTTTCAAGTTAGGAACGACTTATAGGTTATGCTAGTGTTTATTGTATAACACAGTTGTATCCAAAAATATTAGCTATACTTTGTATCTTTGGAATTATTTGAGCATATTTATCATTTAAGTTTGTTAATAATTTTTCAAAAAAACCGATCCAAAAAACGCACAGTCCAAAAGTTTACGCTCTACCCTCACATTACCAAAAAAATTCAAAAATCCCGGTTAAAAAATTATGCAAACGTCGTATGTGTAGCACGGGTTCACAGTTGTTTTTCTAGATAATAAACTTATCATTATGCAAAAAAGGAAAAAAAGAATAGAGATTTAATTATTGTTATGCTAACATTGTCCAACTTCAAACTCAATCTATCATTAATTTAACTTAAACTGGATGGTGGAGAAATGAAAGAATAATTTTTTTTTAAAACAGTAATAATTAAATAGCCATTACATGCTTATTAATGTTTTACAAAGCTTTAGGTTGGCTTTAACATGATTTTCACATTAATAAGGTTTTAAATATTAAAGATGACAAGATAGTTTTACAGTTGCATCCACTTTTTTATACTTACTACCAGCATACGTTCCATATTGGCTTCATCTAATAACTTGAAGAAACGCTTGGCCTCTGGAGTTTGACCTTCAGAATTAGATGGTTGGCCTCGAAAACTAGTATTTTCTGCAACTACAGGCACAAATATTTCATCGAGAAAATCATTTATTTCACCTCTCTCTTTGATCATGGCCCATTTGTGTATCATTAACTTGATTAGAATAAGCCTCACTTTCTACATAAGAATCCTCGATGTAAGATTATATAAAGGGGATCCATTCCACATGAAAGAAGATGACCAGCAATAGTTACTCTATCATTGAAATAATGATTGCAACATTTTTTACAAGGACAAATGATTTTATCTTTTTGAATAGATTTGGAAAAAGCCTCATTCAAAAATAATTCCAACTCGTTTCTATACTCATCTAAACTACGATCAACATTTACCCAACTTTTGTCCATAGATTAACTGCTGTCAAAAAATAAAAATATCATGCATATAAATACCCTTCCTATTTAACATCGATGTAGTACAAATGTATAGTTATTTCTCAAAGACCTTACCTATTTATCAAATGAAAAAGATACAACTAAAGTAACAAGTAGTTATATTCCACAAAGATGCAAAGTATAGTTATTAACTTCTTATACCTACCATGTTCATAATTATTCATGCATTTGTTCTAGCTATTAGGTTAAGCATATTCTATTTTCTTATTAAAACTAGATAAGGTCCAAATTAATTAATCACATATTTGGATAAGAATTTTTACTCAACCAACCTTTATCAAAAAATAGGATGTTGGGGGATCACAAAAATTTACCAACGGAGAGAAAAACTAAAAATAATATAGCATTACTTTGTTAAGGGGTTTGATGAATTTAGTGATCCCTTAATTAGTCATTCTAGCTTTCTTCTTAACAAATCTCATGATAATTGCATTGTTAATCTTACATCACAACAAAATAAGTTAAATAAAGATCTTACATATTTTTCCTACAACTATTTGTTTGTTATATGTATAACAGTTGTTCAAACGACCAAACAATGAAATAATTACAATTTTCAAACACATGGATTTATGCAGCAAGAAATAAAGGAAAAGAATCACTGTTTTTGCAACAATAATAGAAAGCAAACAAGAGTTGGACGAAGAAATAATTACGCTAATCATAATTGCTTATATAAAGATAAAAAAATCCTAAAGCAAAAAAAAATTGAATGTGTATGTACTCCTTATTGAATTTAGATGCTTAGTAAATTTAGATGCTCCTTTAATATAAGATATAGTCTAGGCAATATTAAAAACACAAATTTAGACTAGACAAGGTTAAAAAGATCAATTTTCCATTTGAATCGGATAAGGGAGATCTCACAACTATTTCATCGCCTAATTTCCTATTTGATCTATTTCATTACTCTTTGAACTCCTTATTTACAATCTATAATCGGTTCCACAATCCGCTTTAAATCAAGTGTTTTGACTTACGCCATCGATATTCTAAACAATCACTTGTTCAATTTTAGTAATTTGGAAAGGAAATATACAAAACAAAGATGGAAGTATATTCGAAATATAACTAAAGATATAAATACGTGGAGACCAGCATGAAGTAATAATTGGAAAATACACAATTTCTGCAAGGAAGCATACAACTATTTGATAATAAATGTGATGCATGTTTAATTTCAACACAAATGTCAATTTTGACATAAAATACCAATTTGTTCATGTTGTTTACATTTGTTTTGATTAAATTTACATGCCAGAATATTGACATATTTCCTCATGCATGACATTTAGAGTTTTCCTTTTGTAATACATGAACTTACATTATATTTACTATTTTCTAGAATTATAAATAGTGTCACCTCTATCAAAATCACTAATGTAGATAAGAAATAAACAGTTACATTATAGAGTTATTATAAATGCAAAAATGTTACAAATAAAGATATAAATAAGATAATGTGCTAATATTCTGCAAAACTAGTCAAGCTGACAATACTATAGTCATTAATTATGTCCATTTATTAATAAACCATTATTGTCTTTAATTTATTTTTCTTTATGCAACTTTTTTGAATTTTTAAAACTTCCATCATTATTTAATACGATACACATAAAAATAGATTTTTTCCCACAAAACCATTAATACTTTTTTAACTAACACATGATTTGCCCTGGCGTTAGTCAAATATAACTTTGGATTCAAAATAATAAACAAGATTATTTTACTGGAAAATTGATATGGAACAATATGAATGAATTATCCCTAAATTTTCACTGAATCATTTCATCTCTTTAAAATTATGAAAAATATGACCAATTTAAACTCTATATAATGGCTCATTAGCTAACTTGTTTTAGCCATGGTTTTATATGAGGAATACAAAAAAGTTTCATACAAAATCGGTAACTACGAAAAGTTTTATGGCCTAAATTTCTCCAATTATCCAAAAGACTTTAAATTTCTACAATATAGTTTTTAGGAATCCATTCTGTTTTTTACCAATTTAATCCATTGCGGTGTCAAATTCATACGTCTTGAACTAGTTTCCCTCTGGTAGGAAACTCTTTCGTCTTCAACTATTACTTTGACATATGCTTTAATCAATAATGTGTTTTAATCAATAATGCAGTATGCTGCTCCATAATTAATCAAACTTTATGTGTGTAAAATCCACTCATTACATTTCACTTAACAAAATAATCAGTAATGGGAAAAATTAAGTAGTTAGTTTACAAAATACCAAAAACATCTCAAATGTTTATTTTTTTTAAGTCTATTATTTGGTAATCTATCAAAATCTAAACATATCTCTAGGAAGTCATTTTAATTATTTTGTTTGAAATGCATTAATACACACAAAACATATCAGAACCATTTTATATTTTATTTTTGTTTTGTGCATTGATAGCTTAAGAGTTGATTTCTTAATAGTCCGAAGAACAAAATAAGGATATGGAAAAAAAATATTTCCTTCTATTTTGACAGTAACAACAGCCAACTGCAACTGATTTAGGAAGATATCAAATAATGGAAAACAAAAAAACGATGAAAATTTACTCAATAAATAACTATGCTGAAATAATTGTATGTTGAAAAACAATTTCAATTGCGAATAAGATTATAAATACAAGTAAAATTTACCATAAACAGTACCTGTTGATATGCTATCTAGGGTTTTGTCTTTGAAGTAATTGCAAATGAAAGATGAGATGACATGAATCTGGCAAGGAAGGAGGAAGGAGGAAAATGAAGAAAGCACGAACACCTTTGCTAATCCATCGCCCCTTTCTACGATGCAGCCGTATTTTTTAATTTAGTTTTCGAGGCAATTTACCCAACAAATCAACAACGGCGTTACTCAGAGAAGTTTAAATAGGCACTTGTTGTGTTAAATGGAGACATAATATCTTTTTTACCCCTAATTATTGTTTAATAGACTTAAAATGAAGCCCTTTATTTAATCTATAACAGTACGGCGGAAGGATCTGAAGCTCTCTCGTTAATTATAGAATTTATCTCCATTCTTTTTAATTCTCTCCAAGTTTGATTTATGTATTTTATTTTAAAAATCTTATAATTTACCACTTTACAATTGTTCTGCTAAACCTTTCATGCAATTTTACATTCAAATACCTACTTTAAAAAAAATCAGCAATTATTTTCAAATCTATCATAATTCTCTTAAAACTTTTACATTAAAGTTCATTTATTTAAATTACTTACATAATGCAAAATTTAAACTAATTGTTAACTTAGTCAACTAATATTTATTAACCTAAAAAACGAAAGTTTTAATATGTATATTATAGGTACATCAACAATTTGGTTAAAAAGTCATATATATATATATATATATATATATATATATATATATATGTATGTATGTATGTATGTATGTATGTATCTTATAACATAAATTATATACGTTAATGACAGAATGACAGTAATAAATATATTTTATAATTTATTTAATAAATGAAATTATTATACATTGCACTGTAAACTTCTATTAACTTTAAATACATAAGTTTTAATTTTTTTTACAACCGCAAATAAAACCCTTCTCAATTATCTTTTAATTATCTTTTAACATTTTACAATCGCATTTCAAAACATTCATTCTATTAATCTTTGGCCAAATCTTTTATGCAAATTTCTGAGTCCTTCAGTATTTGATCACTCTACAATCATTTTAACATGGGGAAATAATTCTTTAAGCAGGAGCCCTTCTTTTAAATTTTATAAATCCTGGACTAGTCATAAAGATTTCCATAGCATTGTTTTACAGGTATGGCAGGAATTAAAATTTGGAAATCCTATGTATACACTCAAAGCAAAGCTTCAAAGGTTGAAATACAAACTAAAAGTTTGGGCTAAAGATAATTTTGGTGATGGTTCAAGATTTTCTGATGGAATAAGAAATCAGCTTATTCACAAACAACAACAACAACTACAGCAAAATCCAATGAGCACAATTTTAGCTTGTCAGGAATCTGAATTATCAAAGGCTTTGCGTGAGGCACTAGAAGTTGAAGCTTTAATGAGGAAAGAAGTATTACATGAAATTTATGAAAAGCATGGAGATAGGAATACAAAATATTTTTAGGATGCAACTAAAGTTAAACAGGCAAAAGGAAGGATTTTGTGTATAACTGATATGAATGGAGCTTTGCAGGAAAGTGATGATTTAATTACTAAGGCCTTCATAGATTATTTCTCATCTATACTATCAAATCCTAAGCCATTGATTCCAAACCTTTTACCTCTATATAAACTACAAACTCCATTCTTGGATAATCATTAAGCTAATAAACTGATTCAGGAGGTATCATTAGAGGAAATTGAAAGGGCAGTGTTTTCTCTTAAGCCTAATAGTAGTGGTGGCCCTGATGGCTATAATGCTTTTTTCTTTCAGAATTCATGGAAAATTATTAAAATAGATGTTATCAAAGCTATCCAGTATTTTTTCCCACATAATAAATTATCTGTTTGTGTCAATGCAACAAATATAGCTCTGGTGCCAAAGAATAACAATCCAGTCAATGTAGCAGATTTCAGACCAATATCATGTTGCAATGTTTTATACAAAATCATGGCCAAGATAATTGCAAGTAGACTACAAACTGTTCTACCTTCTATCATATCAAGAAATCAAGTTGCTTTCATGCCTCAGAGAAATATAAGTGATAATATTTTGTTAACTCAGGAACTTTTAAGAGGTTATGGAATTGCAAGTATTTCTCCTAGATGTATGTTGAAGCTTGATATTCAAAAAGCATTTGATTCCATTTCATGTAGCTCTACTATAGAAATTCTATCTAGAATGAATTTCCCTAAACCAATGATAGCCTGGATTTATACATGTATATCAACCACCCACTATTCTATAATAAGAAATGGATGTACAAAAGGTTTTTTCAAAGGAACTCAAGGGGTTCGTCAAGGTGATCCAATATCTGCTCTTTTATTTATTATTGTGATGGAAATCCTGAATTCTCTATTAATTGAGCAAGTACAATTAAAGAAATTGGAACTACATCCAAAATGCAAGGATCCACTTATAACACATCTCTTATTTGCTAATGATCTAGTAATTTTTACCAAACCAACTTCTAATAATATTTCTGCAATCCTTGAGGTACTGAAGATTTTTTATGATATTACTGGATTAAAGATAAACTTCAGCAAATCGCACATCTTATTAGCAGGACTAAGTGGTAGTCTGAAAGAAGAAATTATAGCTCTATCTGGTCTTAAGGAAATGAAACATAATGCTAAATACTTAGGATTACCTCTTATTACTGTAAGAATTACTAAAACTGATTGTCTTCCATTATATGAGAAGATTACTGAAAGACTATCTACATGGCCAAATACAAAATTATCACAGTCACGAGGACTGGTTATAGTTCAGAGTATTACAAGTGCAATGGCAAGTTACTGGATGAGGCACTATATTCTTCCAAATAAACTCATATTTATGGTTAATAGTGCAATGAATAGATTTTTTTGGCATGGTGATCCTTTTTCAAAAAAGCTCATTCTAATATCTTATAAAAAGATTCAGCTACCAAAAAATAAAGGAGGACTTGGCATTACAAATCTAAAACTGTGGAATATTGTAGCCTTATCTGTATACTTTGATAAAATTCTATCTGATAAAGATGATCTATGGATACAGTGGATTAAGAAAAATCTAATAAAAGATAAGGACTTCTGGTCAATGAAGATTCCTAATATTTGCAGCTGGAGTTGGTGAAGTTTATTAAATCTTAGAAACACCTTTCTTCCAATGATTCAATGTAATCCTCTAGAGAATAATGAATTATCATTCTGGTCATCTCCTTGGGCAAAAAATGGTTTCATTATTCAACAAAGTTTATCTTACTCTTTAAAAAAGCAGACTGGTATTCCTTTTAATTCAGAAGTTTCAACATATATTAATGAAAGATCTATTCTTCTACCTTACTGCAGTTCAAACTTGGTTAGGAAGTTATGGCAAACTATATCTTCTTTGGCTCTACCATCTTCAAAGCTTAAAGTGCTCTGGTCCAGGAAAGGAAAGGCGCACTCAATATCTCTGGTGTATAAAAATCTGGTAGGAAATATAATTTTAGAAAATTTGCCATGGGCAACAAGAATCTAGATTGAAAAATCTCATGCAAAAGAAAATTTAATTTTATGGAAAATAATGGCAAATGCTTTAAATACAAAACAGAAATTGACATACTTGGGTATTATAAGCAATGAAGATTGTGTGCTATGTCATAATCATCCGGAAACAAATATCCATTTATTTTTTGAATGTAATTTTGCTTATAGAATTTGGTGCAGGTCGCTTGCTAATAAAAACTTTCACAAACCTGACAAAAGCACAAGAATTGAATGGTTCAATATTTTCAAAGCAACAAGGTGGAAAACACCAAATGCAATAATTCTTATGATTGTTTTGAAGGCTTTTGCATATGAGATATGGAGTGAAAGAAATAGAAGAATATTTAACATGAAGATGGAAGATGCAGATGCAATATATAGTATATTAAACAAGAGAATTCTTAAAAGGATTAGCAGACTGAAATGAAAGAAGAAATGCATTGATCATGAATTAGTTTTGTCTTATTATGTGAGATATTGAACATTGTGATATTGTGTATTTGTTATAAGGCCGAACTGATATTTGTAATTTTTCTGTGTGAATAAAATGGACAGGGTTCCCTTAGCCCATTTGTGACGACCCGGAAATTTTAATGATTTAAAATGGAATAATAAATTGATCTTTAACATTTGAAAGGTTAATTTTAGCTTGAATTCCAAATATTAATATTTATTAGATAATTAAAGTATTGAATTATATAATTGAAATTGGGTAAATTGTTGAATTTGAGATTCTAAGCCTGTTTAAAATAATTTATAAAATCTATAATGAGGATACCGAAGATAATAGAATAGTTGAAATTCAATTTAAAGGTGATTTGTTCAGTTTTGAAAATTTATCGTTTAAATCGATATTTAAAAATAGCCTTCCGAGGCACAGTCTTGGAATTCGATGAAATCAGTTTCATTAGATCCGTAATAGTTAGTTATTATCGGATTTCAATTTTCGTAACAATCGGAGTTGTCGTGTAACATTCCGCCTTTTCGCACGATTTAAACCGACACACATGCCGATTCAAACCATACGGAAGGGCAGATTTGTTATGGGGTAAATAAGAAAAAAAAAACAGAGAAGGAAAAAAACAAATAGAATCTCACAGCGGAAGGATAAAATATAATAAGAAAATATACAGTTTATAAAAACTGTTTACAAACATTTATATAATACATATCAGAGTTACACATACCAATAACAATGCAGCGGAACAGTGTGAGTGTAGTGCAATACTGTAAATAATAATAATACAAATTCTTCGTCTTCGTCCTCCAAAGCTAAAGTCTTCGATCCTGAAACGCTCGGACTGACCCGAGCGAATTTGAAAAAACAAAAACACTCGAGTCAGAACTAAAAGATCTTATGTGAGTTAAATTAACAGAAATAAATATGAGTACAGTAACTCAAGAGATGCTCGGGATTTACATCTCCTAAGGATCCGTTAAACTATTTACTATATAGTATATTGCGCTATTATAATAGTGTCTAATTGTAAAATAAACTTACTTTTAAATAGCGTTAAGGCTTTACATTTTCCACCTTAACACAGTTATATATTCCCATAGTCTATACAGTACAGTAATCTCCCCCGTACTGCGCGTCGTCAGAGGGCACTCCATAGGTATGGTACAAAACCAAAATCGTATAAGGCGCGATAGGGTAGGTGACACGGCACAACTAGGCAATGCCAGGGTAGATATACCAATTACGCTTCCGGGTCGATGGTAACGCGTAGCCGCAGCTACCGCCCACCTCGAACAAACTCCCCCAAAATCAAAAATAGAAGTGGCCACTGAATCAATCCAAAGTCGAAGTATAATATCGAAGAGGAGTGTCCGATCAGAGGAATGACCTCATTAACCCGTCAATCGCTCCTGTTTTAGCCACCTTATGCCAACTCACGGGAGTCGGGTCCACGTATTTACCTTACAGGAAACGTCGCCCCAACCTACTTCATTCTGGAATCTCCACCGCGTACACGGTTAGTCAAAGTGGTTTTCGGTATCGACAGAGAGTATGTCCATATCCGATCCTGGTCTCTTTGCCAACCAATCGTTATTATAACACCGCGGTCATTTAAAAATAGTTTATACTTTAAAACCAGAATATAATCCATTTCAAAACCATAATATTACGATATCATTTCTTCTTTAAAACCCAAAAAGATTCATTTTGATATTATTTTATAAAACCCAAATCAATGATATCATTTCCCAAATATAAATCTTTTCCAAAAATTATGCCACTTTTAAAATTTATAATTCCTTGTAACCAAATATTTGAATATTAACTTTCAACATAATACTTCGAAATCCATAGTTTTTAAAACCATTACTTTCAAAACTAAATGGTCTGGATATTCAACAGTATATAAAATAAGTGGTTTAACTTAAATGTTACTTTGAAAAGAAATATTTCTCGTGGCTTTACAATACATTTCTTTATTTAAAGTTAAAACCAAAATTTAATATCGCTTCAAGTTCCAAAACCATTTCAATAAATTCATATATATACGTATATCCATTTTGAGTATAAATATTTCAACTAAAGTTGGATTTATTCTTTCAAATCAAATGTTCTATTAATTAGCCTTGAATATTCACATAGAATCCATAATTTATAAGACTTCAATTTCTAGTAATAAATTTTATATATTTTCCAATTAAAGTTATACTAGAATATTCATTTAATTTATTTTGGGAAAATCCAATTATAAATATCATATCTTAAAATTTCCAACTTAACATTTAAACATAGGATATAAATTATCAAACTCCATTTACTAAATTTTCTTCCATTTTAATAAAGAGATTTATACACCTTTTATTTCAAATTTTTCAACTTCATATGTATATAAATATGGAAGAAAACATTTATTCAGTATAAAATTTAAGATTTTTATAAACCGTATTCCATCCAAACCATAGAAATCACATTAAAAATAGTTATATATAGACCGCGGTGCCTATATATAGTTTTCTATCCTATGGTCAAGTGATACGGATATTTATCATTTCAATCCGCAATTTAAAAAAATAAAACTGCGGTTGTATATCATTTCAAACCGCAATCCCGAATGAAATGTAAATGCATACTAACTTGCAGTTTAATGATATCCAAATAAAACATTCATTCAACAACACATCCATCATCCAATCACAACATCGATCAATATCAATCAATAACAATTATATATATGATCATATATAACAGGTGATAACTGGCAGTTTATTCAAATTAAATTTATCAACTACTAATCTAACAGTTTATTCAGTAATAATTTATACAACTGTTAACTAGCAATTCATATGCAACAAAAATTTCCAACAGTCAATTAATACACAATAAATCAATTAAATTAACAGTTAAATTTAATAAAATGCAATTCAACAGATATGAATGAAATAAACATGCCAAATACTCATAAATAAATTTCTATTCATTTTTAAAATTTATTTAACAAACATAAAAGCTTCTAGTAATTGTGAGTGGGTTAAAACACTCACCTTTTGAATTTAAATCGAATGTAAATCCGATTTAAACCCAAAATTTGACAGTCTCTAAATTTATCCAAACCAGCGTCATCAGATCCGGAATTTAATTACGATCCTAACAAAAGAAATTTCATGTGAAACAGAGTTCGTATGTGAAAGTTATCACAATTAAATGATTTGCAATTGAAATAAAAAAAATTAAAAATAAACAAAGCAAAAATAAAATACCGTGCCACATCCACCTTCCCTCGTGAAAAACGCATATGCTTCTTCTTGATTGCTAACTTTGTTCCGTAATTTTTCTTTTATTTCGATTTACTTTAATTTTCCTCCTTATTATATGAATGTATGTATTTTAAAAGGTTTGAAAGAAAAAGAAGATTTGAAAAAGAAGAATTGAAAAAAATGATTAAAATAAGAACTGAAAACGGAAGAGAAGATCTAGATTTGAAAAGAAGAAAGTTTGAAATAGAAGTAAATTTGAAGAAGAAGAAGAAGAATATTTGAAGAGAAAGAAAGAAAAAAAAATTAAAATGAGAGATAATAAGGAGCTTTGAGAAAAACAAGAAAAAAGAAGAAGAAGAAGAAGAAGAAGAAGAAGAAGAGGAATAGCATGGAGGCTAGGGTTAGAGTTAGGAGAAACAAAATGTAATAGAAGAATAAGAAGTAGGTTATTTATAAGGTTAGAGTTAGGTTTAGGGACAAATAGATTTGAAAGGAGAGGCTGCTATTAATTAGAAATAAAGTGAATATGAACACTTGGTATTGAAATATAGCAAATATGAACAGTCCTTTTTTTTTTTAAAAAAAGTAGCAGGTATTAAAAAGAGGTATTTATTAATTAAAAAAAATGAATATGGAGGGACAAAAATAAATGACACGTTTCGTTAGTTTGATTCTAAATTAATTAAGTGCTAGATACAGAAAAATTTGAATACATCATATATATACATTCATACTTTAACTGTGTGACAAAATTGCTAAACATACATCAAGTACGATTAATTGGTGACGATATATAGGAATAATCAACAATAAATGTGGATGCAATCACATAAGGATCTAATAGGGAAGGAGATAAAAGTAACAACGTTGATTAATTCCACTTTCCCACTTTAGCCAATCCAATTACAAAATTTAAAATTTTATAAAATTTCTCTCCTTTGATTTCTTAAACAATTTTAATAACTAACAACAAGTTCTATGTTAATTCAATCATTAATCATTTCGCCAATTACCAAATTAAATTACAATTATTCGCAATAAATCAAATTATTAAATCATATACTCTTATACTCTCACTTAAATCCAATTAGATAAATAGATTTTATTTCCATTCCAACTCATTTGATTGCAAATAAACTTTTTACCATAAATAAAATTCCAAATTATTAATAACTTTATTCCCATTTCCTTCACATACAAACATCATATTATAAAGGTATCTATATTATTCTCCATTGGTTTGCCTTAACTTATTTAAGGTAACCTTACATTAATATCTATTGCTATGTTTTCAAATTATTCTTCCCTCATTCTTCTTTACCAATATTAATTCCACAACTTGTTCAATTTGAAAATCATTATCATATTTTCCAAATGTTACCTTAATTTAACACTTATGTAACGTATTATTAGATTCGTTGCAAGATTTCAATTTCAATCCCCATTTCTTAATATACTCAAATTCTGGACATTTTTATTTCCTTACCCGTAAGTGTAACATTTATTGCCAATTCCATCCAAATTTAACATGTAACCCTTAACAATGTTTTCAATCCAAAGGTTATACTTAAGTTTACGTTGTATTCTACAACTTATCATATTATGAAGAAAATTCACATTATTCCCCAATATTACCTTAATTCATATTAACTTAACATTAAATTTACTCTTCATTCTATTATTAACCTATTAGTATTAAATAGATGAAATTAACATTGGTTTTACACTCTATTACGTAGATATCCTTAAATTTTATCTAAGTTTATATTTACATAATATTCCAACATTAAATTGCATCCAATTTTTTTTTTCTTCCTTTTTATTTTAATTAAATCCAATTTCCCTAAAGTTACATTCAAACAAGTAAATTTTGATTTCCAATCAATCATTATACTATAACATTCTTAACATTTTTTCATTACACTACTAAATTCTACCTTGATAAGTTTGCGCTTCTATTGCTTTACTTTCACACTTCCGTTAAAATATAAATTAATTCTAAAGTAACGTTTATTGTTGACCCCGCCATTTTAATTACTCATATTTAGATGAACGTTATTTCAAATAAGTTCATTGACTCATTTAAATTAGGTAGTTTATAGTAGTTGTTATCCCACCCTTACAATTATTTCCTACTAACGTGCTACCAACTCCTTTAATTAAAATTTGAATTCCAAACCTTATTTAATATACTAAGTAAGATAAATAACATATATAGATTGCTACCAACTTTCCTTTTCTTGCATCTATGTGTTTATTACTTGACACACCAGTAAATATTACATATACACAAAATTCCGTTATCACTTGCCTAACAAGGTTATTATCACTTAAGATCTCACTGCATCCACATTTTCACATTTTCATTTCCTAGTTTCTTTACTTTATTCTACATAATTTATTACAAATGGGATTTTCTTTGGTTTACATCTTATTTGTATTTAACATTTCTCAATCACCAATTCATTTCACTTTAACTGCGGTAAATTGGCGGATAAATTGAATTTGATTCCCAAAATCTAAATTAACAAGAAACAAGGGTAGGTAACATACAATAGTCATTACTCCAAATTCTAGTCACCTAAATAGTCTTTTATTCCTTGCAAATAAATGTTACTATTTATTTTCATAGTACAAATCTCAATGATTATTCCATTTTATATTTGCTTAGGCCATTTATAGTCCACTATACATATCTACATAAATGGGTAATTTATTCAATTCATTAAGTGTCAATTCTATTAAGCCCTGTTTATATCTTATGCATTCTTCTATTACTTTACAAAAGGGAATAACTTTTAAACTCATACACTTAATAACAAAACCGTTATAAATCCAATAAACTTCCAAATCCAAGTTTGTACACATTTTACACAACTATTATGATTTCTCACAAACGTTGAATTTATTGAATGACCATTTATTATAATTTAATTCCCTTAATTGAATCAAATGCTTATTATTATATATATTCTTTTCATTCTACCATTCCTTCCCATTATAAATTCATTAACGTATTTACACATCTCTATCTTTCAAATATAAAATAACCAAACTGATTACAAACACTGTTTCTATCAATTTTCATAGGTTTGTTCAAAACTATACTTTTGTTTACATAAAATAAATTTTATGTTTCTATTAGTTTTCTTTTCCTTTCACTACAGGCATAAATTATTACTATCTACACTAATTACATCTTTGTATTAATGAACACCATTTAAGTTAATATTTATACTAACATTCACAAATTCAACATTTATTTGTTTCTTCAAAATTACTTTAAATCAAGTTGTGAAAATTTACATTATCCACATCTATTATCATAAAATTTTATAGTTACACTAAATTGCAACCACTATACCAAATTTCTACGTTTACTCCTAAACAAATTAGAAATTATATTAATTCATTTTATTAAATATCATAAATTTAACGGGTCGTTACAATCTCCCCCACTCAAAACTTTTCGTCCCCGAAAAGGAAAAAGAAGGGAGGAGGAAGATTTACAGTGCATCTTATTTCAAATATTAACTTATAAACAATATTTTACTGGATTAATTTCCTTTATTGAAATATACTTGTTTTATAATCATTATATCCTTTAATACTTGAATTATTAAAGTTGGAAAAATACTTTCACAAAATTCTAAGTCCAAAATTTCCTGAAAATTTTGGCAAAGTCTCCTTTGTACGGAGGGACTCTGGAGAAAATATAATATCCAAATATACAAATATATTACACATATTATCCAAATAAAATATCCCAACACGGAAAAATATATAAAATAGCGCTTTATACGTAATCCGGAAACGTACCTATTTGTCGGGCAATACGCTTATTATTACGGAACCAAAAGCAGTAGCAGTTGCTTCCATAACCTGTATTTTCTTATAAGCCTAAAAGGTTAAATATTTATTTTAAAATGAACTATTCTAGTGGATTCAATCATTCATATCCAATCAAATGCAACAACCATACATTTTAACAAACAGCACACACCGCAAACAAAATCATTCAATCAAACAAACAATTAGTTGTTAGGTTCAAATTCCGAAATTGTACGAAATGTAAAATAACTATCAAGTGCATCCTTTACTCAACAGTCTTAGATGGAACAAAGATAGATTATTTCTCCATCCAACAACTTCAAAATTCCTTACCCAACAACCATACATCAACCAAACAATTCAAATCAACACCAAAATAGCTTATTATACATTTATTTCATACTTCAGTGGTTTGATTTTCTTCCCTTCATTTATGAGGGATTTCTTTGTTCTTACAAGTTTTATTTTCCAATTATCCCAAAATTCATTATATTTGTATTTCCTTTTATTACTTAAGTTTCCTTTTATTACCTAAGTTTATAAAATAAATTCTCATTAATAACAACAAATATTTTGAATATCTTCATTTCCTTACTCTTCACTTGTAAGATTTCCCTTAAATTCTTAATCTGCTAACATTCATTCTTATAAGTGGAAGTTTTTATTTATCCATTAACTATGAATTGCAGTCATTTAATTTTTCCTACTTTCCATTATATTAGAATAGGGAAGATTAAAACATACTTAAGTCAATAATCATACAATCAATTCTTATTTTGAATTTCATTTTATATACTTAGGTTCATATCATCTATTAATAATTCTTAACCCTTTTTCAGTAAAATTTCAATTATAACCTAAGTTTATACCATTAAATTCTTATTATAACAGTAATTTATTGAATACTTCATTTTTCCTAAATTCCTACTTGTAAAATATTCAATTCCAGTTTCTCATTTAACACTTCAACTTTTATATTTGGGTAAGTTATTTATGTTAAGGAAATTGCAATTGAACTTATACAAGTTTAATCTCCATTCTTTTAATTAAATTTAATGTTTATCCATATTACTCTTTGTCTCATATGTATGCAAATTCCTCTTTATAGCTTTGCAATTATTCTCTTATTTCAATTAGAGGTTTCAATTCATTTATTCCTTAACTTTTATTTCACTACAATTTAACAATTGATTAATTAATGGAGAATTTTAGAATTGGATTCCGGGTCAGATTTCAATTTATTTCAAAATAATAGATAAATAAGTTCTTACAACTCAAAATCTCTAATTATAGTTAGAACAATAAAAGAAATTTTTTTTTAGAAATTTTCATAATAAATCTGCAGTAGAATTTACTACAGTGGCCTTTCCCCTTCGAAACTCGAAATGAAAGTCGATGATGCGGCCGTCATCACCGAATTTATTTTCCAGTGACAGAGAGGAAAGTACAGAATTTAATTTTTTTTTTCCCAAAATCTTCTTTAAAACAATTCTTCCAAATTATACGAAATATTTATATAAGAAATTACTTATAAACCAAATCAATAAATTTCACAAATTCTTTGAAAGCAGATTTGGAAAAAATCCCGGACTTAAGTTCTAAAATCTCCAATTTGATTTATCATAATTTCAACTTAGCTTCAGTTATTATAAATATTTTATTTCCTAACACCCAATCTATAGCAACCAAATATATATATATCTTTATAAAATATTTTTATATATAGAAAATATAATAGGCAAAATTCTTTCATTTACCTATACTAAAACAAATATTATGTCGGTCTGTCCTATTAAGTGTTTAGAAATCCCTATTGATGACATAGCGTCCCATGCATCAACCAGAATTTATAAATACAAAGCGGAACAGATTAACACAATATAAAAATCTTTTTATTAATACTAACAAATACGCTCTCTCATATATATACACTCAGCGACTCCCATAGGATATTACTACCCTATTAACAAAGAGTCAAACCCCACAAAGCCAAGGTTTATCGCTAAACCAAAGCTCTGATACCAACTGTAACATCCCGCCTTTTCGCACGATTTAAACCGACACACATGCCGATTCAAACCATACGGAAGGGCGGATTTGTTATGGGGTAAATAAGAAAAAAAAACAGAGAAGGAAAAAAACAAATAGAATCTCACAGCGGAAGGATAAAATATAATAAGAAAATATACAGTTTATAAAAACTGTTTACAAACATTTATATAATACATATCAGAGTTACACATACCAATAACAATGCAGCGGAACAGTGTGAGTGTAGTGCAATACTATAAATAATAATAATACAAATTCTTCGTCTTCGTCCTCCAAAGCTAAAGTCTTCGATCCTGAAACGCTCGGACTGACCCGAGCGAATTTGAAAAAACAAAAACACTCGAGTCAGAACTAAAAGATCTTATGTGAGTTAAATTAACAGAAATAAATATGAGTACAGTAACTCAAGAGATGCTCGGGATTTACATCTCCTAAGGATCCGTTAAACTGTTTACTATATAGTATATTGCGCTATTATAATAGTGTCTAATTGTAAAATAAACTTACTTTTAAATAGCGTTAAGGCTTTACATTTTCCACCTTAACACAGTTATATATTCCCATAGTCTATACAGTACCGTAATCTCCCCCATACTGGGCGTCGTCAGAGAGCACTCCATAGGTATGGTACAAAACCAAAATCGTATAAGGCGCGATAGGGTAGGTGACACGGCACAACTAGGCAATGCCAGGGTAGATATACCAATTACGCTTCCGGGTCGATGGTAACGCGTAGCCGCAGCTACCGCCCACCTCGAACAAACTCCCCCAAAATCAAAAATAGAAGTGGCCACTGAATCAATCCAAAGTCGAAGTATAATATCGAAGAGGAGTGTCCGATCAGAGGAATGACCTCATTAACCCGTCAATCGCTCCTGTTTTAGCCACCTTATGCCAACTCACGGGAGTCGGGTCCACGTATTTACCTTACAGGAAACGTCGCCCCAACCTACTTCATTCTGGAATCTCCACCGCGTACACGGTTAGTCAAAGTGGTTTTCGGTATCGACAGAGAGTATGTCCATATCCGATCCCGGTCTCTTTGCCAACCAATCGTTATTATAACACCGCGGTCATTTAAAAATAGTTTATACTTTAAAACCAGAATATAATCCATTTCAAAACCATAATATTACGATATCATTTCTTCTTTAAAACCCAAAAAGACTCATTTTGATATTATTTTATAAAACCCAAATCAATGATATCATTTCCCAAATATAAATCTTTTCCAAAAATTATGCCACTTTTAAAATTTATAATTCCTTGTAACCAAATATTTGAATATTAACTTTCAACATAATACTTCGAAATCCATAGTTTTTAAAACCATTACTTTCAAAACTAAATGGTTTGGATATTCAACAGTATATAAAATAAGTGGTTTAACTTAAATGTTATTTTGAAAAGAAATATTTCTCGTGGCTTTACAATACATTTCTTTATTTAAAGTTAAAACCAAAATTTAATATCGCTTCAAGTTCCAAAACCATTTCAATAAATTCATATATATACGTATATCCATTTTGAGTATAAATATTTCAACTAAAGTTGGATTTATTCTTTCAAATCAAATGTTCTATTAATTAGCCTTAAATATTCACATAGAATCCATAATTTATAAGACTTCAATTTCTAGTAATAAATTTTATATATTTTCCAATTCAAGTTATACTAGAATATTCATTTAATTTATTTTGGGAAAATCCAATTATAAATATCATATCTTAAAATTTCCAACTTAACATTTAAACATAGGATATAAATTATCAAACTCCATTTACTAATTTTTCTTCCATTTTAATAAAGAGATTTATACACCTTTTATTTCAAATTTTTCAACTTCATATGTATATAAATATGGAAGAAAACATTTATTCAGTATAAAATTTAAGATTTTTATAAACCGTATTCCATCCAAACCATAGAAATCACATTAAAAATAGTTATATATAGACCGCGGTGCCTGTATATAGTTTTCTATCCTATGGTCAAGTGATATGGATATTTATCATTTCAATCCGCAATTTAAAAAAATAAAACTGCGGTTGTATATCATTTC
The DNA here is from genome assembly GCA_030765085.1 of Allium cepa. Classification (NCBI taxonomy): domain Eukaryota; kingdom Viridiplantae; phylum Streptophyta; class Magnoliopsida; order Asparagales; family Amaryllidaceae; genus Allium; species Allium cepa. The sequence goes on from CM060928.1 coordinate 70,053,184, forward strand.
AAACCGCAATCCCGAATGAAATGTAAATGCATACTAACTTGCAGTTTAATGATATCCAAATAAAACATTCATTCAACAACACATCCATCATCCAATCACAACATCGATCAATATCAATCAATAACAATTATATATATGATCATATATAACAGGTGATAACTGGCAGTTTATTCAAATTAAATTTATCAACTACTAATCTAACAGTTTATTCAGTAATAATTTATACAACTGTTAACTAGCAATTCATATGCAACAAAAATTTCCAACAGTCAATTAATACACAATAAATCAATTAAATTAACAGTTAAATTTAATAAAATGCAATTCAACAGATATGAATGAAATAAACATGCCAAATACTCATAAATAAATTTCTATTCATTTTTAAAATTTATTTAACAAACATAAAAGCTTCTAGTAATTGTGAGTGGGTTAAAACACTCACCTTTTGAATTTAAATCGAATGTAAATCCGATTTAAACCCAAAATTTGACGGTCTCTAAATTAATCCAAACCAGCGTCATCAGATCCGGAATTTAATTACGATCCTAACAAAAGAAATTTCGTGTGAAACGGAGTTCGTATGTGAAAGTTATCACAATTAAACGATTTGCAATTGAAATAAAAAAAATTAAAAATAAACAAAACAAAAATAAAATACCGTGCCACATCCACCTTCCCTCGTGAAAAACGCATATGCTTCTTCTTGATTGCTAACTTTGTTCCATAATTTTTCTTTTATTTCGATTTACTTTAATTTTCCTCCTTATTATATGAATGTATGTATTTTAAAAGGTTTGAAAGAAAAAGAAGATTTGAAAAAGAAGAATTGAAAAAAATGATTAAAATAAGAACTGAAAACGGAAGAGAAGATCTAGATTTGAAAAGAAGAAAGTTTGAAATAGAAGTAAATTTGAAGAAGAAGAAGAAGAATATTTGAAGAGAAAGAAAGAAAAAAAAAATTAAAATGAGAGATAATAAGGAGCTTTGAGAAAAACAAGAAAAAAGAAGAAGAAGAAGAAGAAGAAGAATAGCATGGAGGCTAGGGTTAGAGTTTGGAGAAACAAAATGTAACAGAAGAATAAGAAGTAGGTTATTTATAAGGTTAGAGTTAGGTTTAGGGACAAATAGATTTGAAAGGAGAGGCTGCTATTAATTAGAAATAAAGTGAATATGAACACTTGGTATTGAAATATAGCAAATATGAACAGTCCTTTTTTTTTTTTTAAAGTAGCAGGTATTAAAAAGAGGTATTTATTAATTAGAAATAAAATGAATATGGAGGGACAAAAATAAATGACACGTTTCGTTAGTTTGATTCTAAATTAATTAAGTGCTAGATACAGAAAAATTTGAATACATCGTGTATATATATATATATATATATATATATATATATATATATATTCATACTTTAACTGTGTGACAAAATTGCTAAACATACATCAAGTACGATTAATTGGTGACAATATATAGGAATAATCAACAATAAATGTGGATGCAATCACATAAGGATCTAATAGGGAAGGAGATAAAAGTAACAACGTTGATTAATTCCACTTTCCCACTTTAGCCAATCCAATTACAAAATTTAAAATTTTATAAAATTTCTCTCCTTTGATTTCTTAAACAATTTTAATAACTAACAACAAGTTCTATGTTAATTCAATCATTAATCATTTCGCCAATTACCAAATTAAATTACAATTATTCGCAATAAATCAAATTATTAAATCATATACTCTTATACTCTCACTTAAATCCAATTAGATAAATAGATTTTATTTCCATTCCAACTCATTTGATTGCAAATAAACTTTTTACCATAAATAAAATTCCAAATTATTAATAACTTTATTCCCATTTCCTTCACACACAAACATCATATTATAAAGGTATCTATATTATTCTCCATTGGTTTGCCTTAACTTATTTAAGGTAACCTTACATTAATATCTATTGCTATGTTTTCAAATTATTCTTCCCTCATTCTTCTTTACTAATATTAATTCCACAACTTGTTCAATTTGAAAATCCTTATCATATTTTCCAAATGTTACCTTAATTTAACACTTATGTAACATATTATTAGATTCGTTGCAAGATTTCAATTTCAATCCCCATTTCTTAATATACTCAAATTCTGGACATTTTTATTTCCTTACCCATAAGTGTAACATTTATTGCCAATTCCATCCAAATTTAACAGGTAACCCTTAACAATGTTTTCAATCCAAAGGTTATATTTAAGTTTACGTTGTATTCTACAACTTATCATATTATGAAGAAAATTCACATTATTCCCCAATATTACCTTAATTCATATTAACTTAACATTAAATTTACTCTTCATTCTATTATTAACCTATTAGTATTAAATAGATGAAATTAACATTGGTTTTACACTCTATTACGTAGATATCCTTAAATTTTATCTAAGTTTATATTTACATAATATTCCAACATTAAATTGCATCCAATTTTTTTTTCTTCCTTTTTATTTTAATTAAATCCAATTTCCCTAAAGTTACATTCAAACAAGTAAATTTTGATTTCCAATCAATCATTATACTATAACATTCTTAACATTTTTTCATTACACTACTAAATTCTACCTTGATAAGTTTACGCTTCTATTGCTTTACTTTCACACTACCGTTAAAATATAAATTAATTCTAAAGTAACGTTTATTGTTGACCCCGCCATTTTAATTACTCATATTTAGATGAACGTTATTTCAAATAAGTTTATTGACTCATTTAAATTAGGTAGTTTATAGTAGTTGTTATCCCACCCTTACAATTATTTCCTACTAACGTGCTACCAACTCCTTTAATTAAAATTTGAATTCCAAACCTTATTTAATATACTAAGTAAGATAAATAACATATATAGATTGCTACCAACTTTCCTTTTCTTGCATCTATGTGTTTATTACTTGACACACCAGTAAATATTACATATACACAAAATTCCGTTATCACTTGCCTAACAAGGTTATTATCACTTAAGATCTCACTGCATCCACATTTTCACATTTTCATTTCCTAGTTTCTTTACTTTATTCTACATAATTTATTACAAATGGGATTTTCTTTGGTTTACATATTATTTGTATTTAACATTTCTCAATCACCAATTCATTTCACTTTAACTGCGGTAAATTGGCGGATAAATTGAATTTGATTCCCAAAATCTAAATTAACAAGAAACAAGGGTAGGTAACATACAATAGTCATTACTCCAAATTCTAGTCACCTAAATAGTCTTTTATTCCTTGCAAATAAATGTTACTATTTATTTTCATAGTACAAATCTCAATGATTATTCCATTTTATATTTGCTTAGGCCATTTATAGTCCACTATACATATCTACATAAATGGGTAATTTATTCAATTCATTAAGTGTCAATTCTATTAAGCCCTGTTTATATCTTATGCATTCTTCTATTACTTTACAAAAGGGAATAACTTTTAAACTCATACACTTAATAACAAAACCGTTATAAATCCAATAAACTTCCAAATCCAAGTTTGTACACATTTTACACAACTATTATGATTTCTCACAAACGTTGAATTTATTAAATGACCATTTATTATAATTTAATTCCCTTAATTGAATCAAATGCTTATTATTATATATATTCTTTTCATTCTACCATTCCTTCCCATTATAAATTCATTAACGTATTTACACATCTCTATCTTTCAAATATAAAATAACCAAACTGATTACAAACACTGTTTCTATCAATTTTCATAAGTTTGTTCAAAACTATACTTTTGTTTACATAAAATAAATTTTATGTTTCTATTAGTTTTCTTTTCCTTTCACTACAGGCATAAATTATTACTATCTACACTAATTACATCTTTGTATTAATGAACACCATTTAAGTTAATATTTATACTAACATTCACAAATTCAACATTTATTTGTTTCTTCAAAATTACTTTAAATCAAGTTGTGAAAATTTACATTATCCACATCTATTATCATAAAATTTTATAGTTACACTAAATTGCAACCACTATACCAAATTTCTACGTTTACTCCTAAACAAATTAGAAATTATATTAATTCATTTTATTAAATATCATAAATTTAACGGGTCGTTACATGTCGTTTGACCCTGGCAGCTCGAAACGCGTAGAACTATTTTAATCGATTTAATTTAAAATTGATTGTTTTCTTCTGTAACTCGCGCATATGAGCAAACTAGCCTCCGAAACACGTTCCATTGTGTTCGGAGTACGGGTAAAACCTTATGAACGCCTGTCGGCATGTCTGATTCGGGGTTCGAGATTTTGCGTTATGCTAAACGAGATATTTTCAATATTCGATATTATAAAATAAATTAAAGGTCTGAATTGCATCACCTTAATCACGTGACTTTGGTTTAGCTTGCACCCAAAGCCACTTTTAGAAATATCTTCCCCGTTTTGCTTTCAGAGGAATGAATCGAAAATCGAAAGGGAAAAATACTGAGAACGAGAGATAATGGCTTCCTTCTTTTCTTCAGATAAAAATAAAATAAAAATCAAAGCGATAATCTTCCTTCCTCTTTGTAACTCACGCACTCCAACCCCTAGCCATAAATCGCGATTTCCAGTCCCCAAAAAAAAAGAAAAAAAAAGAAAAAGGGTCGCCGCTCTCCCTCTCGACCCTCTCATCCTCAAATTAAATGGAGGAGCAATCCAAATCGAGCGCGCATGAGATTGACTCGCGACGTCAACTCAGCTAAGGAAGAAGAGGTTACCGTGGGTTTGTACTGAAGTCGCGTTCGAGGCTCGAAGTCGCGAGTCGTCGCATGGGTCGCATCAATGGCTAGGGTTTAGTTCGCGTGCGAGGGTGCCTGGAGACTGTGTGGCGTGACGCGACGATGGTGGGACTAGGGTGTTGTGAGGTGACTGACGACGAACCCTGGTGGTTAGGGAACGAGCTTGGTTGTGGATTCGCGACAGTGGTGAGCAGTTTTATCTTATTTTAATTTTTCTGAGCCTAGATAAATATAGGTAAGAAGAAAAAAAAAAAGAGAAAATGTACTATGTTGTTGACTGCAGAGTTAAAATTTGAAATTTGGTAGGAACTATTTTCAGTTTTCGAATTGGAAGATATATGTAAGGATTTAGAAGAAGGGGGAACATTAGTTTAAGAAAATTTAATTATTTGATTCAATAAAGATTGAGTTAAATTAAATTTACAAAATGAAAATGAAACTTATCCAATGAACTTATAAAATTATTTGGTAACTGGAACATAGTTTATAAAATAGAAAGGTAGTTTGGAATCAATTATTAGATAAAATGGAATTTATTAAATAGAAATTGAACTTGTTTCGAGTATTAATAAGATCGTACAACTGTTTATACAAGGTTTGAATCTGAAGAGAACAAATTGAGATCGGGTTTGGATTGCAAAATCAAAGGTGAGTAAATCTCACACTGTTGAATTTCTATTTTAAATTTTAATTGGTTAAATTTAAATATCTGGTTGAATGATTGCATTAATTTGATATGCGTTGTGAATTGATGGTCTGGTTATTGTGATATTGGATGATTCTTGAATTAATTGTGGTTTGACTCGACATATTGGGATTTAAGTTGTTTAAAACTTAAACCATACAAGCTCGACTCGAACTCGTGGAGGAGAACTTAAACCATAAAAATGAGTTGTTTCCATTTAAATGTTAATAAGGATTTAATAGTTTGTAATTCATCAAATTAATAGGGCAATTAAAATGGATAAATTAATTAATTCAGTCAATTAATGATCTGGGGCGATTACTTTAGTAATTAAAGGTTTGAATTAATTAATTAATTTAAAGTTTAAGGTAATCCATTAAGTTTAATAAATCCAGAATAATCAATGGATGGTTGGATAAGCGATTACTTTATGTAATTAATAAAAGATGAATACTTATGTAATTAATCAAGAGATTAATTAATAAGATAGATTAATTAAGATGAATTAATCAGGAATAAGGGACTTAAGAAGAGTTAATTAATATATGTAATTAAGAATTAGTGGAAATAAAATAGTTAATCAATAAAATTACTTATTGATTTTGGCTAAGTACAATTAATATCGGGAAGTTAATTTAAGATAATTACTTGAATGTAATTGATAAATAGTTAATCCAGGGCGATTAATTAAAATGAATAGTGAAGGGCTGACTAATTAATTGATTTGGAATTAAGTAATATTGAATGAAGGAATCTAAGTAATTTAAGTTTGATTCAATTAGAATCAATTGAATTGATTTGTATGAGATTAAGCATTGCTTATGATTGAGTAAATGGTATTGGATGTTTTGGATGAGTGGGTATCTCTGATAGGGAATGTTGTGTATTTCATTTCAATATCTTGTGTTAGAATATCATGAGTTTCGAAGAGACCAGGTTCGGGTATTGGGAAATACCCGAAACCACTTCGAATTTTATAAATTGATTTGAGAAATCAATAGGGTGGAATAAAATTAGATTATTTTATCTAAGTTGGTACTTAGAAATTTATATATGGTATAAGTATGGTCTATAACAAATTGTGAATTGGTTAAAGTGGTATATGTTACCCCGGGTTTATATAAGTTGATTTCTTTGGTATGTCATATTAGTTGGATTTACTCACGCTGGTTTCCAGCCTGACCCGGGTGTTACTTTGGTGTAATGCTCGGGTCAGACTGAGTATTATAGATTTTCAGGTAGGACGTTCTGGAGCTCAGGAGCCGAGCTGGATGGCAATATCGTATAGAGTATTTCCGCTGAATTTATATTATTGTTAATCCGAGAAATGATAATTGTAAATATATTCAGTGACTGTAAATTATGTGAAACTCTGATGTATATTAAATGTAATCGACAGATATAGTATTTTTTTTGTAAACTGTTATTATTATTGATTATTATATTTTATCCGCTGCGAATGTGAGATGTTTGGGGTTTCTGTTCTTCTTCTTCTATCTCTTTCTTCTTTTTCATAACTATCTGGAATTTTTGGGTTCGAAAATTTCAGGTCGTTACTGTAACGACCCGGAAAATTTTAAAATTTTTTAATTGATTCTATAACGTATTTAATTGAATATTTGTGAAATCTTATAATAATTGAATTTTTAAATAAAATGTTTAAATATTTAGAATACGTATATTTAAATATAGCAGATTGTAAATTTTCAAATAATTTTATGGAAGTTTATTTAATTGAGAAAACGTGATGTCCAATTCAAGCTATTAATTGCTTTAATTGATTTCTGAATCAGTGCGTAACGGTTTCTTTTTACTACCGTTAAAGATTTCTATTGCTTAATACTTTTCCAATTCAGGTAGACTTTTCCATTCGTAACCATTAATAAATTTGAGATCATCGACCTTGCTTTTATTATTCCTTGTAGTTTCGTGCACTGACTTTACTTTTCCCACTACCCATAATTTTCTCTATACGTTTCTTTTGCAATTGAAGCGTATATTTATATTTATGGTGGTGCGTTTATTCTGGTCTCCCTTTATTTTTGTTTTTAACGCTCGAAAGAATCTCAAATCATCAAGCTAGTAGCATCCGTTCCTTCCCTCGCTTTCATAAGGCCTATAATATATAAACAACTTGCTTATAGATCTGAACACAACTTTGTCATCAAATTTAATGTGCCTTCCTCTCCCTATTATTTCGGTTCCAACCTTCCTAGTAAATGGCTTTAATAAATTTTGGCTAAATCATAGCTACGGACTTTTCAAATTTCTTTCATTTTATATTTATTTCCAATTCCTTCATTTGCTTCAAAAATTTTGAACGTGCCTAATCATCTCAGCATGTATATATAATGTAAGCCTACCTTTCCTTAGAAAGCTATTGCTCACAAAATTTCCTGATTTCTTTCCTTTTATCCATTTTTATATCCTTGACTTTCAAAACTCATTTTGTGTTGTACAAACAAACAAAAATTTATTGCTTTAAGTGTATAGCTAAATCAACTATTGACCATTACAATTACTTTTATTTTTATATTCATTTCAATTTATTACTTAATAACGTTTTTATGAATCAATGGACAGCTTTACGTTTCTTTTGCTTTTGAAAACTTTATATTTATAGTGTACGTTTCTTTTGCATTTCAAAAATTTGAAACATGCTGCCCCATTTAAGCCATTAATTATTTTAATTATTTTTCTTAATCGACATATAACCGTTGCTTTTTATTATTCCTGGATTTACATCCATACTTTAATCTCTGCTGTTCCATTTATTTCATTTGAAATCTAAATTTATTTACCATTCATTTATACGCCCCTTTCTCTTCCTCTTTTTACGTTATTTCCCTGCTTGCAAGATCTGTTGCCATTCCCGTATTTATTTCTTTCCTTTTTGAAATTTAAAACGTATACGTTTTACATTTATTTATTTCTAAACCATCCATTGCCTTTCCTTTAAATCAATCCATTCTCTTTTTATTTGTTTTAATTTATTTCCTCTTTTCACCAACACTCAATCTTTATACATATTTTTTTTAATTCATTTTCTCTATTCATGTGCATTCAATCTTTATACATATTTGTTTTAATTTATTTTCTCTTTTCACCAGCATTCAATGTTTATATACATATTTGTTTCATTTTATTTCCTCTGTTCACCAGCATTTAATCTTTATATATTTGTTTTAATTTATTTCCTCTTTCTTTTTTTTCCTCCTTAAATTATAGGAATAAATTCCTAAATTTCCTCTAGCCATTACTATCTTTATTTCTTGCCACTTTAAACAAAATTTCTTTCCACTCTATCAATGTGAGGCTTCTCTTATAAATGCAAATCACTCGTACATACCCTACTCCATATCAATAGATCTTCATCTCCTCTCTTGCGTGTGAAGCTTCTTCTGTAGGTAAATGGCTGCACTAATTTTTTTTTCTTCTTATTTCTTTTCTCTTTCTTCTTCTTTTTCCTCCTTTTCTTTTGTTTTCTTATTGTTTATATTGCTTTTGCTTTTCCTTTATTTTAAGCATAACATGCTTCAAGTATATATTTTACATTATAAGTATGTTTATATAGTGCAGCGCAAGTATACATTAAATATAAAGTTATAAACATTTGCATTTGTTCTATGGTTAGTTTTATATGAGTATTTATTGAAATTTGTTTAGTATGACTTCTGAATATACATTGGGTTATTTCATACTGTTTATATATAATATAAGATGTTTAGCAGTCTGCATATATGTTACAGCATGTAAGATTTTTATAAAAAAAAAGAAAGGTGTTAATTTTATATTGTATTGTTTATAAAAAGGTGTTAATTTTATAATATATATATTGTGGGACAGTATACATTTATAAACATATTAATATACGGTAAGTTATAAAACATAAGTTTGATATATAGGTAGAGTTTGCATGGGTTTAAATTTTCCTTCTGTTGTTTAAAATATAGTTGTAGAGTTATAAAATTTTGGGGAGAATATATAGTATAATATATTTTAAGTTAGTTTGTGTGTCTGTCCAGAGATGAATTACTATACAAATACAGTTTTATAAGATCTAAGATCTGTTGTTTTAAAATGTAAGTTTATACTAGTGACTATATGGGTTAAAATTTGACATTGATATTTTTAAGATGATAAAGAAAGTTTAATGTAAGTGTTAACATGTAAGAAATGCCTGAAGCCTGTTTTAATATCAAAGAAAATACTGGAATTTAAATTGTTAAATTAAGTTGGAGTTGTGCTCTCGCCCTTCTCTTTCTTATAAATATTTTGCAAAAGGTAAATTTATATCAAGTATAAGGTGTGTAGTGTTTCAGCAAATCAAGGAAAGTCGATATTGGTCTTAATAATAATAATGTGGAATGTTGACTTAAATGTTGATTTAAATATGATTATAAAAAAAAATTATGTTAATATTGGTTTTAAACATAGTTTTGCAGTTTTGTATTATTTGCATTTGTTTGAAAACGTATGTATGTATATGTAATTTTAATGTGTTTCAAAACTAATATTGGTTAAGAGAGTAATATAATAGAATAATATTTGTATTTCATTTCGGTCTACATAAAGCAGTTTCTGATCTATTTTCATCGATCTCTATTTATCAGTTGTCCATCGTATTCGTGCCAATCTTGCTTCGCTTTGAAAATTTTGTTTGGATTTGTTCGATGTCTAGATCGTGATCCAGCATAGCTCAATTCTTTGTGCAATCTATCTAGCCTCTAAAGGTGAGCAATCGCTCACGATTCAACATTCTTATATTTATTAAATTTGATTTCAATTGAAACGACAATTGAAATATGTTGTTATTAGTTATTTAAATTGTTTATATGCTATTATTTGTAACTGTTCACCTGTGGGATATGACACCATATCCTGTTGTTTATATTATACTGTTATTGATGATATATGCCTGTTATATTATTATTATATGTTATCACTCTGCAAGTTCCCTGTAGTTTAGAAATCACTATGGGTTGAAATGATACATACCCGAACGGACTTTAGAATAGGAGAAAATCGTTATGGGTTGAAATGATAAACCCAAGCGATTTTCATTTAATTGAATTTGGGATTACGGGTTGAAATGATATCCTCCCGTATATATTTAGTGTACGGATTGAAATGATAAATATCCGTAGCACTAGACTATATGATAGGAAATATATACAGACACCGTTGGTCCATATAAATATTATGAATATAATTTTGGAAAAAATATATGGTTTAAATAATATTGATTCTTAAGATATTATATAAATGGAAATTTTATATATAGATTTAGTCGTAATATTTGATTTAAATTAGATTAATTTAATACGGATAATATGGTTGAGTATTTATGTAAATCTATATTTCAAATAGATTTTCTTGTAATAAATTGAATAATTAAGATTGAGAGATAAATTTTGGTTTATTAAAAGTAGTATTTAAATGAGGATTTATTTAATTAAATCAATTTGAAATTTTTGAATGGGAAATTTAAAGGTATGATTTTATAATTGGATTTTTGATTTATGTGATTTAATGAATATTTCACGTTTAAATAAATTAAAGAAAATATTGAGTAAAATGTAATTAAAGGTTACTTAAATGATATTATATCTAATGAGGGAGTATTTCAAGACTAAATAATAATGAGGTTAAATCGAGATCTATAGGAAACTGTTAAATTGAACATTTAAATACTAAAGCTTTGAACTATATTGGAATTTAAATGGTTTATTTTGAGATTCGGATCTGTATTTGAAATCAATATAGTTGAATTCGTTATTTAGAAACTAAATCGAATTTAAATTGATAAATTAAGATTGGATTTAATTTGAATAGGAAGGTCGGGTTGATGTTGAAACAATTGGTTAAGTTGAGGAAATTGAAAATACTTTACTCTATAAATTATTGAATATATATATATATATATATATATATATAAATACTATTTTGGGAAATATAGAGATATTTGAAGTGAAAATGATATTTGGTTTTGAAGTATAAATTAAGTTGAAAGGACTACGGTGTTATAGTGTATATTTCTACCTTGTAGATAGTTCTATGGACCCTTAGAGGATGGTTATCCCAAACATCCTTTAAGTTAATTGTATTTCAGTTGATATTTCACTTGAGTTGGATTTATTTAGATAAGAATGTTAATCCTGACTCGAGTGTTTTGTGTTTTGCTTTACGCTCGGGTCAGACTGAGTGATACAGCATTTGAGACTCACCTTCGAAGTTGGAGTTTGCTTGAAGATCCAGCTATCTATCCTTTCAGTCATCCAGTTGATTGGTCCAGAGAAGTCTTCCGCACGTACTGGAGACTTCACTGTATTTGAGATATTCTATTGTACTTTATCTCTAACTCTGTTTTTTTATAGTAGCTTCATGAACTACTATCTATTTATTCCGCTGCGTATTTTTGTACTACTCTGTATCTGTGATTCTGTGTTTGATTTATTTACTGTATATGTTGGGTTTTGCCAAATTTAATTAACAATATGGTATTTTGAGCAATTCAAGTCCGACATCTGCGGATGTGAATGGTCCAAAATAGCGGGTCGTTACAGTTGGTATCAGAGCTTTGGCTCTAGGCAAAACTTAGCATATATGGTAAATTTATTTACAGAATCACTTTCGTTCGAGTTGAATCTCTTCCTTTTTGACTCAATTTCCTTTGAGTTTTGGAATGTCCCTCGGTTCCGAAATTCATTCTTGTCTCTTCCTATATATATTCGTTTGATTCTGGAGTATCCCACAACTCCACCGAATGTTTTGTAAAGGGGGTGAAAACACCTTTACAATTGGCATCGATTCACCGAAGATTTTTGTATCCTCGGTTTACGATGATGCTATATCTTGATATGCTGAATTCCATCTCTGGCAATCGAATGTCGATTTGTTTTAGAATTCCGCATCGATCATATCCCTGAAGTCACGGTTGACCCGGTTAAGGTCGCCCGCGATTTATAGAAGTATATCCATCTTCTATTTTGTAATTTAATTATCTCATCTTTGATCGAGTCTATCTTCGAATCAGAATTCTATTGATTGGAGTTCCTCTAATTCAAATCTCTATCTTTGTTTTGAAATCCATTCTTAAAATTATTCTTTGAAAATCGAGTATATTTGCATTTTTGAAATTGTTTTATATATCGAAATTATTATTTTGATAATTATGATTTTATTCTATATAAAAAGTGAAAATGTTTTCGATAAGGATTATATACCTATATATAAAACGAATAAGAAATGGTATTCTATATATAAAAGTTTTGAAAGGATTGGAAATTTCGAAAATTTATAAGAAAGTGATTCATACAAAAATGATTTATAACTGAAGGGTTAAATTTGAAATTCGAGAATTGAATTCCGGTATTTTGAAATTGGTTTTAAGATTTTGGAAAATATATAAAAATAATATGATTTAAAAGTATTTTTCCGAATAAGAAATGTTTCAAATGAGTTCAAATGAATTCCAATAATTTTGAAGAAATTTCAAAGAAGTTTTCAAGAAAATAGAAATCCAGAACTCACTTATGTCGCTGGAAAATAATTTCGGTGATGAGTGCACGCATCATCGACATTGATTTTCGAGTTTCAGAGTGGGGGAGTGGCCACTTTAATAGCTTCGCTATGCAAGTGATTTTGTAAAACCATTTTTGATTTCAAATTCCGAAGTATAATTTGATATTTTAGAAAGATATAAGTATATATTTGAAACAATTTAAAATGAGACCGGTGTTCAGTCCTCGAGTTTCGGATTTAATAATTGGTTTATTGATTTATTGTTGATTTTCAACTGTTGAATTGAAAATTTGATTTCTCTAACTATTTTGAATGTTCGAACACTTCCAAATCGAGATTAAATTTTCAAAGCTAAGAAATTTCGAGGAGTATAAAATGTTTGATAAAGAATATAAATTTAGTTTTGAAATGTTGTGAAAAAAAAATATGGTTTTGAATAATGGTTTTCAGAAAGGTAAATTGGATATTTCAAATAGAAACAGATAGTTTAAAAGTTTTAAAGGGATACTTATAAATTTGGAAACTATTTTTAGTATAATTGATTTTGAGAAAATATTTGGTTTTGAAATTTAATTGAAATTAAAACCAGTACTTATATGGTGATTTTGGAAATGAATTTGTTTGACTTGAATTATTTTAATTTGGAAACTGGGATTATTTTCTAAACCTATTATTATGGGAACTTTGAAATTGAGATATTTAATTTGGAAGTAAATTTGGTGAAATCATATATGATTTTGAAACTGATATTGAAATGATTTGAAATTTGAGAACCTTATATTATTAAGCACTTGATTTGGGAGTGGTCGAACCTATATAAAATGGATTGTATAAGTATGAAGTTGATTTGAAATCTATTGATTTGAAAGGTACTCAATTTGGAAAGAGATTTTATATAATCGAAGTCTATATAAGTATGATTTGATCTACTATTGATTTGGAAAGTATTCGATTTGGGAAAAATGAAATCCTATATATATGGACTTTATATAAGTACGATATTTGAGAGTGATTTGAAAAGGTACTATATGATATATATTTTCGAAGTAAAGATATGGAAAGTGCCTTCTGCTTCATATCCGCTTTGTGGCCACATCGTGGATTCATTCTATCGATATTATTCTCTCTGATTTTTGGTTTTTCGGATGTAATACTCGAGTGTTCCCACCGTGGCGTAACCCATGGTTTTTTTTCTCTCGTGAATGCATAGCGCAATTGCCTGGCTGAGTCTTGCCTAGGGGTACGGATTGTTTCCTGGGGGATCAAGGCGTAACCATTGTGTATCCTGCAATCTGTGTAGGTCGCGAATAGTAGCGCAAGTGCCTGGCTGAGTCTTGCCTAGGGGTACGGATTGTTTCCTGGGGGATCCAGGCGTAACCATTGTGTATCCTGCACTCTACTAGTCATCATGGCGTAGCTCGCAGGGCTGAGAAAGCTTACGGATATGGATTGTTTCCTGGGGGACCCAGGCGTAACCATTGTGTATCTGCGAACCATGATCTGTGTTGGTTTGTTTGATTTGTTTGGATTGTACTTTCCATATCTGTTTTTAAAAGGTTTTTCAAATATTTTCACTGGGTGTTGAAACAGGTCTACTAAGTACTTGAAGAGCTCTAGCTTTGCGCCTGATCAACGCATGGCCAGAGTCTGCAAGAACGAGGATAAACTTATTAAAACATCGAGTTATAAAAGTATTTTCGAAAGAAAAATTGGTTTCGATATAAAAGTATTTTATTTATAAAGGTATTTTATTATAAAAGTATTTTCAACAAAGAAATTTTGTATTAATATTTGAAATTTAAATTCTTATGGTTTGAAATAAATTATTCGTGCCCGATTCTATTCTTTTGAATCTACCTCATCTGCTCAGCTTTATTTTTCACCTATATTCCGTTTTCGGAATTTACCTTCCTTTCCTTTTTGAATAAATCTTTTAAATATTGCTTATTTGTATACTACATTGTTTTATATAAAATTTTAGTGTTATAAATATTTTTGAAGTTATAAATTAAATAAAACATCTTTAAAGAAAATGATTATTAATTTATTGATAATATTTGAAAGGTATCTTGAGATAAATTAAAAATTTCATAAATTTTGGATTTAATATTTTCAATAGTCTTTGTAAATAGAAGTAATAATGTAAATAATTGTTTGCAAAGGAGTTTGAGAAGTATTAAATATTAAAGAAAATTAATTTCAAATGAAGTTTTCAAATAAATATTTTAAATAAAATTTATATAGTTTTAAAATTTATTGTTTATCTTGGCTTTCAATCTATTTTTTCTAGTTGTTTTATTCTCCTACCTCCTTCCTTTTCGGGGACGAAAAGTTTTGAGTGGGGGAGAGTGTAACGACCCGGAAAATTTTAACAATTTTTAATTGATTCTATAACGTATTTAATTGAATATTTGTGAAATCTTATAATAATTGAATTTTTAAATAAAATATTTATATATTTAGAATACGTATATTTAAATATAGCAGATTGTAAATTTTCAAATAATTTTATGGAAGTTTATTTAATTGAGAAAACGTGCTGTCCAATTCAAGCTATTAATTGCTTTAATTGATTTCTGAATCAGTGCGTAACGGTTTCTTTTTACTACCGTTAAAGATTTCTATTGCTTAATACTTTTCCAGTTCAGGTAGACTTTTCCATTCGTAACCATTAATAAATTTGAGATCATCGACCTTGCTTTTATTATTCCTTGTAGTTTCGTGCACTGACTTTACTTTTCCCACTACCCATAATTTTCTCTATACGTTTCTTTTGCAATTGAAGCGTATATTTATATTTATGGTGGTGCGTTTATTCTGGTCTCCCTTTATTTTTGTTTTTAACGCTCGAAAGAATCTCAAATCATCAAGCTAGTAGCATCCGTTCCTTCCCTCGCTTTCATAAGGCCTATAATATATAAACAACTTGCTTATAGATCTGAACACAACTTTGTCATCAAATTTAATGTGCCTTCCTCTCCCTATTATTTCGGTTCCAACCTTCCTAGTAAATGGCTTTAATAAATTTTGGCTAAATCATAGCTACGGACTTTTCAAATTTCTTTCATTTTATATTTATTTCCAATTCCTTCATTTGCTTCAAAAATTTTGAACGTGCCTAATCATCTCAGCATGTATATATAATGTAAGCCTACCTTTCCTTAGAAAGCTATTGCTCATAAAATTTCCTGATTTCTTTCCTTTTATCCATTTTTATATCCTTGACTTTCAAAACTCATTTTGTGTTGTACAAACAAACAAAAATTTATTGCTTTAAGTGTATAGCTAAATCAACTATTGACCATTACAATTACTTTTATTTTTATATTCATTTCAATTTATTACTTAATAACGTTTTTATGAATCAATGGACAGCTTTACGTTTCTTTTGCTTTTGAAAACTTTATATTTATAGTGTACGTTTCTTTTGCATTTCAAAAATTTGAAACATGCTGCCCCATTTAAGCCATTAATTGTTTTAATTATTTTTCTTAATCGACATATAACCGTTGCTTTTTATTATTCCTGGATTTACATCCATACTTTAATCTCTGCTGTTCCATTTATTTCATTTGAAATCTAAATTTATTTACCATTCATTTATACGCCCCTTTCTCTTCCTCTTTTTATGTTATTTCCCTGCTTGCAAGATCTGTTGCCATTCCCGTATTTATTTCTTTCCTTTTTGAAATTTAAAACGTATACGTTTTACATTTATTTATTTCTAAACCATTGCCTTTCCTTTAAATCAATCCATTCTCTTTTTATTTGTTTTAATTTATTTCCTCTTTTCACCAACACTCAATCTTTATACATATTTTTTTTAATTCATTTTCTCTATTCATGTGCATTCAATCTTTATACATATTTGTTTTAATTTATTTTCTCTTTTCACCAGCATTCAATGTTTATATACATATTTGTTTCATTTTATTTCCTCTGTTCACCAGCATTTAATCTTTATATATTTGTTTTAATTTATTTCCTCTTTCTTTTCTTTTTTCTCCTTAAATTATAGGAATAAATTCCTAAATTTCCTCTAGCCATTACTATCTTAATTTCTTGCCACTTTAAACAAAATTTCTTTCCACTCTATCAATGTGAGGCTTCTCTTATAAATGCAAATCACTCGTACATACCCTACTCCATATCAATAGATCTTCATCTCCTCTCTTGCGTGTGAAGCTTCTTCTGTAGGTAAATGGCTGCACTAATTTTTTTTTCTTCTTATTTCTTTTCTCTTTCTTCTTCTTTTTCCTCCTTTTCTTTTGTTTTCTTATTGTTTATATTGCTTTTGCTTTTCCTTTATTTTAAGCATAACATGCTTCAAGTATATATTTTACATTATAAGTATGTTTATATAGTGCAGCGCAAGTATACATTAAATATAAAGTTATAAACATTTGCATTTGTTCTATGGTTAGTTTTATATGAGTATTTATTGAAATTTTTTTAGTATGACTTTTGAATATACATTGGGTTATTTCATACTGTTTATATATAATATAAGATGTTTAGCAGTCTGCATATATGTTACAGCATGTAAGATTTTTATAAAAAAAAAAGAAAGGTGTTAATTTTATATTGTATTGTTTATAAAAAGGTGTTAATTTTATAATATATATATTGTGGGACAGTATACATTTATAAACATATTAATATACAGTAAGTTATAAAACATAAGTTTGATATATAGGTAGAGTTTGCATGGGTTTAAATTTTCCTTCTGTTGTTTAAAATATAGTTGTAGAGATATAAAATTTTGGGGAGAATATATAGTATAATATATTTTAAGTTAGTTTGTGTGTCTGTCCAGAGATGAATTACTATACAAATACAGTTTTATAAGATCTAAGATCTGTTGTTTTAAAATGTAAGTTTATACTAGTGATTATATGGGTTAAAATTTGACATTGATATTTTTAAGATGATAAAGAAAGTTTAATGTAAGTGTTAACATGTAAGAAATGCCTGAAGCCTGTTTTAATATTAAAGAAAATACTGGAATTTAAATTGTTAAATTAAGTTGGAGCTGTGCTCTCGCCCTTCTCTTTCTTATAAATATTTTGCAAAAGGTAAATTTATATCAAGTATAAGGTGTGTAGTGTTTCAGCAAATCAAGGAAAGTCGATATTGGTCTTAACAATAATAATGTGGAATGTTTACTTAAATGTTGATTTAAATATGATTATAAAAAAAATTATGTTAATATTGGTTTTAAACATAGTTTTGCAGTTTTCTATTATTTGCATTTGTTTGAAAACGTATGTATGTATATGTAATTTTAATGTGTTTCAAAACTAATATTGGTTAAGAGAGTAATATAATAGAATAATATTTGTATTTCATTTCGGTCTACATAAAGCAGTTTCTGATCTATTTTCATCGATCTCTATTTATCAGTTGTCCATCGTATTCATGCCAATCGTGCTTCGCTTTGAAAATTTTGTTTGGATTTGTTCGATGTCTAGATTGTGATCCAGCATAGCTCAATTCTTTGTCCAATCTATCTAGCCTCGAAAGGTGAGCAATCGCTCACGATTCAACATTCTTATATTTATTAAATTTGATTTCAATTGAAACGACAATTGAAATATGTTGTTATTAGTTATTTAAATTATTTATATGCTATTATTTGTAACTGTTCACCTGTGGGATATGACACCATATCCTGTTGTTTATATTATACCGTTATTGATGATATATGCCTGTTATATTATTATTATATGTTATCACTCTGCAAGTTCCCTGTAGTTTAGAAATCACTATGGGTTGAAATGACACATACCCGAACGGACTTTAGAATAGGAGAAAATCGTTATGGGTTGAAATGATAAACCCAAGCGATTTTCATTTAATTGAATTTGGGATTACGGGTTGAAATGATATCCGCCCGTATATATTTAGTGTACGGATTGAAATGATAAATATCCGTAGCACTAGACTATATGATAGGAAATATATACAGACACCGTTGGTCCATATAAATATTATGAATATAATTTTGGAAAAAATATATGGTTTAAATAATATTGATTCTTAAGATATTATATAAATGGAAATTTTATATATAGATTTAGTCGTAATATTTGATTTAAATTAGATTAATTTAATACGGATAATATGGTTGAGTATTTATGTAAATCTATATTTCAAATAGATTTTCTTGTAATAAATTGAATAATTGAGATTGAGAGATAAATTTTGGTTTATTAAAAGTAGTATTTAAATGAGGATTTATTTAATTAAATCAATTTGAAATTTTTGAATGGGAAATTTAAAGGTATGATTTTATAACTGGATTTTTGATTTATGTGATTTAATGAATATTTCACGTTTAAATAAATTAAAGAAAATATTGAGTAAAATGTAATTTAAGGTTACTTAAATGATATTATATCTAATGAGGGAGTATTTCAAGACTAAATAATAATGAGGTTAAATCGAGATCTATAGGAAACTGTTAAATTGAACATTTAAATACTAAAGCTTTGAACTATATTGGAATTTAAATGGTTTATTTTGAGATTCGGATCTGTATTTGAAATCAATATAGTTGAATTCGTCATTTAGAAACTAAATTGAATTTAAATTGATAAATTAAGATTGGATTTAATTTGAATAGGAAGGTCGGGTTGATGTTGAAACAATTGGTTAAGTTGAGGAAATTGAAAATACTTTACTCTATAAATTGTTGAATATATATATATATATATATATAAATACTATTTTGGGAAATATAGAGATATTTGAAGTGAAAATGATATTTGGTTTTGAAGTATAAATTAAGTTGAAAGGACTACGGTGTTATAGTGTATATTTCTACCTTGTAGATAGTTCTATGGACCCTTAGAGGATGGTTATCCCAAACATCCTTTAAGTTAATTGTATTTCAGTTGATATTTCACTTGAGTTGGATTTATTTAGATAAGAATGTTAATCCTGACACGAGTGTTTTGTGTTTTGCTTTACGCTCGGGTCAGACTGAGTGATACAACATTTGAGACTCACCTTCGAAGTTGGAGTTTGCTTGAAGATCCAGCTATCTATCCTTTCAGTCATCCAGTTGATTGGTCCAGAGAAGTCTTCCGCACGTACTGGAGACTTCACTGTATCTGAGATATTCTATTGTACTTTATCTCTAACTCTGATTTTTTTTTATAGTAGCTTCATGAACTACTATCTATTTATTCCGCTGCGTATTTTTGTACTACTCTGTATCTGTGATTCTGTGTTTGATTTATTTACTGTATATGTTGGGTTTTGCCAAATTTAATTAACAATATGGTATTTTGAGCAATTCAAGTCCGACATCTGCGGATGCGAATGGTCCAAAATAGCGGGTCGTTACAGTTACACCATTGCTTTTCAAAAAAAATCCATATATACGTTAATCACAGTAATAAATTTATTTTATAATTTATTTAATAAATGAATTTATTATACATTGCACTGTAAACTTCTATTAACTTTAAATACATAAATTTTAATTTTTTTACAATCGTGGATAAAACCCTTCTCAATTATCTTTTAGTATTTTATAGTCAAGTTCATATATTTAATTAATTGTGTAATTGTTAATTTAAAATATTTAATAAATATGATTAATTAATATTCATTAATCATCTAATAAATCCTAAAAATAAAGGAATTTCAATGTATACAAAATTATAGATATGGGACAAAATGATAAAATAAAAATTCTTTATTCATATATGTGAAGATATTTAAATCACATAACATAAAGCGTATATATACATAAATAATAATAACTCTTTTAATTGCTAATTCATTTATCTTAAAAAGTTATCGTACATTACATAACATAATTTCATTTTGAGCGACCTTTAAAGATAAATTATATTTAACAATATTATGATATGAACGCACAGATTACATTGATAATACTAGATTATATAAACATTTTCATTTTGAGCATGTTATTAAACCTCCTACAACATTACAATTTTACCATATGAACGCTACCTAAATAATAACTCAACTAAACGCAACATAACATTATTTTTGCAATTATCAAAGTTGTAAGCACGACCCTCCTACAGCAATATGAAATTTACGATTAATTACAAGGATAAAATTGTGTAAAAATAAAAACTATATGGTGAATAAATGTTCACAAGTAGATAAACTAGCCGCTCTTCTAAAAAAAATTCAATCTTTTTACATTCAATTCCTTGTATTTAATAAGTTATATTGATCAGTTCAAAGTATATAGATAAATTCAATTATTTAATGTTCATTAATCCATTTATAAATCCTTAAAAAAATGACAATTCAATATATATATATATATAATAATCATATTAATAAAATGATAAAGTTACTTATTCACTCGTACATATAAAAATATATGTCACATAACACAAATTATTTATGTCATCAAGAAAAGACATAGATTATTTACATAAACAATATTAGCAAGTTTAATTTATAATTCTTTTGAGTTAGGACGCTAATTTTATAGAAATATGTAGTTAACGAAGATTGAACACTCAATCTTATATCAGAGCATCGTGTGTTATTTTAATTTATTATTAATCTATCATGATAAATTTATCATATATTGCGTAATCAAATATATTTTAACGACTAAAAAAATGCTATTTTTTAACAACATCACTGTGTGCAACGCACGGGTTACACACTAGTCTTCCTGTAACTTCAAATTTTGGTAGTGCCATGTGGGTGCCCAATAATACGTCATCTTTGATTTACGTCATCCACTTCAGCACCAGTTCTACGTTTGTCTATCAGCTCTATACGACAATCAACACCTAGTCTGCATTGATTTGTATCAGTTCTGCATCAACGCCAGCACTTAACACTCATAGTCATGCACTTTCAGTTCATATCATCTAGCAGCTGGATAACACATGCTCTTTGGATTAAAATGAAATATGTTTCAATTTTCGTTCTTTTAACAAGATTTAATTCATTTATGTAGTTGTAGTTTTATTATTTTACACTGCTATGATGGTTATTTTCATGTAGTCTTCTTCAATTTCACAAATAATTTCTCCAAATCTTCATCATCGGCTCCAACTAAAACTGGAATGCAGCCCTTGCCTGCTCGTATTATTTTCATGGTTTTTCTTAGTTGTTTTAATATTGAAAAAATATGATTTACAACTAAAAAATGAGTATAGCGAGTGGTGTATATATAAGAAATGAGAAAGTTGGAATAAGTAGAATGTATATTCATATTTTTGTAGCATGGAGTTGTAGCATTAATGAAGCCTGCTTTCAATGAGTTGGGTGAATAAATTTAATATAAGTCACGTGTCTTTTCACTAATGGGATGAGATGGAATGTTTAGAAAATTTTGAACTACGTTTCTTTTTTCGTTTATGTCTTATTCTAAATAAATTTCTATTTTAATCTTTTCTCATTCATCAAGTGAATTTTAATTAAAAGCTAACTTTACAAGCACGCAATACACAAAGACACACACGCACATAACTGGCTATTTGGACACAGATTAAATATAAAATGGTGATACAAAAGATCTAAATCGTTAGATCTTGTTGTCTTTATATGAAAGTTAGAATTCAGCGGATAATCCAACGGTAAAGATCAATTATATCGTCCGTGAGAAGTTGGTGATTCTGATTTATTATCATCGCATAACAATAGGAAGAATCAAAATATTAGGCAAAAATAAAGCACAAAATTTCATTGCGCTTTATAAATGAATATATATACCTTGAGTAGAAAGCAACCACATACCGATTAGTTTGAAACAAATTTTATATTTTATCTGTAAGTACCATTGTCCCTTTAAATTATGAACGTAGGTATTATATGTCCTGTGGTATGATACTCGTATCGTGTTAGTTTTTTTACTACTAAGCTGCTACATTCCGAGTTTACATTTAAAATACACATTTACCACTGCTCAAATTGTGTGATAACCCGAATTTTGTACATCTGTTAATTGAAAATCAACAAGATTTAATTTATCTTTTCAAAGCTAATAAGAATAATTTTCTAAAATAATATATATGGATATATATATATATATATATTGTATTGAAGTTATGTTCTGAAATTAACATATATGTATAGATACATATTTTAGTGTTGAAAATAAAAATAGGATAAAAATAGGATTCAATCTTTGAATAAATCTTTGGAAATTTATATACATACATATATATAAGTTTGGTATGTAAATATAAGAGGCAAGATTTAAAAATACTTTTCTTTTATATACTTAGAAATAGATATAGTTAGTATATATGTGAATAAATATAAAGCTTTGATATATGTATACCTTTAAATATATATATATATATATATATATATATATATATATAAGTATAACATTTAAAGTACACAACTCATATGTAAAATAATCTATATAAATAAATATTTAGTAAGGATTTAAACATAAAATTCATAAATAAGACATTTGTAAAATAAATACAACATGCATTTACAAGTGGCAATATGTTAAAATATAAAAAAATAACAACTTAGGAATGAAAGCTGTAAACAGTTCAAAAAATTTGTCCATATTCTCATTTCTCAATCCATATTTCTTCTTTCATCTTCCTTTAGAACCAAACCAAAAATTTAAGCAATAAAAATAAATCTAAACTAATCATCTATATGGCTTACAACTGAAGCAATTCAAGATCATCAAAAAACAAGTGCGAATTCAGACTCAACTAACAGTAGATCCAAATCAACAAATTGAGTTCAATTCGAAATCAAGTTTCAAACAACTGCCTGGTTTCAGAAATGAGCTGTTGTTCAACAATAAGGTGAGTAAAACTTTAATTCTTTAAGGTAAATCATTCGTAAAATGGGTGCAGGCCTAAATTGATGATGAAAAATAACTAAATCTGATGTGCATGAATGGATATTGATTGTTAAGTATATAGATGGCAACCCTGAATTACATGCCTGAGCACATATGTGTATCTTTGATTTTCAAGACTAACTAAATATGTTCAAAGAAATTTGAATATTTCCCTGATTTCTTTTAGCATGTTATTAAGAAATTTAGATGAAATGGTTTAATTCAAATTTAAGATATTTAAGAAAAAAATATACAGTTCCAGGTTTATTCAAAAACAGGCTTCTCTGTTTATACCCGTGAGCAATTTTTTTATAACTTAAACAGTTTTAAGTTAATGTATGTGGGAATGTTGAATGTAAATTTTGTGATGCATGTTTAAATTTAAGTATTCATGCACATATAAAACATGAATACATGTATTTATGAAATGAATATACTGGTATGTTGGCTGTGGTGATCACTGTTATGTTTCACAGTTAAAAGTTAGTTAAGGAATTCTAATTCTCCTCATTTGATCTTTTTTAGGGTTAGAAATTCAAAAGAAAAATTGTTTGTTTAATCATAGTAAAGGTTTTAAAATTTTATTTATATGAACTAATTTTGGAAATTCTCTGGAAAGGAAAAGAAACAGTTGAGGATGTAAGAATGGGTTAAAATAAATCACGACAATTCGTTAATTCAAGCATATAGTCTGAATCTACTTTAAAAATTAGGAGTTTTAAAATAAAAATCACAATTTTTAGTTGACTTTTTAATGTGCATTTTGTTGATGATCGGAAAATAAAATTTTAGCTATTTCTAGTGGCCGAAGTTCATGAGGAGGTTAGGATCTCGTTTGGAGGTAGGTGGAAGGTTGTCGATGTTGGCAAAAATGCCGGGTGATTTTATCTTGCACCATGGTGACGGTGATCAGTCGAACTAGGGTTTTAAAACCCAATTTGGGACAAGGTTGGTAAATTCGAGCACGCGAAGGTTCTAGTTGATCGAGCTTCACCAAAACATGAGAGATGGTAGCGAGGGGGCCACTGAGGGTATGGCCGGAGTTTGGTTGGGTCTGTTGATCGGTATCGGCGGCTCAAGTAAGCTTCAGGCGAAGGCTTTGTTTCATAATTGACCTGAGGAGCTCGTTTTCGTCTTGGACCTTGTGATGGAGATTCAATGATATGAATCGGCTGCCGAGTTGTTTTGCGACTTGCTGGAAGTGGTAGCATCCGTCGAAGTGCCGGCGAACGATTGTGCACGTGCACGACGTCGTTCGTGGTTTGGGTGTTGCAGTTGTGAGCAGCTCGGAATGGTTTTCGAGCAAATAGTTGTTTGACTCGAGGTTGAACTCGAGTTCGATTGGTGTGTAATGTCAGTTTTTTTAATAAATTTCTTGATAAAGATGAAGGAAGCTCAAAGTTAGATTCGAGTTAGAACCGGGTTTAACCCAAAGCAGGAGTGAGTAGAAATTAATCAAGTTTTTAAAACATGATTTTTAAAAGGTTTCATAAAAAAAGGGGAAAAAATGTTTTGAAATTTTAAATGAATTGTTTTAAAACTTTTCTTAAACAATTTCTTCCTATTTTAAATGTTACTTAACCTTCAGTTAAGGAAATGATATGATTGTTAAATTTATGTTGTTAGGTTAAACCTTGAGATAATTTAACTTAATTCATAAAGATAAAATTAAGTGTTAATTAGTGGATAAATGTTTTTATTTAGGTGAATGGATAACTAATAAAGATGATGTTTTATCTTAAGTAATTACGATTTGATAGAGTGATTAGTTAATTAATAGTTGAGGATTATTAATTAATTAAGAGGTTAATTAGTTTGTAATTAAGAATTGTAAATTAGTTAATTAGAGATAATTAATTAATAATGGGTAATTAATTAATTTAATAATTAATTAATGATAAGTGATAAATTAATTAAGTAATTACGTAGTAATTATTGACTAATTTACTAAGTAATTGGATATTAATCAATTTGTAATTAAGAATTGATTAACTGATAAATAAAGATTAATTAGTTTGTTTAAAGGGTAATTGGGAATTACTCGATGGTAATTAATCAAATGAATGTGATTACTTTAAGTTAATTATTTGGTTGATTTATTAAAGATAATCTTAATGGTTGATTAAGTATAATTACTAAATGAGATTGATAAGTGTAATTACTTAGTGAAGTAATTGGTGGATAAATTGCTGAATGTAATTAATATAAAAAACGTTATTTAATGGGAAGGAATTAAAGATTAATCACTTAGGAGAAGTAATTAAAGGATGATTAATTAATTGGTTTGTAATTAAATAATTATTAAGTAAAGGTAATCTAAGTGATTAAAAGATTAGTAATTAATTTAGTTAGAGATAAATTAAATTAAATTAATTTTTGGAAATGATCCATCTTGCTTATGAATTATTAAATGATGTTGATTTATATCTTTGATATGTAATGTTTTGTGATATGAGATGTTGGATGGACAATGATACTGTATCGGTGATGAATTGCCATGTATAAAGAGACATCCTGTATTTGTAGTTGAGTTATATTTCACTTGAGTAAGTTGGGTTAAGATGACATTGGATTTGAAGAGACTGGAGTCAGGTATTGGTTAATAACCGAAAACCACTTCGAATTTTTATAAATTGATATGTGAAACCTATAGGTTGGAATGAAGTGATTTAAAGGAGTTGGACTATTTAAATCTGAATCTTGGTACATAGAAAATGGATGGGTAGAATAAGTAATATCTATAATAAATTATGGCTTTGAGAATTGAATTGAGTTACCCGGGTTCCACATAAGTTATATGCTTTGTATTCCTTGTTGGATGAGTTTACTCACGCTGGTTTCCAGCCTAACCCGGGTGTTACTTTATGTAATGCTCGGGTCAGACCGAGTATTACAGATTTTCAGGTATGGACGTTCTGGAGCTCAAGAAGCGAGCTGGATGACAGGAATGTGTAGAGTATTTCCGTTGTAATATATTATTGTAATTCTGTGACATGTTGATTTGTATATGTCCAGTATCTAAATATATGTTGTAACTCTGATGTATAAAAATATAAGAGTACTGATACAGTTCTTCTTTGTAAAATTGTTATTTATGTGATATTATATTTTGATCCGCTGCGAATGTGAGGTTTCTGTGTCTTGTTCTATTTTCTTCTTCTTTCGCTTTTCTTCTTTTCCTAACTATCTGGAATTTTCTGGATGAAAATTTTCGGGTCGTTACATTTGGTATCAGAGTAGAAGGTTAAGCGAGAACCTTGGCTCTGGTGGGATTACTCATTAAGGATAGGGTAAGTGGTACCCTAAGATGAGTTGAGTGTGTGTGTGTGTGTATATATATATATATGTATATATGAGGGAGCGTACTTGTTATTTTCTTATATAAAGATTTTAAATGATTTTATATAAAAATATATTTTGATATATATAAAGCAATATTTCTTTCTAATAAATATTAAGGTAATTGGTTGTTAGATTATTAGAATTAAATTAAGTGGTGATAGAATTATAACCAAATTGGAATTAAATCAAAGATAAGTTTGAAATGGATTCAAACTGAAATTCAATTTTGAAGTTAGGGAAGAATTTCTAAATGAGATGAATTAGAATTAGTTTCAAACCGGAGAAATTGAATGGTTATTGTGTTTAATAATGGGATGATTGCTTTCCAATAAACAATAGAATGTTTTAAGGAAGTAACCAATTAAAGTGGTTTCAAATTGTGAAGTTTTGAATTCTAAATTTAAACATTTGAAATTGTTTTCAACATGTTAAAAGAAATAATATTATTCAAACTATTTTGAATGTAATCTTAATTTAGAATAAGAAGTTGTTTGTAAACTTTAAAGGAATTTTGTTTTGAATTAAAAGCAAGGATGGTTTAAATTTTTAAATTTGGCTTGGTGGACCAAGAAGTAAATATGTATATATGTGTGGATATACATAATATCAAAGATGGTTTGAAATAAACTCTAAACATTGATTTTTAAATCTGGAATGAGATGTGATACCCGAAGTGCTTAGTTTTTGAACTTATAAATGGGAAGATTATTAATGTGAAGTTTAGAATTTGAAATGGAAATTCAAATTGGGTAAGGTTGACTGGATTAAGTGAATTGAGTTTAACTGGGGAAAAAGTTAAATAAGTTGGAATGATCAACCTGATTTGGAAATTTCAAGATGAAATTAAGATTTAACTTGGAAAGTTAAATGGTTAATTGTAATTGAGAGTTTGAGTGATCTCAAATTGGGTTTGAGATCCAAAAATTGGACATGGATGGATATTTTGAAATAATTGGATGATATCATCCCATTGTAATTGAAAATCTTTAAATTGTGAATCGGATTTGTTTAAATGAATAAGAAGTGAAGTGTGGTGATATATCCATTATTGAGATAAAAGAAAAATCTAACTTTAATTTGAAATTAAGGATATGGAATTACTTTGAACTGAAAATCTAAATGATTAAATTTGTAAATTAAACTTGTTTAAGATTTGGTTTCAAACTAGAAGATAAAATTGGGTAATGAATTAAATTTTTAAGTTAAAATTGTTCTGAACTCTTATGTAAACTTGGAAATAAGTAAATAAAGATAATTTAAAATGAAAATTCTAGAAATTTGAGCTCAGAAATTAAATTGTTTAAAAGCTTTAAATAAAGGTTAACTTGGTTTAAAGGGTTAAACCAACCTTAGTGAATTTAACTCGGATTTATATAATTTGAGATGGTTTAAAATTGAGATTGAAATTGAATTAGTCCAAATTGAATCTGACTTGAATTAATTGGACTTGAGATTGAAGGTGTATAAGTTTAAAAATTCAAATGGAAAATTTTGGGTTGAATTGAAATGATTGAAATTGAAGTGGGTTCAATTGAATGGATATTAGTCCAAAGTGATTGGAATAACTTGGGATTGTAATTAAAGTTGAATATGTTTAAAATCAAATGGGATTTGATTTAAATTTGGAAAGAAATTGAGAATTAATTCAACTTGATTGGGGAATAAATCAAGTCCAATGGAAATTGGTGTTATTTAAAATCGGAGTTGGGTCAATTTAAATGGAAGTGGAATTAAAATTGAATTGATTGGTAATGGAGATTGGGAATTGAACAGTTTGACTCTGGATTTTTTTTTTAAAAAGTTGTTTAAATATAAATATATTTTTCCAAGCTATTTACTATATACAATCTTTCTTTTAAAAGCCCAAACAATTTTATACTTGTTTTATAATTATTTTGGACTATTTAACTATTTTCAACTGTTTTATAAACCAATTACTGTTTTTCATCTATTTTACAAATTAATTTCTATTTTTCAACTATTTTGCAATTGTTTATAATTTCTATAACTATTTGACTATTTCTTTTCCAACTATTTTACAATTACTTAACTATTTTACAGCCATTTTACAAAATAATAATTATTTTTCAACTGCTTATTTATTTTTAACCTTTCAAGCTATTTTATAAATTTAAACTGGACAGAGTTTTAAATGTTTATGATTGAATACCCAATTAAGGTAAGAATAGAGGTTATAATCCAAATGGATTGAAGCAATTGTGAATAGGTGAATGAAAATCAAAGTGAATGTGAATGGAAATGGAATTGATTTGGCTAATAACCAATAAAGATAAATACGTAAGGTGTACGTATGTTATTCTATTCGCATAATGATTTGATCCAGATTCGAGCACAGAATTTCGAGATCGTATGTCGATCCGAGTTGGGATTTTTCACTCGATTTTCGACGGCGAACCTGGATATGGATTGTTGATTGGTTCTGGATATTCTCTACCATAGTTATGACTATGCAAGTAGAATGACGGTTTCTGATCAAGAAACCAGATCCATGTCCACACTAGAAAGTCAGGTGGACGATACTAGTTCGGAAGTGAAATTGTGTGGCCGAGTGAGCGATCAGATTGGTATAGCGTACGGATGATATATGTACATCGTACAGATTTGAATGAAAATGATATTGAAAGGAGTAATCAAATTTGAATATTTGATTTTGAGTAAACAGAGTTAAATATCTTTGTTTTATAAAATGAAACTCCCCTTGTTGAATCTATTGCCGAAAGAAAAGGATTTTTGAAAGTGTTTGAAGTATAAAAGGATTTTATACAAGTTTAAAATGATCCAAAGATTTTTATCAAGGATTTTTTTATATATAAAGGACCTTATGAGGATTTTGGAAAAAGATTTTGGGAACCTTTGGATTTGGAAAGG